>JAMPIV010015693.1:35000-635976 GCA_024509875.1 Oreohelix idahoensis
ATGACGTGAAATGGTCAGGTCATAAACCTGGGACTCATGCATTGGTCAGTCATTGCCCCTCGGGACGGAAGAAGTCCTGCAGCAAGGAGGTTAATGACACAATCCAGAGAAAGCCGAAAGGTTTCTGGGTTACTAAAGAACATCTCAGCAGCTATCACCTAGAATGTTCGTAACCTGGCGACATGAATGGGATTAAAAAGACACGGACAGACTTTGAGGGGGGATGAAACAGGACATGAGAACTTGGCGTGAATGTTGTTTTATAGCCTATGGCGTGAATGTTGTTTTATAGCCTATGGCGTGAATGTTGTTTTATAGCCTATGGCGTGAATGTTGTTTTATAGCCTATGGCGTGAATGTTGTTTTATAGCCTATGGCGTGAATGTTGTTTTATAGCCTATGCTCCAAGGAATATATGGAGAAGATAACTGGAGACAGGCATGAAGGGGATGAAGAAAACATGGACAGATTTTGAGCTGATGGCACGTGACAGGAAAACTTGGCAGACATTATTTGAAGACCTATGCTCCTTGAATAGCTGAAGGGTGATGGCGATGCTCCTTGAGGAACTGAAGAGCTATGAATGAAGGGTAGATGTATTGAGATAATAGGACCACGGTATCTCGAGAATGCAGTTGAAGAAGGCGGCTCCAGCGGTTGGTTGTATGTCGGAAAACTGACTCCGTAAAACAGTAACTGGCTGCATATTGCTTAGCAAAGACTGGAACCCCTGACTTTCACGGCGTGCTGTAGACTCACCTGTTTAGATAGAAAGAAATGCGTAGCCCTTTCAGCACATGGAGACTAACATTCAAGTAGAATTCTTAGATGAAAGATAGAGACATATGAATTTCAGAGAGAGCCATACAAAATTGAGAATTTTCAACGCAGATTAACAGTCTCATTGTATGGCTGTGAAACATGAAGAGCAACAGAAACCATAACCAAGACATGCTTTACTTAATGGGCTCTTGCGCAGAAGGAAAGTTTAAAATGGTCATGTTATAAACCTGGGTCCTCTTTTATTCATAACTTATTACTCTTCAGCTCTTCAAGGAGAATAGGCCATTTGCAATCGCATGCCAAGTCCTCCTGTTACATGCCAAGTCCTCCTCTCGCGTTCCATCAGCTTCTATGTCTTTCTGATCATTTCTGTCCCGTTCTCGTCCCTGTGTGTTTTTCGGACTGCTACTACTGTACTTCTGTAGTGAAATTGACAGAGATACAACGGTAAAATCCCTCCAAAGATAACATTTAAGGATAAAAACATAATGCGTAGGCTGCTGATGTACATGATCGCCTAGACCGCGGGTCATCATCCTCCATAATAATTGACTTGCTAGACAGGAGGGGAACGGCGGATCAAAAAGAAAAAAAATATGTCTGGAAAGGCTAAGGAGACGCAATTGGGGGGGAAACGGAGAAAAGTCACGTTTCTCAAGTTGACATAAAAAGTAAGCAACTCCACAGAAGGGACCCTGGATATGTTACGCCACAGTCATTTATTGGACGCTTTTGCGATACCAAGCTTTTGATTTGAATGGAGCGGTAAAACGCAGATGTTAGGAATATTACAAAAATTAAAAAGTAATTTTTTCTTAATATTAATGTTAGGAATATAAAAATTAGCTGGCCGGATGGCCTATTCTGAGCAGTGAACTAAGATGGTCTTAATTTTACAAACGGATAGATAATATTGAAGATAATGACAAAAGACAGTGTAGTTCACATCATCGACAGACTGTGTTGAATAAAAAAATGTCGCAATTTGCACACAAAAACACGACCTTGGACGCAGGTGTTCAAATTTACTTAGTATGGAGGAGAGGGTTTTTGAGCGGTAGCTGTGTCTAAATATAACTTTTAACGACAAAATTTTGGAGGGGAGAGAAAGGTTGGTTCAAAAATCAAGCACATTTTTTTTTAGAAACACAAGTAGAGACGGACAGACTAACAGATAAACATCCATACTTGACTGAAGCATGACTGAAATGACTTTAAGGTAGGAAATTTGAAATTTAAAATAAACCGAGGCAGTGATTGGCCACAGACAATCATATCATTAGCGCTCAGACGCGAATGTGGGGCCATTCTTCAATAGTTGTTCAGTGATAGACACAGATTTTAAAGTGTGGTGATTCCATATGAAAGCAAGTGAAATAAATTTAGGGACGCCATACTATAGCCAGCAGCTCAGCTGAGTTTTGCTAGCAATTCTGTGTTATTTATTCATAATCTGGTAAGATTGAAATTATTTCCTTATATATTTTGAATATTGTTTCATGTTTGAGTGATTTGATACTGCCATATCGAAATCTAGCCTTACAAACAAGTAGGGATTTGCTCTAGACCCCCCGCCCTAGTCAGGGTCTAGGGACCAACAATGTACATAAACTCCAGCAAGGATTATGCAAGACAGATCAAGTGTTGAGAATAATGATACATATTACCTATCCTCTTTTAGGGCCGAAAACTAATAAACATTTTTCAGGATCTATGGTCTGGGAGGATCTATCTGATGTAAAACCACCATGGTAAATGTGCTGTTTGGTCAGAGAGATCTGACCTGTCTGTATGATGTGGTTGTTGTGTCACAGTTGTGTCCAGACGTGGGTAGAGAATAGATTTTGACACATGGCCCATACTTTGATTGCAGAGCTGCGAGTTTCTGTCGTCAACAAAGCAGTGTCTATTCAGTTGGTGACTTTACTCGAGTGTATCTGTGCAGTATTTGTGACAGAGACCACCATTATTGCCCGCCAGCACGGAGAGGTGGGACCACCTGATTTCAGCACCAGAGCGACAACTACCAGATGAGTGAGCCTCTGGTCTGCTGGACTTTCACCAACGCCCTTTAGTTACTAAGAACCCCATAAAAAATTCCCACCATTTTCTGGACACTGTGTAGTCAATATAGACAGGTGTGATGAGGCCACCCCAACAGCACAAACAGTACTATCCTCCCAAGTAGATGAATACTAGAACATTTTAATAAAACTAACTAGTATAGTACATATATATGTACACTATTGCATTTATGATATAATATTCTATGCATTTCTTTTCATAATCTCTAAATCCTTTTAAGTTCTGGTCAACCTAAAAAATTGATCCAGAACAAAATAAATGTAATATACTTATATCAAAAAATTTTACACACGTGAGTTAGTTCAGTGTATGTTAACATTTATTAATATTATTAGTCTTGTTAAATATCTGTGGGTATATCTATAACCTATTACACCACACTACATATCATAACCCTAGACACTTTACGTAGCCACATTCATTAAAAAAAAATTAAGTGTGAGGTCGTAGTGGTAGCAAGAAAGGCCTTCTGACAATTCACAACTACATTTTATCTCAGGAGCCTTCACAGCTGGCCTCATACAATTACATTTAGTAATATCACCATCATACAATACCATCAAACACCACTACTTTAATTGGGGTCTTGTCCAGGGATAATTAGCCCAACAGTAATATTAGGATCTCCTGGTGGGAGAAATAAAAGTAGGGAAATAAATTGTAAAATTCCCTTTAAAATTAAAAGTGTCCCTGCAGATAAAAGTTGGTGAATCTTCACAGCCAGTAATAATTAATTAGTTAACTGGTTAGTTAGAATTAGTTAGACTATAGTCATAAGAAGTACTTAGTGTATTTACTGGTTAGAGATTTATCTTGTATATTATTATATTGTCTAAAAAGTATGGCGGAGCTGGCAAAATTTAGATCAGCTGCTGTGCTCACCGCGAAGGAGATGGGAATGGATGGTCAAATTTTAATTCAATACGTAACGGCTGAATGTGATAAATATATTGAACGGGAATTGAAAGGAGATTAGAAAAAGAGGCTGAAAGATAGAGTCTGAAAGGTTAGCTGAAGAGAAGAGGTTACAAATTGAGGCTGATAGCGTAATTAAGAGGCTGCAGAGGAGGCAGAAGAAAAAAACAGCAAAGGGAGGCAGAAGAAAAAAAAAGCAAAGGGAGGCAGAAGATAAAAAGGCCGAAAGGGAGGCAGAAGAAAAAAGGTTGACTGCCGAAAGGGAGGCAGAAGATAGAAGGTTGCAAAGGGAGCACGAATTACGACTAAGGGAGCTGGAATTACAAGGCCCGGCTCCTGAAAATGGTGCCAGCCCTTTTGCCTCAGATGCTACGCCCAGTCTGGGAGCCTCAAACTCAGCTATGGGGTTTCATTTAGACCATTTTGTTGAAAAAGACGATGACATAGAGGGGTACCTAGGACGTTTTGAGTTATTAGCTACTACATATGGGTTAGAGAGAGAGAGGTGGAGTTTAAAGCTATCACAGGGATTGAGGGGTACTTCTTATGAAGTATTTGCTAAAATGAACAGGGAAGACCAAGACAATTATGACATGTTAAAGCAGGCTTTGTTATTAAGGTACGAGAAGAATGGTGAATTTTATCGTAAGAAATTTAGAAATTTAGAAATGCCAAACTGTTGTCTGGGGAGACATACCACCAATTCTCTGCTAGACTAGAAACCTATTTGGAGAAATGGACGGCTCTGGGGAAGACCCAAGATCTTAAAGAAATGATCATGATTGAGCAATTGAGAGAGTCCATGGCTCCAGACATGAGAAAATTTCTCATGGAACAAGGTGCAGAGAAGTTGGGGGAAATTTTAAATGTTGCTGAGAGGTATCAGGCAGCTCAGGCAGAGGTAAGTGGTGCTAAGAAGAAGCACATAGACAATTTTTAAAGCTCCACAGCAATTTAATAAATTTGATAATAGAGAGCAGGGAAATAAAGGTAGGACAAACTTTGAGCGGCCAAGAAATGACTATCGCGACAGAAACTCACAGTTCAATGACCAAAAGTTCAATGAAAGAAAACCGTTGAACCAAGGAAAAAGATGGTGTAAATGGTGCAAGAAGGATAACCATAACACCGAATTTTGTAGAAGGAAACCTTCAAACATTGCTGCAATGAAGTCGGGGACGCAAAGATTAAAGGTTAATCCTAAGGGACAACAGGAACCTTATCACCCCCCAGTTTGTGAGGATGTTATTTGTAATGGGGTCACCATAAGGTGCCTTTATGATACAGGTTTGGATTATGATTCAGTTGTGAAGTCTAGCCTAGTGGACCCAAGTCAGTATACCACAGAAACAGTGGAAATACAAGGGGCGACTAAGGACATACCACTCATGACACTTCCCATCGCAAGGATAACGGTGAAAACTCGCTATGTGGAAGGAGAAATCAGAGCAGCAGTGATAGATGAACCAATCTACCCTCTGATATTGGGGTGTAGATACCTCTTCTTGGGGAATCCCGAGAAACCTGTGATCATGGCGACAGTGCAGACCAGGTCACAGAAGAAGGAGGAAGAAGGTGAACCTATAAATGCTCATCCAGAGGAGATGAGGAAGGCGCAGGCTGAGGATAGGACACTCAAGCCCTGTTTTAAAAAATTGCCCAAATGCCACACACCTCCGAGCAAGGGGGAATATTTCATGAAGAACAAACTCTTATACAGGAAGGCCGGAACTGGAACAAATGGTCACAACCAGCTGGTTCTTCCCACTTCATATAGAGATAAAGTGATGGAACTCGGGCATGCGATTCCCTTCAGTGGTCACATGGGGATCAGCGCCACAGGACAGCGTATAGCTTGTCATTACTTCTGGCCAGGGATAACGGAGGATATAAAAAGATATGTCAAATCCTGCCCAGAATGTCAAAGGGTAGCTCCAAAGCACTGGACTGCTCCTGCAACTCTAGGGGAAATGCCCATAGTGGGAACACCTTTTGAGAGGGTTGCAGTGGATATTGTAGGACCTCTCACTCGGACCAAGAGGAGGAACAGTTACATCCTTACTCTGGTGGCCACTTGTTCTATGTGGGGAGAGGCGGTAGCCCTGCCATCAATTGATTCAAAACATGTAGCAGAGGCACTACTTACAATATTTACCCGATTAGGATTCCCGCATCAAATCTTGACGGATAATGGATCTCAGTTCAAGGGGAAACTAACGGAAGAAGTTTTTAAGCTATTTCAAGCCAGGCACTTTCATTGTAGTCCGTACCATCCACAAGGGAACGGCCAGGTAGAGAGGTTCAACGGGACTCTCATTTCTATCCTGAGAAAGCTGGCACACGAAAAACCGGATCTGTGGGATCAATTCCTGCCCGCCGCATTGTTTGCGTACCGGGAGGTACCACATAGTTCAACCGGGATGGCTCCCGCAACTCTGCTATTTGGGAGGCCAATAAAAGGTCCATTAGAAGCGTTATTAAGGACCTGGACAGATGAGAAGGCGGAAGAGACTGTTACCTCATCGTATCAATATGTGAACGAACTGACCACTCGTTTGAAAGCTGGATGGAAACTGGCAAATGATAATTTGAAACAAGCCAGGAAGAAACATGCAGCATATTTTAATAGGAAGGCAAAGGACAGGGAACTGGCAGTCGGAGAGAAGGTGCTGCTTCTACTACCCGGAAGCCAGAATAAATTACAAATTGGTTGGCAAGGTCCATATACGGTTCTAGAGAAGGTGTCTAGAACAAACTATAAAATTGGCAAAAAGGGGAAGGAAAAAGTTTATCATGTAAACCTGTTAAAGAAGTATCTGGACAGACCACTCCAGGAAAGCACCCCCTTATTGACCTTGGCTATTGCAACCCAGATGCAAAAAAGAACCACTCACCTCACATGAATACCCATTACATCCTTGTGAAACAGCAGCACAGGTAAAAGTCAGTAAGCACCTGACTAAAAACCAGAGGGAGAGAGTTCAACAAGTTCTGGAGGAACATACAGATGTATTAACAGATAAACCAGGCCATACAAATTTGCTACAGTATGACATGAAACTGGTAGACTCAAACCCAATCTGTATGAGAGCCTATTCTATTCCGTTCGCGAAGGAGAAGGCATTGAAGGAAGAAATAGAGTATTTGTTGAAGGAGGGGATTATTTCGCACAGTGAATCATCTTTTAGTTCTAGTGTCGTTTTGTTGAGAAAACCGTCTGGGGAACACAGACTGTGCATAGATTACAGGAACTGAATGCTGTCACAGAAGGACAAGTGGATCCATTACCAGACACAAAACAGTTATTTGCCAGACTGAACAAGGCAAAATACTTTTCAAAGGTGGATCTTAGTAAAGGCTATTACCAGATCCCAGTGAAGCCTGAAGTGAGACCTTATTTGGCTTTTAGCACTTCGGATGGACATTATGAATTCAATATGCTACCATTCGGACTGAAAAATGCTCCGAGTGTGTTTTCAAGGATGATGCGAAAATTGTTGGATCCCCTGAATAACCCTGTGGTGAAGTGGGATGTTATAAATATTTATAGGGGACTTAGTGTACTGACTGAGATCAGCTGTGAAGGTATCTATATCTATTAAGAGTAGTGTATTATAGATAACCTTACTTGCTACCACATATATATATATCTCAGTCAGAATTATTCTGGAATAGTGTGATGACTACGTTAGGTGTCTAGGGTATGTGTATGATGAAGTGTAAGTCACAACAACAGACAGATAAACAATTTAATTTAATCCACTACTCTTGACAACACTGTGACACTCACATACATATAACACTCTATGAGAATATCTTAAGGAGTCACTGATAACTTTTCAAATAACAATATGTATTCATGGTTATCATAAAGGTATATGTGTCCTGATTCAAATACAAAGGAACCAGGAATCACAATCAATTTTAATTACAAGTATATGTACAGACTTTATCAATATGAATATTGTAGTGACATATATATTATTAAAATATCCTATGTGTGTCAGTTGTGTAGTGGTAATATGAGGTAATACTGGTTTTGTTTTGTTCAAGCTCTGTTGGTATTTGTCATCATGACTTCAATAGTTTGTCTTTTGGGACTATTATTGGAGATGTTCTCAGTTCCTGATATTAAGACAATTAAATTCCCCTCTGAATGTTATTTTTACAAAGTCATTTCAAGATGAGGGGACATAATGTTGAGCTCAGCTGGCCAAATCAGCTTATCTTGCGTGATGGCGGCAGGGAAGGACTCCTCTGCTCGAATTCTCCTCTGGGCTCTGGAGACACCTCACTGATAGCTAAATGGACCAAGGAGTATGCTGTCCGACTCTGGATTCAGCAAAGCTCTGACCAGGTGCTGCTCAATACCATCAAGACCACGGTCCCTGAAAACAAGAAGGATGTACCTTCTACTTCATAACTAATTGATACTCTAGTTCTACACTGAGCACAATACAACACAAACATTGAGTTCAGAGCGTTAGGCCAACTGTCAGCTTCATCTGAAATACTTTATACCAGCATTACCTCCTTAATGGTTACCACGCCTCTGCACTTCCAGCATTATTTCTGTCTAATCAATCATCCAGGTGTCAGTGTACTATTTGGCCATTCCATGCCGTTTTACTTCCCTCCGACACCCTCTGTTCAGGCTGGAGCATTATAGGCTTTATCTCCTGTTTGCCACTGAACTACACATATATATACAGGCATAAATTAACAATTTACATTCAATTTTCATTAAAAGATACTGAATGGTTCAAGCTTACCACAATTTCATGGAAATAAACACAGATACGTTGATTAGCAATGAATTCTGGCACAATTACTGGCACAAATTCCCATCTGCTTATGTTCCAGGCTTTTATTTAACACAAATATGAGCTGGCTTCAACGCACTGTTGCTTTATCAAGATTATTTGCACTAGTGGTCTCGAACTAACGCTCCTAAGTGAGTATATCAGCGAGTCTAGCCAATGAGGCCACGTTTCGACAAGTGTTTGAAAAAATGTTACCTTTTCACGTCTCCCCTAACAACGAAAGATAGTATTTATAGCCCGACCAATCGTGGTTAGTCTTTCATTTGTTGCGCTCCAATCAATTTGGAGTTTACATGGTAGGCTAATTCTGTAACGTAAGATTTTTTTCAAACACGTTATAAAAAAAATTTTATGAGCAGAAATGATTCCATGCTGTCAGGCATCCCCACTATTTTATTTTGGGTATAATTTATTAATTCCTGGACTATTTGCGTAACGTTTTACATATTCTTTGTCAGCAAGCCCTAAGGAACCCAAATATCCAAATTTAAAAGAGCTACGTGGCTGCGTTCAAAATATGTATTTTCTACCTCCTGTTTCGAAGATGTGCTGTCTGGGTACTGTTATGTTTTCAACCGTAAACCCATCTAATGTTATCTTTTCTAATAAGAGTTTTTCAGGATTTATAAACCTAACTCTGGGATGGGTAATGTATTTTATCACTGTCCGTCTGAAAAAAAAGTTAGTGCATGTAGTCTTACACGCGTGATGGCAGCATTTGTGTATCGCGCGAAGCGTGTTTAGTGTTCGGCTTTCTGCCTCTCCCTTCTCGCTATCCTTTAGTCCATCTGTCTTTTGATCTTGGTAACATAGTGTAGAAAAAGACATGAATGGAATTTAAAATTTAGGTCAACTTGCATATTTCAAGGTTTTTCTTAGAAAGGCAGCACATTTTATTGTGTGTTTGGGAAACGCGTGTATGTTGCAGAAGGCCTTTAATATCAACGTGAAACGTTACAATTTGCATACGCAGTAGAAAACAAGGGGATTTCCACGGTATATCAGGGTAATATGACCCCTGATCCTAAGAATTTGGAAAAAACTGCAGAGAGCACCTAGGCCGCAAACAAAAAAGGACGTGCGATCATTCGTGTCGTTATGCGGATTTTATCAGAAATACATCAAAAATTTTAACGCTATTTGTGCTCCTCTGACTGATCTGACTCGCAAGGGACTTCCAGATAAAATTATTTGGACTGCACAATGTGAACTAGCATTTCAAGAGTTAAAGGAAAAACTCACTAGCAAGCCTATTCTCAAACTGCCTGATTTGACACAGGACTTTGTCTTAAGAACCGATGCAAGTAATGTAGGACTCGGAGGGGCTTTGTTGCAAAGATCATCTTCACCTGATGGGGAACTTAAACCAGTCGCTTATGCAAGCCGCAAATTGAATAAGGCGGAACAAGGATACTCCACAAGCGAAAAGGAATGTTTAGCATTAATCTGGGCAATAAAGAAGTTTCAAATCTATCTGTATGGTAGGACATTTGTGGTGGAGACGGACCATCAGCCTCTCGTGTTCTTGTCTCAGGCTAAGCATGAAAACGCAAGATTGCTGAGGTGGTCTTTATTGCTTCAACCTTATCAGTTTAGTATCCAATATATCCCAGGCAAATTGAATGTCGGTGCAGATTTCCTCAGTCGGCACCCCTGTGATAAAAATTAGAGTAGTGGCAGACGTGAGGAGTAATTTTACCTATGTGTATCGCTGGTTTTGGAACTTGCCATAGGCATGTTTTCAAGTGGGGAGATGTGTAGTGAAATTGACAGAGATACAACGGTAAAATCCCTCCAAAGATAACATTTAAGGATAAAAACATAATGCGTAGGCTGCTGATGTACATGATCGCCTAGACCGCGGGTCATCATCCTCCATAATAATTGACTTGCTAGACAGGAGGGGAACGGCGGATCAAAAAGAAAAAAAAATATGACTGGAAAGGCTAAGGAGACGCAATTGGGGGGGAAACGGAGAAAAGTCACGTTTCTCAAGTTGACATAAAAAGTAAGCAACTCCACAGAAGGGACCCTAGATATGTTACGCCACAGTCATTTATTGGACGCTTTTGCGATACCAAGCTTTTGATTTGAATGGAGCGGTAAAACGCAGATGTTAGGAATATTACAAAAATTAAAAAGTAATTTTTTTCTTAATATTAATGTTAGGAATATAAAAATTAGCTGGCCGGATGGCCTATTCTGAGCAGTGAACTAAGATGGTCTTAATTTTACAAACGGATAGATAATATTGAAGATAATGACAAAAGACAGTGTAGTTCACATCATCGACAGACTGTGTTGAATAAAAAAGTGTCGCAATTTGCACACACAAAAACACGACCTTGGACGCAGGTGTTCAAATTTACTTAGTATGGAGGAGAGGGTTTTTGAGCGGTAGCTGTGTCTAAATATAACTTTTAACGACAAAATTTTGGAGGGGAGAGAAAGGTTGGTTCAAAAATCAAGCACATTTTTTTTTAGAAACACAAGTAGAGACGGACAGACTAACAGATAAACATCCATACTTGACTGAAGCATGACTGAAATGACTTTATGGTAGGAAATTTGAAATTTAAAATAAACCGAGGCAGTGATTGGCCACAGACAATCATATCATTAGCGCTCAGACGCGAAAGTGGGGCCATTCTTCAATAGTTGTTCAGTGATAGACACAGATTTTAAAGTGTGGTGATTCCATATGAAAGCAAGTGAAATAAATTTAGGGACGCCATACTATAGCCAGCAGCTCAGCTGAGTTTTGCTAGCAATTCTGTGTTATTTATTCATAATCTGGTAAGATTGAAATTATTTCCTTATATATTTTGAATATTGTTTCATGTTTGAGTGATTTGATACTGCCATATCGAAATCTAGCCTTACAAACAAGTAGGGATTTGCTCTAGACCCCCCGCCCTAGTCAGGGTCTAGGGACCAACAATGTACATAAACTCCAGCAAGGATTATGCAAGACAGATCAAGTGTTGAGAATAATGATACATATTACCTATCCTCTTTTAGGGCCGAAAACTAATAAACATTTTTCAGGATCTATGGTCTGGGAGGATCTATCTGATGTAAAACCACCATGGTAAATGTGCTGTTTGGTCAGAGAGATCTGACCTGTCTGTATGATGTGGTTGTTGTGTCACTGTTGTGTCCAGACGTGGGTAGAGAATAGATTTTGACACATGGCCCATACTTTGATTGCAGAGCTGCGAGTTTCTGTCGTCAACAAAGCAGTGTCTATTCAGTTGGTGACTTTACTCGAGTGTATCTGTGCAGTATTTGTGACAGAGACCACCATTATTGCCCGCCAGCACGGAGAGGTGGGACCACCTGATTTCAGCACCAGAGCGACAACTACCAGATGAGTGAGCCTCTGGTCTGCTGGACTTTCACCAACGCCCTTTAGTTACTAAGAACCCCATAAAGATTCCCACCATTTTCTGGACACTGTGTAGTCAATATAGACAGGTGTGATGAGGCCACCCCAACAGCACAAACAGTACTATCCTCCCAAGTAGATGAATACTAGAACATTTTAATAAAACTAACTAGTATAGTACATATATATGTACACTATTGCATTTATGATATAATATTCTATGCATTTCTTTTCATAATCTCTAAATCCTTTTAAGTTCTGGTCAACCTAAAAAAATTGACACAGAACAAAATAAATGTAATATACTTATATCAAAAAATTTTACACACGTGAGTTAGTTCAGTGTATTTTAACATTTATTAATATTATTAGTCTTGTTAATATCTGTGGGTATATTTATAATCCATTACACCACACTACATATCATAACCCTAGACACTTTACGTAGCCACATTCATTAAAAAAAAAATTAAGTGTGAGGTCGTAGTGGTAGCAAGAAAGGCCTTCTGACAATTCACCACTACATTTTATCTCAGGAGCCTTCACAGCTGGCCTCATACAATTTACATTTAGTAATAACACCATCATACAATACCATCAAACACCACTACAACTTCTGGGACCTAGAATAGGTTTGGTTTGGTTTTGGTTTTAAGGACTATCTTCATTGCACACGGACCACTCCAGTAGTGCTCCGATCTCCTCCCTTAGATCACACAAGGAGGATCTCAGCACAGTGCACGAACTTCGTAGCTCCGGCGAGAATCCCAATAGGTGTAATCCTGTAACGCTTCACTCCTGTAAGACTGTATCTGCTATGGGATTACCTTTAACTTACATAAATGTAGTGTTCTTTGTTCTAGATAGTGCGTTACGTTTAACGTTCTTCTTTGTTGATTATTCCAGACTGCAGATTTTAATTGGTCAATCAGTTAACCAGTATCATTTAGCTTCTCAAGGAGTATACGCCATCAACAATCACGTGACACGTTCTTCTGTCGCCTGACGTCAGCTCAAGGTCACACGACACGTTCTTCTGTCGCCTGACGTCAGCTCAAGGTCTTTCCATGTCTTCCATAATTTTCATTTCTGTCTCCAGCCCTCTTCTCCGTGAGTTCTTCAGTCTGCCTTTACTTTTTTGCTCCAGAGATTCCAGATCAAGGACGACCTTGTAATGCTACCAGCAGATCTCCTCCATGTTTGTCCAATCCATCGCCAGCGTCTTATATAGTTCTTTTGTTCCGTTGTGTCTTCAGAAAGCGCTGGGAGCTACACGGGTCTACCTAAGTGTCTTTTACATTCTTCAATAAGGACTGATCTCCACAGTGTGCCCCGCCTATTACCAGCGTCTTATCTGCTACTAGTGTCTAATATCCGCCTATTGCTCAGTTGGTATTTCTCTTATTCTTTTAGTCAGTTCCACAGTCGTGGGTCTGGTCATATCATGCTGTGTAAATTTTAGTACACTAAACTAAATTAGACAATCTGTACCCCGAAGCATGTCGTACAAGGCGACTACTTTATGGTTGTGCGTGTAACTGGCAATCTCGGCATGTAAAACATATTGCTGCAGAAACCTCCACCGCATGAACGTGTGAATACCTGATGCAGGCTTCCTGCCAGGGGACCAGTTACAATGGTGGCTGCATACTGCATAAGGAGAGCAAAGAAATATGATGGTCACAGTGAGTTTGTCTTATCGCTAATACAATTATTGTTACCTCCGATTTTCTGTCTGGGATGGTACACAGATAAGTTGTTAAAGGTTGCATATGCTGTGCCCAAAAACACATGGTAAATATCAATTTGATGACACGCACCGTAGATAACGAATCGGATTTTTGGAGCACGAAAGTGATGTAATCGTTTCCGGGCAGATTTGTTGTAGGCAATTGTTACGATAAGCTGTCAATTTGGGAAGATATTATCAATGTCAGATCTATGAAGTGGTGGGTTGTAAACATGATCAAAATCAACGGAAGAGGCAATACTTTATATGGGAGTGACTTTTGAAAAAAAATCACATCTTATGTGTCACACAGGGACTTTCCATGAGAGGGTAGTTCGGATAGCCCCTACCAAAATACGCGTTGATTGCTATTGGTTTGGCATTCCAGATGTTAAAATGCAACATCTCGATTGGACTTCACCTCCACGTAGCAGTGCAGATGCGTGGGCCGAGTGTTGCTTAAAATATACACCATTTTAAGATTACAGCACTGATAATTCAACTCGTCAAGAAGACGGCCAGGCAAGCCAGGATAGGGAATATAATCAGGATTCTAATTTAAAGGACCGGAAAACGTATTTGAGCATCTTCTGGATTTACACAGTAAGAAAGCTCTACCTTTACTAATACGGAAGGCCCCTAATCATAGGAACCTGGACGCGAAGTCATAGTTGGATTATATTGTAAAGTAATAACCCAGACCACATGTAAGAGGCATCTTAACCAAGTTGCCGAAACTATTTCACTGAGCCATAAGTCTGTATTGCCCATAGAATTTGGGTCGGTGGTACCAATTGGTGGTACTAGTCTGTGGAACAAGTGTATGGCATATGTGTACTTAAGTCAAATCTAGACACAGCATCAGACGGGTCTTAAAGACGCTGGACCATCTTCATAATTACCCCACGATCCTACGAGGGACGTGTTACAGCCACCAGTCTTGACCAATGACGAGAAAAACCAGTCTACATCCTGCAAAGAACCAATATCGGCTGAAGCAGAAGCCAACCGACACCTTACTGGCAGCTAAGCACCCACTTAAAGCTGCCAAGTGAACTCTTTAAGCAAATTTCCTAACTAACCAGATCATCACCTACGATGAATCCTGAAAAATAAATTTCCTATATTCACACCCTAATTTATTTTATACTGTTAACTATAATTGATTATTAAATTTGTTATCTGTATTTATACAAATTTATAGTTGATTTTTTTTTTTATTTTTATTTTTTTTTTGAGTGAATTGCACTCGTATGTCTGAGTAATTTTATATGCACATAAACAGAACATTTGAGGTAATATTTTACTGATTTAAATCAGTTAAGGGCTCACCAAACGAGCAAAATTCCCTTCTCCTCATAGAAGGTCTGGGAAGATAAAGAATTTATTACGGCTTGGACAATATCAACTGTAGTACTTGATTTCTTAAATTTAAATGAGGCTGCTTAGAATTGAAGCATTATTCTTCAATTCAAATCTCTGCCAAGAGTGATGTTGAGCGAAAGGTAGATACCTTTGAAGGCCCACAGTAGATACTCTGAATTTTGGCCACTGTTGGTCCATCACTGTAGAGCAAGGGGAGTAAATCCATGATACATACATAGAACAGAAGGATGGCAAGATCACCAATGTAGAAATGATGACAAGAACCAGGAAGGAAAACCCTTGACAGCCACCAGGCTTGATATTTAAAGAAGAGTTGTCTCTCAATTATGTACATTTTGTTATTGTTAGACTCTCAGCATCACATTTCTGTTTCATTCTCTATTTATTTCTTTTTTTCATTTCTTTTCTGTTTTGCTAATAAGCTTTGCTAGTTGTTAAAATGCATTCATGCTTTCCTTGCTTCCGCACATGATTAGTGAAAAAGAACTGAGAGTCTGGCCTTTCCGTCCTGTGATTTTATTTCTATGTTGAACTATTTAAGGACATCTTGGTTAATATTTTTAGCCGTCCATGGGAATTAGAATGCTCTTCTGGTACATTACATCTTTGCAGCCAGCGTTGAATTTTTAAAATTGTGTATTCGTTGTGCACGTACTATGTTGTTGTCTTTTCCAAACAGTGGTATCTGTTGGAGCACCAAACTCGTTGTCTGTTTATTGTTCTGTATTTGAATAAAAATTTAAAGAATCTGTGTTCCTGTGTTGTAGAACCTATTTTGTTTTCCTTCAGCATTTCGTCTTTTGTCATAAGCAAAAGACCGTGTAGGTCCCTATTTATTATAAAGAGATAGGGGCTCGTCTCAGATATTTTACAAGCTTGCACCGCTTGTTCGAATTAGTTATTCTTTATCGTAGGGCATAGAAAGAAATAGCGGCTCATCTCAGATATTTTACAGGCTTACGCCGCTCATTCGGATTGTCCTGTTCAAGTGGAAAGCTGAATATCCGGATTTCTTCCCTCTCCCCTTTTTATTCCAGTCTGTCAGACTTTGTTGTTGCAAACGGTAATTGATTTTATTCTCCTGAACCTTATAGCTGTGAATGTTTGTGTCTGTCTGTCTGTCAGTCAACTGTCCAGCCTTCTGCCTGTGTGGGCTGTGTCTGCTGTCTGTTGTTTATAATGTTTGCGTGCTTGCCTATCTGGCGTGTTGTCTATTTAACCTGCTTGTCTGTCATGTTGCTTACCTAAACTTGCCTGTCTGTCGTGTTACCTACCTAACCTGCATGTCTGTCTTGTTACCTACCTAACCTATATGTCTGTCCTATTACCTACCTAACCTACCTGTCTGTCTTGTTGTCTACCTAACCGGCCTGTCGACCTGGCTCTCTGTTTGTGGTTTACCTGTATGTTATCTATTGTCTATTATGCCTGTTAGTTGTCTGGCTGTCTGCTTGTCATATATCTGCTGCACGTTTATCCTTCTATATATGTCTGTTATCTATCTGCCTGTCCAACCATAAGTAGTAACAGTCTTCGTCATCATCATCCCCATCATTATCATCCTCATCATCACCATCGCCCTTCCTCATTCGGCTCCCTGTGGAGTATAAGCCTTCAACAAGTTGACACCACGCCATCTTGTCCTGTTTCACCCCTCGTTGTCATTTCCATGTCTTTCTTATTCTTATTAAGTCTGTCTCCGTGTTCCTTCTCCGTATGTGATTTTGGCCTCCCCTTGTTTCTCTTCGCCTCCGTTCTTGCTAGCAGTAGATTGAGTTGTGAAAACATCGACGTCACACAAGAGAAAAGGTTAAACGCGGAACGTACGCGAGCCACCAGTGAGCGATTCCCTTCGCACACGAACATAATTAAGTTAGTAATTAACTGATGGAACGAGAAAAGAGTGGGTGTATAACGGATTAAAATTGTTATTAAGAATGCATGACAAACACAACCAAGATTTCTATACATGATCCATTTAAGTACTGGAGTACGGCAGAGATGCCTCTTGCCACCATTTCTCTTCTTTGGCTATTGATCGGACTACATAAAACTACACCATCCACCAACAGAAAAGGAATCCAGTGGAACCTGACTAAACAGCTTGATGATCTAAATTTTGCCGATGACTTGGCTCTTCTGTCACATAACCGTAACCAGATGCTAAACAGAACTAAAATACTCGATTAGAGGTCACAGTACATGGGTCTGAAAATACACAGGGAAAAGACAGAGGTACCGAGAATAAAGCAAGAAATGATAACAAGGTTGAACTTGAAGAAACACCGCTACAAGATGTAGAATCATACACCTATCTTGGCAGCAATATAGACAGAGCTGGAGTACTATGAGCTGGCTTCTTTTGTTATCTGCATGTTCAGTCTTCAGCAGAAACAGCCTTATCCAAATGTAAGCATTAACACAGCCGTACCCAGATGTAAGCATTATCAGTTTATTTCAGAGTTTCCATTTTGTCATACTTGTCTTTACGTCAAATTCCTTATATTTATTACTTTCATTTTTGACTACATATCTTTAGACGAATCTTGTTTTTATCATGTGATGGTTTTTAAACAAAAATGGTTTCAGAAGATTATCGAACTGAGTTTTTCTCCCTCTTCATCTTGATATTCACAGCCATACTTCACGTGAATATTCCTTGGAGGGGACAAGAAAACCAGCGGCTAATCGGAAATGGGATTGCAGTGTGACCCATGGGCGTGAATGCATTTTGAGATGAACAGGCTGAGTTGAACCGCCCTCTGTCGGCTGTACTGATATGTTCCAGCCCGCTGTTAATTTCCCCTGACCCGTGCAGAAGCGACCTTTGCTCCCGTTGGCAGAAGCTACGCTGTGACCGTCTTCGCTGAGCTATTTAACTTTGGCTGTGTTGCCATTAATCCCTAGTTCCGCGGTGTTAAAACGCTTAGCCGACAGTGGAGCACGCAGAGTAAATCCTCGAGTTTGCTGATTAGTCGAACTCCACTCTATTTAGTGGTTGATCTGACGTCCGTGTTTTTTTTTTTTAGGTTATGTTAGTAAGGTTGTATCATAGATACATCGATGATGGCATAGGTCTCACCGATATGCCAGAGGTTGACCTATCTAGGTTAATTAATTTCATTAACAACTTCCACCCTGCGATCCAATTCACCTTTCACATCTCCACTGTCTCTGTTAATTTCCTTGACATTGCTGTCACCATCACTCCCCCCACCTCACCACTTCGGTGTACTACAAACCCACCGATGCACACAGTTACCTCCTTTATACTTCCTCTCATCCTCCGGCTTGTCGGGACTCCTTGCCTTTCTCACAACTTCTCCGCCTCCGTCGGTTATGCCAAGATGATGACAACTTTCTATGCCGAGCACAAGAAATGTTGGACTTCCTCCGTAACAGACAGTATCCAGAAGATGTTCTTACCTCTGCCTTAGAGCGTGTTCTCTAGAGGCCCTCAAACCCCGCCAAAACACCTCCTCTGATAGAGTCAAGTTAATAATGACCTATCACCCTCACAACACTGCTGTCAAAAGGATCCTGTATCGTCACCTACCTCTCCTCCAAGCTGACCCAGTGGCGCGGGAAGTGTTTAGTGAGCCACCCTTGCTGGCATATAGACGGGATAAAAATTTGAGGGACCTCCTAGTCCACAGCCGTTTGAAAACCGTCAACGATGGCCACTTTGGAACAAAGCCATGTAACCGTACACGATGTAAGACATGTCAGTATGTAATCGAAACACGTTCAGTCCCGTTCCCTAACGCCAAGTTCACCATCACCCATGGCTTCACATGTGAGTCACGCAACGTCATTTATGCTATTATATGCAAACGTTGCACCATTACTTACATGGGCCAAACGGGCACACGACTGGGCGACCGATTCTGCAGACACCTCTACGACATCTCTCAGTTTAAATCCACACCTGTGGCCATCCACTTCAATGGCCCTGACCACCACGGTGCCACCGACATCCAGGTGACAGCCATCAGATTCTGTTCCTAGGACGCCAACAGTCGGTTTCGCCAGGAACAACGCCTCATCCATCTTATGGGTTGCCTCAAACCACACGGTTTGAATACCCAACATTCTTTTCTCTTATTTTTATAGTTTCATGTTCTCTACTTAATTCTCATTTTCTTTCCCTCTTGTCTCTTGTTTGTTTGTCCCTGACGAAGGCCTTGTGGCCGCAACGTAGGTTTTTCTTGTCCTTTCTCCTTGTAAGACGTATTACTATTTGTGTGTGTGTGTGTGTGTTTTTTTTTTTTTTCCCATTCAACTAGTAAGGTTGGAAGGGTAAAAGGGGGAAGGGGAGAAGAGAATGAAGTTTAACCTTTTTCGAGGGGGTTGGTAAGATGAAAACCGCGAAAAGTGTATGTTGATAAGGGAAACACTTCATGAGCCTTGACTTTGGAGACAATGACGCTGGCGATGGATTGGATACACACGGAGGAAACCTATTGAATACATTGCTCGGCAGTTCTTGTTCTGGAACCACCAGGGTAAACCCTAAGAATACGCAGCGTAGAGAGCTGGAGACAGGAATGAGAATGACGAGGAAGACCTTGAGCTGATGACACAGGGCAGGATGAATAGTCACGTGATTGTCGGAGGCCTCTGCACTTTGGAGAGCTGAAGCTAATTGTTGATTGGTTGATTGAGGGTTATAGATAAGATATTAATATAAGCAGTAATAAAGCAGTGTGGAGTCTTCCGTGTGCTCATAATATGGTCCTCCTAGATAGGGGACTCTCTTCCACTTTTTTGTTACTGGTAAAGGTAAAGGCAATCCCATAGCAGGTACTGCTGCAGGTGAGGGAAGTGTTAGAGACTTCACTATACTAGGTCCAGCTTTGAGAGGTGGGATGACCAGTTCCCTTCCTTACTGCCTTTGCCTTCCCTAACTCAAGAGCAGAGTTATACCTAATTACAGCTGGGTAGACTGGAGCGTCACGTTACTGAACTATACTGTAAAAGAAATAATGAGTAAATAAATACAATTGGCAATCTAACATCATCATCATCGAACATAATATAAAAAATACAATAGGATTAATCCGTCGTAAATAGAGATTTGGAGCAAAGAACTTTTTGAATTGCGCCGCTCCGGCATCTTTAGTGACTGTTCGAGTTCCGACTCAATTTTTTTTTCTTTACTTTTAAGTTTGAAAAGTGCATATTGTAACATTGAGAATGAAAACTTATTCTTCTTACACCCTCAGACTTATACTTGAATGTTTTCAAAGAAGGCAGTAGTCAGCTTGAGGCTATTTGAATCTCCGTAGAGCGTTTCCACGAATCGTACTGGTGTCGGCCAAATGCGCTTTCTCTGTTCCCGCATATGGGAAACTTTGAAGCAAATGTTCAGCACTCATTTTATCAGTCATCATCGAGCGGCGTACGTTGCGCTGTTTCTTTAGGCCTGTGGCCCAGTGCATCCGATTTCAACAGGCATTTATGTAGGGTTGCCTTCCTTAGCCTTTGACTGTGCCCAGCCTACCTGCAAGGCAGCAGTGTGGTCTCTCTGTTTGACAGGTTTCTAAAAAAAAGTGTTGAAAATTGCTACCGTCAAAAGTTAAGTCGCCATATTGGCAAGGGGAGATCACTATCCTGAGAATGAAACAATGTATTCAAGAATTTTCAAACACTTTAAATGTTATTTGTTGTGTGCGTTTGCTCTCAGCCATATCTTTCTATTATACTACTGGCCGTTAGTTTTGAGCGGTGTAGCGAAATCTGTGAAATAATAGCTAAATTCAGTAAGATTTTACTCCTATGATAATAAATAAACCCGCCCGTGTGTAGTTGCCTATCGTCGTCTCTACGCCAGTAGAGCGCTGAATTTTGTGCAGTGGTAATGCTTAGAAAATGATCTCGCCGTAAAATCTTACACGCTTTCCTAGTTCGTCCTTGAGAATCAAAAATAACATTTTGCAGGGTCAAGGAGTATTTGTTCCAAGACCGAGAGAGAGAAGAAGGGAGGTGGATGAAGGAGCGACAGAAGAAATGCTACCATTGTCACGCGTTTGGGTTTTGAAACGCCAAATTGTAATGAGAGCGCGACAGTATTGCCTTTAGCAGATTTGAAAAACAAGACGCAAAGCCATGCATGTATCGTATTATATTCTCGCTGTTGAAATGTAAATACACACACATAGTCAACTCTCATTTCCTGTCTAGTAGTGTATTTCTGACGTAACCCAAACAAGTTGTTTTATTTTGAATAAAAATGATAGAGAAGGGGGGAAAGATGGCCGACTTATGGAAAAGTATATAATTGACGACTAACAGTGACGAATATGAAAATCTAAACGACAAATAATATAGCCATAAAAATCATATATATGGATAGCTTAGAGTCTCCTGAGCTATAATATGTTTTAATATACATAGTAGCCCAATTATTAACCAAGATATTGAAATAATACTATATATCTACGAACGGTAAGACGGACGGACTGTTGTTTTTGCTCATTCTATTTATAACATCATTTGGGGACGCAAGTTTAAAAAAGAGGCATTAGAGTGATTCAAATCCGATTGGTTAGTATAGGAGTATAGGAAGGAAGGTATTGGTTGGCCCAAAAACTAAATATATTTTTGCAGACTCACTCCTAGTATGTTTGGAGTTTTGTTTTTTTCAAATTTGAATTGAATAGCTAGACCCTCGCTGTGATTGGGCCTGTCTAGTGATATTGGCAAAAAGATTCCAAGGCTTGTTGCCATTTGATACATAATTGTTAGTAGGCAAGCTGCGTTGAGAACAGCAGTGCTAAGAGTGAAATAAAATAAAAAACCTTGGCAGTCTGGACGAGGGCAAAGCTGAACTTATATATATATATATACATGCTAATGCCAGTCAACGTATGTTTGTGATATTTCCATTGAATTGTGGGTTTTTGTTCCGGTACTAAGCTAGTGCCAGAACCCTGGTGTATTTTATCTTCGTGAGAGAAATTAAAAATTTTTGCTGGTACACGCTGTCTACCACACTACACCAGGGACTGTGTCAGATTGGTCATTCGGTTGAAATGTTTGCTGGTACACGCTATTCTACCACGAATCAACCCATGAAATATCGGAGATTATCAGCATCGTAACTACTACCAACGAAAGATAAGTGCCATTGTGTCGGCACTAAGAGTTCATCCACTTATATTAAAACTTAATAAATAAAATAATTTACTGTTGAATAAATATTCCACAAGAGATAGAGAAAAGAGAGGGTGTGATGAAAATACCCCAAACCACCATTAATTACCAGTGTTAACTTAGTCTATAGTAATACCTAAATATAATTTAGATTGTAATATTGCTTTATATGGACAGAAGATCCATTTAATTTAATTTATGTAAATAAAACCATAATTTTCATTTTGTTGTTGGTCCTGACTCAGAAAATTCTGAATCAGGGCAAATAAAATTGTAATATAGACTATTACATAATATTCAGCCACAGACTTCTATAAGATATATCATAGAGTGTTAGTCTGTATGTGGTTGTTGTATTGACCCAGTCCTATTTATGTGATAGAATTAAAGTGTATTTGTATTGATTTGTCTTACACTGCATTATATCTTCATTACCCTAGACACTTAGACGTAGTCACATAACTAATAAAATAAAATCTAGAGCCAAGTGAGATCATAGGGTGGTAGCAGCTAGGTTCCCTAAAAATACTTAACCATCAACTACTAAACTCAGGGGCCTACACAGCTGACCTCACTTGGTAGACAAATAATATTAAATAATAACATCTATAACATCAAATCTACTACAAGCGGTAAGTACGTTGGGTCATAGTTTACAGCTAGGCTGCGATATCCTTTCGCCCGACACATCCAATTTCACCAAGCAATTGTTACGGGTTTGCTTCCCTGCCCCCTCACACCTGTATGTATGCAATATGCTATACCTCGTATCCATCTGTAGTGCAGTGAGGTGGCTGCACCAGTCAGCGTCATCGGAGCCTAGATGCAACTCTGCTGCAGATCTAGGAGGCCCCGTTTCCGGGAACACCACACACAGCCAATTGAGGCAACGTTCGCCGTTTGAGGAAAATGTCATTTAAACTAGACTTGCCCGTGTAGGTCCCTCGGGTCTCTGAGGAGACGTATTATACTAGTAATAATACTTTCTTCTTCTTCCTCGTTCGTCCTATAAAGGACGTTGGTTGCGTTGTGTCCGTGTCACGAAAGGGGTTTTCATATGATTTTATTGTAATCTAAAGTTATCCTAGACCAAAAAGATGTATCAGATGATACCAGGATAGTGCCAGATAAGAGACTGGTCTTACAAGAAATACCCCCTTTTCTGAAACGAATCAGGGTGTATTGACATCAAAGGTAGAATCCAGCTGTATAAACCTCCAGGTGTGATGAGAGTGGATGTTCTGAAAGTCTGTTTGCTCCATTTCACGATTCTCCCCTGATATTATGTGTTATTATTATTTTCTATTATGACTAATTTTGCTAGGGGTACTAATTATGATATATATATATATATATATATATATATATATATATATATATATATATATATATATATATATATATATATATATATATATATATATATATATATATATATATATATATATATATATATATAATATGTATCAACAAAACTTGGAACTCAATTTAAATAATTTTTGCAAGTCTGATGGTACATATTTATAATTTATTTAGCCTATACCGTTTCTCTTTTCGGTTAGGTAACTTATAATGAATCAAATGTATTTACATAATGAAATAAATAAGCATGGAATATCAATTATCAAAATGAATAAAAATGATGAATTTTCACCTTTTGGTTAACCCTTATCTAATACATATATGTTTTGTCACTCTTACTGGACTGTGAAGTAGTAATTATCAAATTTATGTCCATAAGGATTCATCATACACTGTATTTTTATCTTTTTATTGTATATATTAGAGGTAGAGTCTGAATAGGCTGACCAGTGGCTTGGTTTTGCCACTTATCTTCTATGTAGAAATCAATCACTCTCCCGCCATGGACTAACACGTCTTTGAATTGCCAGGCAGTAGACGCTGGGTATCTGGCTCCAATGACTTTAAGAGCACTTGCACCTCAGAGTTCAACAGAGATGGATGATTCATGCACTTCTGGTAGTTTGCAGGATAAAACCCTCAGGCAATACATACAAGCTGTAAAGGTAAAGGAACCCGTTACACGCCCCTTGAGGCATATTGGGAATATGGTTTTAGGCCCATATTATCTTGACCGTCGGCACACGAGGGGTGATGTGGTCGGCATCACGCCGGCCGCCTTAACCTTCCCAGAGTTGCTCTGGTACCCATTTGGTTCTGGGTCGACACAGGAGCCGTTTGTGACCTAAAAAATTCCCGCCTCATCTGGGGATCGAATCATAGACCACTGCGCTAGGAAGCCAGTGCACTAACCACTATGCTACCGCGGCTGTTCAATTAGCAACATTTTTAATATTCATTATCTTTCTTATTTATGGGGCGATTTTTGTCATTTAAGCTTGAGTTATTATATGAATTATTCTGTATTGATCTATCTACTAATTGGTTAGTTTGCAAAATGCATTTTAATATATGCATGCTTTAACTAGCTAAATTGGGACTAACCTGATGTAACGAAGCCCTTTCCCTCAATATTCCTATCTTACTAAAATACTATTCGAGAAAGTTTTTACACCTACCTCTAGCGTAACATTCCCGTTGTTGAATTATATAATCAGTTCCGGTGATACTTCTTTATTCTTTCCAAAATTAAATGGCATTGTACCATCGGTTACACAAAATGGGCCTCTATGTTCAAGCTTAGTACGTTTTACAACACACACCAAGAATGACGCGTTTTCATTGGCCGTGTATCAGAGAGTTCTCAACATATGGCGTGCGGTATGGTCAG
The DNA here is from genome assembly GCA_024509875.1 of Oreohelix idahoensis. Lineage (NCBI taxonomy): Eukaryota > Metazoa > Mollusca > Gastropoda > Stylommatophora > Oreohelicidae > Oreohelix > Oreohelix idahoensis. The sequence continues at coordinate 60,017 of JAMPIV010015693.1, forward strand.
ATTAACTCCTAAGTATACAGAAAACCGTGTTGTGAGACAGACTAAATCACGACAGTCCGTTTACAGCAAAGCTGCGATATTTGCGCCTTTCGGCCGACACATCCGACTTCAGCACGACATTTTTTGGGACCGGGTTTGCCTTCCCTCTTCGATCCCTACTCTCTCATCCAGACTGCAGTGATGCAGTCTGTTTCCAGGACCACCACTTGGAGGTGGAGTAGGGTCTTTGTCAGCTCTAGTTCGCTGACCCTGACGCAAGCAGTCTAGCTATGGGTCGCTGACTACATTTATCACTTTTGCTGCGTCTTCGGTCCCGTAATAATACTTAAGACTTAAGATTAATTATTTTTTAGTTTTTAATAGAAAATATACTGTGTATAAATTTGAAACGTTGTTGAAAGATACGGTTTGTTTTCAAATAAATTTGTTTTTAAAAACAAAATGGCATTTATAATATACAGAGTACCAATTCTGACAATATTTAAATAATAAAAATGTATTGTTATTTTAAAAGGATCCCGTTACACGCCCATGAGGCATATTGGGAAAATGGTGTTAGGTCCATATTTTCTTGACCATCGACACACTAGGGGTGATGTGGTCAGCATCATGCCGGCCGCCTTAACCTTCCCAGAGCTGCGCTGGTACCCAATTCATGAAGCTTGGTCAACCCTGGATCCCTTTGCGGTCTAAAAAATTCCACCTCAACTGGGGATCGAACCATGGACCACCGAGCTAGGAAGCCAGTGATTGTTATTTTAAATACAGACCAAACTGAAGTGTCATCACACTGGTGAACAATCTGAGCTTGTTTCAGTTTTTTGTTTGTTTTGTTTGGTTTTTTTTTTTAAATTAAACCAGAGCTGTGGAGTCAAACAACATTTTTGCGACTTCGACTCCAGTAATTTATAATAAGTGGAGTCCCACTCATTAATTACACAGCCCTACCAACAAAAAAATTTTTTTGGGTGCCAAACATTTTACTCTTGATTGTACATAAATGAGGCCTGCTCAATCCAAAAATCACATTTACTTGTCTGTAGCAGCTCTAGTTTTTGAGATACAGACATTTTTGTTTTTCATTAATACAGGGTGACCCAAAAAAAAAGGGGCCCACGCGCGCACTTTTTGTGCGCGTGTGGGACCGTTTTTTTTTTTTTTTTTTTTTTTTGGGGGGGGGGGGGGGGGGGGTCACCCTGTATTATTACAATATTTTCTATATAAGACTATGTAAAAAACACTATTGCTGGCTAGTCCTTTACAAAAGAAAACTGCTTGTTTACTCTCAGTTTCAGTTTTTCCAAGAATCTTCCCAGAATTGTCTTTTTTAGATTTTAAGCCACTGCATGCATGTTAGTATGCTACTTATTTTATTACACTTCTAACAGAGAATGGCATCATCTTCAAGAAGAGCGTGTTTTCTTTCACCGCATTTATTTTGTTATATTTGTGGAGAGTACACTTTCAAAGAAGAACATAGGAAGCATATTACTGTTTTCGTGAAAAAGGCATACTTTGCTTACTTTAAAGTAAAACTAGGTGACCAGGACAAGTCTTGGGCTCCTCATGTTGTTTGCAAAACATGTGTTGAACACCTGCGACAGTGGACTTGTGGGAAAAGAAAATGTTTAAAATTTAGAATTCCAATGGTTTGGAGAGAGTCCAAGAACCACTATGATGACTGTTATTTCTGTGTTGTGAATATTACGGGAATTAATGGAAAAAATCACAAAAAGTGGAAATATCCAGATTTAGATTCTGCTAGGCGACCTGTTCCACACGGAGATGACATACCAATTCCAACTTTCAGTCAGATTTCGGATTCCCTGCTAGAAGATGAGACAGCAGTGGCATGTGGAACGACAAGTGACAGTGATAGTGATTTCGAAGATGATTTTTCAGATGCTCAACGCTTCGACCAGCTTGAACTAAATGATCTAATCCGAGATTTATATCTCTCCAAGGAATCTTCAGAACTTTTGGCTTCAAGATTGAAAGAAAAAAAATTACTGACTGCTGAAACAAAGGTTACATTTTATCGCAGCAGAGAGCAAGGTTTTATTCCATTCTTTTGTAAAGAAAACAACCTTGTGTTTTGTACTAATGTAGGAGGTCTTGTTAACAAAATGGGTGTAAGTTATACACCAGATGAGTGGCGACTTTTCATTGACAGCTCTAAAAGAAGTTTGAAGGGTGTTCTCTTACACAATGGTAACAAATTTGGCTCAATTCCAATTGCTCATTCTACTACAATGAAGGAGGAGTATGCTACAATAAGCACAGTTCTGGAAAAATTGAAGTATTTAGAACATAACTGGATGGTTTGTGTAGATCTTAAAATGATGAACTTCTTGCTTGGCCAGCAAATGGGATTCACCAAATATCCATGCTTTATATGTTTGTGGGATAGCAGGGCAAAAGATATGCACTGGACAAAGAAACAGTGGCCGCTGAGGGATGAATTTAAAGTTAGAGAAAAAAATATTGTCAATAAGCCTCTCATGATCGAAAAAGAGTTCTACTGCCACCATTACATATAAAGCTTGGCTTGATGAAGCAATTTGTTAAGGCACTGTTTTAATTACTTATGCAGAAAGTTTCCAGAATTGAGCATAGACAAACTTAAAGCTGGAATTTTTGATGGACCTCAAATTAGAAAGTTAATAAACGATCCAAATTTTATTGATTCCATGAACAAAACAGAGTCCACAGCCTGGTCATCATTTGTTTTAGTTGTGCAAAACTTTCTGGGTAACTTTAAAGCAGACAATTATTCTGAATTAGTTGGAAACATGCTGTCGAGTTTTTGTGAACTTGGATGCAACATGAGCATAAAATTGCACTACCTCCATAACCATTTACATTTATTTCCGGAGAATCTTGGCGACTTTAGTGAGGAGCAAGGTGAAAGATTTCACCAAGATATAAAAACAATGGAAGAGAGATACCAGGGACTTTGGGATGCCCACATGATGGCAGATTACTGTTGGACCCTTAAGCGTGACTGTCCGGGCATATCACATTCCAGGAAGTCCTCGAAAAGATCCTTTTTGCGTGTTGACTAAACAAGTGCTAGTGATAAAGTTTTATTACATTTTTGGTAATATATGCACAGTAATTACATATAATATGAATGCAGACTAAAGTCAAAATGCCACTGATAGCACCTAACTCTAGGATTGTACATAACAATTGCCCTACTAATATGGTCATTCTTAGTTATCTCAAAAACTAGAGCTGATAGAAAAAATCTGATTACATTTTTGGAATCAGCAACCGAAAATTACCCAAGAACAGCTATAAAATTTAAGGCACCAAAATGTGTGTATACCAGTGTTATTGATCGCATCATATATATTTGATATATGCGCAGTGACTAAGTAAAATCATAGTAACCATAGTGCAGACTCGCCTGTCATTTGGTTTTGCGTATAATTCCTGCACATGAATGTTGGCGATTTATAATTGTAATTAGTGGGAAACACAAAAACAAAAAGTCTTCTTTAACTTTGACAGCCATCATTTGTTACACGACGCTAAAAACTACAATGTTCTTAATAGTTACAAACGTAAAAGGTGCATTTTTATTTCATTTTTTATTACAGCTCTTGGAAGAAAATGAAAATGTTAAATAAGCTGTTCTAAGATGGAGGAGCGCTTCAGTTATATCCTCCTTCATTACTGCTCTCATGTCGGATCTTACAATTCTTCTTCTTCTTTTTCGTACTCGCAGACGTCAACTTGAATATGTTCAGATAAAGCAGTGGTCAGCTTGAGGCTATCTGTCTCTCCATAGAGCTTTTACAGGAATGGTACTTGTGACGACCACAAGTGCTTTCTCTATTCCACATATATTGGGCATCTCCGCAGCAGATGTTCATTTTATCGATGCCACAACACTCATCGATAGTTCCTACCTTTAGCTTATGGAATACATGGTTTCCCAATTTGTTGTGGCCCGTGCGGAGTCTGGAGATTACCACTTATCTTTGGTGATTGATAGTAACAATATATACTAGTACGTTTTTTCTTTTCTAAACAACAGTTTTCACGTCTGTCTTTGAGCTTTCATTTTTGTTTATGTATGAGGGTGTGTGTGCGCGTACGTGGTTTTTTTCCCCCGACTCTCTTATTTTCGAACTGCCATCTTGAAACCACTGTTTCTAAGGACTGAATTTGCATATTTTATCTAGGCCCAAAGACGCCACGTCTGGGTTCTGGATTTGAGTAAATTGTCCTGTCATTAGGTGCCTTCCCGGCACGCCTGTATGCGGTGTGTTTTGGCATTCAGTTCGCTTCGTTGAGTGATCCCGCGGGTATCTGTTTTTTTTCTCTCCCGTAAATAGGAAAATTGATCTGGTTAGACAGGACAAGTCTGACTAATGTCTCACTTACGTAGACAGTTGTGTATATGTGTATGGATATGTGTATGTTTGAGAGAGTGAGCGAGAGAAGAGAGTAGAGAGATAGAGAGAGTGTGACAGTGAGAGAGATTGAAAGAGAGGAGAGAGAGAGATTGAGAAGAGAAAGTGATGAAGAGAGATTGAGTGAAGAGAGACTGAGAGCGATAGAGAGTGAGAGAGGAGAGGAAATAGAAAGAGGACAGGAGAGAGAGAGAGAGAGAGAGAGAGAGAGAGAGAGGTAAAGAAGGGCTGGAACATAAAACAATGCATATATGCATGTCTACGCTCACGTTGGCCAGTGATGGGACTCACACTGAGGAAACCTGTCGGCAGCACTTCAAGGCAAAAGTAAAGTTAAAGGTTGACTCTCAGTGATACTGCCAAAGGGAAGTGATGTGTTTGAGACTTAACTATACTAGTGTTACCAACAGATTACTGGGGACAATGAAGATAGAGATGTATATATATATAGGAAGATATTTATTTGTTTGTATACTTCTTATGTTTGGAAATATTTGGTAATAATATTTTGAGTCTGAAATTAGAACTCTAGTCAAAGGGCGAATACTCATTTTTTTGCTTCGAGTAAAAGTAAATATATAATCGCCCCACTTGAATATAGTTGAAAGGTTAACATTAGCGCATGCCCAATGAGACGATTAGTCGTCGTTGGCGCTTCCGTGATGACGGACGGATCTTGAAGGCTGTCGGACATATGAGAGTCCGAAGTTTTTGGTCATTGTGATTGATTCTGGGGAAGAGAGGAGTTTTCTCTCAGTATACTATGATGGTCGATACTTCTCCCAGAATATATATGTTAGTGTGCTAGTTACTAGTATTTTCTGAACTGAAGGTAAAGAAGGAACATTTTCTAAAACTTTACCTAGGCCTAACGACGCCATAGATGTTATATCATCTGTCTATATATTTGATGGATCGTATGTAGACGATTCCTGTACTAGCAGCACTATGAGTGGACATATGTAACATTCCTTATGGGTATGGATTGGAAAACCCAAAGACATTAGATGAGCAAATGAACGGAACTTTCATTTGTAGTGAGGATATCTTTTGGATGAACACCGCTCACTGGGACCGGCGCCATTTTGAATCCCACTGTTGGTCTGTTTGAATTGTCAATCGGAGAACGGAGATATCTTATTACCTGATGGCGATACCAGGACCTACATTGTATTGAAGTCTACTCTTTGTTATATGAGATTGTCGACCTTACAAGAAAGACCCTGTTGTAGCTAAAGCCTAAAAGACTTAGCCTGAAAGACGTAGTCAGCAGAGGGTCTGTAAGGGAGCATTGTGATGACCATTATTATTGTTAACTCAAACTGATGCGACTAGTCAGTGGAGGTATGAGACGATAGACTATCACAACTATATATTTGCTCCTATCGTCCGATTGTATTTACATGCTATGAGATTGCCAAATTGTTGTTGCCACCCATTTGTCAAGTATCCAATGATTTGTTGTGTCAACCTGTTCCAATGACTGTCAACCGTGCTGTCAGAGTGTGTATCATTAAACTGTCTATAACGTTTACAGTAGTTCCAGTTATCATATACTTCCAGCCGTGAGGGTATGAGTGCATTGTTACCAACATGTCAACTCTACAGAACCATTTATGCATTCGCGTGTTGACACTCATACTAACACTCATTGTCAACAATACATTCTTGTCGGGCCTCTTTACGTTCCGGGACAAGGTGACCTATATGACCAACACTGTGCCGGGTTTGAGTTGACCACTTAATCTCACCAGCAGTGAGAGTCTACACATTATTAACGTGGTGACCAAAAGAGAGATTTATCAACTAGGTCCACCTTTTTTAATGAGGTGGGGATGAGGAGTTCCCATACTCGCTGCCTAGGTACTAACAGCTGGGTAGACCGGAGCGTGATCACCAGGTTTCGACCTTGAAACATAGTCATTGAGTGGTGAACTTGAAACCTGGTATCTGTGCCGAGAAAGAAAGCGCCCTAACCGCTTAGCAGATCGGGGCATTAATATATATCTACAGTGTAGTTGACAAGTTGCTTCCTATGTTCAAATTTAGATGTCCTGACTTGAATGCATTTGATATAAATGAAACAGAAGTCGCAACTAAAAGAATAAATATCATTTGACTGATACATTTTTATTTTATTCCCAGGGGAATAAATGAAATATAATAAAAACTAAAATGACCAATAAACTGACGTTACAAGAGATAGCAAAAGTTGATATCCGCCATGAAATTACGTTTTGAACAGACCAAGTCTCTCGTTGAATTGAGTGAACTGCAGCCGTATATCTCAGTCATTTAAAATACGCGTAACCGAAGTTATATTTTACTGCTTTAAATCAGTTGGGGGCTCATCAAAATTAGCAAAATTCTTGCTCCTCATAGAAGGTCAGGGAAGATAGAAAGTTTACACGACCTGGATCCTAAGCTGATGTGACGTCGTATTTGATGAAATAAAATGGGTCAGTTAATTATCTTTATTTTGATGTTTGTTTCATATTAATTAGTTGGATTGGAATGAAGAAATAGTTTAAAAATAGAAAGTGGCTTTTCAGTCACCGTGTGGATGGATAACTCACACCTGTCGTGGCGATTGATTTGTACCAAATTTTTGACAGTAAATTCCGCAGGTTCCTAGAACGATCCGAACATGAGTGGTAAATACCACTTTATTTTAGAGTGGGTAGTCTGCACGTATGCACTGTTCTACACTGAATGCTTTCAACCCCTTTCAGACCTAAGAGCTGCTACAACATAACAATACATTTCATACTTTACTCATATTTCTAAGACCGAATACGTGTTATAGAATGCAGCTTTTTTTTATATACACACGAAAGCCGTTCATTTGCTAATGAAATGAGCCATGTGAAATGAGCCTAGTGATCGTTAATACGCGTTTTTGTTATAAAATTATCATAGAGTTATAAATATGATGGGTCGGTCAAATATGAGCCTTAAGGGGATTAGACGCTTCATGATCGTAACAAGTAACAGCGCCCCCTACACTGAACGCTTTTAAACATTTCATGAGCGGAATAAGTTACCGCACCCCCTAAGTCCCAACTTTGTGTTTGGAAAAGCTGAGATGCCGCTTCCTGTCTGCTCTTTCATCATCATCCTTATCATTATTTTACTTTTCGCTCCTTTTGGAGCATGGAGGAAACCCCCCCCCCCCCCCCTCCCCCCCCCCACCACCCACCCCCCCCCCCCCCCCCTTTTTTTTTTTCCTCGGGAAAACTGAACAAACCATTCACATGCATGCTCTTGCATTGTTGATATCTGTAGCAATTTGTTTTACACAATCTGGTGTCCAGCCTCATGCACGCGTCATATTAGTCGCCTGATACGACATGCAGGCGGAAGCAGCAGATTAAATCATTATTTGTCTGATCTGAGACTGCCGGGAACTATTTCATCCTTCCATATTTTCTTCACGTCTCTAATCGAGTCCTTATCAAAACCATTATCTTCCACATCGTCATGGGGAAGCCTCGACTGCCAGCCAAATGAACAGGCGCTATCACCTACAGAAGCAGCCTGTTGGAGAGGTCTTCTATTTGCTCGTGGTGCTGTCGGCAGATAGGATCGATACAGACATTAAATCACCACCCGGAAGCCGCCCCAGGGCAAGATCAGAAATAAAAACGAATTATTAGATGTTATCTAAAGTAATCGCTGATCCTGCCTCTCCACCGGCCCCCCAGTTTTGACGTTTGTCGGCTACAAGAACTCTCGTGTCATCGTTGTGGTCATCATGTTTATCGTCTGCTGCAGAAACCAAAACAGCTGTCACCAAATTAATCATAATGCTGCGGGGAATGTTCTTTACAGTCCTGTTGGAACTGAGTGGTCAGCGTCACTGTCTTGTTTGTATCTTGATATCAGCGCCTACGTTTTGTTTGTATTTAGTGGTCAGCGTCTTGTTTGTATCTTGATATCAGCGTCTACGTTTTGTTTGTATTTAGTGGTCATTGTCTTGTTTGTATCTTGATATCAGCGCCTACGTTTTGTTTGTATTTAGTGGTCAGCGTCATTGTCTTGTTTGTAACTTGATATCACCGCCTACGTTTTGTTTGTATTTAGTGGTCAGCGTCTTGTTTGTATCTTGATATCAGCGTCTACGTTTTGTTTGTATTTAGTGGTCATTGTCTTGTTTGTATCTTGATATCAGCGCCTACGTTTTGTTTGTATTTAGTGGTCAGCGTCATTGTCTTGTTTGTTTCTTGATATCAGCGCCTACGTTTTGTTTCTATGTAGTGGTTGCGTCACTGTCTTGTTTGTTTCTTGATATCAGCGTCTACTTTTTGTTTGTATTGAGTGGTCAGCGTCACTGTCTTGTTTGTATTGAGTGGTCAGCGTCACTGTCTTGTTTGTATTTTGTGGTCAGCGACAATGTCTTATTTGTATTTTGTGGTCAGCGTCACTGTCTTGTTTGTATTGAGTGGTCAGCGTCACTGTCTTGTTTGTATTTTGTGGTCAGCGACGATGTCTTGTTTGTATTTTGTGGTCAGCGTCACTGTCTTGTTTGTATTTTATGGTCAGCGTCACTCTCTTGTTTGTATTTTGTGGTCAGCGTCACTGTCTTGTTTGTATTTTGTGGTCAGTCACTGTCTTGTTTGTATTTTGTGGCCAGCATCAGTCTTGTTTGTATTTTGTGTCATTAGCGTCACTGTCTTGTTTGTATTTTGTGGCCAGCGTCAGTCTTGTTTGTATTTTGTGGTCACTGTCTTGTTTGTATTTTGTGGCCAGCGTCAGTCTTGTTTGTATTGAGTGGTCAGCGTCACTGTTTTGTTTGTATTTTGTGGTCAGCGACAATGTCTTGTTTGTATTTTGTGGTCAGCGTCACTGTCTTGTTTGTATTGAGTGGTCAGTGTCACTGTCTTGTTTGTATTTTGTGGTCAGCGACAATGTCTTGTTTGTATTTTGTGGCCAGCGTCACTGTCTTGTTTGTATTTTGTGGTCAGTGTCACTGTCTTGTTTGTATTTTGTAGTCAGCGTCACTGTCTTGTTTGTATTTTGTGGTCAGCGTCACTGTCTTGTTTGTATTTTTGGTCAGCGTCACTGTCTTGTTTGTATTTTTGGTCAGCGTCACTGTCTTGTTTGTATTTTTGGTCAGCGTCACTGTCTTGTTTGTATTTTTGGTTAGCGTCACTGTCTTGTTTGTATTTTTGGTCAGCGTCACTGTCTTGTTTGTATTTTGTGGTCAGCGTCACTGTCTTGTTTGTATTTTTGGTCAGCGTCACTGTCTTGTTTGTATTTTTGGTCAGCGTCACTGTCTTGTTTGTATTTAGTGGTTAGCGTCAGTCTTGTTTGTATTTTTGGTCAGCGTCACTGTCTTGTTTGTATTTAGTGGTCAGCGTCACTGTCTTGTTTGTATTGAGTGGTCAACGTCACTGTCTTGTTTGTATTTTGTGGTCAGCGTCACTGTCTTGTTTGTATTTTGATGTCAGCGTCAGTCTTGTTTGTATTTTGTGGTCGGCGTCACTGTCTTGTTTGTATTTTTGGTCAGCGTCACTGTCTTGTTTGTATTTTTGGTCAGCGTCACTGTCTTGTTTGTATTTTTAGTCAGCGTCACTGTCATGTTTGTATTTTGATGTCAGCGTCACTGTCTTGTTTGTATTTTGTGGTCAGCATCACTGTCTTGTTTGTATTTTGTGGTCAGCGTCACTGTCTTGTTTGTATTTTGTGGTCAGCGTCACTGTCTTGTTTGTATTTTGTGGTATGCTTACATTTTATGTTTGTTTTAGTTTTTTTTTGGAGGGGGGGGGGGGGTTGGTTTTAAGGACCATCTTCATTGCAAACGGATAACTCCATCAGTGCTCCGATCTCCTTTAGATCACACAAGGAGGATCTCAGCACAGTGCACGATCTCCGTAGCACCGACGAGGATCCCAATACAGGAATTACACATTCTATATTTTTGTGACGGGTATGTTTTTCCTAATTTTGTACATTTTGCCAGGACAGTGGTCTACTCTTTACGAAATCGAACTGCCTAGGGATGTTAACGTGCACAACTGTCTTGTCCTCATCTGAGAAGGCTAGGCATCCGATCTCATTACCCAGGAGATCAGGGGGGAGTATGACATCATTTGGACCCTTTGGTTCTGAAAAAAAGTCCATCAAATATATTTCCTGTACTGGAAACCGAACCCGGTACTTTTAGAAGTGAACGCCATACCTCTTAGCCACTCCGGTGTTTTGTTTGTATTTAGTGGTTTGTGTCGAAGTTTTGTTTGTATTTAGTGGTTTGTGTCGATTTTTGTGTGTGTGTATTTAGTTGTTTTGGTCGATGTTTTGTTTGTATTTAGTTGTTTGTCGATGTTTTGTTTATATTAAATGGTCAACGCCGACGTTTTGTTTGTATTTAGGGGTTTGTCTAGAAGTTTTGTTTGTATTGAGTGCACGTGACAGAAGGACTTGGCATGTGTTTGTTGAAGTGCTAAACTTATTGCGGGCTAACGGATATTGACCTAAAATGTTTGTTTTCCTTTACCAAGGCAGCACCCCAAATCTTCGTCGAAACAGGAGACGTTCCCGATTGGTTGTGCTATACAGCCCTGGGTCATTCTTATCGCGTAGACTCAGTTTGTCATTATTTGTCACAGACCGCCTTAACACGAGGGCTTCCATCAATCTCCCCCTTCTCTCTCTTCCACCCCCCGTGTAATTTTACAGCACAACTGTCACGTTGGCGTAATATAAATAAAATATTGGGGGAATCGTACCGTTGTACGTACTGTGACGAAATAACCTCGATCGTCACATTTTCATGTGACATCCTGTAATTCATTCCGTGCTGTTGACTTTCTTTTTCCCACCTCTGACAGTATTTGGTATTTCGATTCATTGTTTACACTTGCGAAAGTCAATTGTGTTCACGTCGGGGCTTCATCGACCATCTTTACTGATTATTGTAATCACTAGCTTTCGTTTTAACCCAAATTGACACTTGGATCTGTAGAGTGAAATTTTGTTTGTAACACATTTCCGACCAGACAGAGAATGGGAGCGCCCGATTAATACGTAAACAACCTTGAGATGGCCACAGTTCGTTGTCTTTTCACTGATAATATTTTCTGTCTGGACGGTTCGCTGCTTTATAGTGTTTGTTTGCACAGGAACGTGTCGGACAATATCAATCTAGTGATAGATTATGGACACAGACGAAATGATATAATCATTTCCGGGCAGATTTGTTATGGGCAGTAGTTACGATAAGTTGTCCATCTGGGAAGATGTTGCCTGTGATAGATCTATGAAGTGGTGGGTTTTAAACATGATGGATATCAACGTAAGAGAAAATAACTTATGTGGGAAGTGACTTTAAAAAAATCACATTTTATGTATCACGCAGGAATTTTCCAAGAGAGGCTAGTGGGGATTTACCCCTACCAAAATACACAAACTGCATGCTATTGATTTGGCATTTGAGATGTTAAACTACAAGTCTAAGGCACTGATAATTCAACTCGTCAAGAAGACAGCCAGACAAGCCAGAATAAGAGAAAGAATCAGGATTCTACTTTAAAGGACCAGCCAACGTGTTTGAGCATCTTGTGGACTTACGCTGTAAGAAAACTCTACCTTTATTAATACGGAAAGCCCTGAATCCCAGGAACCTAAACACTACGTCATAGTGGGATTTTATTGTAAAGTAATACCCCAGACCACGTGTAAGAGGCATCTGAACCAAGTATCTGAAACTATTTCTCTGAACCAGAAGTCTGTATGCCAAAAGATATTTGGGGTGAGTTGTACATTTTATCATTCTGTGTTTTGCAATATTAACATGGGAAAATTGCTGATGGATGTCAAAGTCATACGAGACTGGCAACCCCAGCAAATATAATGTTGTTTCATCAACAACCACTGCAAGAGCTGGTGACTGCTTCATACGGGTTTCTCATAGAGAACCAAAAGCAGAGGTTGTCCCGAGTTCCATATGTAGCAGGGAGAGGATGCTGACAGAAATAATATACATAATTATTATGTTAACCTTTTCAACCAGTGCAGGTGTATATATAAACATGATTTATATAAATGCAATGGGTGTTTTCCGCTCACTGGGATTAACATTAACACTCAGAGATGGTAAAGTTCTGAGGCCGATGGAATGGTGGAATGAAAGGGGTGGGGCAAGACACCTGATTTTCCTGTCAGGGTGGAATGAAAGGGGTGGGGGGAAGACACCTGATTTTCATGTCAGGAAACCCAATACTCAGGAGGGTATTTCTTTCTTTCTTATTTCATGATACTAGTCGGTGGTATCAGTAAGTGTCTGTGGAACAAGTGTATGGTATTAGTGGCCTTCAGTCAAAGCAAGACACCAACATCAGACGGGTCTTAACAGACGCTGGACCATCTTCGTAATTACCCCACGATACTACGAGGGACGTGATGCGGCCACCAGACTTGACCAGTGACGAGAAGAACCAGTCTACAACCTGCAAAGAACAAGCATCCGCGGGAGCAGAAGCCAACCGACATCTTACTGGCAGCTAAGTACCCATTCAGAGCTGCCAAGTGAACTCTTTTAACAACATTTTCAAAACCATACCCAGATCATCACCAGTGATGAATCTTTAAAGAAATAGTCCTATAGCACCCCACCCTTATTTATTTTACATTGTTAACTATAATTGATAATACAATTATTTATCTGTATATATACAAATGTATAGTTGATATAGTCATTTTGAGTGAACTGCACCCGTATGCCTCATTCATTTTAAATACATATAACAGAGCTATTGAAGTTATATTTTACTGATTTAAATTACTTGGGGGCTCATCAAAATGAGCAAAATTCTTACTCCTCATAGAAGGTCAGGGAAGATAGAAAGTTTGCACGACCTGGATCCTATCAGCCGTAGTACTTGAAGTCTTAAATTCCTATGAGGCACCCTAGAATTGAAGCACCATTCTTCAATTCACATCTCTTCCAAGAGTAATCTTGAGCTAAAGGTATATACCTTTGAAGACCCTCAGTAGATGCTCTGAAGTTTGGCCACTGTTGGACTATCATTGCAGAGCAAGGGGAGGAAATCCCGTGACACATACTTTGTTTAATATTCCCTCTCTCTCTCTCTCACCGTGTGTCCCTCTGTCTCTCTCGCGCGCGCGTTTTATGTTATATCGGTCGCTTACCAGGTACATTTCTGACAGGCGTGGGAGATGTCCAACATATGAGGAACAGAGACAGCACTTATGGCCATCATCTGTACCACTTTTGGAAAAACTCTGCAGAGATACCAAAAACTTCAAGCTGACCACTGCTTTCTTTGAACATATTCAAGTTGACGTCTGCCAGTGAATGAAGAAGAATGTAGTTACATCTTGGTTTCTCTCATGTTATATATGGGTTTTAATCAGTTATTTTCCTTACCCAAAGAACAGTGAGGCGACCGCAGCTGAGGTTCAGTGGTGTGTGCAAGAGAGACTTGAAGGCACTGGACATAAATCCAGCAACCTGGGTGGATGAAGCTGCCAAGTGGCGATGCTCCCTACGACGCCACCTTAGATTGGGCGAAAAGAAGCTCTAACAACACGCATAAGAGAAAAGAACACGTCGAAAGAACCACTAGGAAAAAAAAAAAAAAAGCTGCTGAGGGCTATCGCCTCAGGGGCACATTCCCATAGTCAGTTATGACTGAAGAGGCTACTGCTACTACTACTACCACCACTACTACTACTACTATATTCCTTACCGTTCAGCTTCGCTTGGTGCATAGGCAAAGGCATTCCTTACCCGGGCCTCAGATCAAGTTCTATCCATGTCTTCTTTACTTACTGTTACTTTTAAGTAAAAGTATCCGTTTGTAGTTTTCTTTTGCATCAGTTACTTAGGTTGTTTCTCTCTTTCTTTTGACGTTTGTGATTTTAGAAGGTATGCTTTGGGGATACCTTTACGTCTGTGCGTGCGCGCGCGCGTGTATGTGTATGTTATATTCATAGCTCCTCATAGGATCTGCGCCAATTTGTGGAATTAATGCAGTTTAAGCGACTGATATCTCTTCAAAAGCCAGAGAAGTACACTTACTTGTATGGCTGGGAAAGACGGAGAACATTGTCGTAGATTTTCGATAGGAGTATTAAGACTTGGGTTAGGTCCCTTCTGAATAGGTTGGAGTGAGTGATAGATACAGTGAGAGCTGGTGAAAAAAACAATAGAATTTCCCCACGTGAGATGATAGGATGTGATATAGAGGCTGTCTTTGAGAATCGAGATAATCTTCTCTCTCTCACCTATCTTCTACGACCGCTTTTAAAGGCGTCAGACAGTCTAAACACAGATATATATATTAATATATCTCTATCTACTCACGGGCACGCACATACACGTGACGACAGTTAAACACACAGACGTGGGAAAACTATAACAATGATATACAGATAATTGGGATCGAGCTGACCAACGCACTTCTTTTTTTTGTTCGAGAGAGAAATTTTAATTATCATATCAAAATTTTCTCACAACACCAAAAATTACATCAAGGAAAAACATATACAAATAGTCATAAAATTTAAGAAAATGCTACAAGGATGATAGCCCGTTAGAATCTTACTCTAGGTTTAGCCCACCGCCCCGTTAAGAGAACAGATGATGGCCCAAAGAGTTATAGATACGTAGGGTTTAGGCTAAGAGTTTTTCTTCTTTTCTCGTAAATGTATGCACAGAGTTGAATAATCTGATTTAGCCTAAGAAACTCTAGCAAATAGTAACAAATTCTGCAGGTTAAACAAAAAGAATTAAGACAGTAAAAGGATGACAATATACAACTGTAAAATAACACTCTGATCTGCGTACACTCATTCATTCAGCCATGGCCATGGGTACACAGTTATACTCACAACTTTGCTCGCTGCCTCTGGGAACATAATAAATTCTAGGACCTTCACACAGACCCGAAAATGCAGTCCTTGACCAAGAAATCCCCAGTTCCAAAAGACGTACTAAACTCTCAGGGAACGATTCCTTGGGTGTTCTAATTTTTCGAATGTCTGATTAAGTCACATAAAATATTGTCCAGGCACAAAAGTTAGCAGAGCACAATGTCATTTAGCTTTGGTTTCTAGAATTTAAGGAATGTCAGATCGGTGTCTACTTTCAGGAAGTTACTATATTTGGTCACCACAGTACTAGTCAAAACTCTGTCGGAATGTTTCTGATCTTTGCTTGCCACAACGGGCTGAATTGTACTGAAGAGTTATTCTGGAAGAATTAATTGTGGCGCGAAGGCCTCTTACTTCATTTAACTGTTACAGTTCAGGTAATGAAAGTGATTTGTTTCTTCCCAAATAATGTTCACGTACTAGAACGCTGGTAAAGTTGGGTACCACCGTTTCACTATATAAAAGAAAGAACACATATCAAATAATTTACATATATGTACTCAATATAACTTACATTTTAATAGCAAGCCTACAGCTTGACTTATATTTAAAACTTCCCGTAAAATAAGTTATATAAAATCAATCATCATGAATTCAGGAATATCTGCGTATTCCGTCACTATTCACTGATGTCGCATCTAGCATTTTATAAGTTTGATATAAAATATTCTCGACTGAGTATTAGCCGTTAAATTAAATTCCTTATAGCTACTAGTTTTAGTAAGCTAAGATATAATTTATTATGTATTTCCACTGTAACTCGTCGACTTAGAGAATATAACAAACTATAAATTAAGCACTCTGTTCAAAAGAAACTAGTTAAAAATGAAATAAGCGACTTAACACTTTATCATTTCACAAAATACTGGATATAATATATATTACCTCAAAACACAGCACTACAGGGTATCGCACAATTAAGAATTATACGCTTATATTTATGGAAGTCTAGAAGTTCGACAAATTGTCGCAACAAACTAAGAAACTTCGCTTATACAGCTCTACTCTTCGCGAACCACCTATCTACTGCGATTATAGAGAAAGAATGAAGATAAAGTTTCAAACTAGGTTTAATATCTGAAACAGACAAAGGATGAACTATCTCTCCCCCCCCCCCCCCCCCGATCTCTCCCCCTTCTCATAACAGCTACGTTTAACTTAGAGGCGTGTCGTAACTGCCACCAGGGCGATTACGCACCTGCGTTGACAAACTGACCGGGAAAAACGCGTGTCAGTTGCAAATCTCAGACAACCGTCTGCCGTGCCACGAGTAATCTCACCCTTCGTTTAACAAACTGACCGAGAAACGTGCGTGTCAATTTCAAAGGTAGACAACTTGTCTGAAAGGCAGGGCAGTTTTCACACTACAAGCTGACCATGGCCCGTGGAGCATGAGTGTCATATGCGAAAAACCAGACCCTCTGTCTGCCTGCCCGTTCTGGCGGAGTGAATTTTCACACTACGGCCCAGAACTCGGCCGAAGAAAACACTGTCCCCGGGGGAACAGCAGACAGCTGTCGGCTCTCCCGGTCTGACGGAATGCATTATAACGCTTCTCGTCTGACTGACATACACGTAATACCATCTAGTGCGATACTCAGTTTTGAGAAACAAAACAGGTAAAGTTTAAAAATACTGAAGAAAATATTTTTCGCAACCGAGTGATGCGAAAAATACAGGAAAAACAAGTATGGAAAGATAATAAAATAAAAGGATGCGCGTGAGAGAATAGGAAGAAGATCTAGGCAATTTAATGACCATAAGACCTACGTGACAGGACGTCCCCCCTTTAAGATATGGAAGCACTCCATGTCTACGTTATGGAATTAAATTTCCTATAACCGTAGCTTCGGGGTGTCTGTCTTCTTCCCTCTCATCTTCCCCCTCCATCTCTTCAATTCCTACTCAAGTTTCCTTCCTCTGGAATGTCTCCCATGCGCGCTTGAAAGAGCGTCGCCGCTTCTGACATTTTTGAAAGATTTCCTGTGATAGCGGTGGAATATCCCTGCCACTATCGTCATCTTCGTCAGTTTTGGCGATCGTCAGGAGATGGTCGGAGGTTGGCACTGGTCTTTCCAAGTATCTCTTTAAGAGATTTAAATGGAAAACCTTTTCCTTTCCTTGAATAGATATCTGGTAGTTAGCCTTAGAAATCTTTTTCAGGACGGTAAACGGCCCTTGCCATCCGATCTTCAGTTGGTTGTTCTCGGTAGGGAGTAACACCAAAACTTTCTCTCCTGCTTCCAGTTCTCTCTCTTTCGCGACTTTCCTGTATCGGTTAGCGTGCTTTGTGCGTGCTCGCTTAAAGTTAGTCGTTGCTAGGTCCCACCCTAGTTTCAACCTTTCCTTTAAAACCGACACATATTTACTTGCTGAGACAACTGTCTCATCCGCCTTCTCGTCTGTCAGAGACTGAAGTAAGGCTTCAAGCGGGCCCTTAATGGGTCTGCCGAATAAGAGTGTAGCTGGCGGAAATCCTGTGGAAGTATGAGGAGATTCTCTGTAGCCAAATAAAGCTGCAGGAATACAAAGATCCCAATCTTCAGGTTTCACTTGTGCCAGTTTACTTAGCATCATGTTGAGGTTTCCATTAGCACGTTCCACGAGCCCATTTCCGGCCGGAGTATATGGCTTAGTGTGGATGTGCTGGGTCCTCAAGATCTTAACGATCTCATCCATCAACAGGTTTCGGTATGGAGATCCGTTATCCGTCAACACTTGCTGAGGGAATCCCAACCGAGTGAAAATCTGCACGAGGGCTTCTGCGACATGCTTGGCATCTGCGCATGTTAGCGGGATAGCTTCTGCCCATAAAGTGCATGTATCGACTAAGGTCAGGATGAACCTGTTCCTTCTTTTAGTCCTTTCGAAAGGCCCTAAAATGTCGATCACAACCCGTTCGAATGGTGTTCCCATTATTGGCATTTCACCCAAAGAGACTGGGGGTGCTCGTTGCTTGGGTGGCACACGTTGGCACTGGGCACAGGATTTGACATATCTGATAATATCAGTATTTACTCCTGGCCACCAATAATGAGTGGTTATACGTTGGTTTGTGGCGTTCTGTCCCATATGTCCGCTGAAGGGAAGAGAGTGCCCCATTTCTAGGATTTGGCTTCTGTACTGTTTCGGTACTAGGAGCTGGTTGTAACCTTGGTCAGGCTTGCCCGTTCTCCGATAAAGTACGCCATCCTTAGAAAAAATGTCCCCGTGCTGTTTGGGTTCCTTAGCCATGGGCAGTTTCCTAAAGCAGGGTGCCAAAGTAGGGTCCTTGTATTGCGCTTCTTTAAGTTCCATAGGTAACAAATTAGGCGCAGGCTCCCGTTCCTTCTTGGTTTGCCCTCTTGTAGTTACTGCTGCCACAATCGGCTCTTCCGGTTTCCCAATACCCACGTATCTCCCGCCAAGTATGACTGGGTAGATGGGATCATCCATAACAGCCGCTTTGATCACACCTCTGACAAAATCAGAGTGGATCTCCACCAATGCGATGGGAAGCGCTGTAGGTGCATCACTCTTACGAACTCCACAAAGTTGGACGGTCTCTGCTGTCTCTTGACCGGGTTTGACCAGGTTTCTGGCAACAATGCAATCATAAGAAAGCCCCGTGTCAAATAAGCAAGAAGTTTGAGAACCGTTCAAAATAACAGTACCTCGCGTTGAGGGTCTATCCCCAACAGGTTGGGAATCACTGTCAATAATTCCGCCTTGCGAGACTGTTAATAAGCATCCGATGCGTTTCGGCTCGGTGTGCTCGGTCTGATCATATGTCCCGTGCTCAGGGGTTCTCCCTTTGCCACCTTGTCCTTTCTGGCCACGCTGCCATGCAGGACGGTCGGGTTGATCAGACTGTTTGGGGTGGTTGGGGTACTTGTTCTTGTAGAACTTGGATTTTTCAGGAGGGGGGTTTTGAGGTCCAGTTTCTCTGTGGTTATTCTGATTAGAAGCCTGAGAAGATTGCTCTAGGTTATGTTTTCGAAAATGCTCCTCTGTCGGTTTCCGCTTTGTGGCCGGTAGTTCAGCCAGCGCATTATGGTAACGCTCAGACTTCTCTAAGATGTCTTCAAGTTTTTCTGCTCCCTGCTCAGCTAGAAATCTCCGGGTATCTCCAGACAATGTGTTCTTTATTTGTTCTGTTAAAACAAATTCCTCAAGACCTTCATAGGTAGAGGGGAGCTGCGAGAGCTCTAGGCACTTTGTCAGATATCCCTTCAAAGGAGATGAGAACTGCTGAAAAGTTTCCGAATTCTCTTTCCTGCTGTTGCGAAACAGTTGCAAAAATTTGCGAGCGTTCATTTCAAAGCGCTCCAGTAGCGCTTTCTTCAACAGATCATAGTTGTCTTGTTGGCTGCTTTCCAGTTTGGCGTAAACATCATACGCAGAACTTTTCAAAGCCTGGGAAAGCTTCATGTTCCAACGCGACCTCTCTAAACCGTACAGAGTTGCAATTTTCTCAAATTTTTCTAGCCAAGTGTCAATCTTCTCATTAGGACAAGGGAAAGACTCTAGCGGAAAAGACATAGCAGTGAGATGAGTAGATTGAGTATTAGAAGGATCAGTTAAGGAAGAATGCGGAGAAGACTCTCCATTGCTGGAGGTAGAGGCAGCACCACGACTTTGGAATTCTAGAGTTTTGAGAGCTAACTCGTGCTGTCTCTGTTCCCTCTCCTTCTCCTGCTGTCTCTCCTTCTCTCTTTCCTCATGCTGTCTCTCCTTCTCTCTTTCCTCATGCTGCATCCTGCGAATTTCCATTTCCTCGTCCATCTTCTTCTGCTGTAAAGCTTCGGCTGCTTTTCTCTCTGCATCATATCTCTCAAGTTCGTCTCTGACAAATGCTTTCGCTTCCTCTTCTTCCAGTCCCTCCTCTCTCGCTTCGTCCCTGAGGAGTTGTCTCAGCTTTGCCCTCTCGGCCATATTATGTCAGTTACTGAGACTAGTGGAGAAAGAAAATAGGAAAAAGGATACACTGGTTCCTACCACTTACGAGAAAAAAAAATACCAAAAATCAAAAGATGATATATTTAACCCTGGGATACCTCCTCCAAAAATAAAAATCTAACTATCGCTGCTATTAATCGGCAAAAAGCACCTAATGCAAAACACGACTACGCCAACTAAATGGTAGTTAAGATTTGCTACAGAAAAATAAGTTGCTACAGTGGAAAACAAAATTATTATTGCAAAAATTTCGGAGAAATAAAAAAATCCCCTAAATTTTTTTTTTATCCACTATCAAGTTTACCCCTGAAGACAGTTAGAGTGAGGGAGGCAATTAATCTGGACAAATAGTCCGAAACGCACTCCTTAACTTAGTTCAAACACCTTCCTGCTTCAGAACCCTTGTGAATGTTATACACGCACAAAACTTTACCAGCGTTTAGTATTACAAATCAACAATTTACATTTATTCCGACAAAATCAACCTGTAAACCAAATGTATATTTTTCAAAATGCTGTGGAAAAAAAACTTATCAGTTTGTGTGGTCAGCACGCCCATAAACAGATCGTTAGTCTAGGGCAGGGGTCGGCAAACTACGGCACGCGTGCCAAGCGTGGCACGTGGAACGATTTTCAATGGCACGCTGAGTGAATTAAAATACTGTACAGTATATGATCTCATTTAAAAAAAAAACTGAATTTTTAATTAAATAGAAGCATATAATTCTTTTAAAGCTATACCCGTTTTCACAACCCTTCAAAACGAAAGTTTTTAGACATTGAAGGTAAGAATGTGTCACCTGATGCAAACTAAAGGCCTGATCATACTATACTGCACGTAAGTCTTTGTTTTTACGGACCGTTTCCGAGAACAAACATTCTTCAACGAATTTCAAGGGGAGTGGTTATACTTTGCGGTGCCCGCTAGTCTGGCGTCTACCTGCTACCGTAGTTTGCAGGATGAGATTCTTGAAAAGAATCCCAAGCAAATTTTGACGGGCAAGCGGAGACGTAATATCATAATTACGCAATAGTGTCTGGCTAGCGCCTGGACGAGCGTATTTATTTCGTTTTCGCTCGCAGTTTTTGACTCCCAGTGTGAGTTTGGAGCAACAATGACTGACCTCGACGAAGTTATATTTCCGTCCTATCCTTCCCCTCTCTCCCGACCACCACCACCTCTACAGTTCTCTCGGCTGTCGCATACTCATGCCCGTACAGTCCGTTGACCGCAGCACAAAAGTTGGTGTTGTTATTAAGTAATGCGGTGCCGTTAAAATGACTCAAAAAAGAAAAAAACTTGATATACGCTCGTTTCAAGACTTTTGGACAAACGAATATGGATTCATACAACAAAAGGATCGTGCTGTTTGTGCTTTATGTTATGAAAGTGTCGTGTGCCGTACGTCAAGTGTACAAAGACACTATCAAACCAAACATCAGTCCATGTTTAAAAACTCTGAGGAGAAAAGTGAAGCCATAAAAATGGCTGTTTCTGGCTACAAAAAACAAAGTAGTATTTTTAGTCAAGTAATTGGAACCAAAAATAAAGCTACCGAATGTAGTTACAAAATTGCACAGTGTGTGGCTTCGAAGGGCAAACCTTTCACAGATGGAGAATACATCAAGGAAACTTTTTTGAGCAGTGCTGAAATTTTGTTTAGTGATTTACCAAATAAAGAAACAATACTGTCTCGGATTCGAGAAATACCGGCTTCTGCGAGATCAATCGAGAGGCGCATAACTGATATGGCTGAAAATGTAACGGTAAAACAAACAACCGGGTTACAACAAGCTGTTGTATTTAGTGTCGCTCTTGACGAAAGTGTCGATGTGAATGACGTGGCGCGCCTAGCTATAGTTGCGCGATATTGTGACAACGACCGTATTTATGAAGAACTGTGCTGCTTGATACCTTTTGATGGTACAGCCAAGGGAGAGGACATTATAACTGCATTTGTAAGCTATTTCGAAAATCAGAACATTAACATGAATAAAATATTCTGTGTTACTACTGATGCCGCCCCTGCATTTGTCGGAAAGAACAAAGGATTTGTTAAACTTCTTGAGGATCGTATTGGACGTCAAGTATTGAGCTTCCATTGCATTATACACCAGGAGAGTTTGTGTGCGAAGATTTCGTCACTATCCTTGAACTCTGTAACGGAAACTGTTGTCAAGATAGTTAACTTCATAGTTTCTCGCTCTTCATTGACCCACAGGCAATTCAAGTCTCTTCTACAAGAAATGGAGAGCGCATATGCGGACCTCCCGCTGTACAGCAATGTTCGTTGGCTTAGTCGAGGTAATGTTTTGAACAGATTTGTATCATGTCTAGAAGCAATCAAGGTGTTTCTTGATGAAAAAGAACATTTCCCGGAATTGAATGACGAGGACTGGCTGTGCAAGCTGATGTTTCTGGCTGACATAACTACAAATCTGAATGAATTAAACTTGCGTTTACAAGGGCAGGGTCAAACAGTACTTGATCTTTTTGAGCACTGGAAAGGATTTGCGTCAAAATTAGACACATTTTGCAGAGATATTACCACTAACACATACAAGTACTTTCCAAACGTAAAGGCTCATTCAAATCGATTTACTGTCAACAGAGATGAGCTTCAGAAATACGTTGAAGCGCTCAAAGAGTTTGCTAAACGAGGTCAAGACTTCAAAATTCACGGGCCCATGTTTTCTTACCTCATCAAGCCCGACTTAATTGATCATACTAACATCCCATTTGACCTATCTCTTTTCGAGTGGATGGATGTTGACAATTTTGAAATGCAACACATCGAATTCAAGGCATCAGAGTTATGGACGATAAAATTTGTAGAATTGCGAAAAACTCTTGAAGGAAGTTGCTTGGAAAAGTCAGCTGCCATCCTCAACTGCTGGACATCCCTGCCTGAAGCGTTCACCTGTTTGAAGAAAGTTGCATTTGCTCTACTTTCGGCTTTTGGGTCAACTTATACATGTGAACAAATTTTCTCACACATGAAAGCTGTTTTAAGTCCACAGAGAAGTCGCCTAACACCTGTGCATTCAGAAGCCTGTGTGAAGCTGAAATTGACAAAATACACACCTGATATTGAACAATTAACCAAGGAGAAGCAAGGACACGGGTCCCATTAATTGATTAATGACTCAGATCAATAATAATCAATGATTACTCATATTAAAATTTTAATAACGTGTTTTATGTTTGGTTTATTTAATTGTTTTGTTCTTCAAACTATTGGACTTTCTGTCTTAACAAAATATACATATGGCAATTTTATTATAAAATTTCAAACTAATGTGTTCAGAACTTAAATTTTGCAAAACATAATATTTGTATTGATATTTGTTCCTATTTATATTAAAATATTGAATAATCTACAAAGAATAGAATAGTTATTTAATGTATCGGAAACATGTTAATACAAGATCATTTTTAAATTGTTTCAATAATTGTTGTATATAAAAATATGGTGGACTTAGGTTGGCACGCTGAGTGACTTTGCAACATTACTTCGGCACGACACTACTAAAAGTTTGCCGACCCCTGGTCTAGGGGATAAATTATTTAAAGATATAACAACTCACAAGACATCACACTCTTACTCTATTTCAGAATAAAGAATCTTAAGTTCAAAATCCAGATAGACGAGTCCACGTTTGTCGTACTCGTCTTCCTATTCTAAGTTCAAAAATCCGTCGGGCGAGACCACATTTGTCGTATCGCCTTAGGATTTTGGGTTCAATTCCCGGTAACGAGCGACCATTTGTCGTAGATTTTCGATAGGAGTATTAAGACTTGGGTTAGGTCCCTTCTGAATAGGTTGGAGTGAGCGATAGATACAGTGAGAGCTGGTGAAAAAAACAATAGAATTTCCCCACGTGAGATGATAGGATGTGATATAGAGGCTGTCTTTGAGAATCGAGATAATCTTCTCTCTCTCACCTATCTTCTACGACCGCTTTTAAAGGCGTCAGACAGTCTAAACACAGATATATATATTAATATATCTCTATCTACACACGGGCACGCACATACACGTGACGACAGTTAAACACACAGACGTGGGAAAACTATAACAATGATATACAGATAATTGGGATCGAGCTGACCAACGCACTGATTTTTTTGTTCGAGAGAGATATTTTAATTATCATATCAAAATTTCTCACAACACCAAAAATTACATCAAGGAAAAACATATACAAATAGTCATAAAATTTACGAAAATGCTACAAGGATGATAGCCCCGTTATGATCTTAGCTCTAGGTTTAGCCCACAGCCCCGTTAAGAGAACAGATGATGGCCCAAAGAGTTATAGATACGTAGGGTTTAGGCTAAGAGTTTTTCTTCTTTTCTCGTAAATGTATGCACAGAGTTGAATAATCTGATTTAGCCTAAGAAGTAAAGAAACTCTAGCAAATAGTAACAAATTCTGCAGGTTAAACAAAAAGAATTAAGACAGTAAAAGGATGACAATATACAACTGTAAAATAACACTCTGATCTGCGTACACTCATTCATTCAGCCATGGCCATGGGTACACAGTTATACTCACAACTTTGCTCGCTGCCTCTGGGAACATAATAAATTCTAGGACCTTCACACAGACCCGAAAATGCAGTCCTTGACCAAGAAATCCCCAGTTCCAAAAAGACGTACTAAACTCTCAGGGAACGATTCCTTGGGTGTTCTAATTTTTCGAATGTCTGATTAAGTCACATAAAATATTGTCCAGGCACAAAAGTTAGCAGAGCACAATGTCATTTAGCTTTGGTTTCTAGAATTTAAGGAATGTCAGATCGGTGTCTACTTTCAGGAAGTTACTGTATTTGGTCACCACAGTACTAGTCAAAACTCTGTCGGAATGTTTCTGATCTTTGCTTGCCACAACGGGCTGAATTGTACTGAAGAGTTATTCTGGAAGAATTAATTCTGGCGTGAAGGCCTCTTACTTCATTTAACTGTTACAGTTCAGGTAATGAAAGTGATTTGTTTCTTCCCAAATAATGTTCACGTACTAGAACGCTGGTAAAGTTGGGTACCACCGCTTCACTATATAAAAGAAAGAACACATATCAAATAATTTACATATATGTACTCAATATAACTTACATTTTAATAGCAAGCCTACAGCTTGACTTATATTTAAAACTTCCCGTAAAATAAGTTATATAAAATCAATCATCATGAATTCAGGAATATCTGCGTATTCCGTCACTATTCACTGATGTCGCATCTAGCATTTTATAAGTTTGATATAAAATATTCTCGACTGAGTATTAGCCGTTAAATTAAATTCCTTATAGCTACTAGTTTTAGTAAGCTAAGATATAATTTATTATGTATTTCCACTGTAACTCGTCGACTTAGAGAATATAACAAACTATAAATTAAGCACTCTGTTCAAAAGAAACTAGTTAAAAATGAAATAAGCGACTTAACACTTTATCATTTCACAAAATACTAGATATAATATATATTACCTCAAAACACAGCACTACAGGGTATCGCACAATTAAGAATTATACGCTTATATTTATGGAAGTCTAGAAGTTCGACAAATTGTCGCAACAAACTAAGAAACTTCGCTTATACAGCTCTACTCTTCGCGAACCACCTGTCTACTGCGATTATAGAGAAAGAATGAAGATAAAGTTTCAAACTAGGTTTAATATCTGAAACAGACAAAGGATGAACTATCTCCCCCCCCCCCCCCCCCCCCCATCTCTCCCCCTTCTCATAACAGCTACGTTTAACTTAGAGGCGTGTCGTAACTGCCACCAGGGCGATTACGCACCTGCGTTGACAAACTGACCGGGAAAAACGCGTGTCAGTTGCAAATCTCAGACAACCGTCTGCCGTGCCACGAGTAATCTCACCCTTCGTTTAACAAACTGACCGAGAAACGTGCGTGTCAATTTCAAAGGTAGACAACTTGTCTGAAAGGCAGGGCAGTTTTCACACTACAAGCTGACCATGGCCCGTGGAGCATGAGTGTCATATGCGAAAAACCAGACCCTCTGTCTGCCTGCCCGTTCTGGCGGAGTGAATTTTCACACTACGGCCCAGAACTCGGCCGAAGAAAACACTGTCCCCGGGGGAACAGCAGACAGCTGTCGGCTCTCCCGGTCTGACGGAATGCATTATAACGCTTCTCGTCTGACTGGCATCCACGTAATACCATCTAGTGCGATATTCAGTTTTGAGAAACAAAACAGGTAAAGTTTAAAAATACTGAAGAAAATATTTTTCGCAACCGAGTGATGCGAAAAATACAGGAAAAACAAGTATGGAAAGATAATAAAATAAAAGGATGCGCGTGAGAGAATAGGAAGAAGATCTAGGCAATTTAATGACCATAACCTATGTGACAAATGCCAGCGATAATTTTATGATTTATTCATTGTATCATGAAACAATATGAACAAGTCAACTAAGGACAAGAGCTATCCAAGACTGTCCAGAATGTCCTCTGGTTAGGAGGCGCCACACGGAGAAAGCCGAAAAGGGTCGGGGTTAACACATAGAGAAGAGAACTCGAGACATATGAAAATGATGGGGGAGACATGACCAGACTTTTAGCTGATCGTAAACGATATGAGAATTTGGCATGTGTTTGTGTAAGATTTATGCTTTTTTTTGGGAGCTGAATTTTATTTCTTGATTGAGTGATTGATTGTACCATGGATCTTTCAGAAGAGTAGGCAGAAGGAGACGTTGACACACCAACGATTACTCACTTCAATCGTTCGATCTATTTTCAGCACTTGATAAAGCCACTCCCACCGCTGTATCGATTGTTGTCTTTTCCCCTCCCACAAAACACGACTTGACAAACTTTCTCTCTCTCTCTTTCCCCCCCCCCCAACCCCCCTTTTATGAATTACAAGCTTCAACCAGATAGTGAGGCATCGTGGTCTTTATATTTTTGGCTAACATTACCCACCCACTGTGGTTCTAAAAATTGTTGATTACAATATTACCTAATGCCGATCCTAATGCCAATATCAATATCCCCGGTTTAGTCTGGCAAGCTTGTGCCTGGAACTTCCGTAATCTGAGACACTCCCACGCCTCCCGGTAAACAGAACTCTCCAAGGTGATATTTCTGTGTAACCTCTTCATCTTTACATGCTTTTTTTTTTCTTTATTTATTTACACCTGTTCGGTGTTTCTTTATTTATTTTTTTTTTTCGGTGTTAAAAAAAAAAGATGGAAAAAGGTGGCGGGGAAAGCCTAGGCAGAAAAGTTTTAATGGGTTACAGCGCGGAGTATAGCAAATAATTATTATTTAATTACTGTCTTGATGGTGTCTCCTCCTCTCTCACTTGTTATCTCGTGTCTTGATGGCATTGTCTACCTTCTTACCGTTCCTATCATGTTTTGATTATGCTTGTTATTGTCTGTCACTGTTTATCTCTTGTTTTGACGGCATGTCTTCTCCTTTCTCACTGTTTGTGTCTTGTTTTGATGGGGTGTCATCTCCTCTCTCACTGTTTATCTTGTCTTGATTGTGTCTTCGTCTCTCTCACTGTGTCTTGTTTTGATGGCATGTCTTCTCCTTTCTCACTGTTTGTGTCTTGTCTTGATGGCGTTTCTTTTCCTTTCTCACTGTTTATCTCTTGTTTTGACGGCATGTCTTCTCCTTTCTCACTGTTTGTGTCTTGTTTTAGGACCCAAAGACACAGCAACAGAGAATGCAGTCAGCGACCAATAGCTTGACTGCTTGCGTCAGGGTCAGCGAACCAGAGCTGACCAAGACCTTACTCCACCTCCAAGTGGTGGTCCTGGAAACAGGCTGCATCACTGCAGTCTGGCTGAGAGAGTAGGGATCGAAGAGGGAAGGCAAACCCGGTCCTAAAAAATGCCGTGCTGAAGTCGGATGTGTCGGCCGAAAGACGCAGATATCGCAGCTTCGCTGTAAACAGACACAACGCAACCAACGTCCTTTTCAGGACGAACGAGGAAGAAGAAGAAGTGTCTTGTTTTGATGGCGTTTCTTTTCCTTTCTCACTATTTATCTCTTGTTTAGATGGTGTGTCATCTCCTCTCTCACTGTTTATCTTGAATTGATGGCGTGTCTTCTTCTCTCTCACTGTTTATCTCTTTTCTTGATGGTGTTTTTTTTCCCTCACCGTTGATTATGCGTTTTCTTCTCTCTGACACAGTGTGCAGGTCTATATAAAGATATCAGAATACTGCCCCTAAGAAAGCGCCTTGTGGTCAACGAAGCCAAATTCATTCACAAAATCCTGTCACAGAATGCTCCAACGTATCTGTGGCCAATTTTCATATACAATGAAAGGCGCATCAACGCTTTAACAAATAGCAAGTGCCCAAGCCTAGGCTTTACTTATTCAAGAAAAGCTTAGCGTACTCTGCTGCTCATCTTTGGAACTATCTTCCACATAACCTGAGAAACAACCTCAGTCCGTATTCATGCAATCGTAGACTTTTCGAAACTATATGAGTTCTGATTACATACCCCCTTATCGGATTGTCTTTTGTTATAATGACGAATGTTTGTACTTACAATATTAAATGTAAGTTCTAAACTAAGGATGATGTTTATACACTTCAATATATTTTTTCATGGTAATAATTAGGTACTGTAAATATGAGTATGCTATTTTATTTTACTTTTACAACTTTGAATTTCTTTAAATTGATATTTAAGATGCATGTGAGAATAAGTGAGTTCAGTATGAAAGATGAGAGAAAGGAAGGGCAGAATGTCAGACGGGCCTCCATGCCCAATTCTCAATTATTTTAAGAAGAAAAAAGTTCGTTCGTTTGTTCATTGTTAATCTGTTGCTTTGATGGTGTCTTCTCCTATCTAATTGTATCTGTCGTCATGACGGTGTCTTCTCCTATCTAACTATGTCTGTCGTCATTATGGTGTCTTCTCTCTCGCCATTCATCTCTCGTCTTGATGGTGTCTTCTCTTCTCTCACTCTGTATCTCTCGTCATGATGGTGTCTTCTCCTCTCTCACTGTTCATCTCTCTTTTTGATGATGTCTTCTCTCACTGTGTATCTCATCATCTTGATCGTGTTTTCTCTTCTCTCACTGTTTATCTCTCGTGTTGATGGTGTCTTCTCCTATCTAACTGTTTATCTCTCGTCTTGATGGTGTCTTCTCCTATGTAACTGCTTAAACCTCGTCTTGATGGTGTCATCTCTCACTCTTGTGTCTCTCGTCTTGATGGTGTCTTCTCCTATGTGACTGCTTAAACCTCGTCTTGATGGTGTCATCTCTTCTCTCACGCTGTATCTCTCGTCTTGATGGTGTCTTCTCCTATATAACTGTTTAAACCTCGTCTTGATGGTGTCATTTCTTCTCTCACTCTGTATCTCTCGCCTTGATGGTGTCTTCTCCTATATAACTATCTCTCATCTTGATGGTGTCTTCTCCTCTCTCAT
The DNA here is from genome assembly GCA_024509875.1 of Oreohelix idahoensis. Lineage (NCBI taxonomy): Eukaryota > Metazoa > Mollusca > Gastropoda > Stylommatophora > Oreohelicidae > Oreohelix > Oreohelix idahoensis. The sequence continues at coordinate 89,702 of JAMPIV010015693.1, forward strand.
TGTTTATCTCTCGCCTTGATGGTTTTTGCCTTCTCTCTCAGTAAGTGGTATACCATTCGATTTAACTAATAGGACTGGATCCGATAATGTTCGGAATCAATTCAGTGTTTTTATTCTTTTTTGCTTCTGAATTGTGCCTATTCTTTCTCATATATTTCCTCCGGAATAAAGCATATTGTAGTTATCAGAATATATTTCACTTATTCCAGTAAATCGCATTTTACATAATCCTAAGACATTTTATTTTATTTTTAATCCCCTTCAGGTCCCCACTTAATGTTATACTGTATACCTTTTAGTTCTAAACTGGTGTCCTGAAATTTCAAGTTCCTATGGTCAAGGTATCTTTAATTATTATTTTGCTTACAGCAGCTTGATGACGGTTGGGAACCGGGTATCACCTGTAGCACAAGATGCTCCCTACTGGACGAAGTGATTCCTCTAGAACCCTTCTTTTAACGTCGTCACCCTTTTTATTAATTTAAAAAAAAAATAGAAGTCATGGTGAATACACAACTATGTCAAGTTTCAGAGCTATTGCTCATCTGGAAGTGATTGAAAAATCGATTGCAAGATTTGAAGGTGACAAGAGAGTGACATACGTTGCAAGTAAAAGAAAAGCTTGTAATAAAAAGTGTAACCCACGTAAGTGTAACCCACGTTAAATCGCCTCCATCTCACCGTCTGCTACGTCATAAAGCTTTAGAGGTATTTTATTCAGGTATCCGACCCCCACACCTATCCCACCATGTCCTCGATGACAACCGTCTGGTTTGGTCCACGACAGCTTATTTAGTATTCCAGCTAACCTCTCTGTGTCTAGAGGACGTTCATCTATCCGTTACCCAGGTCATTCACATGGTAGGAGGGCTGGTCTAGCTAGAGGACGTTCATCTAACCGTCACCCAGGTCATTCACATGGTAGGAGGACTGGTCTAGAGGACGTTCATCTATCCGTCACCCAGGTCATTCTCGTGGTAGGAGGATTGGTCTAGCTAGAGGACGTTCATCTATCCGTCACCCAGGTCATAAAAATATATATAACTGGAACGTACATGAAAAAATGCATACTTCCATTTATAGACATATCATGAGGACATGTAGGACCAATAACCAGTAACAAGGTTGAGTGTTTTATGAGCAGGAAAATGAAAGAGTTTCTGTTTTCCTTGTGTGTGTGTGTGTTGAGGGGAAGAGGAAGGTGAAGGATGTCGCTGAATAAATTATATGGGGAGATAGAATTGTATTTGAGTCTGCGATAAAGCAGAGGGAAGACCGTGTTTGACTGAATCTTGTGAAATAAGGGCGGAAACGAGGGTAATAATAAGTAACTTAAACAGACTCTGGGAAAAGGGGGAGTTAGAGTAAATGAGTGAAACATAGAAGAACAAAAGTAAGAGTAAATGAGTCAAACATAGAAGAACATGAAAAAGTAAACTAGTCAAACATAGAAGAACATGAAAAAGTAAATTAGTCAAACATAGAAGAACATGAAAAAGTAAATTAGTCAAACATAGAAGAACATGAAAAAGTACATTAGTCAAACATAGAAGAACATGAAAAAGTAAATGAGTCAAACATAGAAGAACATGAAAAAGTAAATTAGTCAAACATAGAAGAACATGAAAAAGTAAATGAGTCAAACATAGAAGAACATGAAAAAGTAAATGAGTCAAACATAGAAGAACATGAAAAAGTGAATGAGTCAAACATAGAAGAACATAAAAGAGTAAATGAGTCAAACATAGAAGAACATGAAAAAGTAAATTAGTCAAACATAGAAAAACATGAAAAAGTAAATGAGTCAAACATAGAAAAACATGAAAAAGTAAATGAGTCAAACATAGAAGAACATGAAAAAGTAAATTAGTCAAACATAGAAGAACATGAAAAAGTAAATGAAAAAGTAAATGAGTCAAACATAGAAGAACATGAAAAAGTAAATGAGTCAAACATAGATTAGAAAAACATGAAAAAGTAAATTAGTCAAATATAGAAGAACATGAAAAAGTAAATTAGTCAAACATAGAAGAACATGAAAAAGTAAATGAGTCAAACATAGAAGAACATGAAAAAGTAAATTAGTCAAACATAGAAGAACATGAAAAAGTAAATGAGTCAAACATAGGAGAATAAGAGTAAGAGTAATTTAGTTAAAAGCTGGAGGAAAAAAGTAAGAGTAGTGTAGCCGAACATGGGAGTATAGTAATAAGTGTAAATTAGTTGACATGGGAGAACAGAAGTCAGGGTAAATTAGTCGAACGAGGGAGAACACGCGCAAAGTAATTGAGTGAGAATCAGACAGCTAAAGGGCGTGGTGATCATTTCATAGAACAATGACCGAACCAGGGAGCGAGAGGGTAAATAAGTACATTTATAGAACCCTAACATACGGGTTGTGGTCTTCTTACCTCGCCTCTCTCTCTCTCTCTCTCTCTCTCTCTCTCTCTCTCTCTCTCTCTCGTCACTTACTATATACTATTTTGAATATTACTAAGCCTCAAAGTTATTTATAAAACAAGCCGAAGTTCACAGCTTGCTGCAAAACGTCTGTGTAATCTTTCTTCCCTCTCTCCCTCTTTCTTTTTATCACTCACTCTCTTCTGCTGTATCTAAGTGGAACTGTGGTTGCAATTTAATGAATTAATTTTTTTAAATTGCAATAGGCAGCGCGCATAACTTTGTCCAAAACACCATCACTTATCATTCTTTTGTACGTCTCTCAATGATGTTTAGTAACAAGAATTGATTGGGGAAAAAAGACAAATCTCAGTATGTTACATTAACTATTGTTTATGTTTTTTTGGATAATACTCTTCTCTCAGTCTGTCTTGTCTGCCTGTTTCCTTCTCTGTATATATATATATATATATATATATATATATATACATATATATATATATATATATATATATATATATATATATATATATATATATATATATATCTATATATATATATCTATATATATATATATATATATATATACAGTACTTTGCAAAAAAATTGGCAGTCATATTTTCGCAACGCAGCACACTCATAGAAGCAAATAATAATAAAAACTGTATGTCCAGAGGAAGATTGGTATCTCCCCTATCTATTAACAGTGGTTTCAGTACAACATAATGTTGCCTTCTCCAGCAAGGCAAGCCTGGATGCGGCGAGGCATACTTCCCACAAATGTTTGTAGGTAATTGAGAGTCAGACTGTCCCAGTATTTTTCAGCTACCTTTTTCAATTGTTCAACGTCTCTGAGTCCACTCTTTTTTAAATGATTCTTGAGTAGTGCCCAAACGTTTTCAATTGGGTTTTGATCGGGACTGTTGCTGGGCCACTTCAGCACTATCACATTCTTCTCTTGCAGCCATGCTTTGGGGGTATGAGCTGTATGATTTGGGTCATTGTCATGTTGAAATGTGCACCCATCGGGGTACATGACCTGCATAAATGGCAGAAGGTGTCCCTCTAGTATGTCGATGTACCTTTCTTTCGTGAGAATTCCTGTGAAAACACACAGTGGGGTGGCACCTCTTGCTGACACCCCTCCCCAAAGATGGAATTTCTGGGTATGTTTCGGTCGCTGGTACACAGACGTTACAGAGTCTTTCGTCCAAATATTTATTTGAGCAGGATAAGACCAAAGAGAACATTCATCTGAAAAAATCACATTGTCCCATGACAAATTTAGGTGTTCGTGGCACCAGTTCAAGCGCATCTGTTTGTGAGTCTCTGTGAGCAATGGTGACAAAATTACCCGCTTTTTTGTGTAATTCATCCTGTGTAGCTCCCGGTTGACAATAGCATTAGATACCTCTGGGCTTCCCAACTCGATCATGCGCTGCCGTATGTTTTCTACACTCTTCATTGGCCCAGCCCGAACGATTTGGGCGAGACGCCGATGGTCCTTTGTGACCAAAATTCTTGGCCTCCCACTACCTTCTTTTCGCTCGATTCCATTACCTGCTTTTAATTTACTCACAACTCTGTAGACATTCCGCTCAGGAATGTTCAAGGTTTTAGAAATGTTGGAACATGTTTGATTTCCTTCATTCCAAAGCTGTGAAATTAACATACACTTTGACTTTGTATCCATTTTCTGCCACTAGCATTAGAAATTGTCGTCTGCTCTTATATCAAGGGACGTTACTCTACGCTAATTTTTTTTTACTTTTGGTAGTGTTTGCTCACTTAAGTGGAGTGCAAATTTGGGGCAGAACATGCATATTTAATTAGATTTCAGCTTATTTAGCTGAGCAATATGACTGCCATTTTTTTTTGCAAAGTACTGTATATCTGTCTCGGAGCTAAATTTAAATGTAACAGCGTTGTGAAAAAGTCACGTGTATTATTTTTTAATTAACAAATGTATTTACCCATCATGCTCCACGTCTCTCTCATGCTGGCCTGTCTTCCTTATTCTCTCCCCCTCAAGCGTTCCTTCTTCGTCTCTTCAGTCATATACACCTACTTCCCTCCCTCCGTCCCCTCCAGTCATCACTCGTATTGTTGCTGTATTCATTTCCTCAACGTCGCGTGCGGTGATGTATTTCCAGAAATACGTCTGTTAATCACGGGAAAATCTCTAGCATTATTTCCTAACAGAGCACGTAGTTAACATCGGGGAAATGGGTGGGGGAGGGGGGATTAATTTGATTATGTGCGTTTGTTCTGTGAAGTTTGTTTGTTGATATGTGTGTGTGTATTATACACGGATGTTCTTTTAGTTGTGTGGAGGTCATTGTCATGAACATCAGTACTTTCCTACTGCACCTGGAGCTCAGGTCTTCAACAGCAACTTGTGAAACCTTCCAGTTCTCGGATTTCCCTCGTCTTTGTTAATCCTTTCAGTATCTGTCCCCAGTTGTGTTGTCCGTGTGTCTGTGTTTATTATTTGTTTGTTTTGATTTTTTTTTTTTTAAAGGGATCGCTCTCACCATGGGTATTCACGAACAGGGAGCAACCTTGTAAAGCTATCAGCTGGTTGACTTAATGTGTGTATTATCCAGTGCCAACATTTTCTCGTAACCTCTTGATCCACGGGCACTTACCTGGTTGTTTCCATCACTTCCACATTAGCGATCTTGTCATACGATTGCAATCCTTCTGTTTAGCGTGAATACAGATTTATGAAAGTCTGTGTCTCTTCTGGTTTTTGTTAATGTCCATGTTTCAGAGCCATACAATGTAACAACTAGTCATTTGAGTTGTAGAGACGTTTTTTTGTTTTCTTTTTTGTATTGGGTTTTATTTCTGTAGATTTTCAGGTATTTCACAATTTCAAGGAAAGCTCCTCCTTGCTTTTTGAATTCTTATTTTGACATAATTATCTGCTCCTCCAAATTTGTCTGTATTGCAGCCAAGGCATATTTATGATTCCACATCTTGCAGGGGTGTAACTCGCGGTGCAATTTGGTTATCTTTAGTTGCCTTTATTGTCATAATCATGGTCCTTTTCTGTTTATTTCCAAACCCAGTTGCTTTAACCCGTCATTGAGTAATCCTATTGTTGCGCCTCTTTTTGCGCACCGTAATGTGTTCATGATTTTGAACCATCGTGGTGCTCAACTAGAACGTCGCTAGATTGAAATGACGCGTCAAATAAAATAATTACGTAGACGCGCGTGCAGAGTAACGACAGTTAACATTTGGCAGTGTCTTCAGCCGGAATGGCTGCGTTTGTGTGAGCTCTGGCCGATGTGTTTCATGTCTGCTGATATGTCTACAGATATGGTTAATATTTGATTATATGCGTGCCAGAGATGTATATATGCCTACAGGAAAGTATCCTAGTGTTTGTAGAACAATGACTGACGATTGTGTACTCCAGAATTAATTCGCGGACTTTGACTATACAGACGGCACGATATTACTACTTGAACTTTGATGGCCCATTGTAGTTGGTCTGTTTGCAAATGATAATCATGAATCATTATACCCATGTGGAATTGCGTGTTGTGTAACATGTGAATAAATTATAAAGAATCGTCAGCAAGAGTGAGCTACAGTTATTTGACGAGTTACTGTTGTCGTTTCCATTGGACCATCGAATCGTTGTTACCCTAGATGTTATAATAATAATAAATTCTTTAAGCACCAAACACGGCGCATAAGGCAGAAACCAGTGCTCTCCAGGTTGTTCGTTGTGACGCCACTCCTCTTAGCTCTTGCACATTATTTAGGCCCAACGTTCTTCCTTCTCTTATTATTGTTCTTCTGAGTGTTTCTTTTGGTCTTCCTTTTTTCCTCTTACCCTCAGGAACCCAAGTGAGCGCCTGTAGTGGTATTCTGTTGTTTTGCATTCGTAGGACATGACCGATATATGACCATCGTCTTTTCCTTATATAGTCGGAGACATATTTCTGCCTAGAGTCTTCTCTTATTTGTCGATTAGTCTTGAATTCTTTCCAACTGATGTTCATGAGTTTTCTAAGACATTTGTTCTCGAATGTATTCAGCTTGTTCTCCAATGATTTTGTTATTTTCCAACTCTCACAGCCGTATGTTAACACTGAGATAACATTTGAATTAAACAGACGAAGCTTGGTATGTATATTCAATGATCGTAATTTCCCTAGATGTTACTTGACCACAATTGTCATCACTTTCAAACACCAATATAAAGAAAGGGACGCAACATCTATGGTGTCTTCAATTTTGGTTACTGTTACCCGACAGAAGAACCAGGTCGCTGGCAATATCTGGATGGTCGAGCTATTGTGTCCGAGTCCACTAACTTCCATATCTGATGGTGGATGGCGTAGTCTCTGTAATCCGACCAATAGCCAATAAGAAGAGAAGTGGTGGCAAGAGGCATCGCTGCCTCACTCCAGTTCTTAAAGGGCTCGTGTATGGAAATTTTGGTTGTGTTTGTCGCGCATTCTTACGAGCTATTTTGATCCGTTACAGTCCCACTCCTTCCTGATTCCATCAGTTAATTACTCACTTAATTACGTTCGTGCGCCAGAGAAACCCGCTCTTTGATGGCTCGCGTACGTTCCGCATTTAACCTTTTTCACATGTTTTACTTCGCAATTTATTCTTGTGCTCTCATATATTCATTCTCACTCATTTATTTGTCGTGTTCATTGTCTGAATCGTTCGTTTCGTTCGTCTTCTGTGTTCATTCTATCATCGGTCTGTTACTGTAATCATGGGCGTATTAAAGAATTTTTTTTTTTTTCGAAGTGGGTTGTTAGCGCGGGAGGCGCTTTGATGGGGGCTAAATCTTAGGAAGCTTCCATCCCCATCGTCATTTATCATTTTTCTTTGCATTCCTTGCGGAGCATGGAGCCACCATGGCAACTGACCACCTTGCAGTCAGTCTACACCAAGCAGTCACATAATCTTGCCGCTATGGTTTCTGTGGCAATTTGTTTTAGGTGATAAGGTTGATAACCCGTTACACAGTTCATATTAGTAGTCTTGTACGATATGACTGATGATACAGTAGGCCAGGGGTCGGAGTGGCTAAGAGGTATGGCGTTCGCCTCGAATTATAAAAGTACCGGGTTCGATTCCTAGTAGAGGGAATATAAGTTATGGAAATTTTTTTTACAGAACCAGTGGTCCTAATGGGTAGTGAGATCGGATGCCTATCCTTCACGGATAAGGACGAAAAAATAGGAGGTCCCGTGTGCAAGTTGCGTACGTTAAAAATCCCACGGCAGAAATCGTAAAGAGTAGGCCCTATCTGGAACGCCGCTGCCCTGGCAAAATTTAAAATTTAGAAATTTACGCACCAAAAAATATTTGTAGAATGTGTGATTCCTATATACACACATTGGGATTCTCGCTAGTGCTACGGAATTCGTGCACTATGCTGAGATCCTCCTTATGTGATCTAAAGGAGGAGATCGGAGCACTGATGGAGTTGTTCGTGTGCAGTGAAGATAGTCCTTAAAAACCAAACCAAACAGAAGCCTGTTCTTTCTTTATCTCTTCAGAGACCGCCGGGAACTACACGGGGGCCCCCTCTCCATAATCATCATCATCATCACCCTTCAGCTCATACTGGAACTTAAGGCATTCACCAAACTCATGCCACATCCTCCAGCCCTGTACCATCCGCTCAAGGTTTTTCCGTATCTTCCCCGAACATATTTCTGTCGTACGATATTGATGAACACTTTTGCTTTATAGAATTCCTACTTGATTGAAATTCTCTACACGAAATAGAATCACGTTATAATTATTCAGACTTCTCCCAAACATAGAAAATATTATCATTATTTTTATGTTTATAATTTATTTTGCGCATTGAAAGCAAAATATTTTAAATGTTTCCTGGACCTTTATGAGCATATTCCATTAAAAATGTTATTATTTGAACCTGTCTTTTACGAGCTAACATATCAAATATTCACGCTTTTTTTTCCCTGCTGCCTTTCTTGTATTCATCGTTGATTCCATTGGTTTTCTTTTTCCCTTGAAACCATATTTGTGTTTTTGTGTCTTTGTGTCTGCTCATTGGTTAGATTTGTTATGTGTGTGTGTGGTTTTTTTTCATCTTCACGGTTCTATGTTTTATTTATAGTAATATTATTTTCTACTTAGAACTAGCATATAAATAAATTAACGGTGAAAACTCAGTATTGTAGAGAACGGAAAACACAAAGTTTTAAAACTGTTTTATAAGCTTCTGTCAGGGAGTTGTGTGACGTGCGGCAAAAGGAATCATTAAACATGTTGGATGGATTAGACCAAAGTTTCTTAACCGGGGTTCCACGGAACACAAAAGGTTCCGCGAGAGGTCGCTAGGCGTTTGGCGAGAGATCGTGATTGAAAAAAAAATAATAATAAACATATTTTTTTTTAAACCTTTGCGCACCGGGCGATGCTAGCGCTCGCAGGGGTGGGCAGTGACCAAGCAACCCCTGTGGCAGTGCGCAGTAGGACCGTGTTCACTCTGGCACATACCATATTTCATTAGAATCTTGTAGAGTAGAAATTTGTGATAAGATTGTTAGGCCTACTTGGATGAGGTATAAAAAATCAAGTAGGATATTAAAACAATAGAAAAAACTGAAGTCTCTTCTACCTACACTATTGACTTGCATTAGAGTACCTACACTATTGACTTGCATTAGAGTTGATATACTTTGTGGAGAGAGGGAACCACACACAAAAAAGTAGACTAATATGTGGGGGAAAATAAACCTGATCCACAGAAAAAGATCATTCTCTACTCAAAAGAGCATTGATAATTTTTATTGGATTATTATATTTACAGCGTACTCACCACGTTAAGGTACCGTGACGTGAGCTGTAGATTTAATATTTTTTTATGCAGGGGTTCCCTGAGACCTGAAAATTATTTCAAGGGTTCGTCCAGGATAAAAATGTTGAGAATGGCTGGATTAGACTGTTCTTACAGCGAATCTCCACATTACTAATTGTCTAAGTGACACGCTCTGTAACGAACAGTGAAAAATTACCGACAACTTGTCCAGAAAATGCGGAAAAGGCTACATTGTACACCGATTATAAGAACACGCAGGCCTTTCAATTGTTTTTATTTTTCATAGTGCATTGACCATCGACCATAAGTCATGATACGTTCGCTACAAAGATCCAGTGAAGTTAAAATGGATGGAAAGAAATGAAATGACCATATAAGAATTAGTGCTGTGCAGAAGATAGAGCACAAGATGATTCTTTTTCTCTCCCTCTCTCTTCTCCCCCTCCCGAATATTGTTTTGGCAGGTTGCGCGTAACGTATGATTGGTTTGATTTTAAGGACTATCTTCCTTGCACTCAGACAACAACATCAGTGCTCCGATCCTCCTCCCTTGGATCACACAAGGATGTTCTCAGCACAGTTCACACACTCCGTATCAACGGCGAGAATTCCAATGTGTGTACATAGGAATCACACATTCTATAAATATTTATGTGGTGGGTAGGTTTCTAATTTTAAAATTTTGCCAGGGCAAGCGGCCCGATAGGCCTACTCTTAACGATTTCCAACTGCTGTGGGATTTTAACGTGCGCAACTTGCACGCGGGACCTCCTATTTTTTCGCCCTTATCCGAGAAGGCTAGGCATCCGATCTCATTATCGTGGATCCGTCTAGTTCTGCACGCAAGGAAGGGTAGCACGTGGAACTGTCCAGCTTGGCAGTAAATTGGTGTCCAGGTGGTTTTGTATTTTGGGCACTCATTAGAAGATGCAGGAAAGCGCGGCGTTCATTAAGATGAAAAATATTGTATGCAATAACTGTTTGTCAATGGAAGTAAGAAAGAGAGTTCTTTAGTGTTATATTCAATACCCTTTAGCTCCCCAAGGAGCATAGGCCGTCAACAAACACATGCCAAGTCTTGCTGTCCTGTGCCATATTTAGTGTTATATAGATAGAGCCAATTCTTACATTTTGTAAACAAACAGGGAAAACCCTGGAGGTCACAGAGATTTGGTTTTTACAGAAGAATATTAACAATACCATGACAGCTAAGAACTGTATTGACGATCTCCTGAAGGAAGGCAATGCACAAAGGAAGCAGTCCTTTTTTAAAAATTATTTTTGTTGTTGGCGTGTTTATGAGAAGAAGAAGAAAGTTAGAATATATTGTGACAGTAGGAAAGATTGAAACAAAAAGAGAGAGGATGACAGAAGGAGAAAATACTGGATAGTTTGACATAAAGAAGTCAACAACAGAACGTGTTTCCTGTGCACCGTTAATTTGTAAAACTGATTAAATACCGTTTTATTGTTTAATATATATATGTGTTGATTTATTGAGTTATTTATTTATTTACAGCACTGTCTCTATCACACACTACCAAACACATCAGCAAAATACAATAATATGTGTTTTTATAACCCTTCTACTTACCTCAGACAGAAAACTTTTAACATCCTGTTTTTGTGTTGTTGTTTTTTGTTTAAACAAGTTGGTAATTTTGTGTCTTTTCCATTGCCAGCTTCTTCTTCTCATAAGTTGCTTGTTATTTTATTTTCTTTATGAATTTAATATTAATTCTGGTTGCTATCTTCCAGGGCTGTCTCACCTATGTCGTCCAGCAGCAGCAGCGGCTCAGAATCAAGCTCTGAATCTAGTGGAGAAGATGCCGCTGATGATGATAATGAGAAGGAGGAAACAAGAAAAAAGGATATAAAGCTGAAGAAGTCAGAGAGCTGGTAAGTGTTACAAGTGGGGCTTGTTGACATCTCTCCATGCCAAACTGTAACTGTCCACTATCTGCTCTCTGTGTAATTTTTTTTAAAATTTTTCGTCTGTCTTTCCTGTTGTCACAATGTATTCCAGTATTCATCTTCTCACGTGACCAGAAAAAGTGGATTGGATTCCTTCTGATATGAGTAGTAAGCTTCCTGTGCTCTCTGGTCTCTTTCATGACATCCTCATTTTAGCTACCCATGGTATTCTTAATATTCTTTTGTAAATCTGTGTGGCCTGCAGAGCTTTCCCTGCTTATTTTTTTAGTAATACATGGAGGCATACCTTCTTGTCTTTATATGACCACTTGCTTAGCACAGTGCTACAATATACGTATGTGGAAGTGAACCTCTGTCTGTGAGGCTAATGACTCCCTCATTGACTTTTGAAAGCATCCACACATTTCCAGGGATTTCCCCTTTGGTGAAACTTGTTGAGAACCCAGCAATGCATGGAGGCATACTTGCAGTCGTCTTCATATTTCCACTAGCTAAGCACAGTGCTTTCTATCAACAGGTACAAAAGGAAATGGAAACTGTACCCAGGTACGATCTTATAGTAATGGGAGACCTAAATGCGAAAGTTGGAACACATAATAATTATAACGGAAGAGTAATGGGGAAATGCGGCAGTGGAACAGTAAATGAGAATGGGGACAAATTAATAAGCTTCTGCAGTATTAACAACCTGGTCATTGGAGGAACACTTTTTCCACACAAAGAAGTGCACAAGTTAACATGGGAATCACCAAACGGACGAGACAAAAACCAGATAGATCACATAATGATCAATGGCAGATGGAGACATGCACTACAAGACATGAAAGTAAGAAGAGGCGCAGGAAGTGATCATCACCTAGTAGTAGCAAGACTGAAGGTGAAACTCAGAGCTGCTCGACCAGTTGCAGTCAAACAGAAAAGATATAACATCACGAAACTTAAGGACCCCCTCACCAGAAAAGCGTTCATGGTCGATGTAAAGAGACGATATCTGATTACCAAAAGCCAGGAAAGAACAGAGACCGACGATGTGGACCAGAAATTCAACACCATCTCAACAATATACAAAGAAAGCAGCAAGTCATGCTTGGGATTCCAGGAAAGAAAGAGCCAAGACTGGATAACACCAGAAACGCTAAACACCATAGCGAAGAGAAAGGAAATGAAAAGGAAGAAAACAGAAGCTAAGTCTCCCAGGTTAAAGGCAATATATAGTGAACAGTACAGTCAGCTGGACAAGGAAGTAAAACGTCAAACCCGTGCTGACAAAAGGACATTTCTGGATGACCTTGCAAGACAGGCAGAAGAGGCAGCACTGAGAAATGAACAAAGCACAGTTTATAAAATAACTAAAGCTATCAGTGGAAAACGAGGTGCAAACAACATAACGTTAGTAAGAGACAAGCAAGGAAATCTCATCACCACAGCACAGGGGCAGGAAACAAGATGGGCAGAGCACTTCAGAGAAACACTGAATAAGGAACCACCAGAGACTCAGCTGAATGTTCCTGAGGCTGAAAGTGACTTAGACGTAAATACAGACATTCCACGAAAAGAAGAAATTATCACAGCTATCAAAGGGCTAAAAAATGGAAAAGCGCCTGGTCATGACAATCTGAATGCTGAGCTATTCAAGACAGACCCTGAACTAGCAGCAGAACTATTTGAACCACTATTTGCTTAAGTCTGGGAAACTGAGACAACACCAACAGAGTGGAGTAAAGGAATAATTGTCAAATTGCCCAAGAAGGGCGACCTTGCAGACTGCAACAACTGGAGAGGAATTACCCTCCTCTCAGTTCCCAGCAAAATACTAGGCAGGATAATCATCCAGAGAATTTCAAAAGCAGTTGACCATAAACTGAGGAAAGAACAAGCGGGCTTCAGAAAGAGCAGAAGATGTGCAGATCATATATTTACCCTCAGGAACATTATAGAGCAGTGCTCAGAATGGCAGAGACAGCTGTACATTAACTTTGTTGATTTTGAAAAGGCTTTCGACAGCATACACAGGGACAGCCTATGGAAAATTCTGAGGGCTTATGGAATTCCCAGCCGCATTGTTTCCATTATAAAAAGCCTCTATTCTAACTTTACGTGCAGTGTTGGATCGAGCAATGTAACTTTCGAAGTGAAAACAGGAGTACGACAGGGATGCCCCTTATCAACAACATTATTTTTGACAGTCATAGATTGGGTGATGCGCCAGACAACAGAGGGCAGTCCAAGAGGAATTAGATGGACAACGTTTTCTACACTGGAAGATTTGGAATATGCAGATGACATTGCACTACTCGCGCATTCACACCAACACATTCAAGACAAAACCGATAGACTGAATAAGTATGGCCAGCAGGTTGGCCTGAACATCAATTTGAAGAAGACAGAGGTAATGACACTAAATGTGGGCAATCCTGAGCCAGTAACAGTAAGGAACCAGAAGTTAGAACAGACAGACACATTTACTTACCTAGGAAGCATAGTAACACCTGACGGCAGAACAAGCAAGGACATTAACAACAGAATGAATAAAGCGAGAACAGCCTTTGCTGTTCTCAACAACATTTGGAAGTCTTCCCAATACAGCACAAACACCAAATTAAGACTGTATGAGAGCTGTGTACTTTCTGTGCTTCTCTATGGTGTGGAATGTTGGAGAGTAACAGAGAAGGAAATGCCTAAGGAAAATTCTCCGAATCTTTTGGCCAAACACCATCAGCAACCAAGAACTACTTATTCGGAGTAACCAGGAGGACATGCACACCATCATAGCTGGCAGACGCTGGAGTTGGGTTGGCCATGTCCTCAGAAGGGACCTTGATACCATCACAAGAACAGCTATGCTATGGACCCCCGAGGGAAAGCGAAAGAGAGGCAGACCAAAGACAACTTGGTGGAGAACTGTGGAAGCTGAGATGCAAAGAATGAACCACAGTTGGGGCACTGTACGAAGGATGGCCGCCGACCGAGCAAAGTGGAATCAATTTGTTGCTGCCCTACAAGACGCCACCAGGCGTGATGGCCGCTGACTGCTTTGACGGTTGGCAGTTATGGATCAAAGAAGAAGAAGAAGCACAGTGCTACAATATACATATGTGGAAGTGAACCTCTGTCTGTGAGGCTAATGACTCCCTCATTGACTTTTGAAAGCATCCACACACTTCCAGGGATTCCCCCTGTGGTGAAACTTGTTGAGAACCCAGCATTGCACACTAAGCTTGGAGAAGTCACTTGAGCCCCAGACGTAATTCTTTGGCGTTGACCTGGTTGACTGCATGCAGGAGGATCTCACTATGGACCCAGTGAAATTCAAGGGGAGCTGAGAAGTGGCTTTGTACAAGACATGACAATTCCTTGGGAGAACCCAGAACCAGAGTACAGTATTTTAGCTCTGCATAGTTGGAGAGCCCCCTTGGATGGCAGGAAATGCACCGTATGCCACATGCTTGTTACTTCTAGCTTTTGTACAGATGTGACGATCCTTTAATATGCAAGCCGGAATAACTGGAGCTCATCACTTCAACTCAGCACTTTTCGGAATGGCAGGAAAGCCACAGGAAAAGCCTAGATCTACAGTGTAGATAATTCCAAGGACTTTTTACCTTGGTATTGGCTGCAAAAGAGAGAGAAGCTCAGCAGCCCTAGTTAAGCAACGACAACTAATACATGAATAAAAACAACTTCGTCATGGACATTTAGCATTTCCGGAGGTGGGCTGAAAAACACACAGAGAAGGGAACTGGAGATAGAAATGAAAACCATGATTGAAGACTACGGACAAATCTTGAGCTGATGGAGTACTTAGCAAGTGTTTATCAAAGGTCTATGCTCCTTCAGGAGCTGACGAATGATAATGAGGAAATTTTAATACTCTGTTTTAGGACTTTCTCAGAAAATTATCCCTGACCAAACAACACGCAGATGTCCAGGGTCTGGTATAATGTGTCAGGTGTCTGTCTGATATTCATTATAAAGTGAAGTTTGTTATAAAACAAATGTTAGTGAAATGTGACATTAAAAGTAGCATCCATAAAATGGTTCTTACCAGAAATGCAATTTAATTTCAACATAAGGGTTACTTTCACAATTGCCTCCAGCTGGCAGAAAAACAGGAGTGATGTTTAAAGCTGCAATCAAGGTGGAGTGAGTTAAAAAATTATCTGCACAGGACAACAGGAGGCTGACACTTGGGAGTCATGACCCGAGTGAGCCCACCCACCTTAGAGTATAAAGGAGACTAAGGGGCCAAAACACTTGATTGACAGGGAGACTACTTCTGATGATCAGATTGCCCTGTGTTGTATTGCTCTGTAAAGAGTTTCCTGTCTTATCCACATTTGGAAGCCTCAGTTCTTTCCTCCAATTCCTTGTTCATTGTCCATGCCTCAACACCATAGAGTAATGAAGAATATATGTAACATTTGATGATTCTCAGTTTGAATTTGTGAGTTAATTTTTAAATGTTAGTATATATCTCATGTTGTTGAATGAAGCTTTGGCCATTCCTATTCTCTTCTTGATTTCTGTTTCACATCTGCCATCTTCTGTTATTATATGACCAACATATGAGAAATTATAGACTTGTTCCAGGATTTTCCCATTTAATCTTATCTTTAATGTTGGCTTATAGTCTGTTTTTGCTGATCATCAATGTTTTCATTTTCTCAATATTAATGTCCAATCCATATTCATGACTTTATGCTGTTTACTTGCTTCACAAACTCTTGCAACTCTTGTTCACTGTCAGCTAACAAAACTGTATCATCTGCATATCTAAGGTTGTTTATTGATCTTCCATCACTGTTCATTCTTGACATTTCTTGTATCGGTATTTCTTGTAAAATTTTTGCTGTGTAGATATTAAATAGGCATGGGGATAGTACACAACCTTGTCTCACACTTCTTCTTATGTCTGTATCACGAATAGGTACTGCTAATTATCCATTTTACATGTAAGGATCAAACAAATTGTATGACTACAGGTTTGCTTCCAGCGCTTCTAGCTCAAGTTCATCATCATCCTCTGAGCAGAGCTCCGATGAAGGTGAAATCATAAAGAATGAGGCAGAAGTGAAGAAATTTGCTGATGATCCAGAAGCAAATGTAGAGAGAATAGAAAAGGCTTCCGCAATGGGGGTTGTTGCCCCTGCTGTGGTGGGTACCCATAATGCCTCTGTCCAAGATGTGAGTATAATTGTGCCTGGATATACAGTTTTGTTTAGCTCCCTTTACTGTCAAACAGAAATTAGAATTTTTCCTTAATGAAAGAGAAATTTAATTTACAGTGTCACTGTATATTTCATCATATTTTTTAGAGCAAAAGATATGTGTATTAAAAAGATTTGTAGATAAACAGTGCATTCAGTACTTACAGATGGATTAAAAGTATTCTTTTACAATAGTCAAGTTCACAAAATTTCAGTACAACGTATAGAATCATATACTAGTGCAGAGAGGTTATAGGTTCAAAATGAACGTAACAAAACTTAAAAGCATTCTAAAAGTTTTCCCATGTGCTTCAGGCCTCAGAGACTGGCATGGTTTGGTGCTTGAAAAACTTTATGCAAGGCTCCAAGAAAAATTCTAGCTCTCCAGCCAGTGTCAGCCCTTTCAAGCTTGGGTCCCCACCCACATCACATTCAGCTCCAGGGTCACTCCAACTGAAAGATGATTCACCTTCTGTCCAGCACAACAGTAGTTCCGTTACTAAATCGCCAGACCAATACCGGACTCTACGAGACGTAGGCAACTGTAACACCACACCATTTGAGTTTCGGAAGATCTCAGAGCAGAGTAGCAGTGATGATCATGCCAGTGTGGAAGATGCTACTGAATTAGACGTGTTGAAGAGGAAGGATGATCTTTCCTCAGCAAGAGAATCTAAATCTTCTGTTGCTGTGACGTCCAGGACTTCTGGGAGCTCTCACCAGAAGCATGACAAAAAAACTTCATTAGTCTTGTCAGCAGAAAGCAGCAACAGGGTGTATTCCAAAGAAGCCCAGTCTCATACAAATGCATCTGCCAAGAATTGTGTTGACCCCGTCAGGAAGGATTTTTCCAGAAGACAGAGTTTTTCCCCTGGCAAATCGAGGCATGAAAGAAAGAAGACTGCTTCTCCTGTCACCACCGTAAAGACTGGAAAAACTAATAAAACTATTTCTCCAGATCGAAACAAACCTCCTCAGCCAGGCTTGAGTTCAGAAGGCGACATCAGTGTGATCAGCAGTACACCTGATGAGGTAAGCCAGGACCGACTCACACCAGGCGGTGACAAGTCAATCAGTGCAAATGGCAGACTGGAGGTGAGCAAAAAATTTTTTAATGAAAGCTTAGTTAACAGAGGTAATAAAGATTCAAAGTCCTCAACTCCCCGAGGCAAAAATGCACCAATTCGTAATATCAAACATCACAAGAGGAAAAAGGAGGCCAGTGAAAACCATTCATCCACCACCACTTCCATGTCCGCATTCAGCTGCATCCCATCTACCGTGTCATCTAGTACCACGTCGAATGCTGCAGCCATAAAATCTTCCAAGAAGCCTTGTTTTGACAGTACTAAAGCCCAGGACAGTATAGAGGCCATCTCCGAACCCCATAACTCATTGTCTCCGCTAGACACAGCCAAATTATCACCTTCCATTACTTCATTCCACTCCTCACTAACCACTCCGCCTTCACACTGCTCCAACGTCAATCCGCCTTCTTGCTTACCTCTTTCGCACAATTCAGATGAAAGCAGCCAACTAAGGATACTAGTCCAAATTCGCCATGGCTTTTTGAGCAGAAAAGTCCTTAAGTTGCTCAAAGAGAAGAGAAAAAAGCTTAGCAAAAATACAAAACTTTCTGAATCTTCATCAAACTTTGAAGCACTTTCAGATACCTCAAAGGAGGCTTCTATAGTTTCAAACTCAAAACCATTATCTCATAGGAGCAGTTGCAGCGAAAGAGAAATTCACACTGTAAGCATATCCCAAACCGTGCAGGAGTCGCAGTCTTCAGCATCATCATCTCTACCCTCTGCTCATTCCACATCCTCTCAAGTCTCCAAGTCCAGCAAGCAGAAGTCAAATGACTGTAATACGCATGCTGGCATTAATAATGATGCTGCATCGGACCCTCTGTACAAAACACACAAACATGCCAGATCTTCCAACAAGGATACCACACTTTCTAATTCGTCTTCATTGTTGTTAGAGTCGGTAACATCCCCTCACTCATCCAAGAACGCCAGCAGCCATAACTTACCAACAGGTATTACTCCATCAGCCACGTCTTCCCAGTCAACAGCAAGCAAATTGACATCCTCAGCAGCACCCAGCAAGATCACTAGTTCATATGTTGCAAAAGATCTGGATTTAAAGGATGACAAAGGTTCAGACATTTCCTCCAGGTCTGTTAAAATAAAAATGCCCAAACGGAAGCCAGACGTTGAGGAAAAAGCAGTGTCCAAGAAAACCAGGTTAGATGAAGCCATGTAAGTAACATTTGATTTTAAATGTTTTATCTCATTTCAATTAACACTGACCTCAGTGTTTTACTAATTCAGTGTGTTAACAGTTATCTAAATATTGTCATGTTTCATTGTATTAGTATTGGAATATTTGTCATATTTAATTGTGTCAGCACCGAATTACTTGTCATGTTTCAGTGTGTTGGCACCTAAATATTTGTCATGTTTCAGTGTGTTAGCACCTAAATATTTGTCATGTCTCACTTTGTTAACACCTAAATAATTTTCGTCATGTCTCACTTTGTAAACACCTAAATATTTGTCATGTCTCACTTTGTTAGCTCCTAAATATTTGTCATCATGTCTCACTTTGTTAGCACCTAAATATTTGTCATGTCTCACTTTGTTAGCACCTAAATATTTGTCATGTCTCACTTTGTTAGCACCTAAATATTTGTCATGTCTCACTTTGTTAGCACCTAAATATTTGTCATGTCTCATTTTGTTAGCACCTAAATATTTGTCATGTCTCACTTTGTTAGCACCTAAATATTTGTCATGTCTCACTTTGTTAGCACCTAAATATTTGTCATCTCACTTTGTTAACACCTAAATATTTGTCATGTCTCACTTTGTTAGCACCTAAATATTTGTCATGTCTCACTTTGTTAGCACCTAAATATTTGTCATGTCTCACTTTGTTAACACCTAAATATTTGTCATCATGTCTCACTTTGTTAACACCTAAATATTTGTCACGTCTCGCTTTGTTAACACCTAAATATTTGTCATGTCTCACTTTGTTAACACCTAAATATTTGTCACGTCTCGCTTTGTTAACACCTAAATTTGTGTTATGTTTCATTATGTTAATGCAGACCAAAATGTTTGTCTAGTTTCAGTGTGGTAACATTGAACAAAATATTCGTCTCAATTCATTGTGTTAACAGTCATCTAAATATTTGGTTTTTTTTTAACAGCGTGATAACACTCTCCTAAACAGTTGTCTTATTTTCAGCGTGTAAATAAAAAAAAAAAATGTTTGTCTTGTTTCAGATTGGTAGCATTGAACTAAATATTGATCTTATTTCAATGCGTTACTTCTTCGTCTTTGATCCTTAGCTGCCGACCGTCAAAGCAGTCAGTGGCCATCACGCCTGGTGGCGTCTTGTAGGGCAACAACAAATTGATTCCACTTTGCTTGGTCGGTGGCCATCCTTCGTACAGTGCCCCAACTCTGGTTCATTCTTTGCATCTCAGCCTCCACAGTCCTCCGCCAAGTTGTTTTTGGTCGGCCTCTCTTTCGTTTTCCTTCAGGGGTCCATAGTAGTGACCTAGATTCATAGAGAGTGACGCCAACTATGTCAGAATCGAAAACGAGGCTGAACGACGTAGACGCCATTTTCGGCCGGACAATACCAGGGCTAGAAGGTTAATAAGCGTCGAGTAAGATTTTTTTTATTTTATTAAATTAATGAAGAAAAATATCCCGTTCAACCTCTGATGGGTTATAATTAGGATATATATTGTTTTCAATTCCAAATAATATGAACAACTGCCGATGAGAAAGTGGCATCACATTTGTCAAATCATTGTAAATAGGGACAATCACAATTATGCTAATACGTTAAATAAATAAACAAAAAGACAAAACACAAACAAAATCAAGATGAAACTCTGAACAAGAATTATATTAAAATGGAGGGGTGTAAAGGCCTGGTGGTTCCAGTTATATAACTGACTTTAACAGATATTTTTAATTGACTTTCATCTGTTAAAAGTCAAATGCATTGTAAGAACAGCATCAGACCTTCACATTCCCAGACAATAATATTAACATTTGTTCGTGATAAATATTGTTTGACTATATTATGCAGTTCCCTAGGTCTGTCTATTCTTAACACCTTTTCTATATTTATAAGATTATATATATATATATATATATATATATATATATATATATATATATATATATATATATATATATATATATATATATATATATATATATATATATATATATATATATATATATATATATATATATATATATACATATACACATATACACATATACACATATACACATATACACATATACACATATATATATATATATATATATATATATATATATATATATATATATATATATATATATATATATATATATATATATATATATATATATATATATATATATATATATACACACACAAGATATGTGTATATGTGTATATGTGTATATATATATATATATATATATATATATATATATATATATATATATATATATATATATATATATATATATATATATATATAATTTTAAATTATATAATTTAAATATATAAAATGATATAATGTAATAACATTTTATATTTTTATTATTTTATTAATATTTTTTTTAATTATAATAAAATTATATAACATTATATAATAAATTATATAATATTATTATCATATAATAAATATTATAATAAAATTATGTAATATAATTATATAATAAAACTATAATAAAATCTCCGGTCCAAAATATGTAATTAGATTTTGTTAAAACTTTATGTACATAGTTGCATTTTTAATGAAAACATAAACTGATGTGATTATCTGGATCTAGTAAAACTGTCAGTATCTACAACAGTCATTCACCAGTTTCCACATGTCAAACTAGGTAAATAGTTCAATTCGAAGGGAGTATGTTTTGCTAAGTGTTGCAACTCTAACGGAATATTTGTTGCTAAATAGTGGAATTCTAACGGAATATAAAATTCAACGGAGTATGTGTTAAAAAATTCACGCTACTGATTCTTTTCAATAAACCGGTAAGTAAACTAGTTTTCTTCTTTTTGTTTTGTTAGTTGAAATACAAATAATAGTACACATATGTGCTACTGTATTTGCATCTAATTTTATTTCAAATTATTAGTTAACCTAAACGAAAATGCACATTGGGTCTGAAACTCGCGATTGGGTCCATTTTCCTGCAATACGGGTACGGCCGAAAATGGCGGCCAAATTTTAGTTGGCGTAACTCTCTATGAATCTAGGGCACTAGTCCATAGCATAGCTGTTCTTGTGATGGCATCGATGTCTCTTCTGAGGACATGGCCAACCCAGCTGCAGCGTCTGCCAGCTATGATGGTGTGCTTGTCCTCTTGCTTGCTCCGAGTAAGCAGATCTTGGTTGGTGATGGTATTCGGCCAAAAGATTCGGAGAATTTTTCTTAGGCATGTTGTGTGAAAAGCGGACAATTTCGACATTTCCTTCTGTTACTCTCCAGCATTCCGCACCATAGAGAAGCACAGAAAGCACATAGCCTGGTATTGGCTGCAAAAGAGCGAAACGCTCAGCAGTCCTAGTTAAACAACAACAACAACAACAACAATGATGGAGATCCAAATTAGACAGTCAAAATATTTTGACCATATAAAAAGAAAAAAAACCTTGCTGAATACCTTTATGGTAAGAAGAGTTGAAGACAAACTTGCAAGAGGAATACAGTGCTATAAGTGGGAAGATAACATCAAATAATCAACAAGAAAGAGCCTATCTGAGTGTACCATCAAGACAAGAGACAGAAGACGTTGGAGATCCATTGCACCCAATCTTCATTGTGGAGATAGCAGCTGATGATGATTTCTTCTTCTTCTTCTTTCGTTGGCTTGAACTATATTGTCTATATCTGCAATGTTGTTTCTTGTATAAACTTCACTGTCTTTTGTAGTTCATACAGAGGTCCGTATAGTTTTGCTTCCAGTGTTGTTTCTCTGGGCCAGTGGGTTTGCCTCAATATATCATATTCGGGGCAATCTTGCAGTACGTGCTCCGCTGTCTGGGGTGCCTGTCCACATGTACACATGGCTGAATTGCCAATCTTGAATTTTGTATACATGTGGCTGCGGAGGCGGTTGTGTCCTGTTCTGAGGCGCAGAATGACTATTTGTTCTGATCTGTTCATAGCTTGGTAGTCATCCTGCGTTGATGTTGGTGGCTTTCTGATAGATTTGATCATCTTTTTCTTCTGATGGTACGTAACTGGTACATCCGGTTGTTCGTCTGCAGCACCTTCTTTAGCCAGTCCGTCTGCTCT
Source organism: Oreohelix idahoensis (assembly GCA_024509875.1). Classification (NCBI taxonomy): domain Eukaryota; kingdom Metazoa; phylum Mollusca; class Gastropoda; order Stylommatophora; family Oreohelicidae; genus Oreohelix; species Oreohelix idahoensis. The sequence continues at coordinate 112,418 of JAMPIV010015693.1, forward strand.
CTCGTTTCCTGGTATTCCACAATGAGACGGTATCCACTGCATGGCGACCCTGCGCTGGTTGCACAGTTCAGAAAGTAGGGCCTGTATAACTGGCAATTTTCTGGACTGAAGTGCTTGGAGTGCTGATCTTGCATCTGTCAGGAATACTACAGGCTGTGGACCGAGATTGGTGTTCAGTAGTTTCTCAGTTGCCACCTTGATTGCCTGGACTTCTGCATCATAGTTGTTACAGAATTTCCCCGTTGGTACTCTGACCGTATCCCTAGTGTTGTTTGGGTATTCTATGTACACTCCTGCTCCTCCATTCTTTACTGCATTCTGTGCTGACCCATCCGTGTATACTCGGACCCAGAGGTCCTGTGGGTATTCATCATCCAGGAAACTGAGAGTGACTGTCCTACGTTGCACGCTGTTCTGTTCATCCCTGTCGAATATTCCTTTCACTTTTGTGTGGATGTGTACTGGTAGTCCATGCTCCTCTCTCCAAGGGGTTTGTTCTGGCACAGACTTTAGGGGGCTGTTAACTTCAGGCAGGTCTGAGGTTTGTCTACGAAATCGTTTGGCCTGGTGGATAAAGCTGCTTCTTTTCAGTCGCCCCATTGCTAGGTTTTGGAATCTGTCCTTCATTGGATGGCTCGGCATACAGAGGAACTTTTCTGCCTGTGTTAGCACTTTCGTGTCTCTGCGTTCTCTCAGTGCTTGTATCCTCCCCATTTTTTCCATCTCCACTATAGGCGTTGATTTCATTGCCCCCGTGATGACCCTAAGCGCCTGGTTTTGCACCTTATCTAGCTCTTGTAATGTGGTGTTTGATGCTGGACACCACGCAGCTGACCCATATTCCAGGTGTGGTCGTATGCCCTGCTGGTAAACTTTACTAAGTATTTTCCCGCTGGCTCCCCATGTGGTTCCACTTAGTTTTCTCAGGATGGCTAGCTTCCTCCTGGCCTTTGTTGCTGCCTTGTTGATGTGCTGCTTCCATGTCAGCCTATCATCGAATGTAACTCCGAGATAGGTGGGTTGTTTATCTTCTCTCAGGAGCTCTTCGTTTATCTTGATGACACCAGCTTTTTGTTTGGGAGAGAGGGTGAAGAGCGTAGTGCTGCATTTGTCTGTGTTGATGCTGACACACCATCTATTTGCCCATGAGGTTAAGGCATCTATAGCTCTTTGTAGCAGTTTGGTGGCCACTGTTGCATGCTCATCTGTGCACCATATTACCAGGTCATCAGCGTACATTGCCACTTTCATTCCATGTGGTAGTTCAGCAACCAGGTCGTTGATGTAGACTAGGAAAAGTGTGGGGGACAGAACCCCTCCCTGAGGGACGCCATGACGCAGTAGAATTTTCTTACTCTTGAGGCCATCTAGTTGTACTCGGGCTCTTCTGTTATGCAAGTATGCTTTCACCCATTTGTACATCTTACCATTCACTCTACAATTTCTCAGTTTCTTCAGAAGCCCTTCTTTCCAAACCTTGTCAAATGCTTTCCTTAGATCTATCCATGCTGCTAGTACCAGTTTCTTATCTTGGAACGCATCCTCAATCTCTTGGGAAAGGTAAGTTGCCTGATCTTCGGTGGAATAACACTGCCTAAAGCCCGCCTGCTGTGGTACAAGAAGGTTTTCACTTTCAAGGTACCACTGTAGCCTGAGGTTGATGATACGTTCCATTGTTTTGCAGAGGCAGCTTGTAAGGCTGATTGGTCTGTAGCTGGAGGCAGTGGAACTGTCTTTTCCTGGTTTTAGGAGTGGTATCATGATTGCTTCCCTCCAGGTCTGTGGAACTCTGCCTGAGTTCCAACAGATATTGAAGATCTGCAGCAGCTTTGTTTTTGCTGCGGTTCCCAAGTTCTTAATCATTTCATTGGACACTCCATCAACTCCTGGCGACTTTCTCATTTTCAATTTGGATATTGCAAGCTCCAGTTCTCTGAATGTGATTGGTGCCTCCATAACTTCAGGTATGGTTCCATCTCGTCCTGCGTGTTGTTTCTCACGAGTCTCCTGTTGCTTCTCTGGGCTAACTTCGATGTTGTTGTCTTTAGCAAAGGAGTCTGCAAAGTGATCAGCTGCCTGTTTTCCCATGAGGATGTTTCCATCTTTGTACAGAGCAATCCTTGAGTTTCTCCCTGTACCTTCATCGTTAAGTTGCTTTACCAGCTTCCACAGTTTCCTCGTATCTCTTTCAAAGTTCAAGGACTCTGTTTTCTCCTTCCAGCTTCTTCGCCTGGCCTGCAACTTGGCCCTTTGAAATTTGGCCTTAGCTTGCTGGTAGTTATTGTGGTGTTCTTGGCATGGACTGGTCTCTGCCTGCTTTCGAGATGTTTCCACGTCGTTGTGCAGCTGCTCTAGTTCACTATTCCAATATGGTTTGTAGTGCTTACGAGCCCCTCTAGGTATTGTTTCACGAGCAGCCTGTAATATGCATCTGCTGAATTCATCGACTAGCTTATTGATGTCTTTGTCTACAGTCAGATCTCTAGCCAGTATACTAGTACGGTGCTGGTACATTGTCCAGTCTGCCTTCTTGTAGTTCCACCTAGAGAGAGTGCTGCTCTCCTTGACAAGTTCATTTTCCACAATTAGGAAGACTGGCCGGTGGTCGCTGCCTCCAAGTTGTTTCCCTACAATGCGTGTGGTGTTCCACTCCAAGCTGGGTGAGTGGAATGCCAGGTCTGGTGTAGAGGTGGTGTGCCATGATCTCGAGTAGAAGGTTGGTGGGTCGATTGGCTGATTAATCAGGATAAGCCCATTGTCATCCTGCCAGTTTTCAAGCTCCTCACCTCTCCTGTCCATGTGATCATAGCCCCAGCTCTGTGAGTGGCTGTTGAAGTCTCCGCATACAATCAGTCTTTCTTTTGCTGGGATTGTATCTAGTGCCAGTGGGCGGTCGCTCGGACAGTAGTAGTTGAGCAGGTGGAATTCTGAACTTTCTGTCCTGAGATGAAGCATCTGGTATTCCGCCCCCTCCATATATGTTTCAAGCTGACATGCACTGATGTTATTCCTCACGAGTGTCAGTATTCCACCTTTTCGCCTGTCTATTCGGTCAGATCGGTAGCACTGGTAGCCTCTGATTTTGAAGGCTATGTCTTTGTTGAGGTGGGTTTCTTGCAAGCAACATACATTTACTTGCTCTTCATTCAAGATATTTTCGAGCTCTAATTTTTTGCTGTAGCCGTCTTTTTTACTATTGACGCCTTCAGCATTCCAGTGCATTATTTTAAATGGTCTTTTCTTTGCTTGGCCAGTAGCTCTATTCTCATGCCTCCTGGCTCCACGGGGCAATTGAGAAGGACCCCCAGTAGTAGGGGTTGGGCCCTTCCGAGGCAGAGGGCCCGGCACTGCGCCTGCCTGGGTGTCCATCACAGGGCGAGTGCCATAACGTTTTGCAGATATAGGCATACTTCCCATAGCGCATGTGCGTGGCATCCTGATTGCTGTGGTGCGCCTCTTGGCTGGTTGCCTCCGTCTTCAGCACCTTGACTTGCTAGGGCAGACTGTGGTCTTGCTCGAGTGTAGGAGGGCCTGGCCAGTCTTGGTTTTTCAGCCGCTGATGGCTGTACTTGAGCCCCATCTCCACGTCAAGGAGCTGGCCTTGATGGGGGCTGATGATGATGACAGTACTGTGCTGAACTAAATAATAAATAAATAAAATTTACGACCAAATGTTGGAAGAGGAAAATAAATTGAAAATAATATAATAGGATTAATGAGATGGCCGTTGTAATCATGAATGGTTGTAAGTCGCATATGTCGTAAGTCTTGGACAGTCTGTATATGTAAATATTAACGATTTCACTCTTGTCTTAATACAAAGTGCCGATAAGCCAGATCACTTCATGTTCTTGCATCCACACCAGTCTATTACAATCTCTTCCCCATAAGTTTGAGGAAGTCAACATTTTCTCCCTCTGCCTGGGATGGTTCCAGAATATGACCTGTCTAGCCTCAGTGGCTTCCTGAATGTGTGTACTATCCACAACTGCTGTCTTTTCTGCAAAACTTTTGTTTGTTTCCTGCTCCCATGTAGTTCCCAATGGGAGGTGGGAGTCTGTGAAGACACAAAAACAGACTAGAACTGTTGCACTCTGAGGCATGTCATACAAGGTGTCTAATATGTTGTCAAGGTGGACTGGCATCCTCATCATGTCAAACAAATTGCCAAAGAAACCACAGCTGTAAGAGCATGTGAGTTCTTGATGCTGGTATCTTGGGGGGGGGGGGACACACAGACCAGCTGCAGTGTTGGCTGCATGCTGTGTATGAAAGAAACACAAAGAAAAGTGATGATGATGTTTGTTCCGTGATGTTTGTGAGCATCTCCTTTTTAATTTCCACATTGGTGATCCTGTGAAGACATTTTAACCTGTCATTCACTCGAGTAAGTTAGCTCATGTTAATTTTCTTTCAGTGAGAAGAGCGGTACCATAGCCAAGGTATCAAATAGCAACAGCAGTGACAGCTCTGCCAGTAAGGGAAACAGCAAATCCACCACCTCCAAGAAGTCTGATCACCCCAACAATATAAACAGTAAAGATATCAGCGGCAGTAACAACAAATCTAGTGATAAGGTAGGGTTATTGTTTGCAATAAGATAATAATAACCTCTTATAATAATACGTAATAATAATAGTCATAATTGACTATGGGAAGGCACCCCTGAGGTGACAGCCCTCTTTGCTTATTTTTTTTCCTGGTGTTCCTTTTCACGTTTTCTCCTCTCTTCTGCTTGCCGTGAGAGCTTCTTTTTGCCCAATCTGAGGTGGCGCCGTAGAGAGCAGCGCTACTTGGTGCGATCGGCAGCTTCATCCTCCCAGGCTGCTGGATGTATGTCTAGTACCCTCATGTCTCTCTTGCATACATCTTTGAACCTCAGCATGTGGTCGTGGTTATTGTTAGATCATGTTATAGTATCATAATAGCAATAATTTTGTAAGCATCATCATCATCATTACCATTCAGTTGCCCAAGGAGCACAGGCCTTCAACTAATTCATGCCACGTTCTCCTGTCTTGTGCCATCCACTCCAGGTGTTTCCATGTCTTGTTTATACCTTTTATTACTGTATCAGGTTATCTGCTTCATGTGTTTTTTTTTTTTTTGGTCTGACTCAACCTTTTTTTTATCCTATGAATTCCAGAACAAAGACTGCCTTGTTACGCTATCAGCTGAACTTTGTAATAATAGTAGTATTTGTTGTTGTAGAATTTGTAATAGTGGCAGAATAGAAGCAGTGCTAGCCTTTATAGCAACAGTGAGTAGTAATAATTGCAGTTAAATATACTACTGTATCACAACATTAGTAGCGTTGGTTAGTAATGTAGTAGTAGGAAGAGTAGTAGAATAAGAAATGGAGAAATGGTAGTGCTATTTGTAGTAGTAGTGGTGGTAGTAATAACAGCATTAGTAGTAGTAGTAATAGTGAATAGCAGCATTAGTGTTGGTAGAAGCAGTACTAGTAATAACAGGAATAACAATAGCGTATCAAATATTGAAGTAATAGAGTAATAAAATAATGCGGATACGCCACCAATTTTCTAGCATCCTTACTTCCTAAACCTTGCTGGTTAGGGTTACATGCTTGCCCGGTCCAACAGAGATCACTTATGTAATGCTGTTGTTTAACTAGGACGCTGAGCTTCTCGCTCTTTTCCAGCCAATACCACATTGAAGATTCCTTGGTATTATCTACACTGTAGATCTAGGCTTTTCTGCCATTCCGAAATGTGTTGAGTTGAAGACATGAGCTCCAGTTTCTCCGCTTGGCTTGCATTTAAAGGATCATCACATGTCGTCCCAAGCTAGGAGAAAGAAGCTTGTGGCATACTGTGCATTCCTCACCATCCAAGCGGGGCTCTCCAAATAATGGCAAGTTAAAATACTGTGCTCTGGTTCTGGACTCTCCCAAGGAATTGTTATGTCCTACACAGAACCAGTTCTCAGCTTCCCTTGCCCATCATGGACCCATAGTGAAATCCTGCATGCATTTGAAAATATATTCAAAGGGGAAGAGTGGAGTAAGTCAGATGAGAACTGGATTAAATATCAGCAAGTCATCATCAGCCTGGACAGAGAGTGTAGAACTTGGGCCAATGGGAAAGCAGAACTGGAAATTAATCAAGTGATACATGATCATGCCGAGGATAATGAGGCATTGTGTATACTGATGGGTCTGTGATCCTTGGTGAGAAATCAGGTTGGGGCTTCTTTGCAAGGGGATATGGCAGAATCATCACTGAATATAGCGAGGCTTACAAGGTAACAGTTTCCAGCATGAGAATGGAGGTAGAGGCTACTACTGCAACCTTAAGGCTAACTGAAACTTTTATTAACAAAGGTAGTCATTGTGTCAGACCATGCTTCGAAAGGTTCAAAATGGTTGGCTACTGCATGAATGGAAAACATTTATAGAAGCTTTGAATCTGCAGGAGCTAGTATGGGTCTTGTGCCCTGGTCATGCAGGGGTATGAGGGAGTGAGAAGGCTGAGAGACTAGCATCAAGAGCACCCACAGTGGTGACACTGGATATGGATAAGAAAGAGATACTGAGAACAATTAATGATCACCTGTTAGAGAATGACACTGCAATAGATGAATCATCAAAGTTAAGACTGAAATTTGGCGTCAAACGTATGGCTGGCAGAGATGGACATATGAGAGGATTCATCCATCATGTGTACAACCAGCGAGCTACAGGATCAGTTAGCGTTCACAATCTTCAACATATACTGAGAGAGACTGAGCACATGATATCGGAGTGCAATGATATCATTTCTGTTGAACAATAACAATAGCCCCTCCCACTTCTCCTGTTAGTAAAAACACAATAACCCCTCCCACTTCTCCTGTTAGTAAAAACACAATAACCCCTCCCACTTCTCCTGTTAGTAAAAACACAATAACCCCTCCCACTTCTCCTGTTAGTAAAAACAAGTCCCACCATGAGAAGGCTAGAAGCTGGGCTTTTCCTGTCAGAGGTATGTTTTGTACGTGCCTTAGAAGTTTTAAGCAGATTTTGAGAGTTCATCCTCACCTCCACTCCCGGCTATGACAGCATATAGTATCTGATGTATGATATTTAATTAATAGCATCTTAATTGTGGTATCTATTTTTTTCATCTGATTCCAGGCTAATGATCATATCACAGACTGTCCTGAGAGCAGCAGTAGTCTTCCTTTCAACCATCGTGTCAGTGGGGTCAGTTGTAGCAATGGTAGCGGCATAGACAACAACAACAGCACCAGCTCTTGTGTTCCTTCATCATCACTACCTGCAAATTTACCAACACCATTCCCAGTAGAAGCACAGTATGTCTGGTTATTTTTTTTTTTTTTAGTTTTCCTTTTATACGTGACTGCCGCTTTCTTTTTCATCTTCCTATTCCTCTTTGTTCTTCTCATCTTCTAAATTATCATCTAAGTCAGGGATTCTTAACCTTTCTTGTTCCGTGGACACGTTTGATTTTCCGGTGATGGCTACGGACCCTTTGATTGTCCAATGAAGACTACGGACCCCTTTGATTGTCTGGTGTAGTCTACGGACCCCTTCTTAGAAACAAAAGTACATAGCCGCATAATTATAATTTGTGCTTACGATTTAAATAATAATACATTCTATTACAAAGAAAATTTGTTACGGTTATATATAGTCATACTGAAATATACAAAACACGATCTGTTTAAAAAAATATATATATTTATTTAAATGCAAAAATTTGTGATATTTTTCAGAGTAAAATTTTGTGAAAATAAAATTCAAGTTTTTAAGCTATGTACACAGACCCTCCTAGAATCCATTCATGGACAACCTAAGCGGTCTGTGGACTGCAGGTTAAGAAACCCCTGATCTAAGTTCATTATCTACATCTGTTTGTCTGTTTTTGTATCTGTCTCTGTTGTCAGTCTGCATTATTAGTCTGTCTTTGAGTCTGCCTGACTGTCTAAGTTGTCACTGAACATAAAAGTATAAAGAAATTAAAATATACTGCCCGTCACAAGGAAAGTTTAAGCACAGGTGGATGAGTTATTTTTTCTTTGTATATAACAACATGTTTTGATTGTTGTCATTTTTATTCTAATTTCAGACTCAACACTACAAAGCATTACCTGGCAAGAGCCAGGGAGCACAAACACCATGCTGACAATCTGGTATGTTCTTTTTACTTTGCATCTGCCTTTTTCCTGACAATCTGGTATGTTCTTGATTTTACTTTGCATCTGCCTTTTTCCTGACAATCTGGTATGTTCTTGATTTTACTTTGCATCTGCCTTTTTCCTGACAATCTGGTATGTTCTTGATTTTATTTTGCATCTGCCTTTTTCCTGATAATCTGGTATGTTCTTAATTTTACTTTGCATCTGCCTTTTTCCTGACAATCTGGTATGTTCTTGATTTTACTTTGCATCTGCCTTTTTCCTGACAATCTGGTATGTTCTTGATTTTATTTTGCATCTGCCTTTTTCCTGACAATCTGGTATGTTCTTGATTTTTCTTTGCATCTGCCTTTTTCCTGACAATCTGGTATGTTCTTGATTTTACTTTGCATCTGCCTTTTTCCTGACAATCTGGTATGTTCTTGATTTTACTTTGCATCTGCCTTTTTCCTGACAATCTGGTATGTTCTTGATTTTACTTTGCATCTGCCTTTTTCCTGACAATATTGAAGGCCTATGCTCCATGGGGTGTTGAAAAGTGAAAGAAGAAGAATGATGCCTTATTCACGATAAGGCAGATACATAAGAAGACCATTGAATGTAATCAAACACGCAAAATAGCTGTTGTAGATCAGGAGAGAGCCTTACACAGAATTATTCATTCATTTTTGTGTTGGCATGTTTCGGAAGACGTAGAACAAAAGTTGCCATGTTTCAGAAGACTTAGAACAAAAGTTGCCATGTTTCAGAAGACTTAGAACAAAAGTTGCCATGTGTCAGAAGACTTGGAACAAAAGTTTTCATGTGTCAGAAGACTTGGAACAAAAGTTGCCATGTGTCAGAAGACTTGGAACAAAAGTTGCCATGTGTCAGAAGACTTAGAACAAAAGTTGTCATGTGTCAGAAGACTTAGAACAAAAGTTTGCCATGTGTCAGAAGACAGAACAAAAGGGCAACTTTTAGACAAGATCACAGGTTTGCATTCACAACAGTTTTTTTTTATTTTTTCGTACGCTTGCTATTACTCGAGGCGAAATCTCTGGTTACTATGTCTAACCGCAGACTTGATTTTACGTGAGTATCCCTTTTTTCCCTGTACAATGACAGATGTCCTCTCACCATTCAGGCAGATACTCGCCGATTTCGGAGGTACCCATTAGAGCTGGGTCGGCTCAGTAGCCGTTCAGGTTATTCCAGTCCCTGGTCGATGACACTCCTTCAGATGTCTTTGCCAGGGCTGGAATAGTTCCAGTCCAAGTCCCGGTCGATGACACTTCTTCAAATGTACTCGCCAGGGCTCAAACCTGGATCACCCGATCACCAGCGCAGTGTGGTAACCATTACACCAGCGCAGCTCCCACAACAGTTTAAATGTAGTCTGAACAATGGGTTACTACACAAAAGTGTTGAAGGTTATTACAGAAGTGCAGATGGTCATGTTTGCCATCAAAACTACTGTTTAATATCAATATAGATAAGATAATGTGATAATAGGAGTTATCATTGTATTGGGAGACATAAGGAGATCCAAGGAAATTACGTCCAGTACCAAAATAAGAATGTTCAACTACAGTATCAGGTCATTCATATTGGATGATTCTGAAACATGAAGAACAACAAACAAACAAAAAAACAACAATGATCAAGAAGTTACAGACTTTCATAAATGGGTGCTTGCATAGAACCACTGAAGTGGTAGAATGAGATCACTAATGTGGAACTGAGGATAAGAACCAGACAGGTGCCATGGAACAAGAGAAGAGGATGGCAGTTTGTAGACCACATCCTGAGAACACCTGTTTACAGCATCACAAGGCAGTTCCTTATTCTGGAATTTCCATGGTAAGAGAGGGGGAGGTAGATCAAAAAACACGGAGAAGAGAACTGGAGACAGACGTGAGCATGATTGAGCATCGTATGGAAAGAGCTGATGGCACAGGACATGAAAACTTGGCATACGTCTGTTGTAGGCCTATGCTCTTTGGGGGGGGGGGGGGGGGGGAAGGGTGAAAATTAATTAATGAAGATAATGTCAGAAACAAGTACAGAGCCAGACATCATGAATGAATTGATGTTTTGTAGGTGTCTAAAACTTAACTACATACCAGATGGTAAGATTCTTCAGGAACACACAGTTACACTCATTTCAACAGTTGAGAGATCAGTATGAAGGTCAACATGTCTAAAGAAACAGTGAGGGTTACCCAGAAAACCTGGCCCATTCAGCATCTGTGTCATTGATAGCTTGATTAAACAAACCACAGTGTTCAGATCAGGGTTGTGAAGTTGGCCACAAAAATTCAAACTCTGACTCCTGAAATTTTAGAACTCCGACTATAGTTTTTTATTATTCATATGGCATAAAAGTCGGAGTCTGGAATTTTTTACTGACTCTGACTCCACTAAAATACGACCAATTCCGACTCACAGCCATGGTTCAGATACCTAGGAAGTGTGTTAACAGAGGGATGTTAGAATGACTAGAGAAATAGAAATAAGATGTTAAAAGGCTAAAGAAGTAACTTGCCAAGTATAGCAGGCACTAGCATTGGAAAAAAGCTTTTCAGATTCAACATTGATCTGACGGTCAAACCAAATGATTTTATTTTCTTATATTCGTAAAAAAAAAAGCTTTCCAGATTCAGTATTGATATGACGGTCAAACCAAAAGGTTTTATTTTCTTTTCAGAGAGACAAGCTGGAAAAATATGAGCCATACTTACGGTCAGGTTTGAGCTTCTTCTTAGCTGGTTACTCTATGGAGGTGAGCAAAAGAGAGGCAAGCTGCGTGATGTACAACGATACATCCAACTTACTTCAGTAAGTATAGAATGTTTATCTGTCATCTTTATTTTAATAATCTAACCTATTTTACCAGAGGCGTTGTATAGTTTATGTAGGGGTCTCTGAAGACATAAAGAATAGGACTGTTGCACCCTCATGCATGTTGTACAATGGTGACTAATATAAGGTTGTGAATGAGGTGGTCACCTTGTCATGTAAAACAAAATGTCACAGAAACCAGCACTGCAAGAGCATGTGACTGTTTGGTTCTTCTTCTCTGTCTCACCATCTGTCTGATACAGTAACTACAAGCCATCCACCTTCTCTGTCTCACCATCTGTTTAATACAGTAACTACAAGCCATCCATCTCCTCTATCTCACCATCTGTCTAATACATTAACAACAAGCCATCCATCTTCTCTGTCTCACCATTTGTCTGATACAGTAACAACAAGCCATCTATCTTCTCTGTCTCACCATCTGTCTAATACAGTAACAACAAGCCATCCATCTTCTCTGTCTCACCATCTGTCTGATACAGCAACTACAAGCCATCCATCTTCTCTGTCTCACCATCTGTCTGATACAGTAACTACAAGCCATCCATCTTCTCTGTCTCACATCTGTCTAATACAGTAACTACAAGCCATCCATCTTCTCTGTCTCACCATCTGTCTAATACAGTAACTACAAGCCATCCATCTTCTCTGTCTCACCATCTGTCTGATACAGTAACTACAAGCCATCCATCTTCTCTGTCTCAGCATCTGTCTGATAGTGTAACTACAAGTCATCCATCTTCTCTGTCTCACCATCTGTCTGATACAGTAACTACAAGCCATCTTCTCTGTCTCACCATCTGTCTGATACAGTAACTACAAGCCACCCATCTTCTCTGTCTCACCATCTATCTGATACAGTAACTACAAGCCATCCATCTTCTCTGTCTCACCATCTGTCTGATACAGTAACTACAAGCCATCCATCTTCTCTGTCTCACCATCTGTCTGATACAGTAACTACAAGCCATCCATCTTCTCTGTCTCACCATCTGTCTGATACAGTAACTACAAGCCATCCATCTTCTCTGTCTCACCATCTGTCTGATACAGTAACTACAAGCCATCCATCTTCTTTGTCTCACCATCTGTCTGATACAGTAACTACAAGCCATCCATCTTCTCTGTCTCACCATCTGTCTGATACAGTAACTACAAGCCATCCATCTTCTCTGTCTCAACATCTGTCTGATACAGTAACTACAAGCCATCCATCTTCTCTGTCTCACCATCTGTCTGATACAGTAACTACAAGCTATCCATCTTCTCTGTCTCAACATCTGTCTGATACAGTAACTACAAGCCATCCATCTTCTCTGTCTCACCATCTGTCTGATACAGTAACTACAAGCCATCCATCTTCTCTGTCTCAACATCTGTCTGATACAGTAACTACAAGCCATCCATCTTCTCTGTCTCACCATCTGTCTGATACAGTAACTACAAGCCATCCATCTTCTCTGTCTCACCATCTGTCTGATACAGTAACTACAAGCCATCCATCTTCTCTGTCTCACCATCTGTCTGATACAGTAACTACAAGCCATCCATCTTCTCTGTCTCAACATCTGTCTGATACAGTAACTACAAGCCATCCATCTTCTCTGTCTCAACATCTGTCTGATACAGTAACTACAAGCCATCCATCTTCTATGTCTCACCATCTGTCTGATACAGTAACTACAAGCCATCCATCTTCTCTGTCTCACCATCTGTCTGATACAGTAACTACAAGCCATCCATCTTCTCTGTCTCACCATCTGTCTGATACAGTAACTACAAGCCACCCATCTTCTCTGTCTCACCATCTGTCTGATACAGTAACTACAAGCCACCCATCTTCTCTGTCTCACCATCTGTCTGATACAGTAACTACAAGCCATCCATCTTCTCTGTCTCACCATCTGTCTGATACAGTAACTACAAGCCATCCATCTTCTCTGTCTCACCATCTGTCTGATACAGTAACTACAAACCATCCATCTTCTCTGTCTCACCATCTGTCTGATACAGTAACTACAAGCCATCCATCTTCTCTGTCTCACCATCTGTCTGATACAGTAACTACAAGCAACCCATCTTCTCTGTCTCACCATCTGTCTGATACAGTAACTACAAGCCATCCATCTTCTCTGTCTCACCATCTGTCTGATACAGTAACTACAAGCTATCCATCTTCTCTGTCTCACCATCTGTCTGATACAGTAACTACAAGCCATCCATCTTCTCTGTCTCAACATCTGTCTGATACAGTAACTACAAGCCATCCATCTTCTTTGTCTCACCATCTGTCTGATACAGTAACCACAAGCTATCCATCTTCTCTGTCTCACCATCTGTCTGATACAGTAACTACAAGCCATCCATCTTCTCTGTCTCACCATCTGTCTGATACAGTAACTACAAGCCATCCATCTTCTCTGTCTCACCATCTGTCTGATACAGAAACTACAAACCACCCATCTTCTCTGTCTCACCATCTGTCTGATACAGTAACTACAAGCCACCCATCTTCTCTGTCTCACCATCTGTCTGATACAGTAACTACAAGCCATCCATCTTCTCTGTCTCACCATCTGTCTGATACAGTAACTACAAGCCATCCATCTTCTCTGTCTCACCATCTGTCTAATACAGTAACTACAAGCCATCCATCTTCTCTTGTCTCACCATCTGTCTGATACAGTAACTACAAGCCATCCATCTTCTCTGTCTCACCATCTGTCTGATACAGTAACTACAAGCTATCCATCTTCTCTGTCTCACCATCTGTCTGATACAGTAACTACAAGCCACCCATCTTCTCTGTCTCACCATCTGTCTGATACAGTAACTACAAGCCATCCATCTTCTTTGTCTCACCATCTGTCTGATACAGTAACTACAAGCCATCCATCTTCTCTGTCTCACCATCTGTCTGATACAGTAACTACAAGCCATCCATCTTCTCTGTCTCACCATCTGTCTGATACAGTAACTACAAGCCATCCATCTTCTCTGTCTCACCATCTGTCTGATACAGTAACTACAAGCCATCCATCTTCTCTGTCTCACCATCTGTCTGATAAAATAACTGAAAGCTATCTGCTCTGTCTGTCTCACCATCTGTCTGATAAATTAACTGACAGCTATCTCCTTCGTCTGTCTCTCCATCTGTCTGATACAGTAACTACAAGCCATCCATTTTCTGTTTTTCCATCTGTCTGATAAAATAACTGACAGCTATCTCCTCTGTCTGATAAAATAACTGACAGCTGTCTTCTCTGTCTGTCTCTCCATCTGTCTGATAAAATAACTGACAGCTATCCCCTCTGTCTGTCTCTCCATCTGTCTGATAAAATAACTAAAACCATCGTCTGTGTCTGTCCATCTATTTGACACATTACTAATAAGCTATCTTATCTGTCTGTTTTTCCATCCACTTGCCTGATACAATACGAGAATGTCTTGTCTGTCCATCCATCTGTATGTCACAATACAAGCAAAACATTTTGTCTGCTTGTCTGTCCATCCGTCTGTATATCACAATACAAGCAAAACATTTTGTCTGTCCATCCATCTGTATGTCACAATACAAGCAAAACATTTGTCTGCTTGTCTGTCCATCCGTCTGTATGTCACAATACAAGCAAAACATTTGTGTCTGCTTGTCTGTCCATCCGTCTGTATGTCACAATACAAGCAAAACATTTTGTCAGCTTGTCTGTCCATCCATCTGTATGTCACAATACAAGCAAAACATTTTGTCTGCTTGTCTGTCCATCCATTTGTATGACACCGTACAAGCAAGCTATTTTGTCTGCATGTCTGATATTCCATATGTATGCCACAGTATAAGCTAAACATTTTGTCTGCCAATCTGTCCACCCATCTGTATGCCATAGTACAAGCAAACTGTGTTGTCTGTCTAACCTTCCATCCATCAGTACGCCGCAGTACCAGCACATTTTTTTTCTATCTATAATTCCATCCATCTAAATATCACAGTACAAGCAAACCATGTTGTCTTCCTTTCCTTCCATCCATCTATATACCACAGTACAATCAAACAATTTTGTATTCCTTCCCTTCCATCCATCTATATGTCACCGTACAAGGAAACCATTTTGTCTTTCCTTCCATCTATCTGTATACCGCAGTACAAGCAAACCATTTTGTATTCCTTTCCTTCCATCCATTTATATACCACAGTACAAGCAAATCATTTTGTCTTCCTTTCCTTCCATCCATCTATATACCAGAGTACAATGACACCATTTTGTCTTCCCTTCCTTCCATCCATCCATCTGTATACCACAGTACAATCAAACTATTTTGTATTCCTTTAATTCCATCTATCTATATACCACCATACAAGCAAACCATTTTGTCTTCCTATCCTTCCATCCATCTATACGCCACTGTAAAAGCAAACCATTTTTTTCTTCCTTTCCTTCCATCTATCTATATACCACAGTACAAGCAAACCATTTTGTGTAGGCTGCCACAATACATGCACATTTTCTCTCTTTTCTACACCTCTACATTATTTAAAGATAACATAAGTGACTTTATTTTTGTTTTTGTTTTACAAGAGACAGATCGAACTTAGCAGCCATTCATTACGGCCTCCATTAGAGCGAGAAATTTGTCCCATGGCGATGTCATTTTAAATAATGAATGTATTCTAATTTCCCTTACAGACAAAATTATGTTCCTCTTACATTTTCTTTCTGTTTTCCCCCGTCTTTCTCATTTCCTTTCTGTCAGTTTATTTCCGTCTGTGCATATATTAGTAATGCTGTCTTACACTGCAACATCGAACATAAAGACTAGCAGGGAGGGGTGTATGAGAGGATGGATCTGGCATGCATAGAACCACAGTGCTAAAGGAACAGTTAGCGTTCATACCCGTCATCATTAGCTGCGGGAGACTGAGCACCTGTGGGTTTGCCCGGAGTGCAAGGATGTCAGTTCTGAACATCATCATTTTCCTTTGCACTCCTGACAGAGCATGGAGTCACCACTGTAGATGGTTCTCTTACAGGAAGCCTGCACTAAGCAGTCACACGCTCTTACAGCTGTGGTTTATGTGGCAATTTGTTTGACATGATGACATTGCCAGCTCCATGGCCAACCTTATATGTCACCTTGTACGACGTGACAGAGGGTGTGGTAGGCCTATTCTTTCCATGTCTCCTCAGAGACCTGGAAACTATGCAAGGGTGTATTCTGAAAAATGATTACGCCTCACCATCATGTATTCACCACCTGGTCATTTTGTGAGCTACAGATGTGACATAATGCATACATGCTACACCCTGGAGATGAAAAACCTGTACAGAAATCTGTACAAAAATCCAAAACACCTGTAGCCTACAAAAAATATTTAACAAAAAAAAACCATACAGAGCAGAAAGATCCATACATCGACCATTTTGTTCTTTGTGAAATCACAAGAGAATTTTTTTTCGCACAGGCAAAAAGCAGAAATTATTGTTTACTGTTTTTTCCTTCTTTGTACATTTGGTGCAATTCTTCACATTGGATATAATAGGAAACCTCATTACTTAGTGTTACAACAGGAGGCGGTCTGATCATCATAAGGGTTCCTCTGGCATGGATGGCACAGGACAGGAAGATTTGGCATGGTTTTGTTGAAGGCCTGTGCTCCTGGGGAGACACCTCAAAAGTATTGAAAGGAATGTATGATTATGATGATTGTCTTCTTCTTCTTTGATCCTTAGCCGCCAACCGTCAAAGCAGTCAGTGGCCATCACGCCTAGTGGCGTCTTGTAGGGCAACAACAAATTGATTCCACTTTGCTCGGTCGGTGGCCATCCTTCGTACAGTGCCCCAACTCTGGTTCATTCTTTGCATCTCAGCCTCCACAGTCCTCCGCCAGGTTGATTTTGGTCAGCCTCTCTTTCGTTTTCCAAAGCATAGCTGTTCTTGTGATGGCATCGGGGTCTCTTCTGAGGACATGACCAACCCAGCTCCAGCGTCTGCCAGCTATGATGGTGTGCATGTCCTCTTGCTTGCTACGAGTAAGCAGATCTTGGTTAGTGATGGTATTTGGCCAAAAGATTCGGTGAATTTTTCTTAGGCATGTTGTGTGAAAAGAGGACAATTTCGACATTTCCTTCTCTGTAACTCTCCAGCATTCCGCACCATAGAGAAGCACAGAAAGCACACAGCTCTGATATAATCTTAAGTTTGTGCTTGTGCTGTATTGGGAGGACTTCCAGATGTTGTTTAGGCTAAAGAAGGCTGTTCTTGCCTTATTCATTCTGATGTTGATGTCTTTGCCTGCCCCACCGTCTGGTGTTACTATGCTTCCTAGGTATGTGAAGGTATCTGTCTGTACCAATTGCTGATTCCTTACTGATATGGGCTCAGGGTTGCTCACATTGAGCGTCATGACCTCAGACTTCTTTAAATTGATATTCAAGCCCACCTGCTGGCTAAACTTATTAAGTCTATCCGTTTTTTCCTGGATGTGTTGATGTGAATGTGCTAGTAGTGCAATGTCATCTGCATATTCCAGATCTTCCAATGTAGAAAATGTTGTCCATCTTATTCCTCTTGGACTGCCCTCTGTTGTCTGGCGCATCACCCAGTCTATGACTGTTAAAAATAGAGTGGTTGATAAGGGGCATCCCTGTCGTACTCCTGTCTTCACCTCAAAGGTTAGGTTGCTCTGCCCAACACTACACGTAAAGTTGGCATAGAGGCTTTTTATGATTGACACTATGCAGCTTGGAATTCCATAAGCCCTCATGATGATTTTAGTGGGTAATAATTATGTATATTATGGCAAAGCATTAATAAGGAAATGTAACTGACTTCCAGATATGTAATCCGAATGCGTGCCAACGGCAGTTCCAATCCTGAGTCCAACGACCGTGAAAAAAAGCTGATAGTATTACTGTAAGTATATTTCTATCTCTTGTCGTCCTGTATGTTATTCCAGTTATTTGTTCATTGTCTTTTTCTGATTAAATTATCGGCCAGGAATTCTGCCATTAATGTATGTTTTTGTGCCAGTCTTTTAAAGCATGTAGTTGAAGCAACATTCATAAGGTCATGTTTTGTTAATCAGTTTTGTTATCTTAATATTAGAATACCTGACTGCCTTTGCAGCAAGGAAGGGTATAACTGTCACTTATGATATGCCTGTGGGAGCAGTATTCCTATTCTTTCTTTGTCTTTTCAGAGACACAAACACACACACACACCACCACCACCCCCGGGCACTGGGAACTGCATGGGGCTTGTTATTCCCCTAGAAACTTCTTTCATGTTGCTTTTGCTCACGGATCTGATGCATTTAGTAATCATCATTCAGGTGTTGCCTCACACAGACTTATCCTATTTTGTTAAAGCAGCATCTCATCTGCCCATGCTGCTGCAACATAATGTCA
This sequence comes from Oreohelix idahoensis, assembly GCA_024509875.1. Lineage (NCBI taxonomy): Eukaryota > Metazoa > Mollusca > Gastropoda > Stylommatophora > Oreohelicidae > Oreohelix > Oreohelix idahoensis. The sequence goes on from JAMPIV010015693.1 coordinate 130,825, forward strand.
CGTAAATTTATGTTCCTCATTAAATTTTCTTATTGGCTCCAGATTCAAATTTTGCTGCAGTAGATCTGTTCTTAGGAGTGCCATTAAGTCTTCTTTGAGTTAGTAAACTCTGCCAGTTCCAGGACTGGGTAAAAGCTTCGATGGGCCGTGTTCTGGAGGTAAAGGGTATATATGTATCATCATCACTTTCCTTTGCACTGCCTACGTAACATAGAGTCACTCCTTTAGCTGGTCCCCTTGCATGACGTCTGCACCAGGCATGCATATGCTCTTTCAGCGATGGTTTATGTGGCAGATGTTTCACATAATGATGTCAGGCACAGCCTCAGCCTCATGTTAGTACGATATCCCTGAAGGTACAGTTGTTTCACATAATGATGTCAGCCCCAGGCATAGCCTCAGCCTCATGTTAGTATGACCCCTGAAAGTACAGTTGTTTCACATAATGATGTCAGCCCCAGGCACAGCCTCAGCCTCATGTTAGTACAACATGCCTGAAGGTACAGTTGTTTCACATAATGATGTCACCCCAGGCACAGCCTCAGCCTCATGTTAGTACGACATGCTTGAAGGTGCAGTTGTTTCACATAATGATGTCAGCCCCAGGCACAGCCTCAGCCTTATGTTAGTACGACATGCCTGAAGGTACAGTTGTTTCACATAATGATGTCAGCCCCAGGCACAGCCTCAGCCTCATGTTAGTATGACATGCCTGAAGGTACAGTTGTTTCACATAATGATGTCAGCCCCAGGCACAGCCTCAGCCTCATGTTAGTACGACATGTCTGAAGGTACAGTTGTTTCCATAATGATGTCAGCCCCAGGCACAGCCTCAACCTCATGTTAGTACGACATGCCTGAAGGTACAGTTGTTTCACATAATGATGTCAGCCCCAGGCACAGCCTCAGCCTCATGTTAGAATGACATGTCTGAAGGTACAGTTTCACATAATGATGTCAGCCCCAGGCACAGCCTCAGCCTCATGTTAGTACGATATGCCTGAAGGTACAGTTTTCCTGTTCTTTCTTTGTCTCTTCAGAGACCCCCGGGAACTACCCAGGGCTGACCCCTAATATAGATTGACAATATAGACTTTGTACATAAAGTGCAGTCATGCAAAATATTGTAAACAAAGTGTAATGTGAAATATTATAAACAAAAGGGTAAAAGGTAAAGAATCCTGGTACACACACGCCCATTGAGGCATATTGGGAATATGGTGTTAGGCCCATATTTTTCGCGACCATTGGCACGGGGGTGATGTGGTCAGCATCACGCTGGCCGCCTTATCCTTCCCAGAGTTGCTTGGTACCCAATTCATGAGACTGGGTGGACCCTGGAGCCGTTTGTGGTCTAAAAAATCCCACCTCAACTGGGGATCGAACCATGGACCACCGAGCTAGGTAGCCAGTGCACTAACCACTGTGCTACCGCGGCTCCTATTGTAAGAACAAGTTACAAAGTGTCATGTAAAATGTTGTTAACAAAGTGTCATGTGAAATGTGGTCAACAAACTGTAATCATGTGAAATGTTGGAAATAATGTGTAATCGTGTGAAGTGTCACAAAGTTCTGTTTACATTTCTCTCAGCATTCGCCTGCAGGCCTTCCTACATCACAGAACGTACCAAGTCAGAAGCTCCGAAGTCATCAAATTGAAGAAGACCATTGATTCTGAGCAAACTAAAGTTAGCTTTGTTTTGTTGTGTTTCTTATAAAAGTTGTGCACTTTCTGTTAACGACAGGCACTTTTGTAACTTTGTTTAAAAAATAAACGTTAAAAGAAAAAGTACCTATTCACATTGTCTCATTTCACAGGGCTCTAAATCCGTCAGAATAACAAGTCGGGGACATTTAATCAATATAAATATCTAGATATGTTCCTGGAATCTTTAGTGTGCATGACATTGTTTCCCCGTGTTGGTGTGGGGGGAGGTCTTGGTCTTTGAGAAGAGAAAGACAATAGAACTACTGCTACCTCATGCAAATTGTAAATGGCGACAAGTGTGAGGTTTTGCATGGGGCTGGCAACCTCAATATGTAAGAACAAGTTGCTGCAGAAACCACAGTTGCAGGAGTATGTGCTGTGATGCAGACGTCTTGCTAGGAAGCTAGCTGCAACAGTGGTTCCATGCCGCATGAGCTAAAAAGATGAGTTAATGAATGAATGGACGTTTTCAAACTTGTTTTTTTTTAAATAAATACAACCATACTAGTTAGTATAAACTTGTGTTTCATACTCCTAAGACAGTTACAATGTACCTTCATTTCTTTCATAGCTTCGTTCATCACCTGCTACGACGGCAACAGCAACTTCCTCCACAAATGCCAACCTTGCAGCCACATCCAAACCTCTAGCGCCTTCCCCACACCAGAGTAGCTGGAACAGACACAGCACAGGAATACCCTCCCCCATGTCACCAACCCCTTCTCCTGCTGGCAGTGTTAGCTCTCAGGTCAGTTCTCATTTTGCTTTTCTGTCAGTACCCTTTAGGTTCCCAAGGAGCATAGGCCTTCTACAAACGTATGCCAAGTCCTCTTTGTCACATGCCATCAGCTCATGGTCGTTATGTACAGGGTGATTTAAAAAGTGACTTCCTATTTTTAAATTATTTCTTCACGCATGTCTAACTAATTTATGTGAAAAAAACATCACAAAACTAATTTATATGAAACAAACATCACAATAAAGACAGTTAACATTACCTTGTCCAGAGATTTAAACAGGGGTGCCTTACGTAGCCAAGCTGCCTTAGCTAAGGTGATATTGTCATAAAGGCTAATTTTTTTTAGATATCTAGGATGTGCTACGGTTATTAATTAATTTTTTTTTTATTATACATTTGCCAGGTGTATAATATATTTACAGATATCTATTTATCCTGTTGATTGTTCCTGTTCTTATTTTGTGTCCAGATTTCTGTCCATGGTCTTCTCCAGGATCCTCTTCTGCTCTTGGTACCTCCCAAAGTGCTATGCTTATATAACCTTCCACAATGAAACTTCATTAACAAAGGCTATCATTGTGTCCGACTCTCAGTCCATGCTTCGGAAGGTTCAAAGTGGTTGGTTGCGGCATGAATGGAAAACATTCATAGAAGCTTCCAGTCTACAAGAGCTGGTGTGGATATACTGTCCTAGTCATGCTGGCGTATGTGGTAATGAAAGAGCTGACAGACTAGCATCAAGAGCACCCATGGTGGGGACACTAGATATGGATACGGGAGATATACTGAGAACAATTAATGATCGCCTGTTAGAGAATGACACTGCAATAGATGAATCATCAAGGTTAAGACTGTTGGAATTTGGCATCAAACGTAAAGCTAGTAGAGATGGACGTATGAGAGGATGCATTCGTCGTGTTTACAACTAGCGAGCTACAGGAACAGTTAGCATTCACACTCTTTGACACATACTGATGGAGACTGAGCACCTATGGGTTTGCCCGGAGTGCAATGATGTCAATTCTGCATAACAATAACAATAACCTTCCACAAATACTGTTACAATCTTTCATTGGAGAAAAATCTACCTGTTTTTAAAATGGAATCTGTATCTTCTTCTTTTATTCATTCATTCATAACCCTCCACTCCCAAAGGAGCATAGGCCTTCAACAAACACATGCCAAGTACTCTTGTCACGTGCCATCATCTCAAGTTCTTTCCACGTTCTCCTTATCATTTTCACCTCTGTTTCCAGCTCTCTTCTGCATGTGCTTCTTGGTCTACCTCTGCATCTCTTGCCCTGGGGGTTCCAGAACAAGGACTGCCTTGTAATGCTATCAACAGGTTTCCTCAGTGTGTGTCCTATCCATCACCATCGTCTTCTTCTCATCTCTTGTTCCACTGGTACTTGTCTAGTTCTTGTCATCAGTTCCACGTTGGTAACCTTGTCATACCATTTTAATCCCTCTATTCTACGCAAGCCCCCATTTATGAAAGTCTGTAGCTTTTTGGTAGTTGTCTTTGTTGTTCTCCATGTCTCAGAGCCATACAATAGGACTGACTTCACATTTGAGTTGAAGATTCTTATTTTCATGTTGGATCCGATTTCTCTTGATCTCCATATATTTCCCAATGCAATGAAAGCTCCTCTTGCTTTTTTTATTCTTATTTTGATATCACTGTCTGTTCCTCCAACTTTGTCTATATTGCTGCCAAGATATGTGTACGATTCTACATCTTGTATTGGTGCTTCTTCAAGTTCAACCCTGTTATCATTACCTGCATTTATTCTCATTATCTTTGTCTTTTCCCTGTGTATTTTCAGACCCAATTGCTGTGACCTCTCATCGAGTGTTTTCAATTTGTCCTGCATCTGATTACGGTTATGGGACAGAAGAGCTAAGTCATCAACAAAATCCAGATCATCCAACTGCTTAGTCAGAGTCCACTGGATTCCATTTCTGTTGTGTGTTGTCGATGTTCTCGTAACCCAGTCTGTTGCTAGTAAGAAAAGAAATGGAGACAAGAGGCATCCCTGTTGCACTCCTGTTCTTATCCCAAACGGTTCTGTAAGCTGTCCTTCATGAAGAACTCTGCATGTCATGTCTTCATATGTTTTCTTTATTAAACTGATGATCTTCAGGGGAACTCCATAATGCCTCATCAATTTCCAAAGTGATTCTCTGTCTACATTGTCAAATGCCTTTTCGTAGTTCACAAATCCGATGTATAGTGGTGAATTCCATTCCAGACTTTGTTCAAATATTATTCTCAAAGTGGCTATCTGGTCTGTACAGGATCTGTTTTGTCGAAAACCTGCTTCATCTCTCAGTTTCTTGTCTATGGACTCTTTTAATCTTTCAAGGATAATCCTGTTTAATACTTTTCCTGGCACTGAAAGTAACATTATTCCTCTATAATTTGTGCACTCTTGTAAATTTCCCTTCTTAGGCAACTTAACCAGATATCCTTCCTTCCATTCTGCTGGTATCTCTTCCTTTTCCCAGACTTTACCAAGTAATTTATATAACATCTCTGTAGCCGTGTCGATATATGCTTTGATGGTCTCTGCTGGAATGCCATTAGGTCCAGATGCTTTTCCATCTCTTAGAAGCTTTATGGCTTTCTTTATTTCTTCCTTCGTTGGTCTTTCACCGTTAATTTGTAGCTCTTCTTCTGCTGGCTGGATGTCCGGGGGGTTTTGTGGAGCTGGTCTATTGAGAAGGTCCTCAAAATATTCTGTCCACCTCTTCATTTGCTCTTGTATATTGCTGAGCAGTTTTCCATTCTTGTCTTTTATGAAGCAACTTGTTTGCTTGTATTTCCCCGTTAGCTTCTTTGTGCTGTTATACAGTTCTCTCATATTCCCTTTGGCTGCAGCATCTTCTGCCTCTCTTGCCAACTCCTCAATATACTTCCTCTTGTCACTTTTGATACTTCTTTTTACTTCTTTGTTTGCTTCTGTGTACACTTCTTGAGCCTTGGCGTTGGAACTTCTGGTTTTGCTTGTGTTTAAATCTGCTTTCTTGTTTTTCCTGTCTTTTATCTTATTGATGGTTTCTGTTGTTATCCATGCTTTTTGTTGTCGTTCCCTTTTCCCCAGTATTTCTTCACATGTCCCATTCCATACCATTTTGATTTGCTGCCAATAGTCTTCTGTATTCTATGCATCTTGCAGCTGTTGGAGCACTTGGAATTTGTTGGATATTGTGGCCGCAAATTTGTCTCTTGTTTCTTGATTTCTTAGATGTCCTACATTAAATTGTTGTCTATAATTTTGCATTGTTGCATATCTCTTGAGTTTCATTTTTACTTTGGCTATCAGAAGGTGGTGATCTGATGCCACATCTGCTCCTCTATATACCTTTACATCCTGCAATGATGATCTAAACTTCTTGTTTATGCATATATGATCAATCTGGTTTTCTGTTCTATGGTCTGGTGATATCCATGTTGCCTTGTGTATTCTCTTATGTGGAAACATGCTTCCTCCTATAGCCAGTTGATGTGAAGCACAGAAGTTTGAGAATATTTCCCCATTTTCATTCATTATTCCTAGCCCCTGTTTTCCCATGACTTCTTCAAAGCCGGTGTTGACTGTACCTATCTTTGCATTCATGTCATCTCATCTCATAATCGGAACCTTTTCTACCCCGTGAAACGAGGTGTAGAGGGTACCCAAGTGCACAAGGCCCATGGGCGAGACATGTAATCAAAGTGCATTCATGTCACCCATCAAAATTGTGATGTCTCTTCTTTTTACTTTTTCCATAATTTCCTGTAGTCTAGTATAAAATGCTTCTTTCACAGACTCTTCTTTGTCATTAGTTGGTGCATAACATTGGATGACATTTACATTTATTTTCTTTTTAGCTGTTTTAAAAGAAGCTGTTATTATTCTGGATCCAACGGCTTCCCATTCAATGAGTGCTTTCTGTGCTTCTTTAGATAACATAAGAGCTACCCCTTCACTGTGGTGTGAACTTTCATCTTCATGTCCTGAGGACAGCACCAATTCACCTGTGATGAGTTTCTTCCTGTCTACCCCCTTCCACTTTGTTTCACACAGTCCCAGAACCTTAATTTTATATTCCCTCATTTCTGCTGCTACTTGTGCCACTTTCCCTTGTTCGTTTAATGTCCGAACATTCCAGGTGCCAAATCTGGAGGTTCTCTTAGAAGAAAGAAGGTTAGTCAGCAACACAGACTCCTTTCGGCTTTCTCTGTGTTGCATCATACGCCTCCCTGCGAGAGGACCTTCCGCTGTCTTGGGTGGCTGTGTTTTATTTTCCTTAATTGACTTGTCCATGTTTGTTGAAGTTTTTTGTGGTTTAAATTTTTTACAGGATGGGGTAACCGGCCCCATGCTCAACCCTCCTTAGTCGCTTTCTATGACTTGCTTGGCAGGGAACAGTGTTACTATTCTTTGCTCCCCTTTCGGGCCCCGGTAACACACGGGTGATCTTCTTTCATTGGAGTAAATCTGTCAGTATTTTTTTGGAAGCTAACTTTTTAAATCAGCATTTTCAAAGTCTTTGTCGTTGTCATCATCACTCTTTAGCTCTCCAAGGAGCATAGGCCTTAAAAAAAATGCATGCCAAGTCCTGTTGCCTGCCAGCAACTCCAGGTCTTTCTGTGTCTTCCTCGTCATTTTTCATTTCTGTCTCTAGTTCTTTTCTCATTATGTTTTTTTTTGTTGTCTACCTCTCCTTCTCTTGCCCGTAACAAGAACTGCCTGGTATCAGCAGGATTCCTCATTGTGCATCCTATCCATCACCAGCTTCGTCTCATCTCTTGTTCCACTGGCATTTGTCTGGTTTTTGTCATCAGTTTTACATTAGTCATCTTGTCATACCACTTCAGTCCTTCTTTTCTACGCAGGCATCCATTTATGAAAGTCTGTAGCTTCTTGGTTGTTGTTTTAAAAGTCTTACTTCCTGAGGAGCATATTAATCTGTTTTTTTTTTCTTTTTCTACTTTGTGTTTGCAGGGTAGCTGTGAACTTTTAACTGGCAAGATCCCAAATGGTACCACGAGCTGCTCATCAACCCCCATGGCCTCACCGTCTCCAGGTTTGGTCAGCGTCCAGCAGCACATGCATTCTCTCCATCAAAGGTACTTTTCTCTGACACGGTCAATGGTCAAGGCCCTGGAGCTCTGGGAACAGGCAGATGCTGACAGCAAGTCATTTGGAGGTAAAGGAACCGCATCTTTTCTTTAGTGATAACTGTGTGATTAGATAACTTACTTACTTTGATATCACTACATGGCATTGGGTCGAAGAGCGAGAGCCCAAGCACTGCTGGATCAACAACAACAACCTACTTAGTCGTTTCTCTTCTACTTCGGGGTGTTGAGGTTTAGCTAGAGAGAGTGCCATGCTATCCTATCAGCTGTCTTCCTTTTGGCCTGGGTCTAGTCCAGTCATCGGTCCTTCAGAGTTTGTCAGATGTTGTCCTCCCAGTGAACCCTGTAGGTCTGGATCCCTGGCTCTTGGTTTCCCATATTTGCCCTGGTAGGTGATCATCTCCTATTCTGCTGACATGGTTAAACCGTCATAACTGGGACTGTTACGGTTACATGAACCACGAGTAACAAGCCTTTCTGACACCAGTTTTTTATGCTTGCTGAAAAAAAATTGTATGAGAATAATGTTGCACAAGGTGGGGAAAGTCGCACACAGTAAAAAAAAATTTAATTAATCATAAATATTCAGTTTTTTTAATTAGATGAAAGAATACAAAAACTACATTTGGTTAGGATGACATTTCAGAGTCTTATAATGAAGAATAATGTGAACCAGTATCACACACACACACAAATAAAAAGAAAGAAAGAAATTAAAACATTTGCTTAGTGTTACCAAATTTTTTAAAACAAAAACAAAACTCAGCACACTTTTCCGGCTAGAATTTTTCATTATAATTGGTTGCCGGTGGCTCAGACGGCAGTGTCACGATGAACTAATTAGTTCAAAGCGTATAAAAATGACAAGATTAAAAGTGCATCCTGAGATAAGACAGATAACTTTGAAATGCTGTGTCTTAAAAAAAAAGAGCTGAAGATAAATGCTAGTTTATATAGATAACTTTGAAATGTTGTGTCTAAAAACACAAGCTGAAAAGAAATGCTAGTTTATATAGATAACTTTGACAAATATTATCTGACAAGAAATGTTCATCATCACCACCCTTCAACTTCCAAAGGAGCATAGGTAAAAAAGTAGTCCCATAGCAGATACTGCCGTAGGGGTGTGAAGTATTAGAGACTTCACTATACTAGGTCCAGCATCGAGAGGTGGGGTGACCAGTTACCTTCCTCGCTGCCTTTTCCCTCCCTTACTCAAGTGCAAAGTAAGGTGCCAGTATACAACTGGGTAGACTGAAGCGTGTCGGTACCGTGCATCGAACCCGGCGGTTTTGCCGCAAGAGACCAGCGCTCTAAGCAGTCTGTCAGTCGGACTCTTAAAGGAGCATAGACCTTCAACAAATGTATGCCAAGTCTTCCTGTCCTGTGCCATCAGCTCAAGATCTTTCCTCAGTTCCTTTCGTGTCTGTCTCCAGTTCTCTTCTCTATGTGTTCTTCAGTCTCCCTCTGTCTCTCTTACCTTGAGAAATCCAGAACAAGGACTACCTTGTAATACTATCAGCACGTTTCCTCAAGGTGTGTCCGCTACACCTCACGGTAGAAGGGGAACGACTAAGTAAGTAAGTGTCCTATCCATCACCAGCGTCTTCGTAGTTAGTTTAATAATTCTGATGGGGATCAGAAAAAGCAGAAATGAGAAACTGGAGAGAAATCATAAAGAATGAATGGAATACGGAATAAAATGAAATGAGGAGAAAGAGGCTGACAGCTTCTACTCAAATATGTTGATCATTTCCCTGGAACCTAAATTTTCTGTATGCAATGAGCAGCCAAGTGCTTTGAGGGGTTTTTAAATATGGTTTTTGGCTATTGTTATTGTTCATCAGAATCAACATCATTGCATTCTGGGCAAACCCATAGGTGCTCAGTCTCCCTCAGCAAATGACGAAGGGTATGAATGCTAATTGTTCCTGTTTTGCACTGGTTGTATACACACGTGATGCGTCCTCTCATACGTCCATCCCTGCTGGTTTTGCGCTTCAGGCTAGGTTCACTCCAGTATGAAATGGCATCATTTTTTTTTCCCCCACTGACGTCTGTCATTCAAAGGATCCTTCCAACATACTTCTCCTAGCAACCTATCTTGTCATCACCTGAAGCTGGAACAAACATCACATCCAGATTGAGATCTCAGCCAACAGATGCCTTCTTTGCATCCTACTTATTAGATGAAAGGTAATCTCATTGTAGATATTACCATAAGGGAGTGACTTCATCTGTACTAGGTCTCAGCTTTACGAAGGGGGATGACCAGTTCTCCTCCTTGCTGCTTTTACCTTCCCTAACTCACAGGCAGAGTCAGGTATCCATTTACAACCAGGTAGGCGGAGCTGCCTTCTTGAGTTCTTCCGGCTGTTATCATTCTCAGAATAAAGAAGAGGGAGCCGTCTGATCATCATTAAGAACCAGACATGTCCTAGTGGGACATGAGATGAGAATAAGATGTTAGTGATGGTTATGTAAGGAAATGTGTTGATAGCATTTGCAAGGCAGTAACGTAGAACTGATGACAAGGACAAGACAAATGCCAGTGTTGTCCTTTGTTTTATGTATATATCTTTTAAGTATTGATTGGGCTTCTCCTGGGGCATCTATACTTAAAACCTTATCACCTGTCATGTCTATATTGTGATTTCTATAGTAAGTTTTTAATTCAAGCCTTAGTTGTTTGTACTTTTTACAGTGGATCAGGTAGTGGTCTATGTCATTCTCTTCCTGACATTCTTGGCAGTGTGGTTCCTCTATCATAAAGTATGCTGCACCGAGACGGAGACGCCACAGTTTTTTGTTCGATGGTATCTTTAATCCTTCTCTGACCTGGCACATCCTTGTTGGTTCTTTCAGCAGTTTGAACGTGTGTCTGCCCAAGAAATGAAGACGCTGAAAGATCTTAAAATGATGATGCAGAAGAGGATGACTTGAAATGAATTAGTTGTGGGCCTGTGATCCAGGGGAGTGATCCAGGGGAACTAAAGGGTATGAATGAATGAATCTGATCATCAGAAGTAGATCGTCCCATCATCTAATGAGACAGGTGTAAGCCTTTTAATTCTTGAAGTGAAATGAAGATGAGTCCAAGTTAGTCTTGATTCTCAAGTGTGACACAGATTTTGGGAATAAGTTTTCAAATGCACTATTTATTACCATTTATAAACGTTACACATTGTTTACAGTCGGAATTGACTCATAAATGTTACTGGAATTAGCTTTTATATATACTGATTGCACATCTGTTTGACAGGTAGTTAGAGCACTTACCTCTTGCAGCAAAGTTTCTGGGTTTCTGGCTCAAAACTAAGTAGCATAATGCTCCATTCTGCCTGACTCTGATCATGAGTTATGACAACGGCAGTGAGGAGGGGAACTGATCACCCCACCCCACTCATAAAGCTGATACCTAGTATAGTGAAGTCTCTAACATTTCACATCCCTACTGCAATATCTGCTATGGGACTACCTTTACCTGTTATGTGCTGATGGTTCATGTTTTTGCAAAATTGTTTTTTGTTTCGTTTCAGATTTTTTCACTGTGTTAGACAATGCCTGTGGGCCCTTGTCCTTTCATTCTGAACCCCCTGTGATTGTGAGGTACATGAAACATGCCCTTCGTGTGCTTAGCTTGTGGCAGTAGTAGTCCATTGACCTTGAACCTACCTACAGTGAAGAACAAGAATAAAATCACGAGGACAGACCACTCCGCCAGAAACTGGAACCTGTTCAGTCTCACCATTGTTACCCTGATCTAAGTGTTCACTTTCTGTTGACTTTAATATAATAATTACAAATGTGAGACATTCTTCTTCTTCCTAGTTTGTCCTGAAAAGGGCGTTGGTTGTGTTGTGTCCGTTTACAGCGAAGCTGCAATATTTGCGCTTTTCGGCCGACACATCCAACTTCAGCACAGCATTTTTCGGGACCGAGTTTGCCTTCCCTCTTCGATCCCTACTCTCTCAGCCAGACTGCAGTGATGCAGCCTGTTTCCAGGACCACCATGAACAGAGACAAAAGTTTGTTTATTACGCTCAATGATTTAAAAGTGAAATATGTCTTGATTAGTTTAAAGTCATAATTTATTTCTGAGTACCACTGTGTGTTAACACATGCGTTTGTTGAATTGCCAAAGAATGTACTTATTGGAGTGTATAGTCTCATCATAAGAGTGAAAGTAGTTCTTAGAATTCTGCTATGATAAGGTCATCAATGCTGGCACTGATGGCAAAAAACCAGGCCCAGTGGAACAAGAGATGAGAAGAAGACACTGGTGATGGATAACAACCACATTGAGAAAACATGTTGATAGCATTATAAAACAGTCCTTGTACTAAAACGCTTAGAGTGAGAAATGTGGAGGGAAACTTAAAAATAAAACTTGTGAAGAAACGAACTGGAGACAGACCTGAATGAGATAAAATAAAGCATGGAAAGATCTTCAGTAGATGGCACAGGACCAGACATAACTTTGTTGAAGACCAGTGTTGTTTGTATAGCTGAAGGGTAATGAATGATTTGAAAGTGGAATATGTCTTGATTAGTTTCATGTCAAAATTGACTTATGAGTACCACTATATGTTAACAGATACCATTTGTTGAATAACAGAAGAGCGATCTTCTCATACCATTTCAATCCTTTTATTCTACACAAGCATCCATTTATGAAAGTCTGTAGCTTTTTGTTAATTGTTTTTTTCTTTCTTCATGTTTCGGAGCCATACAAAAAGACTGAATTGACATTTGAATTGAAAATTCTGATTTTTGTGTTGGACTTGATTTCTTTTGATCTCCATGTATTTCCCAAGGCAATGAAAGGTCATCTTGGCTTTTGTCCTTTTGTATTAATTCTGAAAGTGACACACAAAAAACTTTAAAAAAAGGAAATCTAGAGTTCATGTTGAAACAAGCAGCTAAACAGATGCTGAGAATGTTGAAACAAGCAGCTAAACAGGTGCTGAGAATGTTGAATCAAGCAGCTAAACAGATGCTGGGAATGTTGAATCAAGCAGCTAAACAGATGCTGGGAATGTTGAAACAAGCAGCTAAGCAGATGCTGAGAATGTTGAAACAAGCAGCTAAACAGATGCTGGGAATGTTGAAACAAGCAGCTAAACAGATGCTGAGAATGTTGAACAGTGGAGATGTTACCATCTAATGCTTAATGCATTTTTTTTGTTTGGTGGTAAAGACAGGTGGGGCAGTAGACCAGATATGTGATTGATTAGAGGAAGATGGTCAGTGTTTGATGTGGTTGGTAGTTCTAAGACAGTGAATGCATCTGTCCGTCACTTTGAAGTATATTTTAAATCACTCACACTTGGCTGGTCTGTTAGTTGCTTTCAGAACTGACAGTCATTTCTAATCTGTTTCTCTCCTTTAATACTTTCTTTCTCTGTTATTCTGTCCTTCTATATGTCCTCTGTCTTTTATTCCCTACACTTTATTTCTTCCTGTAATATTCCTGTCATCATTGTTCCAACTGAAGCATAGTTCCTGTGCTAATACTGTCAACACATTTGGTCTTTGATTCAATTGTTTCACTTTTTGACAATATATTCCAGTGTATTTAATGTTGATGTCTGGCTTTTATTGTCTTCTTGTCAGTGGTCTTCCTCTTAACTGTGTCTTCTAGTTCAGTGCCTGTGTAGCAGTATTGAGTTGTTCCTTCCAAAGGATGTTCCCCTTCCATCATCATTTGTGCTTCCTGATAATGTTAAATTAGTGCTTGCTTTGTTCTGTGTTTTGATTCTTCTTTGGAAATTTGTTTGTTATTTCGTTTTTTTTTTGTGTTTTTTTTTTTTTGGCCTTCAAATCCCAATTATTGGACAAAGAAAGATAGGACAACTGCTCTGTGAGGCATGTCTTAAAAGGCAACTAACATGAGGCTGTGAACTTCATCATGTGAAACAAATTGTTACATAAACCACTGCTGCCAGAGCAGGTGAATGAATAGGTGCAAGTTTCCAGCAAGAGGGACCAGCTGTAGTTGTGGCTTCATAAGGAGCAAAAAAAAAAGGAAATGATGATGAATTTCAGATGTCTGGTCAGGGCAAGTGCTGATGAAGATGTTCAGTGTGTGGTTGGTTGGGTGGCTGATTGGTTTGTTGGTTGGTTGACTGGCTGATTGGTTGGTTAGATGGCTGCTGGTTGGTTAGTGGGCTGGTTTATTGGTGGGCTGATTGGTTTGTTGGTTAGTGGGTTGGCTGATTGGTTTGTTAGTTGGTTGGCTGGCTGATTGGTTGTTACATGGATGCTGGCTAGTTGATTGGTTGGTCAGTTGGTTGGCTCGCTGGATGGTTTGTCACAGAATTCTATTGTTTGGATGTGAATGTATCAAACCCAGATCATATTAAATAGCATTAAGTGAAGACAACTATTTCAGGCTGTGGTATTTATTCCATGTGCCATCAGAGATGTCTGGCCATTATAACATAATCATGTTTTGTGTTTTATACGTGAATTATTTATCTTCATAATTTATACAGCCTGGTTATTTAAATTATCCTTAAGAATAAATATTATGATGTCAGAGCTCTGAACACTTTACTGACTGGCATGAAAAGATATGGTGATGTCAGAACACTAAAGCCATATTGGAAGGTGATGGCTTAACAGTAACAACCATAATAGATGGTGATACCAGAACACTAAAGCCATATTAGAATGTGGTATTTATAAGCCATACTAGAAAGTGAGATCAGAACAGTAAAAACCCATATTGCCAATTCTCTGGTCATTACCTTGAAATTTTAAATGATGTGAGATTGTACACCCCCGTTAACTCTTTCTGTCCCATGTGATTTTTCTGTTTTACCCAGGTTCCAAAATGAATACAAATTCTTATTCTGCAAGTGGCTTTTTAAAACAAGTAATAGATATGTATATGTTTAAGAAAAAATTTCATAATATATATTTAAAATTGTTGTAAATTGCCTCAAGAATATTTGGAAGTGTTGGAAGCCAACAAATATATTTGTTTTATATCTTGTAAACATGTGATTGGCAACATCATAATGTAAAACAAATATATTTGTTTTATATCTTGTAAACATGAGACTGGCAACATCATAATGTGAATCACATTGCTACAGGAACCAACATTGTAAGTGTAGACTTCCTGCAAAGGGAGACCAGCTGTAGCAGGGGCTTCATGCTTCATCAGGGGCAGAAAGGAAAACAATAATGGTGTGATGTGAAGTGGGTACATGTGGAAATACTGGTGTGATGTGAAGTGTGTACATGTGGAAATACTGGTATGATGTGAAGTGCGTACATGTGGAAATACTGGTGTGGTGTGAAGTGCGTACAAGTAGAAATATTAATATAACCAAACAGGCGAACGTGCCAGTCTTTGGGAGAATAATGTACCATATCTTGGTGGCAGTATGTCTCGTGGGGGTAGAAAGAGTTTATCTGTTCAAAGATGAAATGGATATTTTACAAATGATGCTCCACAGGAATTACGAACTTGATGAGGTGCTCATCCACTCTCAGTGTTTAACTTGGCAAGCCTTTTGTTGAATTTTCATATGCATTGAATATTTAGTGCTTTGATGACGGCCAATCAGATACATTATTTTAATTGTCCAGATTGTTCTTTATGCCCTGTGTCGTTCATTACATTCATGTTGCTAACCGTTGGCAACTGTATTCCTGTCTACAAACCATTTGCCTTTGAGTGCTCCTGATGGCAGTATTAATGAGTCTGAGATTGTGATATCAAAACTTCTGTATTTTTTTAATGCATTCATATTGATTTATGTGAGGTGATGTTTTCAGAAATGTGATTCCCTTTATTTTTTTGTAAATAATGGTGAAGATAACTGTTGTGTCAAGTTGAAAGTCTGGTACATGCCCCTTTGGAGTGAGTGGTACTGTTTTTGTGTCTGTGTTTGTACATTACAAATTAAATGCCATGGTGTTTATTATACCTGTTTAAATGAAATAACAATATTAATGAGAGACTTAAATTACTTGGCTATGGCTTTGTTCAAATAATTGACAGTGTGCTGGAAAAACAGAAACATAATTAGAGAGTGCCTTGAAGAGATAATGAAAAGCCATACTGGATAGAATTGGAGTGATAATAAGTATGGTGTCACAGCTCAGAATACACTACTGCCTGGCATGGAAACATACTGAACACCATACTGTAAGGTGATGCCAGATCATATAAGGGGAGGAATGCCAGTGCAATTTAAGTCAATATAGGGCAAAAATGAAAATTGGGGTTAATCTATATTCTCATAATTTATAATCTCCTGAATCTAAATATGTCAAAATTGTTTGTCAGAACACATTTTAAGTCGGTGTATTTTGATTTTGCTAATTGTATTTTCTTAAGAATTTGTGTTTTTCCTATGAAGAAAACCATTAATATTTCTAAGAAACTTGTTTTATATTACAAATTGTCTTATAACTTGTTTATTTCTTAGCCACTAAACGTGCGATTTGGCATAAATACTTTACTTTCGATTGGATATTTAAACTTTTTTCAGATCCAATTTTTGATGTCCAATCAAAATTTTACTTTATTGCAAGTAACGTTGTAAAATTGTGAAAAATGTGTTAATTTTGTTTTAATACTAACTTTAAAGTTCTGTATCTCAGAATGTGCTTAAGTTATCAAAAATCTAATCTGACAAAAGTTTTAAAATACAATGTTGAGCTTCCATTTCAGCTTTGGTGCTCATGAATGAAAAAGCCTTAGTGAATTGAAATATAGGATTAACATCCAAATGGCCACCATTTCCACTGCAACCAATATCATTATACCATCAGATCCACTGGTATGCGTAACTATTACTGTTGAAAGTTAACCCTATGTGTTTGTATCAAAATCCTGCAGTCATTTATGAAAATGGCATTTTACTGTAGCTCCTCCCCTTGGAACCATATTGGAGGGTGATGCCAGAACATTAAAACCATATTTGGAAGGTGATGTCTTAACACCAGTAACCATACTGAGGTGTGATAGAACAGTAAAAACCATAATGAATGATATCAGAACATGCTAAACCTATATTGGAGAGTGATATCAGAACATTAATAGCTGTAATGGATGTTGGTGTCAGATCACAAAATCCATATTGGAGGGTGATATCAGAATACTAATAACACTTTGGAGTATTATGTTTCAAATACATACTGGAAGATGAGATCAGAACAGTGAAAACCACATTGGATGTGTATATCTAAAAATGAAACAAAAGAATGTTAGGTCACAAAAAAACATATTGGAGTGTGATGAATAAAAAGTATACTGGATGGTAATGTCGGGACACTAAAACTATACTAAAGGGCAGTGTGGATAAAAAGCTATACCGAAGGATAGTGGATGTAAAGGCACTGACAACCTTACTGGAGACTGGTAGAGGTATACAATAAAAACCACACTAAAATGCGTAAAGAGAGCCTGTTAAATACTATTAGAGAAAGCTACTAAAAGATACTAAAAACTGTAGTAAAAGGTAAAGTTGAGTGCAGTGGCTAATATCGCATGTATATTAATGAAAGGACAAATAAAGTAAGCTATATGCAATGTATGAACACACAACATTAAGATTCCTGATAGGGAACGTTGAAAATCTGCAACAGCCAGCATTTCATACAGAGACAACATAAGGAAAGATAAATAAGAGGAGGTACTTACTGTTAATTTATTGTATTTATCTTATATATTTAACTCCAATAAGCCATACAAGATGCAGGCAGTGACGTCATGACACAACACTTACCGAGTTAAGTTATTCTAAATTCCATGTTTTTTTTCTTAAATTGCACAAAACACAAGGAACTGTATGTTAAATTAAATCATGCCCCCTGGAGGTGCAGTTTCATATTATTATGAGTTGGTTCCTGGAGATTGTGTTGGTTAACATCCTCATTTTCCTGAGCTACAGATGGGGGCTCAGGGCCTATGAGGAATCCAGCTATAACAAATCATAAGGAACTAACTATATGTTAAATTAAAACAAGCCCTCTGGAGGTGGCAGTTTCATATTATTATGAGTTGGTTCTTCAGGATTGTAGTAGTTAACACCCTTGTTTTCCTATACCGCAAATGGGGTTCAGTCCTCTTGAGGAACCCAGCTTTGACAGACCTGGCCAGTTGGTAGTTTATTATGGCTGAAGTGTAAATGAGAGAAATAAAGAATGGGATTACTGCTTCCTCAAGCATATGGTAAGAGACAATCCTATATATAAAATCCCAGCTTTGTCTGTCAGTATGTAACACTAAGGGATGCAACTTTGGTTGAAAGCTAGACATTAATTGTATTGTTTCCCTTATATGTACTCTCCCGAAAATAGTAACACTTACCAAAGAAATGACGGTGTGCACAAAAATATATTTATAGAATGTGTGATCCCGTATACACACATTGAGATCCTCGCTGCTGCTACGTAGTTCGTGTACTGTGGTGATGCACAGTGGTTTTTTTTAACATTAGTTAATATGAGATTGTGCTTGAGGCTGGCAGTGGCATAATAACAAACAAACAGCTATAGAAACCACTACAGCAAAAGGACATGAATGCTTTGGTGCAGATCTCCTGCAATGAGACCAACTACAGTAGTGGCTCCATGCTTTGTTGGAAGCAAAAAGGGAATTTGTGGTATTAGAGTATATCTCCTTGCTACACTTAACAACAAAATATGGAAGATGAGTTACTTTTATTGTTTGATATTTAATATTAAAGAAAGTTTTATTATATTTAATATAATGTGCTTTCAATGTATATATCTCCCAACTAAGATGTTACACTGCTGCGAGATTCAAAAGTTTATCAATAAAGATATATAGACATAGACTGCATTATGGCTTTTGTTAATAGTTTGACAACAATAACTAGACAATTACTAGTGGAAAGAGAGATAAGAAGATGATGGAGATGGATTGGACACTCATTAAGAAACCTTTTGATAGCATTGCCAGGCAGTCCTTATTGTGGAACCCCCCAGGGCAAGTGGGGTAGAGGCAGAGTGAAGAAGACATGGAGAAGAGAACTGGAGACAGAAATACAAAAGAGGAAGAGAAAGACATTGATGGCACATGACAGGAGGACTTGTTGTGTGCTTGTTGATGACCTATGCTTCTTGGTGCACTCTGATGGACTCTTTCGTGTCCATCTCTTGATGTTATCTTCCCACTTATAGCGAGGTCATCCTCTTGCATGTTTGTCTTCAACTCTGCCTTACATTATGGTCTTCAGTGAGGTTTTATGTCTTTTTACAGTTCCAAAATATTTTAGCTCTTTAATTTTTATCTCCTTCATTAATTCTTTTTTCATTCTTAGGTTTTCTGAGACCTCTTTATTTGTTTTCTTCTCTTTCCATGGGCATACTCCATTCTTCTATAAATCCACATCTTCTTCTTCTTCTTCTTCTTTGATCCTTAGCCGCCGACCGTCAAAGCAGTCAGGGGCCATCACGCCTAGTGGCGTCTTGTAGGGCAACAACAAATTGATTCCACTTTGCTCGGTCGGCGGCCATCCTTCGTACAGTGCCCCAACTCTGGTTCATTCTTTGCATCTCAGCCTCCACAGTCCTCCGCTAGGTTGTTTTTGGTCGGCCTCTCTTTCATTTTCCTTCAGGGGTCCAAAGCATAGCTGTTCTTGTGATGGCATTGGGGTCTCTTCTGAGGACATGGCCTACCCAGCTCCAGCGTCTGCCAGCTATGATGGTGTACATGTCCTCTTGCTTGCTCTGAGTAAGCAGATCTTGGTTGGTGATGGTATTCGGCCAAAAGATTCGGTGAATGTTTCTTAGGCATATTGTGTGAAAAGAGGACAATTTCGACATTTCCTTCTCTGTAACTCTCCAGCATTCCGCACCATAGAGAAGCACAGAAAGCACACAGCTCTGATATAATCTTAATTTTGTGCTTGTGCTGTATTGAGAGGACTTCCAGATGTTGTTTAGGCTAAAATAGGCTGTTCTTGCCTTATTCATTCTGATGTTGATGTCTTTGCCTGCCCCACCGTCTGGTTTTACTATGCATCCTAGGTATGTGAAGGTGTCTGTCTGTACCAGTTGCTGATTCCTTACTGATAATGGGCTCAGGGTTGCTCACATTGAGCGTCATGACCTCTGACTTCTTTAAATAAATCCACATCTGAAAAGCCTCAATTCTTTCTTCTAATTGCTTGTTCATTGTCTGTGTTTTTAAAAATCCTCACTGATGTTTTAAAATTTTGCCTTAACGACATGCGGTTATATGAGGAACAAAACCATATTTTACAAGATATCACTTTCCTGTCCATCAAGCTCAACTTTAGCTCTAAAAAGTTCACCATAGTTAAGTTTTTGTAACAAACTACCCAAGAGTCTTCCGTATACAGTAAAAGTTGTTTCATCTGGTTGTTTGGGAACCAGGTGTCTTTTGAAACCCTCTCATGTGGAAGTATAGCACACAGTCTGCTTTCTGTGGAAGTATAGCACACAGTCTGCTACTGTGGAAGTATAGCACACAGTCTGCTTCTTCTGTGGAAGTATATCACATAGTCTGCTACTGTGGAAGTATAGCACACAGCCTGCTACTGTGGAAGTATAGCACACAGCCTGCTACTGTGGTAGTATAGCACACAGCCTGTTACTGTGGAAGTATAGCACACAGCCTGCTACTGTGGAAGTATAGCATACAGTCTGCTTCTTCTGTGGAAGTATAGCACATAGTCTGCTACTGTGGAAGTATAGCACACAGCCTGCTACTGTGGAAGTATAGCACACAGCCTGCTACTGTGGAAGTATAGCACACAGCCTGCTACTGTGGAAGTATAGCACACAGTCTGCTACTGTGGAAGTATAGCACACAGCCTGCTACTGTGGTAGTATAGCACATAGCCTGCTACTGTGGAAGTATAGCACATAGCCTGCTACTGTGGAAGTACAGCACACAGCCTACTACTGTGGAAGTATTGCACACAGCCTGCTACTGTGGAAATATAGTACACAGTCTACTACTGTGGAAGTATAGCACAATGCTTGCTACTGTGGAAGTATAGCACACAGTCTGCTACTGTTGGAAGTATAGCACACAGCCTGCTACTGTGGAAGTATAGCACACAGTCTGCTACTGTGGTAGTATAGCACACAGCCTACTACTGTGGAAGTGTAGCACACAGCTTGCAACTGTGGAAGTATAGCACACAGTCTACTACTGTGGAAGTATAGCACACAGCCTGCTACTGTGATAGTATAGCTCACAGCCTGCTACTGTGGAAGTATAGCACACAGTCTGCTACTGTGGAGGTATATCACTCAACCTGCTACTGTGGAAGTATAGCACACAGCCTGCTACTGTGGATGTATAGCACACAGTCTGCTACTATGGAAGTATAGCACACAGCCTGCTTCTGTGGAAGTATAGCACACAGCCTGTTACTGTGGAAGTATAGCACACAGTCTGCTACTGTGGAAGTATATCACACAGCCTGCTACTGTGGTAGTATAGCACACAGTCTGCTACTGTGGTATTATAGCACACAGCCTGCTACTGTGGAAGTATATCACACAGCCTGCTACTGTGGAAGTATATCACACAGCCTGCTACTGTGGAAGTGTATCACACAGCCTGCTACTGTGGAAGTATAGCACACAGCCTGCTACTGTGGAAGTATCGCACACAGTCTGCTACTGTGGAAGTGTATCACACAACCTGCTGCTGTTGAAGTATAGCACACAGCCTGCTACTGTGGAAGTATATCACACAGCCTGCTACTGTGGAAGTATAGCACACAGCCTGCTACTGTGGAAGTATAGCACACAGCCTGCTACTGTGATAGTATAGCTCACAGCCTGCTACTGTGGAAGTATAGCACACAGTCTGCTACTGTGGAGGTATATCACTCAACCTGCTACTGTGGAAGTATAGCACACAGCCTGCTACTGTGGATGTATAGCACACAGTCTGCTACTGTGGAAGTATAGCACACAGCCTGCTACTGTGGAAGTATAGCACACAGTCTGCTACTGTGGAAGTATAGCACACAGCCTGTTACTGTGGAAGTATAGCACACAGTCTGCTACTGTGGAAGTATAGCACACAGCCTGCTACTGTGGTAGTATAGCACACAGTCTGCTACTGTGGTATTATAGCACACAGCCTGCTGCTGTGGAAGTATAGCACACAGCCTGCTACTGTGGAAGTATATCACACAGCCTGCTACTGTGGAAGTATATCACACAGCCTGCTACTGTGGAAGTATAGCACACAGCCTGCTACTGTGGAAGTATCGCACACAGTCTGCTACTGTGGAAGTGTATCACACAACCTGCTGCTGTTGAAGTATAGCACACAGCCTGCTACTGTGGAAGTATAGCACACAGTCTGCTACTGTGGAAGTATAGCACACAGTCTGCTACTGTGGTAGAATAGCACACAGTCTGCTTCTGTGGTAGAATAGCACACAGTCTGCTACTGTGGTAGTATAGCACACAGTCTGCTATTGTGGTAGTATAGCACACAGTCTGCTACTGTGGAAGTATAGCACACAGTCTGCTACTGTGGTAGTATAGCACACAGTCTGCTACTGTGGTAGCATAGCACACAGTCTGCTATTGTGGTAGTATAGCACACAGTCTGCTACTGTGGAAGTATAACTAAAATGAGGCGAATGGGGCTGGTAACCTCATCTTTTGAAACAAATAGCAATAAAAACCATGGCTGCAAATGTTTGTGCTTTGGCATAGGCTTCCTCAAAGGGGTCATCTGCAGAGGTTCACAGTTTAGAAATATTCAGTGGATGATCTGGTAATATCCTTTCGGAGTTAACCGTGTCCAATTTAAACTAACATTCCTTGATCACTGTAAGAGAAATTCCACGTCGAAGATGTTTGCAGTAAGTCAGGACAATTAGCGGTATAGCGCAGTGGTTAGTGCACTGGCTTCCTAGCTCAGTGGTCCATGGTTCAATCCCCAGTTCAGGTGAGATTTGTTTAGACCATAAATGGCTCCGGGGTCGACCCAGTCTCATGAATTGGGTACGAGAGGAACTCTAGGAAGGTTAAGGTGGCAAGTGTGATGCTGACCACATCACCCCTAGTGTGCCGATGGTCAAGAAAATATGGGCCTAACACCATATTCCCAATATGCCTCAATGGCCATGTAACGGGATGCTTTACCCCAGGTCAATTAGTAAATTGTCTTAGTACAAGGCTCCACTTTTGCTTTTGTGTTTATTTGCTGAGAGATCTGTCACCTGGTAAAGCTGTTATACAACACACTCTCAAACAGTATGTCTCTTTGACGAGGTGTAAGTGTATCAAGTGGCAGAAGGGTTAGAGTGTTTGCTCCTCAAGACAACGTTACTGGGTTTGAAATCATGTAGTGTCACTCTCCAGTATGCCCAGCTGGAAATTGGTGCCTGATTGTGCTCAGGAGTCAGGGGAGTCACAGGCAGCGAGGAAGGGAACCAGTCACCTCATCTCATAAAGCTGAGACTTTGTGTAGTCACTTTACTCCCCTATGTCAGTAACTGCTGTGGGACTGCCTTAACTTTTACATTAAGACTACTAGATTTTATTACAGTTGTTGATTTTGTTGTTTGTTTTGTTTGTTTTCTGAGAGCATAAACACCCATTGGTGTGACCACAACTGCATTGTTTTTGCTTTCCAATATACTCCTTGTATGCTTGGCAATTCCTATTTTACTATACTTTGTTCAGTAAGCTCCCTTCCTTGAGACATTTTTAGAATTAATTAACTTTCTTTAATGTTTATATTTTTTTGTTTTTTAACACATCTTGGCCATCTGTACCATTCCATATTTTGTTTATCAGTCATACAAGTGCAGAGAATTCTAAAAGATATGCAAGCAACATTGGAACATGAACCTATCCCTTCTTGTGATAAAGGAAAGATTCACTTTCAGTGTATGTGGTGTGAGAGTGTGCAAAGAAGATTGTGCATAAGTAAGGATGAATTAGACATTATTGTATGTAAGTAAGGATGAATTAGACATACACTGAAAAAACAACTAGAATAACTTGTAAGGCACAGATGTCAAACAGCAGGGAAAGGGAAAAAGGAGAGGACATAGTAGTGCTAAGGATTGAGGGTATGGTCACAGCTGTGGTTAGCAAGTAAGGGTAAATTACCCTAGCTAGCGTACATTCGAATTTTCTGGGGATAAAGACCAACAGTAACAAATGTTAGCTGTCAGACTAGTTAGGATTATATTTAAAATATGTAGTGTTACTCAGGTCGGCGTCTGTGGCCTAATGGATATGAACGCAGTTTCATAATCCAGATATACCAGGTTCGAAACCTGCCGCAGGTGGTTTGGTAGCAGATCGCTTTGTGTGGATTTTTAACAATGGTATAAGCACCGTACTGTTCAGAAAGCAATGGCAAACTACTGAATGAAAAAAATTGCCCAGAAAAATCACAAACAGCCAATAAAAGCTGGGGTTGATTGCCACGTCCTGTAAAGGATAAGCAACTAAGTGTTACTCAGATTAGAATTTGATTCTTTAGTTTTACCCAGGTTAAAATTAGATTCATTAGTCTTACCCAGATTATAATTAGATTCATTAATTTTACCCAGATTATAATTAGATCCTTTAGTTTTACAGTTTCTCTTCTACATATAAATGAAATAACTTGGCACTTTGTTAGTTCCCACCCCCATCCCAGCCCCCCAATCAAGTAAGTATGTCCAGCAAGCCAGGACAATGGAAGTTAGATAGAAAAATAATAGATATAGTTCCCAGAAATGGATAAGAGAACTGGTGAACTAGTATAGAGGTCACATCAGGTAGTTAACAGCACAGTTCTAGATGGTAGCTGTAGAAGAGAGCTGTGAAGTAAGTCACCTCCTTGCTAGACCTATCCTATGCTCCAAGGGTGTCTCTCTTATAGTTGGTGTGAAATGCAGTTCTTCAGTTATCCTTACCAATTTAAAATATTAAATAATTCTCTTAATTTTCACACAATAACCAAATTTCGAACAGAACTGGAATTTAAACAAAATCAGCTGTGATTTATAAAACATTTCTGTATATTTATTAATTAAAACAGAAGTTTGGTAAAGATTGCAGAAATGTATTTACACAAGTCACGTTTGAAAATTTTAAAAATGTCAGTGTCTTTGCTCATCATTTCGGGCTATTTATGTCTTCTGGATCTCGTTTCTTTAAAGTAATGAGCACATATCTAATTCAGGTCCTTTCACTGCTGACACTTCTCGTCATACATCAGGTGCTTATGCCCAAGATACTTATTTCACCTAGACAGGTAGCCACAATGCTACTATCCAGCAAATTTGCAGAAGTGGTCCTTGAATCACACACAGCAGTATTTTAAACTTCTTATCAGAAGCATTTGTTATGACTCGGATAAGAACCCAGAACATATGCACAGATTATGATATCTGTTTCCAATCACCAAGATGATCCTCCGATGATGAAGGGCCACTATTGATCAGAATCCTCATTTAGACAACATAGTCCATGTGGCCGTGGTCATGTAAATCAAAGAAGTACGTCGTACAATCAATAAAATACATTGGTAGACTATAGACATAATTTACAAATTTTTCTGAATTCTGCCTTGATTACTTCCCTTTGGTCCTAAGTCATGCCAAAAATGGTTTCCCTTTAAAGATATTACATCAAGAAAATTTTTAATAGAATGAAGGAAACTATGGAAGCGAAGAAGCAGAAGAAGAAAAAGATGAACTCTATGGCATCCAGCATTTAAAAGCTAAGCTCTGAACAAAGGACTGTCAGCTCTTATAGCAAGTATTGTGCAATCCTGACAAGAACTTCTAGCTGTGTCATGCCGTTCAGGATTGTTCAGGTTATATTCAGTTGGAAACCAATTTCAGTTATCAGCATAGGGTTTAGAGTACCAGGATTAATATATCAGCAGAATTCAAAGCCAATGCTAACATTAATATTAAATATTACAGCAATTTACATAACACCAAAATACTTGTAACCCAATGATTAATATAAGTTTATCCCTTCAGATGCAGTATTATGGATCTGAGCTTATCCCTCATGCCAGTCTGCTCATAACCAGGTCAGGTTTGCTTTTCTCAGTTATGGACTGTGGCGTCTAGAAGCATGTGTCATTCTGCTAGGCGTCTTTTCAGCTATGAAATTTTGAGGGTCCAGAATTTAATCTGAGTGGGCTTATAAACCCAACCTAGATCTAACCATGTCCTTCTCAGAGGTCCGTGTCAGCGTTCATTTTTCTACTAGTAACTTTCGTGTGATTTCAATGCTGCTGTGCGATTTTTCCAAAATCCTGATTTCCTGGTCAATTACCAAAGATAAAGATTTCCCACTGCCATAATGACGTGCATTTGTAGTTTCTGTTCAAATCCAAAAAGAATTTTTCCATCCTGGGCATTAATCATAAAGTTACAGCTGAATTACTGTTGTGCAGTTCATAATTTATCATAAAGACACTAGTTTGTGTGGCAATTCCAGACTGACTTTGCCCTTGATAAGACAAAAGGTGATACATTAAACTTCTGACATGAGGTAGTGGTCAAACCTAGTTGCTGACCACTGGTTTACAGAATGGGGGGAGAAGGTAGCAGATTATTATATTAATTTAACATAATCCTAATCAAGCGAAACACATTGATTGTCAATTTATTTATTGTATATATTATGTAGATCATCTTCAGTTATTGATTTATTATGGATTTATTAATCTTTGATTTATAATAACATTCACCTGTAGTCATTGCCTGATTGATTAATTTATTATTAACTTATGATTTTAAAAACTGCTTTACTTGTACTCACACAATAAGTTAAACTTTTTCAAAAGTGAGTTTAATCAGCTAGATTCAGACTGTCACCGTAACTTATGCAAAACAACGAGTCTGTAAACAAAGAAGTGATTTGTTTTAGAAATAGCAAGGCATAAGGCTCAAACGTAATCATCTGAAGTGTTATGTGTGGACAACATTTCTGTGTGGATGTGAAAGATGGATAATGAGACAGTGCATTAAAAGCCAAAATGACCGTATAAAACATATAATTTGCCAAGTGATATGTGCTCTTGTATGACCATGGTATGTTAGGAAATTGGTTTATGATGAATTTGACAAACAATAAATTATGGCTTGTGATGATTTTGTTTGGTGATTACTTAAGTGTGAGGAATTATTATAAAACTTGTTTATGTCTCTAGGATTTCTGCTGTTTAATTGGCTTGTTCTGCCAAGGCCAGGTGCTTTTTTTGCTGTTAAATATATTTGTATGTGCTAGGCTTGCTGCATTTTTGTAAGTGTTTATCTTTGAGCTCAGACAAAGAAATCAAAGTCGTTTGTTTTTAAAGTGTTATTTTTAGAGGTTGACTAGCCAGTTTGTGAGTCGTAGTTATTCAATCGATATCAAAGCCAGTGACTCATTAGTCAGTCAGAGGATCATAATTTAGTCAGTATGTCTTTTGACCAGATTTCCTAGTTTGAGATTTTTAATGTAATTAATTCTGCTTTCACTGAGTCAGAAGTAATTTTAATAAAATTTTACGTTCTCACAATAGATGATTGAATGATGAGATAGACAATATCTAGATAGATTTTTTTAATGCAGTTACATAGAATACAAGGAAGCAAAATGATCCAGATAGAATACAGGCAGGTTGACTGCAGCTAAATATACTACTTGTCAAAAGTCAAGGGCCACTTAGAAAAACCTTGGTTGAAACCATAAAACAAATCTGATATAAACGTAATTGGTATCAGTGAAAACGGCATTTATTGAATACCAAACTGACATGTCACATAAAGAAATGGAAACACACATTCAAACGCATGAAGCTGTGAAGTGTGTCACCCACCTTTTCAAAAGTCACACAGTAGATATTGGACAAATAGACATTTCAAAATCGGGTATGACCACAATTTGCAGTAAGGCATTCAAGACAGCGTAGACGCATCGAGTCCACAAGGGTCCGAAGAGTATCCTGAGGAACAGCTTGCCATTCCTGAAGCAGAAATTCAGTCAGCTGTGCAAAATCCATTGGCAGAGGGTGATTTGTTGACAATCTTAGACCAAGGACATCCCAGAGGTGCTCAATCGGAGAAAAGTCAGGTGAATGAGCTGGCCACGCCATCCTGATGATCCCATGCTGCTGAATAAACTCATTCACCACATGAGCTCGATGGAGTCGAGCGTTATCATCTTGGAGGATGGCATTACCACCTATGACCTCCAGAGCAGGCTGAACAATTGGTATCAAGATTTCGTTCTGGTATCTTGGGCCGGTCAAGTTGCCTTGGATGATGTAGAGTGGGGTCCTGCCGTGTCTGTAGAAGCCTCCCCAGACAATGACAGAACCCCTACCATAACGATCCACCTCTCGAATTGTGTCATCAGTAAATCGCTCTCCTGGTCGTCTCCAAACTCGAATCCTGCCATCATTGAATGACACAGTGAAGCGAGATTCATCAGTTAAGAGAACTTGACTCCATTGTTGCCTTGTCCATCGGATGTGTTCGCGACACCAAGCAACACGGGCTCTGCGATGAGCAGGAGTAAGAGGGATTCTGACTGCAGGACGTCGAGCAGCCAGTCAAAATTCATGTAAACGTCTGCAAATGGTGCTTTGACTGACATTAACGTTTACAGTTTGTCTAAGCTGACATCTTAGAGTGGAACAAGTCACTGTTCGATGGCGCAGGGCTGACAACAAGAGGTACCGGTCATCATGTCTATTGGTGCATCTAGGGCGACCTGGCCGGTGGCGATCCTCCACACTTCCTGTGGCCTGAAATCTCTCCAAAATTCTTTGGATAGTAGAGTGTGACACTGCAAGCCGTCTAGCAACCTCACGGACAGATAAACCACTTTCAACCCACGCTATAGCCCTAATTCTTTGTAAGGTGTCAAAACTTCTTCTCGGTGGCATGGTTTTTGCAAGTGATGAAACTAACCTAAGTCTGCTGATTGTAAAACAAATTAAGAGTGAACTCTGTTCACGAAAAGTCGCCATTGCACGTGGAATGTCAATCATCACGATTACTTCACCTGTTTGGTTCTACGGAAGTTTGAAAAAACATTAAAAATGTGAATTTATGGTCAGCAAACCAAATTGCACGTCATCACCATGGTTGTCGGTGAGTTGTTTTTATGCTTAACGTGCATAGAGGACTGTCAGAGGAAGATATTGCACCCATTTTTACTAAAAACTTCCTTCATTTAATCATTCTTTGCGCTTATATAAAAGTGTATTGAAAATAATAGGGTGGCCCTTGACTTTTGACGAGTAGTATAGTAGACAGAATACCTGTATACTGAACACAATGAAGCAATGAAGCAAAATACAGGTAGTTGATATACAATAAGGTAGAATACAGGTAGATGGATTACAGGAAGACATAATAGAAGTAGATGGATTACAGGAAGACAGAATACAGGTAGGTGATTTTCAGGAAGACAGAATATAGGTGGGTGATTTACAGGAAGACAGATTACAGGTAGATGATTTATAGGAAGATAGAATACGGGTAGATGATTTACTAGAAGACAGAATACAGGTAGGTGATTTACAGGAAGACAATACAGGTAGGTGATTTACAGGAAGATAATGCAGGTAGTTGATTTACAGGAAGACAATACAGGTAGGTGATTTACAGGAAGATAATGCAGGTAGTTGATTTACAGGAAGACAGAATATAGGTAGGTGATTTACAGGAAGACATAATACAGGTAGGGGATTTACAGGAAGACAGAATACAGGTAGATGATTTACAGGAAGACAAAATACAGGTAGGTGATTTACAGGAAGACAGAATACAGGTAGATGATTTACAGGAAGACAGAATACAGGTAAATGATTTACAGGGAGACAGAATACAGGTAGATGATTTACAGGAAGACAGAATACAGGTAGGTGATTTACAGGAAGGCAATACAGGTAGGTGATTTTCAGGAAGACAGAATACAGGTGGGTGATTTACAGGAAGACAGAATACAGGTAGATGATTGACAGAATGCAGGTGGATGATTTACAGGAAGACAGAATATAGGTAGATGATTTACAGGAAGACAAAATACAGGTAAATGATTTACTGGAGGAAATGGGGTCAGAGTGGCTAAGAGGTATGGCATCTGCCTCGAGTTCTAGAGGTACCGGGTTCGATTCCCAGTTGAGGGAAAATAATTTATGGCAACTTTTTTTTTTCAGAACCAGTGGTCCTAATGATGTCATACTCCCCCCTGGTCTCCTGGGTAGTGAGATCTGATGCCTTGCCTTCTCGGATAATGGGGAGAAATAGGAGGTCCCGTGTGCAAGTTGCGCACGTTAAAAATCCTACGGCAGTTGGAAATAGTAAAGAGAAGGCCTATCAGGCCACTGCCCTGGCAAAATTTAAACATTAGAAACCTACCCACAACAAAAATATTTATAGAATGTGTGATTCTTATACAGGTATACACACATTGGGATTCTCGCCGGTGCTACGGAGTTCGTGCACTGTGCTGAGATCCTCGTGGGATCTAAGGGATGAGATCGGAGCACTGACGGAGTTGTCCGTGTGCAATGAAAATAGTACTTAAAACCAAACCAGGAGGAAAGAATATAGGTATGTGATTTACAGGAAGACATGATAGGAAACTGTAGACAGAGCGATACAACATGAGGCAATCTGATCATCAGAAGTAGTCACCCCCCCCCCCCCGTCGATCAAGTGTTTCGGCCCCTTAATCTCCTTTACATTCTAAAGGGAGCGGGCCCACTTAGGTCATGACTCCCAAGTGTCAGGCTACTGTTGTCTAGTGCAGAGAGTGGAACCCACTCCACCTTGGTTGCAGCTTTCAAATTCACTCCTATTTTCTGCCAGCTGGAAGCAATTGTGAAAGTAACCCCTATGTTGAAAACAAATTACTGTCTCGAGTTCCATAGCCCGTTGCGGTTGTTCCACAGCCAACACGATGCCTTTTCCGCAGTTTCGCTGAGTCTTTTAAGTGCCCTTGTTCTTGACTGTCCCCTCAACCCCAACAGTTTAAGTAGATCATACACTGAGGCAGCCACGAGACCTCTTGCACCCACTTCAACAGCCATGACCCTTGCAGTGAACCCATCCCATCTCAAGTCCGCGGCCAGATCATTATACTTGGCCACTTTGAACAAGAATATAGGTAGATGATTTACAGGAAGACAGAATACAGGTAGTTGGATTATATGAAGACAGAATACAGGTAGTTGGATTATATGAAGACAGAATACAGGTAAATTGATTTCAGGAAGACATAGTACAGGTAGATGGATTATATGAAGACAGAATACAGGTAAATTGATTACAGGAAGACATAGTACAGGTAGATGGATTATATGAAGACAGAATCAGATAGATGAATTTCAGGAAGACGGAATACAAGTAGATAATTTGAAATGTAGTCAGTAGAAGATATCGAGAGAAATATAGTCAGTAGAAGATATCGAGAGAAATGTAGTCAGTAGAAGATATCGATAGAAATGTAGTCAGTAGAAGATATCGAGAGAAATGTAGTCCGTAGAAGATATCGAGAGAAATGTAGTCAGTAGAAGATATCGAGAGAAATGTAGTCAGTAGAAGATATCGAGAGAAATGTAGTCAGTAGAAGATATCGAGAGAAATGTAGTCAGTAGAAGATATCGAGAGAAATGTAGTCAGTAGAAGATATCGAGAGAAATGTAGTCAGTAGAAGATATCGAGAGAAATGTAGTCAGTAGAAGATATCGAGAGAAATGTAGTCAGTAGAAGATATCGAGAGAAATGTAGTCAGTAGAAGATATCGAGAGAAATGCAGAAGAAATGTTGAAGGATGTGAAGAGCATTCAGCAACAGATAGCTAAAGGCAATGCTAAGCTAGCAGAATTGAAAGAAAAAGAAAATATGCCTTTTTTTAAAAAAAGAATTCAGATGTTAAGGCAAATCTTAAACAGTGAAACAAACACAAGGAAAATAATATAGAGACAAAGCAGAAAACCCGTGATTGCAGTCAACAATTTATGGATTCCATAACCAACAGTGGAGAAGTATTTCTTCCAAAACGTGTCTGTGTAATAAATTAAATATGAAACAAATATAAAGGTATGTTATCAGGCACTCGTAGGAAATAAAGAAGTAGAACACTAGACAACAGAAAAACAACAGACATGAGTGGCTTACCCAGGATTTGAACACTGGACCTTCCGTGCGACAACCCCGCCTAGCCATGCAAGCGAATCACACTATCCGCTCTGCCATCTACGCATCATCATAAAATGATGTTTCAATGGCAGGTCAATAGTGCGAACCACAATACACGACACCAGAAGTCCTCCATGGGCAGTTCAGCCTATTAATGACGCAATCACTTCTGTTGTATTTCTATCAAGCAGTATAGGCCGAATCCAACAAGACCCTTAGGACCTTAATACTGTGTCCAGTAAATGATAGTAGACTAGAACAGTGAGAACAGGATAGTGGGTAGGTTTGGTATTGTACAAACATTTATTACAAATAAGGGAGGGAAACCTGAGGCCTGTAAACAGTAAATTAATATGAAACAAATATAAAGGTATGTTATCAGGCACTCGCAGGAAATAAAGAAGTAGAACACCAGACAACAGAAAAACAACAGACATGTCCTGGGTAAGCCACTCATGTCTGTTGTTTTTCTGTTGTCTGGTGTTCTACTTCTTTATTTCCTGCGAGTGCCTGATAACATACCTTTATATTTGTTTCATATTAATTTACTGTTTACAGGCCTCAGGTTTCCCTCCCTTATTTGTAACAGACATTAGTGGCTTACCCAGGATTTGAACCCTGGACCTTCCGTGCGACAACCCCGCCTAGCCATGCAAGCGAATCACACTATCCTCCATGCCATCTACGCATCACCAAAAAATGATGTTTCAGTGACAGGTCATTAGTGCGAACCGCAATACACGACACCGGAAGTCCACCATGGGCAGTTTAGCCTATTAATGACGCAATCACTTCTGTTCCTTCTGTGTAATAAAGGCAGATTTGAACAGAATCGCTGAGAAATATTAGACAGTGATTTCTGAAGTGGTAACTTACTTAGTCGTTCCTCTTCTACCCTGAGGTGTAGTGGTATGTCAGAGAGAGCGCCATACCATCCTGTCGATTGTCTTCCTCCTGGCCTGGTTCCAATCTAGTCCTCGGTCCTTCAGAGAGTGTCTAATGTTGTCCTCCCAGCGGACTCAAGTGGTAACTGTTTCCAGTAAATCCTCATATTACGTACTAATTGTCTTAGTTTCGAAACGTCCTGTAACGAACATTGAAAATAATCCCACCAGTTTTTCGGGAAAATATGAACGCGGTGTTCATTGTACCATGAGTGCTAAATTGAACACACATTGCGCATGCTTGCAATCTTTTTATGGTGCGTTTTTTCAGGAAAATACGGAAGCGCTGTGCTGATTGAACACCCATTCAAAAATCACACAGGCCTTTTAATTTTTTCTTATGTGCATTGACCATAAATCATGTCACGTTTGACTAAAAAGATCCAGTAAAAATTGAATTTTAGTCACATAGCAAATACTGTCATAGAGGAGACAGGTGTTAGAAACTTCACTATACTAGTTGTACCCCCCCCCCCCCCCCCCCTTTTTTTTTCAGTCATAACTGACTGGGAATGCGCCCTTGAGGTGATTTCTCTCAGATGTTTTTTTTTTTGCCTGATGTTTCTTTTGGCGTCTTTTTTTCTCTTCTGCGTGTTGTGAGAACTTCTTTTCGCCCAATCTGAAATGGCGCCTTAGGGATCATCGCCACTTGGTGCGATCGACGGCTTCATCCTCCCAGGTTGCTGAATTTATGTCCAACGCCTTCATGTCTCTTGCACACATCTTTGAACCTCAGCTGCAGTCGCCCCACTGTTCTGCCAGTTGTCCGTTGAAAATATCTTTGGGGATGCGACCATCTTTCATGCGGCGGGCATGGCCAAGTCTGCGCTGTCTAAGCAGTGTGTACATGCTTTGAATGCCAGCACATCACATCACCTCGACATCTGTCACTTTTTCCTTCCATGAAATACCACGGATGTGGCGTAGACACCGTAGATGGAAGCTATTGAGCCTTCTTTCTTGCTTAGCATAGGTTGTCCATGTCTCGCTGCCATATAGGAGAGTGCTCGTGATGCCGGCATTATATACCGCAGTTTTGGTCTTCCTTGTGAGTTTGGAGTTTCCCCAAACACGTGATGTGAGGTGGGCAAAGGTAGCTGCAGCTTTGCCAATGCGGCTGTCAATTTCTGTGTCAGAGAGAAAGTGTCGTTGGTGGTAGATTCCAGGTATGTGAAGTGATTCACTACTGCCAATTCATAGTTATCGATAGGTAAAAGGGTAGGTAAAGGATCCCACTATACGCCCATTATTAGGCACATTGGGAATATGGTGTTAGGCTCATATTTTCCTGACCATCTGCACGCTAGGGGTGATGTGGTCAGCATCACGCCGGCCGCCTTAACCTTCACAGAGTTCCTCTGGTACCCAATTCATGAGGCTGGGTTGACCCCGGAGCCGTTTGCGGTCTAAAAAAATCCCACCTCAACTGGGGATCGAACCATGGACCACTGAGCTAGGAAGCCAGTGCACTAACCACTGAGCTACCGCGGCTCTATAGTTATCGATAGTTCACTCTAAAAGTTCAACTTTACGAGGTGTCTTAACTAGTTTCCTTCCTCATTGGCTCTAGCCATCCTCCACAAGCAGCTAAAAAAAGAGACGATATTGTCCAAATATACAATACCACGTGATCTGACCTTTGCCAATTCACAGAGAGAGAGAGAGAGAGACCTTTCAAATGTCGACGGTTACCCACTACAGCATTTCATCGTTACCACCCGCGCTGAACATACTAGGTCAAATAGAGGTACCCAGGACAATCCGCTTATCAAACTTTCAGTTATTAAGACCATCTCTATGAAGGGTGCTTCACGACGACACTTCTGGTGAACCTTTTTTTTATAATTTTTTTTCTCGTTTTGGCTTCGTTCAACCTAAACGCAGGGTCCGTTGGTTAAATTAGGGTGAATGTCCAAAGACCGTGCGATCTGATTATTTACGCGTCTGGTGAATGTGATTTTGTTGTCTTGGTCAACATTTCAACATACGGAATTATTTGCTGTAAACACTTGTCTTCGTTTCATTTTTTGTGCACGTGTTGGATGTCTGCAGTGTCTTTAACATGGACATGGCATTTGACACAGTATTGGGGTCTTTGTCTTGTGTAATAAGGCCTATATCGTTTAATAGGAAAACTGCAGAAGTGATTGCATCTATAATTAGTCTGGGTCATCCTTAGGTACATATCCAGGTTATATATATATATGCATACCATCATAGCTGGCAGACGCTGGAGCTGGGTTGGTCATGTCCTCAGAAGAGACCCCGATGCCATCACAAGAACAGCTATGCTTTGGACCCCTGAAGGAAAGCGAAAGAGAGGCCGACCAAAAACAACTTGGCGGAGGACTGTGGAGGCTGAGATGCAAAGAATGAACCAGAGTTGGGGCACTGTACGAAGGATGGCCACCGACCGTGCAAAGTGGAATCAATTTGTTGTTGCCCTACAAGACGCCCCTAGGCGTGATGGCCACTGACTGCTTTGACGGTCGGTGGTTAAGGATCGAAGAAGAAGAAGAAGATATATATATATATATATATATATATATATATATATATATATATATATATATATATATATATATATATATATATATATATCCATGTGTTTTTTGGTCTACCTCTGCCTCTCTTTCCCTGTGGATTCCAGAACAAGGGCTGCCTTGTAATGCCATCAACAGGTTTCCTCAATGTGTGTCCTATCCATCGCCAGCGTCTTCTTCTCAACTCTTGTTCCACTGGCACTTGTCTGGTTCTTGTCATCAATTCCACATTTGTGACTTTGTCATAACATATACGAATATACACTAGAGTCATACATATGCCTTTCACTCTGTAATAATTAATTCGACTATGAATTTGTCAAAATCAACAAATACAAACTTAATGATCAATTACTTTAACATTTATAAATAAACGTTCGTTGGTGATTTTAAAAAAAAATAAGTTTCTTCACAGAAATTATTTAGGCTTGTTGAATATAGGCAGATAAAGTTCGGTCGTGTGTGGCATGTTAACATTGGAATTTGCCAAAATGCTGAAGTGCCGATGCTGCTTTTCCATAGATTTGTCTATGTGGTGAGGGCACGTTTCCAGATCAGTTCAGGAAGTAACCTCTCCGTGTCAAGGCAAGAATTTTCACCACCAGTGGATTACAGGTTTACAAGTGTCGACCCAGCTCTTGAACCACAAAATGGTAGCACAGCAAATGGTCTCTCCTGGTCGTACCACAAATAGTCAGGTCGCCTCGTACTGGTACCATGAACTTTAGAGGGACTAAAAGAACAAATTCCGCTGCTAAGTCTTTGTTTTCCTGATGTTAATCGGGCGCCTTTCCCGCTGTCCGTCAGCAGTTTGTTTTCTCTGAGTTTTTAACTCTCCCTGAGCGTATATCATATCACTCAATGGATATAATGAAAACTCACCATTATTTCAGTTACATTAATGAAATATTTGTGACTGGACAGCGGCAAATGGCTTGTGCCTGAAGCAACATAGTAAGTCTACATACATTCACACAATGATTATATACACATGTTGATGTAATCGATCACTCATTCTCTCCTCCATTTGGAGTCTGTCCTTACCTCTGCTTTTTGTTCTCTGAGAGTACTCGCATGAAGTAATCACCATTGTTTGCTGTGGTGGTTCATGAATGTATCCTTTTCACATGCTGAGGTTGCCAGCCTCGTATGGACTTTTACCGCCACTAGCAAGTACAACCATGTCAAATTCAAAGCATACAAAATATGTTAAACTCACCTCAATAATTGAGAAATTTTAGATCTCTTGCTCGGGTAAATAGTCTTGGCAACTTGATATAGATGCCAAGAACACACGTCGGGGTTTTAGTTCTATTAACAATTCCTCTGCTACTTTGTGAGTAAGTCCTGTAACGTCCGGTTTCTGTATGAATAACTTACGGTTTCCTTGCTGTAGTGTTCAGAAGTGTTCCTCTAAGTCCGGTCCTATTTAAAGTCAAAATCTTAATTTCTATTCTCTCCTGGCTTCAGTCTGAGCTGTTTACTTGACGATTTCGGGAAAATGCAGTGTCGTGTGTCTAAAAAGTCCTACATTATATCTCATACTTCACCCATGCACCCTTGTTGTCTGCTACTTGGAAACTCCCAATCAGAGCGATTGTATATGACAACTCCTATTGCCAGACCAATGATATTCAAAGTAAATGTTATGATAGAGTAGGGCTCATGGAATTTCCTGCGTGACTCATACGTATGAGAATTTAAACAGCCACTTTTCCATAAATGGAATTACAATTTCCGTAAAGTGTTGTCACAGTTTACTTATATCGCACTTCCCGCTCACTCTTCAAAATGTCTTCCAAGATTGCGTTTATCTATAATCACCTGTCCCAAGTAATTCGGAAGTCTGATTACTTAGTTTATCTGACTCTGCCGATCTCTTGAATCACCTGACTTGTCGCAATCCGACTGCCTGTCTAGACAAATCGTGGTCTAAACAATTAAACCCGTATTGCAAGTCCATTCTACTGTCGGATCGGAAATGATTAAGCAATCTTGAACAAACACTTTATGCTCGCATTTAACTATAGTGAATGTGGTATTATCACGTTTAGTGATTCGATTAATCTCTCAAGGATGGGCGATTATCTGGTCCTGTCATGCATCAAAGCGTGAAACGTGAACAATGATAGTAGGAAAAAGGGTAACAATTCTGAGTAGAGAATAGGAACGAAATTATGTGCGTTAAATATGCCGAAATAATAGATAATAAATGCGATGAGAGGAAATTACCAAAATGCAGTCGAGCCGCATTGTCACAATTCCTTGCTCGTGGATTGGATCAAATGAGAGCAGGAAATATACATTACTTCTGATTGGAAGTTTTGTTGAAAACGCCATGCGGAAGCTTGGAGCGAAAAGTGAAATATAACCTAGCAAATTCAGAGGCTAAAACACACTGCATTGCAACGTCAAAGTAGCAACTCTAAGAGCCAGAAAGAATAAGACAGAATTTCAAATTACAAGGCCGGACAAAGTATTTGTACATCTTCGAGACTCAAGAAGAAAACCCGACTTTATAAATACAAAGACTGGAAACCTAGGAATCGGAGCACCCGCCATAAGAGAGATTCTAAAATCACCTCAGACCAAGTGTTCGAGGCATGTAAGCAAAGTGCTGTGTCTTTTCTAAAACTGTGCCCGGAGATTGTATTTCCCAACTGGGGTAAGCTGTAACATATATTATACAATTTGAATTTGACATGTTTGTACTTGCTAGTGGTTTTTAAAGTCCATACGAGGCTGACAACCTCAGCATATGAAAATATATTTATAAACCACCACAGCAAGCGCTGGTGATTGCTTCGTGCTAGTTCTCACAGGGAACCAAAAGCAGGGGTAACCCCAGATTCCGAATGGAGCACAGAGTGAGTGATTATTTCATCAGCATGAGCATAGTTGTATATTATCATTTTTGCATACTCCGGGAGATACAATTTCTGAGAGACAAAAACTGGTGGACGGACAGCGGGAAAGGCGCCTGATTAAAATCAGAAAAACAAAGTCTCAGCAGAGGCGCTTGTTCCTTTTATTTCTTCTAAAGTTTGTGGTACGAGTCTGCAAGACCATTTGTGGTACGAGGCTACAAGACCATTTGTGCTACGATTCAACGCTACGAATCTGTTATTCAGACGCTTGTTGTAGACACTAGATGGCTACGTTCGACGGGCCTGTGGAGATATTAGCACTGACCCCAGGAGAGGTTACCCCTTGCAATATCGCTCGGGACGTGCCCTCGTCACAGAAGACGGATTGGCGAAACAGCAGCACCGCATTCAGAGGTCTGGCAAGTCATACTTGTAGAAAGCCAGCATTCGATGAACTCCACCTTAACCTCAGGGAGAACAAAAATTTTTCTACATCACATCTATCACCCATATTCCTTTTACTTCTGTTAAAATAATTGATCATTAAATTTGTTACATGCTTTTTTACAAAGCCCTAGTTGATTCGGTTATTACAGAGAGAAGTTCACACGTACGAATCAGTATCTTTAATATATATTTATATTGAGCTAATAAGAAGAATTGTACTGTTAAATCAGTTGGGGGCTTGAACGAGCTAATAAATAAATCATACAAGGTATCTGTTACGGACGGTCTCTTCTATTATTGAGGCCTGCCACGCCCTGAGCTAAGAGTGTAAATCATAAATGTCAACAGATAAATGGCCAACTCAAATACTGAATCCTCAGGCACGTGGGTAACATTTATCGCCAGACACTTTATTAACTGTCCTTGACATAATAATATCATTCATAATTCTATCGTGTCGAGGCTAAATGCATTTATATAACATTTTCAACATCCATGAGCAGACATCCATTCTTATAATGTCCGAGCAGACATCCATTATTATAATGTCCAGACGACATTTCAAATATTTATAATTCTTGTATACTTAATATTCATAATTTTCCAAATGATAATTCATTCCTCTAATTGCTTCTAGTTCCTCAACATAATGTTACAAATCCATTAATACTCGTATATGACACACTATCATAAAGACACGGTCCACTAATATAGACACAGCCGTCTGGTAGACACTTTGTCAACACAATGCCCCAGTTACTAATACAAATATGCTCACGTCATATGCGCGGATACGCATACAATTCAAACTCAGTCATGTCTTTTTGTGCAGCATATAATCTCCAAAAGATATCGATCGATATGGTGCGCAAAAAGACTCCCAACAGTATCCTTTCACAAAAGTCGGCGGGCAGATACTAAGTTAACTTTGCTAATGTGATAAGAGGTTTTGATGTTACTAAATATAGGCTATCCTGGACAAATAGATGTATCAGAGGATACCAGGAAAGGGCCAGATAAAAGACTGGTCTTATAAGTAATACCCCCTTCTCTGAAAAGAGCAAGGGTGTATAGACAATCCAGGTGAGGTCAGACTATGCAAGTTCCCAGAGTAAAGACTGATGCTGATGAAGTTCTTTGGGTCCCTAACTGTCACCTCTTTAGATCTCACCAGGACTAAAGAATCTGGGTGGTGTGTTATGGCAAGGTGTCTAGGGTAATTTAGTAAATGTATTTAATTTCAAAACAGAACTTTAACTCAATGAAAATTAAGTAAATAAGA
Source organism: Oreohelix idahoensis (assembly GCA_024509875.1). Lineage (NCBI taxonomy): Eukaryota > Metazoa > Mollusca > Gastropoda > Stylommatophora > Oreohelicidae > Oreohelix > Oreohelix idahoensis. Next base: position 170,635 of record JAMPIV010015693.1, read on the forward strand.
CTGTTTGAAAAGTTTAGATATATATAGAGATATATACAATTTAATGTTCCTGTACCTCAAACTTTTGGGGCCAGGAATTCTCAAATCAAGAAATATGTATTTACAAAATAGAAATAAATATGTCCACGTCTTTTAAACAAAAAAAGGTCACTGAAATGTCTACACCCAGTTCTTGTTTCTAGGCTTGATAATACCACTATTCTGTAATTGGAAGGTCTGTTGTTTTCATCCCTCCAAGGTAAAGCTAATGGTGTGGAATTGGATTTGAATGAACTATCATGTGCCTGTTGTGAAGGACTTATCTTGAACTTTATTGATACAGTTGGCTTATAAGTATACAGGTTCACCAAAACGTAGTGCCTCCTTGACGAAGATGAGGAGTTTAGCTGCAGGTTATAGTATGAGCATTCAACTCCCTCGTGTTCTTCTTCCCCAGGTTTCTGCAAAACTAGGTCTTTGTAATTCAACCTGGAATAAGAAGGAAAATGTCCTGCCATATAGAGCTTGTCTATATTAATTCCACACCTAATCACTATGAAACTTACCTTGGTCAGTCATGTATGCTGACCACTCGCACCAGACCTTAAATTATGTTGTCTACAATCAGTTTTGTGTAATTATTCTTCTTTAGTGGTAATTCAAAGCCACTGTCCATCATACAGTGTGTGTCTTCCATACAATAAGCAGGGGTGTACAATACATATCTTGTGACCTGTTGATTATTTCTTTCTAGCATTCTATACATGGTTTCACATGTTATTTGAACGATGTGTCACTCCCAACGGCAATATCAATTTGTTTCTACTGCACTTACAGTCGCAAAAATTTGTAAGGCCAATTGGCTAACCTTTTCACAATTTTTCACTCCGAATAAAACTGCTTTTGGCACATTCCTACGTAGGTCATCGTGACATACAACACATCCCGTTTGGCAGTATCGAAACCGAATATGGCTCACATCCTGTGGCCTACATGTCAATAAATTATACAAATAAACTTATCTATCTTACCCTCAAGTAAGGAATCTTCACACACTCAAGCTAACGGTCAGTAAAGGCTCTAGCACTTGTGCACACAGAACAGACGGCAAAGGCTTGTCCCTTCTGTGTTTTTCAAGCAGGTCAGCTTGGCATGGAAGCTTTCAATTTATGGCGGACTATACCAGACGTTGATAATTTTTATCACCCTACCCCCAACCAATCGGATGACGAGTTTAAAAAAAATAACTTTTTCCTAGGCTATAGAATTAAGCATTTTAAAGCGTATTTGTCTAATCTGACCGAGTTTGTTTATTATATATCATAGTTATTTGTGAACCGATTTTAATTATCAAAAGTGATAATTAAACGGCCAATTATTCTCTATCGTTCTATATAGTTTTCCTTTAGTTATTCCTTTGCATCCAATTTTTTGTGATTAAATTTGATCTTAACCTGATGTGAAAATATTACTATATTAAATTTTTCTACGTCAAGACAAGTTTGTATGAGGGAATCTCTATGTGTATATGTTAAGCAATATCAGCGATATAATTTGAGATATTTCTTGCATTTCAAGTATCTTTAGTTATCAAGAAATAAATTATTTAAGTTCGGTCAAAAACTCAAAATGGGTTGTATTTCCACTTCAACCAAAAATTTTCTTGTCATTACAAAAAAGAGGTAACGATTTGATTGGTTGTTAAATTTTAATACGTCCATCGATAAATATTGGGATGGGTGTGTGAGGGGGGGGGAAGTGGTAACTTTTAACTTGTTTTCTTAGAAAAATTCAAATACTCTTAGTTAAATGTTGGCGATAAATTTGACTAGACCCTCAGACAAATTTCAAATACTGTAGTTATTTATAGATTTAAAATACGATAGCTAGTTCGTTTTTGAGCGGGGAATTTAAGCGTGTTGTGATACGGATTCACTTTACTACAGCTAAGACACATTCAGCACTGTTTTTGACTTCTGAATATATTGTGAATACTCCCTCAAGGTAGAAGCATCATCATCCTTCTATTTGCATCTCTGCCAAGAGTAAGCTTGTAGGAAGGTAGATACCTTTGAAGACCCACATTAGATACTCTAGGTTTTGGCCATTGCTGGACCATTACTGCAGAAACAAGGGAGGCAACCTGTGACAATGACGCTGGCAAATGTATAATATAGTCATTTTCAAGACTGAGTATTTAAACACAGGAAGGGCTAGCAGTCTTTATCGGGACTAGCCCTTTCCGAGGCTGCTCCATGCTAGCTGATAGAAGCTGGAGTCCTTTTCATTTGTTATCAACCCTACGATGCAGTTAACAGAGAGTTCACTAAACTGCATTCCTGAAATATAACCAATTGCATTAGTGCTGGTACCTCGGGAGATCACGTGGTTGAAAATAAATCTCAAAGGGGAATTGTTATACGAGAAACAGGATATTTTCTGGAATGACGTTAATGTAATTTAATGCATTTCTAGTCTTGAAATATGAATTTAATAACATTTTTGTATGTATATTTAACTCAAATGTAAAGTCGGTCTTGCTGTATGGCTCAGAGACAATGGCATGTCTCAAAGAGTATCACCTCCAAACTACAGACATTTGTAAATAAAAATCTCTGACGGATCTCTCAACAGCCAATACAAATGAAATTAAGGTAAGAAGGCGGGGATGGATATGACATACACTCAAAAGAGAACAATCAAGCATAGCCAGAGGTGTCCTTGACTGGAACCCACAAGGGAAAAGAAGAGTGGGTAGGCCAAGGAGAACTTTGAGAACTGTGGAAGAGGAGGCTAAGGAAATTGGAATGACTTAGGCACAGCTGAAAAAGCCCGGAATAGAAATCGATGGAGAGCAACTGTTTCTGCCCTATGTTCCACGGGTAACGGAAAGGAATGATGATGATATATATAAGACGTATTACCATGACTGACTGACTGACTGACTGACTGACTATCCCAGCCTCGTGATTGTGTTGCCATAATAATTATAATGGCAAAGTCAGTTACCGGAAGAAATCTTGATGTTGGTAAAAATACATTAAACAAAAAAAAAGGCTTGGTTTGTTCTCTTCAGTTCCATAACCAGAAACCCATTACCGCATCTATTTTCACAACGCAGAATAGGACAGCACTCACGAGCAGACTCTGTTGAAGAAGAACTGCCTTGTGAAGCGATTACACGAACATAAAAGCGTGAACATCGCCCTGCATTAATCTGGGAAATCATCAGCAGATAAGAAAGATCTACCTATCTGACTGACCTTCACATCAGAAGGACTCATTGGAGTTAAGTAACTTCACTATATACGAGAAGAACATTACCAAGCAGCAAGTGCCATTTCAGCGATGAAAGTGGCAATGAATACGAGGCACTACAGTTCTTTGTAATAAATATACACAATGTAATATTTTGTAAGCCCAATGGGCTGATCACCCGTTGGCTTGTCACACCGATTACGGAAACAACGGCAGATGGATCTATTTGTTGTTGCCCTAAAGACGCCACTAGGCGTGATGGGAAACTACAACAGAGAAAATCAATCTGCTGTTGCCCTTAAGACGCCACAAGGCGTGATGGCCTCTGACTGCTTGGTCGGACTTTGGCTAAGGACGGAAGAAGAAGAAGAAGAATATTTTGTAGAAAGTCAATTACAATAAATAGCCTCTCCCCCCGACCTCTCTCTCTCTCTCTCTCTCTCTCTCTCTCTCTCTCTATATATATATGTATATATATATATATATATATATATATATATATATATATATATATATATATATATATATATATACATATATATATATATACATATATATATATATATATATATATATATATATATATATATATATATATATATATATATATATATATATATATATATATATATATATATATATATATATATATATATATATATATATATATATATATATATATATATATATATATATATATATATATATATATATATATACGAGGGGCGTTCAGAAAGTAATGCACCACATCGTTTTTCTCAGGAGCTGTTTATTCAAAAAGCATGAAATTTATATACAATGTACATGGATATGTCATGTAAACATCGGTATTATTCAACATAATCCCCATCAACTTGTACGGCTTTATGCCAGCGCGAAACAAGTGCAAGTATTATTAGCCCGTACCAGATTTTGTCTTGATCATGTAGCCATTTCTTAGCTGCATGAATCACTCCTTCATCATCTTCAAACCTTGTCAGAGGGTGCCAAATCGGGACTATAGGGTGGATGGGGTAGTACAGTCCAACCCAATTTGGTGATTGCTTCCCGTGTTGCCAGACTTGTGTGAGGTCGCGCATTGTCGTGAAGGAGAAGCAGTTCTGCTGGATTCTTGTGCGGCCGAACTCTGCGAAAACGTTGATTGAGTTTTTTCAATGTCTTAATGTAAGCTTGCGAATTGATTGTCTCTCCTCTTGGCATGACGTCCACAAGAATCACACCTTCAATGTCCCAAAAGACAGTGATCATGACCTTTCCAGCTGAAGGAATTGTCTTGAATTTCTTTTTTCGTGGTGATTGCGGATGATGCCACTCCATTGACTGTCTTTTTGTCTCAGGTTCAAAATGATATTGCCAGGTTTCGTCACCTGTAACGATCTTAGCCAAAAAGTTCTCTCCATCAGCATTGAAACGCTCCAACAATTCAGAAGAAATTGCTTTCCTTTGCAATCTGTGGTCATTTGTGAGACTTCGAGGAACCCATCTTTCGCAAAACTTAGAAAATCCGAGAGTTTTTATAACTGCATTTGCACTACCAATGCTGACTGACAGCTGTAAGGCCAATTGTTGAGTAGTGATTCGCCTATCAGTAAGAATAATGTCCTCAGCGCATTTCAACATTTCTGCATTGGTGGCTGTGGCAGGATGTCCACAGCGTGGCCGATCAAGCAGCTCCGTATCTCCACTTCCTGATTCTTTGATTCTCTGAACCCAGCGGCTGACTGTACTCCTGTCGACTGCAAAACTTCCATACACATCACATAGACGCTTGTGAATATTCACAACAGTTTCCTTCTCTGCAACGAGAAATTCTATCAGAATTCGCTGCTTATAGCGCAAGTGACTAACACGCTCCATTTCAACGGTTTAGGGCAGCCGTATTATTTGGCCGTTTACAGTGCAATTTGGTGCACACAATTGGCATATGCCATATTTGAAGGTTGCAAAATGTCATGCTTCTATCTTCATTACTAGCTGAGAAAAACGATGTGGTGCATTACTTTCTGAACGCCCCTCGATATATATATATATATATATATATATATATATATATATATATATATATATATATATATATATATATATATATATATATATATATATATATATATATATATATATATATATATATATATATATATATATATATATATAGATATATATAAATGCCTCTAAAACTAAAGCTATGAACTTTTCTAACGAGACCTTTGATATCATCTTGAACGGGGAAAAACTGCAGAAAGTTGAAAGTTTCAATTATTTAGGCAGTAAAATGACTCAGGATGGTGACACAACAAGAGAAATCCATACTAGAATTGCTTTGGCAGCTAGCGCCTTCAATAGATTATCTAACATTTGGAAATTACGATCATTGAATATACATACCAAGCTTCGTCTGTTTAATTCAAATGTTATCTCAGTGTTAACATACGGCTGTGAGAGTTGGAAAATAACAAAATCATTGGAGAACAAGCTGAATACATTCGAGAACAAATGTCTTAGAAAACTCATGAACATCAGTTGGAAAGAATTCAAGACTAATCGACAAATAAGAGAAGACTCTAGGCAGAAATATGTCTCCGACTATATAAGGAAAAGACGATGGTCATATATCGGTCATGTCCTACGAATGCAAAACAACAGAATACCACTACAGGCGCTCACTTGGGTTCCTGAGGGTAAGAGGAAAAAAGGAAGACCAAAAGAAACACTCAGAAGAACAATAATAAGAGAAGGAAGAACGTTGGGCCTAAATAATGTGCAAGAGCTAAGAGGAGTGGCGTCACAACGAACAACCTGGAGAGCACTGGTTTCTGCCTTATGCGCCGTGTTTGGTGCTTAAAGAATTTATTATATATATATATATATATATATATATATATATATATATATATATATATATATATATATATATATATATATATATATATATATATATATATATATATATATATATATATATATATATATATACAGCGTGTCCGGCAGAATCACTACCAATAACAAATGTCAATATCTCCTCATCCATGTAAGTTATAATTATTTTTTTATGGTTACCTCGTATAGAAACCATCACATTTTTAGGAGCAGTAAGACAATTGATAAATTGTCAGATAATGTGCAGATAACGCATACGTAATGCGCAGCCGCGGAATGTGATGAAGCGTGTAGTGAAAATGGCGGAGTTCACGGTGCAGCAGAAAGTGCAATGCTGTTATTGACTTGCGGAATTAAAGTTTCTCATTGTTGTGCAAAAGAGATTCAGGCAGGAATATGGACAGAAACCTCCGGAGCGACATACCATAGTGAAATGGCACAAGCAACTGTTGGAAACAGGTTCTTTGTTGAGAAAGAAGGGAAACGGCAATGAAGCGTTGTCTCCAGATAGAGTTGAAGCAGTTAGCGAAGCTTTTTAACGTAGCCCGCGGAAATCCATTCGACGGGCAAGGGGAGAATTGGGTATTCCGAAATCTACTGTTCCCGACATTGTGCACAAAAGATTGCGGCTTAGAGCCTACAAGATCCAGCTAGTGCAGAAGTTACAGCCAAATGATAAACCCAGACGGGTCGAGTTCGCAAATGCAATGCTATGTCACCTCGATGATGACAATGAATTTCTCAATCGTGTGGTATTCTCCGATGAAGCGACCTTACACACTTGTGGCAAAGTTCACCGGCATAATTTTAAGATATGGGGAAATGAAAAGCCACATGTCGTAATGGAGCATGAGCGAGACAGCCCTAAACTTAACGTGTGGTGTGCCTTAACCTCGAATTATGTGATCGGGCCATTTTTCTTCGCCGAAGCCACAGTCAGAGGAGTAACATACCTAAACATGCTGCAAAATTTTGCAGTTCCTAGGATACCAGAAGGATTCATATTCCAGCAAGATGGAGCACCTCCACACTATGCCAATGAAGTAAGAAACTACCTTCATCAACAATTTCCAGACAGATGGATTGGAAGATTAGGTCCCATTGATTGGCCACCAAGGTCACCAGATTTGACCTCCTTAGATTTCTTTCTATGGGGATACGTAAAAACTTTGTCTATCAAACTCCGGTGCAGGGACTGGATAATCTTCGGCAGCGAATAATTGACGCTTGTGCATCCGTCACACCTCAGATGCTACAAAACACGTGGAGAGAGATAGAATACCGTGTTGATATTCTTCGAGCCACTAAAGGCGCTCATGTGGAGATCTACTGAAACTTGGTGAGTTGCTACTGAAACTTAATGAGTTTGCCTAACAGAAAATCAAAATCTGGTCGGTCTGCTATTATTAGTATAAGAAATATTGACATTTGTTATTGGTAGTGATTCTGCCGGACACACTGTATATATATATATATATATATATATATATATATATATATATATATATATATATATATATATATATATATATATATTATATATATATATATATATATATATATATATATATATATATATATATATATATATATATATATATATACATAATGATTAAAAATGTATTTATTTGCCTTGTAACTGAGTTTATTCAGTCTATTTTGTGAGAAATTTTCTACAGGCATTAATTGTTTTTTTTTTTTGGACACATCAGTGAGGAATAGAATGGGTTTAACGAGAAGATGATTTATTTCTCAGCTTCATTTCTACAACTATCACTTGAACCTGTGAAGTTGACTAACTATCTGCCCTGTGTTGTCCTCTGCTTCAGATTTTCACAATTTCTCATCTCAACTCTCTGGGAAACTTCTCCCAGTTATTCGTCTCGTAACTGGGGCCAATATAAGAGAGAGTGAACCATCTTAACACACTACTGTATGTAGTGGTTTTTGTTGTTATTGTTTGGTTGCTATGTTACCTAGTGTACTGGATGAGGTCAGCTGTGAAGGCTCCTGAAGATAAAAGTTTATGTGAGTTACAGAATGCCTTTCTGCTACCACTTATGACCTCAAACAGACTTATTCTGCTATTATGTATGTTAGCTACGTTTAATGTCTAGGGTACTGAAATGTGAGGTGTAGGTAATTAAATACACTGACACACACATGTAAACACTAATTCTAATATTAATAATAAGCTCTATGATCAAATCAACTAACACTGGCTTTAGAAGTTAAATTTGATAATTTTTTGAATTTATTTAGTCCTGAACCAAAATTTTCTTCTGGTCAGGACGTATGAAACCATATGTATTTATCAATAAAAGTGCATATATATATTGCATAATCAAAATGAAATTTTTGTACATAGATATATGTTTACATTGGTTAATATTAACACTAACTACAGTGTCTTTGGAAAACTAGCACTGGATGTTTAGTCGGGGTGGTGTCATCATACCCGATCTCTGTTTGCACGAGTCATTGTCTTTGAAATATTGAACTGAAGTATAGTTTTTCTACACCAGGATTATGTTTAGTTATTTATTTATTTGGGGAAGAGTTTGATGAATCCACAACAGGCCAGGTTTTCACTTATCTGGCCTGTGACGATGCAGTAAAGAATTCAAGTGGCCCACTCCTCACAATGATAGGCTTCTTAGGCATCCACTCTTGGACCTCTTCAAGCATCTGGCACTAGCACATTGCCAGACCAGAAACTCTGAAACCAAAATTTGTGCCATGTGTCAACACACTGCCTACTGCACCAATTTTACACACAACAAAGCAAAAAGACAATTACAAAGATCGGGTCAGATCTCTCTGACCAACTCAGCACATCTCACCCAGGTGGTATCAAATAGCACCAGTTTCCCATGACTGCATTGCATCCGAAATATGTTCAATAGTCTCCTCTTCCATCCAATAAGGTGGGTGATATGTTCCCACTGATCTCAAATATAGATATGTCTTCTCTAGTCTTGGATATGTTTTCCTATACTATTTATTTGCCTCTAGGCCCTGGGCTGTCGCTGGGGACCTAGAATAAGCACTCACTTGTCGTAATCATTTTTCATGACATGGCAGTATCTTACTTACTACTTAGTCGTTCCCCTTCTACCGTGAGGTGTAGAGGTTTGGAAGAGAGAGCGCCAGACCATTCTATCAGCTGTCTTCTTCCTGGCCTGGTTCCATTCTAGTCCTCGGTCCTTCAAAGATTGTCTAATGTTGTCCTCCCAGCGGACTCTGGGTCGTCCTGGAGGTCTGGATCCCTGGCTCTTTGTTTCCCATGCTTGTCGTGGTAGCCGATCTTCTCCCATTCTGCAGACATGGCCAAACCATCTTAGTTGGGACTGTTCTATTTGGGTCTGCAGCGGATGGGATTTTAGGCCTTGACGGATCGTCTGGTTGCGGACCATGTCTCTTCTTGTTACTTCAACCACTTTCCTCAGATACCTCATTTCTGAGGTTTGGATCTGGCTTTTGTGGGTTGTAGTCATTGCCCACGACTCGCATCCATATGTCAAGACTGGGACATAGGTGGAGCGGTATACAGCCATCCATGGCAGTATCAATCACTCAAAATATTAAATGTTAAATAAAAGGGTTAATGAATTTTTCTCCTTACCACAATTCAAAATTGAAAACACAGTTACGTTGTACTAGCAAAACTCAGCTGAGCTGCTGGCTAGATTATGGCGTCCCACTGATAATATATAATATTTCCCGGAAATCACTCTTCTAGCATTAACGAACAGTGTATATGAACAGTCTTCTACAAAAAGGCTCTAGCGGGCGTCTTTCTTTCTATAATATGAAAGCTTCTGTCCAATCAGCGGACTTCCCCTCTACCTTTCAAATATTCAAATCACAAAGTCCAATTTCGGTCCAGTCTCAGTCTAGTGTGTAGTATTTTTCTGTCGGTCTGTCCGTCCCAACTTGGTTTTTCCCCAAATTACACTTGTTTTTGGACGAAACTACAAGAAAAAACTACACAAATTTTGTCTCCCCCTACTTCTAAGATTATATGCTAAGTTATTTTTAGCTACTATCCTCCTACCCTGCCCCTAGTCCACCTGCAGTTTGTTTTTATGCGTTAGGCTCAAGGACGCGTCAAAATGTAACTTTAGTGAAAATATGCACAAATAACTGTCTGCTAGTCTGTATTGAACAATACAGTCTTTCGTCAATATCTTCCGTGTTATCTGTCCGTCTGTGTAATTAAAAGTATATTATTTCTCAGATTAAGATGGGCTATCAAACTAGCTAGTTTTTATTCTCCTAAACTTATTATTAAGAAAAAACCTACTTTTTTCAAGGTTCGTTTTGAAATTTGTTTTTGTGCCTTAGTTCACGGCGTTTGCCGCTATATTCAAACTAAAAGGACTAATTACCGTAGAAAGTCCAAGATATGTCTGTTTCTAACAAGAGCTAAGGTCGTTTTTTGTCCATTTCCTTACATTGTGTCAACTAGTGACGTAATTTTTTCCTTAAAAAACTACAAATTGCGTCTTTTAGACTTTAGATTCAAACACGTGTTCAGACCGTCACATTTTTTTCTTTTATCTCCGTTTCTACCCCGTCTAAAAGGATAGTCCGTTAGTTTGCATGTCTTAACTAGTTAGTGTTCAATGACCCTAGAAAACGCTGGCGTAGGTGAAGAAGCCGCGGCATATCTTACCTATATTTTTATCCCTACATGTTATTTTACCTGTTATCTTTTTAAATGGAGGAATTTTAACGTTGCATCACTGTAATTTCACCACACATCTCCCCACCTGAGAACATGCACTAATGCAAGTTCCAAAACCAGTGATACACATAGATAAAATTAACTCCTCACGCCTGCCAACTACTCTAATTTTGATCACAGGGGTGCCTACTGAGGAAATCTGCACCGACATTCTGTGACCCCGGGATATATGCAATATTAAACTGATATGGTTGCAACAATAAAGACCATCTTAACAATCTTGCATTTTCATGCTTGGCCTGAGATAAGAACACGAGAGGCTGGTGATCTGTCTGGACCACAAAAGTCCTACCATACAGATAGATTTGGAACTTTTTTATTGCCCAGATTAACGCTAAACATTCTTTTTCGCTTGTGGAATATCCTTGTTCCGCTTTGTTCAACTTGCGGCTTGCATAAGCGACTGGGTTCAGTTCCCCATTGGGTGAAGAGGACCTTTGGAATAAGGTAGCCCCCAGGCCTACATTGCTTGCGTCTGTTCTCACCACAAAGTCCTGAGTCAAATCAGGCAATTTGAGAATAGGCTTGCTAGTGAGTTTTTCCTTTAACTCTTGAAATGCCAATTCACATTGCGCTGACCAAACAATTTTATCTGGATTTCCCTTGCGAGTCAGATCAGTCAGAGGAGCACATATAGAGTTAAAATTTTTGATATATTTTTGGTAAAACCCACATAACGACACGAATGATCGCACGTCTTTTTTTGTTTGTGGTCTAGGTGCTCTCTGCAGTTTTTCCAAGTTCTTGGGGTCAGGGGTCATGTTACCCTGATATACAGTATGTCCCAAGAATTCCAACTCTTTGCATCCAATACAACATTTTGTTGGTCTAGCAGTTAAGTTCGCTTCCCTGAGCCTATCAAATAACATATTCAGAGAGTTAATGTGTTCTTCAAATGTTTCTGTGGCGATGAGAATATCATCCATGAAATTTGTGATACATGGATTATTCAAGGGATCCAACAATTTGCGCATCATCCTAGAAAATACACTCGGAGCATTTTTCAATCCGAATGGTAGCATGTTGAATTCATAATGTCCTTCCGAGGTGCTAAAAGCTAAATAAGGTCTAACTTCAGGCTTCACTGGAATCTGGTAATAGCCTTTGCTAAGATCCACCTTCGAAAAGTATTTTGCCTTGTTCAATCTGGCAAATAACTGTTTTGTGTCCGGTAATGGATCCACTTGACCTTCTGTGACAGCATTCAGTTTCCTGTAATCTATGCACAGTCTATGTTCCCCAGACGGTTTCCTCAACAAAACTACACTGGAGCTAAAAGAAGATTCACTGTGAGAAATAATCCCTTCTTTCAACAAATAATCTATCTCCTCTTTCAATGCCTTCTCCTTAGCGAACGGAACAGAATAGGCTCTCATACAGATTGGGTTTGAGTCTACCAGCTTCATGTCATACTGTAGCAAATTTGTATGTCCTGGTTTATCTGTTAATACATCTGTATGTTCCTCCAGAACCTGTTGAACTCTCTCCCTCTGATTTTTAGTCAGGTGCTTACTGACTTTTACCTGTGCGGCTGTCTCACAGGGGTGTAATGGGTATTCATGTGAGGTGAGTGGTTCCTTTTTCATTTCAGTTGCGATAGCCAAGGTCAGTAAGGGGGTGCTTTCCTGGATTGGTCTGTCCAGATACTTCTTTAAAAGGTTCACATGATATATTTTCTCCTTCCCCTTTTTGTCAATTTTATAGTTTGTTCTAGACACCTTCTCTAGAACCGTATATGGACCTTGCCATCCAATTTGCAACTTATTCTGGCTGCCGGGTAGTAGAAGAAGCACTTTCTCTCCCACAGCTAATTCTCTGTCCTTTGCTTTCCTATTAAAATAAGCTGCATGTTTCTTCCTGGCTTGTCTCAAATTATCATTTGCCAGTTTCCATCCAGCTTTCAGACGAGTGGTCAGCTCGTTCACATATTGATATGATGAGGTAACAGTCTCTTCTGCTTTCTCATCTGTCCAGGTCCTTAATAAAGCTTCAATGGACCTTTTATTGGCCTCCCAAATAACAGGGTTGCGGGAGCCATCCCGGTTGAACTATGTGGTACTCCCGGTACGCAAACAACGCAGCGGGCAGAAATTGATCCCACATATCAGGTTTCTCATGTGCCAGCTTCCTCAGGATAGAAATGAGAGTCCCATTGAACCTCTCTACCTGGCCGTTCCCTTGTGGATGGTACGGACTACAATGAAAGTGTCTGGCTTGAAATAGCTTAAAAACTTCTTCCGTTAGTTTCCCCTTGAACTGTGAGCCATTATCAGTCAAGATTTGATGCGGGAATCCTAATCTTGTGAATATTGTAAGTAGTGCCTCTGCCACATGTTTCGAATCAATTGATGGCAGGGCTACCGCCTCTCCCCACATAGAACAAGTGTCCACCAGAGTAAGGATGTAACTGTTCCTCCTCTTGGTCCGAGTGAGAGGTCCCACAATATCCACTGCAACCCTCTCAAAAGGTGTTCCCACTATGGGCATTTCCCCTAGAGTTGCAGGAGCAGTCCAATGCTTTGGAGCTACCCTTTGACATTCTGGACAGGATTTGACATATCTTTTTATATCTTCCGTTATCCCTGGCCAGAAGTAATGACAAGCTATACGCTGTCCTGTGGCGCTGATCCCCATGTGACCACTGAAGGGAATCGCATGCCCTAGTTCCATCACTTTCTCCCTATATGAAGTGGGAAGAACCAGCTGGTTGTGACCATTTGTTCCAGTTCCGGCCTTCCTGTATAGCAATTTGTTCTTCATAAAATACTCTCCCTTGCTTGGAGGTGTGTGGCATTTGGGCAATTTTTTAAAACATGGCTTGAGTGTCCTATCCTCAGCCTGCGCCTTCCTCATCTCTTCTGGATGAGCATTTATAGGTTCACCTTCTTCCTCCTTTGACTGTGACCTGGTCTGCACTGTCGCCATGATCACAGGTCTCTCGGGATTCCCCAAGAAGACGTATCTACACCCCAATATCAGAGGGTAGATTGGTTCATCTATCACTGCTGCTCTGATTTCTCCTTCCACATAGCGAGTTTTCACCGTTATCCTTGCGATGGGAAGTGTCATGAGTGGTATGTCCTTAGTCGCCCCTTGTATTTCCACTGTTTCGGTGGTATACTGACTTGGGTCCACTAGGCTAGACTTCACAACTGAATCATAATCCAAACCTGTATCATATAGGCACCTTATGGTGACCCCATTACAAATAACATCCTCACAAACTGGGGGGTGATAAGGTTCCTGCTGTCCATTAGGATTAACCTTTAATCTCTGGTTCCCCGATTTCATTGCAGCAATGTTTGAAGGTTTCCTTTTACAAAATTCGGTGTTATGGTTGTCCTTCTTACACCATTTGCACCACCTCTTTCCTTGGTTAAAAGGTTTTCTTTCATTATATTTTTGGTCATTGAACTGTGAGTTTCTATCACGATAATCATTTCGTGGCCTATCAAAGTTTGTCCTACCTTTATTACCTTGTTCTCTGGTATCAAATTTATTAAAGTGCTGTGGGGCTTTAAAATTTTCTATATGTTTCTTTTTAGAGCCAACTACCTCTGCCTGGGCTGCTTGATACCTCTCAGCGACATTCAAAACCTCCCCCAACCTCTCTGCACCTTGTTCCATGAGAAATTTTCTCAGGTCTGGAGCCATGGACTCTCTTAATTGCTCTATCATGATCATTTCTTTGAGATCTTGGGTCTTCCCCAGAGCCGTCCATTTCTCCAAATAGGTTTCCAGTCTGGCAGAGAATTGGTGGTATGTCTCCCCAGACAAAAGTTTGGCATTTCTAAACTTCTTACGATAAAATTCACCATTCTTTTCATATCTCAATAACAAAGCCTGCTTTAGCATGTCATAATTGTCTTGGTCGTCTCTATTCATTTTAGCAAAAACTTCATAAGAAGTACCTCTAAGCCCTTGGGATAACTTAAGACTCCACCTCTCTCTCTCTAACCCATACGTAGTAGCCAATAGTTCAAATCTACTTAGGTACCCCTCTATGTCATCGTCTTTCTCAACAAAATGGTCTAAATGAAACCCCATAGCTGAGGTTGAGGCTCCCTGACTAGGCGTGGCATCGGAGGAAAAGGGGCTGGCACCATTTTCAGGAGCATGGCCTTGAATTTCCAACTCCCTTAGTCGTAATTCGTGCTCCCTTTGCAATCTTCTATCTTCTGCCTCAGCAGCCTGTCTCCTTTCCTCTCTTTCAGCAGCCTGTCTCTTTTCTTCTGCCTCCCTTTCGGCAGTCAATCTCTTTTCTTCTGCCTCCCTTTCGGCAGTCAATCTCTTTTCTTCTGCCTCCCTTTGCTGTCGTTTTTCTTCTGCCTCCAATGCCCTAGCCTCCTTGTCAGCCTCAATCTGCAGCCTCTTAAGTTCTTTGTCAGCCTCAATTTGTAACCTCTTCTCTTCAGCTAACCTCCTATCTTCCCTTTCAATATACTTGTCACATTCTGAAGTTACATACTGGATTAAAACCTGACCATCCATGTTCATTTCCTTCGCCGTCAGCACAGCAGCCGATCTGAATTTGGCTAGATCTGCCATACTATATCACACAATTTAACAATGACTAAGGTAAATTAAAAATTCTAATTCTAAGGTAATATATTAATTAATTAATTACCACTGGCTGTGAAGATTCATCAACTTTTACTGTCCACTTTTAATTTTAGGGACACTGTTAAATTTATACAACTTATGCCCCCAATAGTTTAATTCCCGGACCAGGAGACCCTACTATCTTTGATAAACCTAAATCCCGGACAAGAGCTACCCAATATGTGTAGTGGTTTTTGATGTTATTGTGTGGTTGCTATGTTACCTAGTGTACTGGATGAGGTCAGCTGTGAAGGCTCCTGAAGATAAAAGTTTATGTGAGTTACAGAATGCCTTTCTGCTACCACTTATGACCTCAAACAGACTTATTCTGCTATTATGTATGTTAGCTACGTTTAATGTCTAGAGTACTGAAATGTGAGGTGTAGGTAATTAAATACACTGACACACACATGTAAACACTAATTCTAATATTAATAATAAGCTCTATGATCAAATCAACTAACACTTGCCAGAAGGCAAGAACCTTCTTGCTTTAGAAGTTAAATTTGATAATTTTTTGAATTTATTTAGTCCTGAACCAAATTTTCTTCTGGTCAGGACGTATGAAACCATATGTATTTATCAATAAAAGTGCATATATATATTGCATAATCAAAATGAAATGTTTGTACATAGATATATGTTTACATTGGTTAATATTAACACTAACTACAGTGTCTTTGGAAAACTAGCACTGGATGTTTAGTCGGGGTGGTGTCATCATACCCGATCTCTGTTTGCACGAGTCATTGTCTTTGAAATATTGAACTGAAGTATAGTTTTTCTACACCAGGATTGTGTTTAGTTATTTATTTATTTGGGGAAGAGTTTGATGAATCCACAACAGGCCAGGTTTTCACGTATCTGGCCTGTGACGATGCAGTAAAGAATTCAAGTGGCCCACTCCTCACAGTAGCTGGAGTAAAATGATAGGCTTCTTAGGCATCCACTCTTGGACCTCTTCAAGCATCTGGCACTAGCACAGTGCCAGACCAGAAACTCTGAAACCAAAATTTGTGCCATGTGTCAACACACTGCCTACTGCACCAATTTTACACACAACAAAGCAAAAAGACAATTACAAAGATCGGGTCAGATCTCTCTGACCAACTCAGCACATCTCACCCAGGTGGTATCAAATAGTACCAGTTTCCCATGACTGCATTGCATCCGAAATATGTTCAATAGTCTCCTCTTCCATCCAATAAGGTGGGTAATATGTTCCCACTGATCTCAAATATAGATCTGTCTTCTCTAGTCTTGGATATGTTTTCCTATACTATTTATTTGCCTCTAGGCCCTGGGCTGTCGCTGGGGACCTAGAATAAGCACTCACTTGTCGTAATCATTTTTCATGACATGGCAGTATCAATCACTCAAAATATTAAATGTTAAATAAAAGGGTTAATGAATTTTTCTCCTTACCACAATTCAAAATTGAAAACACAGTTACGTTGTACTAGCAAAACTCAGCTGAGCTGCTGGCTAGATTATGGCGTCCCACTGATAATATATAATATTTCCAGGAAATCACTCTTCTAGCATTAACGAACTGTGTATATGAAGTCTTCTACAAAAAGGCACTAGCGGGCGTCTTTCTTTCTATAATATGAAAGCTTCTGTCCAATCAGCGGACTTCCCTTCTACCTTTCAAATATTCAAACTACAAAGTCCAATTTCGGTCCAGTCTCAGTCTAGTGTGTAGTATTTTTCTGTCGGTCTGTCCGTCCCAACTTGGTTTTTCCCAAAATTACACTTGTTTTTGGACGAAACTACAAGAAAAAACTACACAAATTTTGTCTCCCCATACTTCTAAGATTCTATGCTAAGTTATTTTTAGCTACTATCCTCCTACCCTGCCCCTAGTCCACCTGCAGTTTGTTTTTATGCGTTAGGCTCAAGGACGCGTCAAAATGTAACTTTAGTGAAAATATGCACAAATAACTGTCTGCTAGTCTGTATTGAACAATACAGTCTTTCGTCAATATCTTCCGTGTTATCTGTCCGTCTGTGTAATTAAAAGTATATTATTTCTCAGATTAAGATGGGCTATCAAACTAGCTAGTTTTTATTCTCCTAAACTTATTATTAAGAAAAAACCTACTTTTTTCAAGGTTCGTTTTGAAATTTGTTTTTGTACCCTAGTTCACGGCGTTTGCCGCTATATTCAATTTAAAAGGACTAATTACCGTAGAAAGTCCAAGATATGTCTGTTTCTAACAAGAGATAAGGTCGTTTTTTGTCCATTTCCTTACATTGTGTCAACTAGTGGCGTAATTTTTTCCTTAAAAAACTACAAATTGCGTCTTTTAGACTTTAGATTCAAACACGTGTTCAGACCGTCACATTTTTTTCTTTTATCTCCGTTTCTACCCCGTCTAAAAGGATAGTCCGTTAGTTTGCATGTCTTAACTAGTTAGTGTTCAATGACCCTAGAAAACGCTGGCGTAGGTGAAGAAGCCGCGGCATATCTTACCTATATTTTTATCCCTACATGTTATTTTACCTGTTATCTTTTTAAATGGAGGAATTTTAACGTTGCATCACTGTAATTTCACCACACTGTAAAAGTCTGTTTGACTGGAGATGTAAAAGGTTGTTCAGTGTAAATGCCCAGATGTAACGTACTGTTTTGATGTGTTATGAATGTTAGTACGTTAAGCGTGTCGTGTTGTCCTGGACAGTACCAAGTAGTAGCGAGGAATTAGGTCACTAGCGTGAGGTGCCGCCAGGGTATAGTAGACACATACATAATGTCAGTATTCCTATAGATTCAGACGTGTAGTACTTGTATAACAATGTGGTTGATTGTGTAAGTGAGTAATTAACAGTGCTGATAACACGAAGGCCGTATAGGCTCTTGGACGTCTTCACATAAACTCACACAACCACAAGTAGAAGTCAGTGAAGTAGGGAATGTTGCTGACGTTTACAATATTTATTCATGACGTACGATAATACGATGATGATGGACGAAACAGTCAATAGTATAAGATCGTGGACATAATATGTGTAGTTACAAAGGTCAGCTTCAGGCATCACAGATCCCAGACATGTAACAATGTCTTGATCAATGTTTACTGTTTATGCAATAGCTCTAATCCCTGACTGAGCCCCGTCAGGTAAGCCCTAGCAAATATCTTGCTTAGTACGGGCGATATCAATTATTTAAACAAAGTCAATGCCATTGTCCTACAATTAGCAAAAAGACTTCAGACTGGCCTCACATGCCAGATACTTCATTCTGGTGAAGAATATTGGCCGTAAACACGGACCAATATGATGACAACGAAATCAGGCCGCAGGTCGCGGGCCTCGATAATCAGGTCACTCTCAGTTTACACAAGCTTCTGAGATTAAATATATTTTCTGCCAAACCATATTCCGCCTGCATTGCGGATCCATAAAGATGATTCCTAGGCTTATGTGTGTAACAGGTCAACTTAGACCTAGTCTTTCAAATATCAAGCCATACTGAAGTACAGTATAATAACTCCTTGTGAGCTTCGCTCACTATGTCGCCATCAGCGATAAATGTACCTGTAAGATCTAAACGAGACGAAAAGATCGAATAATGTTTCATTTACCTTCTTAAAGAATCCTTACACTCTAAGGTAACACAACACAGCCAATACTGGCATAAAGAAACACTCAGGGACGGAAGAATGCCAAAACAGTCATTCCCAGAATTTCCAATCCCTATCGAAAACTTGGCAGAGAGAAATCTACGGATCGGTACATCCGTTCTAAGCCTCAGGTACACTCTCTCTCAATCAGTCTCCCGGCTTTTGCCGCCAAGACCCGCGCATGCCCAAAGAGCATGGACCAGATCGAGGCAAACCAAGACCAGGCGTTTCCGCCCAAACGGGTGATAAAGATACTCTGTATATGATCCTATAAATAAACTTAAGACATGTCAACTATAAGACATTGCCTGAGACAGGACAACATAAGACAGGGGAAGATAATCACCAGTCAAACCTGTCACAGAAAGACAATAAACATTTATCTCTCTTTGATCACATTAAACCAAACATACATTAGGTTGGCGTTTTTCCCACCGTCCAAAATGACGGCAACAACTACTTAAGTGAGTCATCAAAGAATGAAACTTTAAATGTTAGAGGAAAATCACAGCGAACCTTCTATTTTGAGAATTATTCGTTGGATCCAGGTGGTGTAGAAGAGAATATATACACTGTGATAGGGTTCAGTTTCCCGTGTAGTCTCCGGGGGCTGAGAGGAGACAAAGAAATTATAGCATGTTGTAATAGGCGAAACACCCTTCATTTGAGAACAGTTGCGAAATTCCGTCTTAGATCGTAAGCTTCTCGCCTCCGTTATTGATTCAGTGCTGCTAGTGCCACAGTTCCTGGCGGCAGTTGAGGACACAACCTTCACAGTTAAACCATAAATAGAGCCAAAATAATGTCCTTTAGGATGCCATATAAAATTCCAGAGATCAGAACAAATTCTGGTGAACTTGGTTACTCGGGAGTGTTAGACGAAAATGAGAGCGCTGCACAAGTTGATGCAGCTGGGAAAACGCCACGTCAGAAAACGATTCGCAAGAATGGGATACACACTTCAGGTAACTATCACCTTTCTGCCCTGATGTTCTTTTGCTCTTCTGCTTACACCCGCTTTCGCATATCACATCATGCACTATATATATATATATTTCTTTTGAGTTACTCTTTAATTCATATATATATATATATATATATATATATATATATATATATATATATATATATATATATATATATATATATATATACATCTATATATATATATATATATATATATATATATATATATATATAGTGTTTTGCAGCCTAGCATATTCTGTCATTTTGTCGTTCAATGTTTCTGTACCTTTTGTCTTAATTATTTTCTGTTGATAAAATGTGCTCTTATTTTCATCTTCTCAAAACACGTCCATACTGAATTCGCATTTTATGGTTTTACGATCAGGGTATTTATATGTATGTACGTATCACTTAGCCATGTCCTCTTCATGGAGGATGGTCGCATCCTCAAAGATCTCTTCTACGGACAACTGACAGATGACAATAGAACAGCCGGGCCACTGCAGTTGAGGTTCAGAGATGTGTACAAGAGAGACATAAAGACATTGGACATAAATCTAGCAACCTAGGAGGATGAAGTTGCAGATCACGCCAAGTTGCAATGCTTTTGACGGTGCCACATCAAACTTGACGAAAAGCTCTCACGACAAAGCAGAAGAGACAAGATCACGCAGAAAGGAACACCAGGAAAAAGACAGCAGAGGGCTATCACCTCAGGGGCGCATCATTCCCTTAGTCAGTTATAACTAAAAGGGGCTACTGACTTACATATGTATCTGCCCTTGCAGTTCCCGGGAGTCATTGTGGAGACAAATAGAATAAGATAACTGTTCTCTCACGCAACTCGTAAGAGGCGACTAGCATTAGGTTGCTCATGGTTACTGGCAGCCTTACAATATAGAACAAATAGCTACAGAAACCACCAAGAGGATAGGAATGCTTCAGTGCAGGATTTCTACGAAGGGACCAGCTGTAGTTGTGGTGCGAATTTGTATTTTTTTTTAATAAAAGCGTTCTGCATTTTGTCACATCAGATGTGAGTGAGACTACTTATAAACAGCCTTCGACTGGTATTAAAAGACCTGACATTGCTGGCTCAATAAGGCGAAACTCAACGACCCAGTACTACAAGGCAGTTTGCAAGAAACTCCACATCCTTCCACTGAGGTGAGTCTGATGAACAAATATGCCCTTAGGTACATTTCCGGTGTTACGTGTAAAAAAAATCGCGCCAGTGATCCCTGTCCACGAAGCACTAGTTTTATTTCTCTGCACTGTACTCTCCGACTTTCCCTCAATCTCCTTCAGCGATCAGACGTGGTGTTGTTTTGAGACGATGCATTTTTCGAGAAGGCACAAGCCAGATAAGTTGAATCTCCTTTTCATTCTAATTAAGTATTAGTAGATTATAATTAGTTTCTATTTGATTATTAGATGAATAGTTAATCACGAGCTAGGAACATAAGGATAAATTAGGGATAGTTAAAAGATTAAAATAGGCCCAAGCGCCACGTGTGGACTGGTGTGGTACAGCAGCCGTATTTCAGATAAATTAGTTTTTATTCTGTAACATATTGAAACTAAATATTAAGTACCTCTTGTATTAGTAAGTCGCCATTAACATTTGTTAATAATTGGTAGGAGTGTTAGTATAAATAAAATATTAGTGAAATAGAATAAATAAGTCCAGGTTGGCCTACCACGTGGGATCTTTATAAGCGAGGTGCAGTAGCCATCTTTTTTTTCCTTTGTGTAATACTGGCATCTTCCATCCTTGAGCCGCGTGTGTACAAAATTAAATTTAAAATTACTAGCTTAGTAGTAGGTCTAGTCAGCTTTTAACTATTGATATCTAGGCCTAAACATAATTGAAAATTTATATTTAAAAATAGGCCTAGTAATAATTTATCTTAATTTGTGTTAATTCAGCATTAGACAGAGGGAACCAGAGGAAAAAAACTAATTATACATCAGCGGTGATAGGTGTAAAGTAAGGATAGGACAATTAGACAATAATAAAAAAGAGTGAAGATTTATAACTTTAAAAAAAAAAGTATTTGTAGCAAACTGAAAACAAATAAATCCACAATGCCACCGATTACCAGAATTCAGTCAGGGGAAGGAAAAGCGTGGAGCAAAACAACAGAAAAACAGACTAAGGAATGTACATCAAAACAGACAGAAAATGAGAGGAACAAAAGCCCTGGACTAAAAGATACAGAAATTAAGGACAAAATTGAAACCATCAAGGACAAAATAAAAGTGAAGTCTGAATCAAATAAAGTCAGAGAATCAAATAAAAGCAGCAACGAGAAAGAGATAGAAATATTGATGACCAGGTCGCAATCCGGAGAAGGAAAAGCGTGGGCCAGGCCAGCTGAAAAGGGTAGAACACCAAACCCGACAGAAAAGAACAGGATCACAAGCCCTATAGTCAGAAACACATAAATTAAGGACAACATAGAAATACAGGAAAATCTGAAAGAAGGCTCAGAAATTAAAACCGCAGTAAGCAGAAACAACAAAAACGAAGACACAGGAACCCGGACAGTTAAACAGACAGGACACAGGAAAGATGAAACCACAAGTCAGGAAACCAGAGGAGGAGAAAACAAAGAAACCAAAAACAGAATTAAAATAACGCAGATTGCTGGACAAGAAGCCACACTGAGAGCTCTCCCAGATGACAAAATCCTGGTCATCCTGCTGATAATAATATAAAAAAATCTATTGACAAAGTACAAAAGCATAAAAATGGAGTAACAATCACTGTAAACAACACAGAAAAAGGCAAGGCACTACTACATGAATTAAAGAGTAACTCAAAAGAAATACAACTCGCACATGGGATAAAGGTAAAGATTGAGTTGATCAAGGAGATTCGAAGATTCGTCATCAAAGGGGTCGATTCAAACCTAACAGAAGAGGAGATCCGCACTAACATAACGAAAGAAAACCCACAAACAAAGATAGAAAAGGTAGAAAGAATAAAAACCAAAGAGCAAAAGAATACGACAGTGGTAGTGCTAAGTGTAAAGGGCACAGAAATACCCAAGCAGGTCAAGCTCCACAGAGAGCCAAAATAACAGAGATATTCATACCTAGCATTATACAATGCACAAACTGTCAAGGCTTTAGCCATACGCAACATGTGTGTAAAAGAGCGACAATGTGTAGTTTCAGTGCGGGAGCACACAGACATGTGGACTGTTCAATGGCTAAGCAGGACAAAGATTATAAACGAGAAAAAACAAGAACAGAAAAAGTGCAAACTGCCAGGGTAACCACAGTGCCAGGTATCAGGGGTGCCCAATCTATCAAGAGACAAAACACATATTAAAAGAATCACTAGAAACAAACAAACCATTCTGGCAAATAAAAGAAAGACAGAAAACAAACAACCATCTCCAAAACTCCCAAGAAAGCATCATTAAGAAACAAATAAAACAAATAACCAGTGAAGTGAAAGACATAAAGGAAAAAATTCAGAAAGAAGATAAAATTAAAACACTCATAAACAGGAAAGAAGATAACAACACAGAAGAGACAGAACAAAACCTCAACCAAACCAGACAGGTACTAGAAGAAATAAAAACAGCACAACAGGCAATAGAGAGAGACCTAAAAAAAAATAGGAGAGATTAAAGAAGCTGGTGAAGAAATCCTTAAAAAAAAATAGAAAGAGCTATTTTGACAGACGAAAAAAGACAAGAGAATAAAATGATTAAAAAAAACCAGGACAACAAAGAAAATATGGAAGACAAAATTAAGGAAACAGTGGAACTACTCCTGCCATACCTCGTAGAAAGAGTTTGGAGTAAAATGGTTACTTGGAATGATGAGTTTGCGGAGAACATGAGAGATAGTGCGCAAAACCAAAAAAAGTAGATCCCATATCAAAGAACCTAATAAAAACAATAACATAACTAAGCTAACCATACTAAATGGGGACCCAAAACTCTAGAGCTATAAAAGTAGTTCAGTGGAACTGTAGAGGTGCCAGGAAGAACCTGATGTCTATTGTGGGGCAATATAAGGAATCAAAACCCATATTTGCAATACAAGAAACCCTCCTAAGCCCCCAACACAAACTGAACTATCAAGGATACATAACACTTAGAAATGACAGACCGGAGGGAAGAGGAGGGGGTGTGGCCTTTTTAATACATGAAGACTACAAAATATTAAATTGGGAACAATTCAACACAGAAAATATTGAAGGAATAAGTGTAACAGTAGACAGTGAGCCAGATAACTTAAAAGTAATAAACATCTATAGCCCCAAGGGTAATATAACCGATAGGGACATTGCCACTATTAACACACAAATAGACCAAAGAACATTATTGGTAGGGGACTTTAATGCACACCATGAGGCATAGGGTAACAACAGTAATGATCCAGCAGGAAAAAGACTGTTGGACTACATTGAAAGTGCTGAGCTAATCATACTAAATGATGGCTCAGTGACAAGGGTTAACCAATACAACTGTAATTGCCTTCCACTTATGGATGCCAAGTCACTTATGTACTTGCTGGTATGTCGTAAGCTTCCAGGCAAGAACTAGCCTTGATATATTTGGCTAATCAATTAATGGTTATGCTTCCTGACAATGCCAGTGGAGGTTATCTCTGGTTAGCGTCATTCCCTTTTTATTATGTCTGATATAATCAAATCGTAAATAAAATCTGAAATAAAATGATATTAGTCATACATATATCTTTAATAAACTTACATACCCTCTTAGGATTAATAAGCTCACGGTGAGACTATATTGGTTGAATTTAATCTGTCCTGCATGCAGCGTGAAAAAAGAACTTTTCTTGCAGATACGGTCTTCCAGTTTCTCACTCTGGCTTCTGGATTTGGTGTGTGTGATTTTCAACGCGCCGCTCTGTCCTTATATTTGGGTTTCTCTCCCGTACGAGAAAGCACCTCCTAAAGTCCGATAAGATTTTGTGTTTTATCTCCTGGTGTGAGGCGATTTTGAGGCAATCTGTGCTTTTTCTGTACGTGTTTTCTCTTATTGTCACTACACACGTATATCCTTCCTTCCTTCCTAGGTATCCTTTCATTTTCCCCATATGAGGCTTTCATTCTATCTACGTTTTATTAAATCCGTTTAGGCATGTACGTATAATAATTTTTTAAAGATTATTAGCTTACTTTTAGCAGATGTGATGACGATGAAAAATGTTAATTTTTTTAAAAACTATTTATATTTGAATAATATCCTTTTGGATATCATTCATACTCTATCTCCTCTTGTGAATTATTATTATTTAAATGTATTACAACCAGGCTTGCTCTTGTAGCTTTAAATTTAATTTCCTGTAAATGCAAACTTTTAAAGTCGGCCATTCCTATATTCGCTATTTCCTACCTTCATCAATACTGTCCGGCTGAACGTAATTCACATTTTCCCGCCTTCTTCAAACTTCAAAGCAAGACCGCCGCGTTGTCCTTGCGCTGTGTGTGTGTGTGTGCGTGTCGCGCTACACTTTTTTTTCACAAACCAAGCAAGTGGTACCAAATCTCGCTACAAAGACGTGAAGAAAACAGCGTTGTTTATTATAAGGTTCCCACTGATGTGAACAAACACAGCTCGGGCTAAATGTTTCAAATAATCATTCAGCGGTTGGACTGGAAAATGTGTGGTTTACCATTCATTTATTAAGGTGCAGGATGTACTAAATAAGACATCAAATACAATGCAAAAATAGCTACCTGAAACACTTATAAAATATGATTTCTTCACAGAAATATGATTTCTTCACAGAACTATGTTGCATTTACTTGGGATAATTATAACAAAATGTTTTGTGGAGCTGGGCATAATGCAAAGGGCAACTATGTGTTTTTATGTGTAGTTAAAAAGTAATCCATCTTTGTTAAGGAATATTTTTATCACCTTAATATACGAATAAACACAAAATCAAGTTGATTTATTGTTTGATATGTTAAAATAAATAAGTTTCTCTGTCATTTACTAATTAAAATAAATATATCTTACTTTTTGTCCTCCTTTTCTTTATAATGTCCTCTCTTGTCCTCATTTTTCTCTATAATGTCCTCCCGTGTCCTCCTTTTCACGACAACAAAGTGCATATTGTCCTTTTTTTTTCCTTTGAACGATATGATAACGCTAGCTAAAAGTCTTTGACGAAGCTGCGATTGACACAGCCAGGAGGCCATGAATTTTACATTGCTCATTGAGAAATATGAGAGAATACAGCTATTAAACATTACACCTTGCACAAGAACTTCTTTATCTTCTTTGTACACTGTCAGACTTGAATATTTTCAAAGAAATCAGTGGTCAGGTTGAGGCTATTTATATCTCCACAGAGTTTTTCCAGGAACGGTACTGATGACAACCATATGCACTTTCTCTTTTCCTCATATGTTGTGCCCATTTGAAGTAGATGTTTGGGACCTAAGACGAGTCAACAGTGAGAAATGCAGTTAGCGACCCATAACTAGACTGCTTGAGTCGGGGTCAGCGAACCAGAGCTGACCAAGAACCTACTTCACCTCCAAGTGGTGGTCCTGGAAACAGGCTGCATCCCTGCAGTCTGGCTGAGTGAGTAGGGATTTAAGAGGGAAGGCTAACCCGGTCCCAAAAATGCTGTGCTGAAGTGGGATGTGTCGGCCGAAAGGCGCAAATATCGCAGCTTTGCTATAAACGGACACAACGCAACCAACGTCCTTTTCAGAACGAACAAAGAAGAGAAAGAAAGAAGAAGCAGATGTTCAGCAGTCATTTTATCAGTGCCACATTTACACTCATCGGTTGTTCCTATCTTTATCTTGTTCAATAGATGATATCTCAATCTGTTACAGTTTTTATGAACGAAAACTGTTTCTTCTCATGACAATTACAACAAAAATCGGAAAGAACGCGTAAAAAACTATCCGTAGTACACTTCCCATATGTGTGCTTGAATGGCATTTTTGTGTGTGACCTAGTCTTCCTTATCTTCTTTACGAGGCAACTATTCCAGACAAATTACACTAGAGACAAATGCGAACTCCGCCTAGGCCGGTCCCAAGCCCGGCTGAAAAAGGTAGGGCGGCCTGCATGGAGGCCGTAAGGAGGCAGCCCCTCCACCATGCAAAGGCACAACAGGCCAATCACCTGTTTGCTTTAAACTTTTGATTATGAGAACTACAAGAGAGAAAACCTGACTGATTCTAAAGGCGACGAACTGGAACGGACTACGACTTACGGAACTTGGAACACAAGAAGTATAAATGGGAAAGAAGAGGAGCTGGTGGAAGAGATGAGGAAAGCAAAACTACAAATCCTGGCTATAACGGAAACAAAGAAAAAAAGGACAAGGAGTCATGGATCTCGATGGCAACACGCTGCTCTACAGTGGTGTACCCACATCTGAAAGAGCTAAAGGGGGCGTGGGTTGCATTGTGGCCAAAAACCAAAAAGATAGTATCAAGGGATGGAACTTTGTCTTGGAGCGCATTATGGTTGTAAAAATAAAAGAAGGAGAAACCATAGTCAACCTGGTCATAGTGTATGGGCCAAATGAGGATGAGAGAGCAGAGGTCAAGGAGGAATTCTTCGAGCTGCTTCAAAGGACATTGGATGACTGCCTAGATGAAATGATCATGCTCGGAGATTTCAATGCCAGAGTTGGAAATGACCATGCTAGATGGGGTGGAGATATCGGAAGATATGGAGAAGATACTCCCAATGACAATGGAAAGCGACTCCTTAGGTTCTGCAGTGAGCAGAATCTGATCATTACAAACACAAAGTTCCATCATAAGCGCATACATGCATACACTAGATGTGAACAAACAAAGAATGAGAAGTCAGTGATCGACTATGCCATTGTTAGAAGGAGCTCATTCAAATATGTCCGGGATGATAGTCTGGAGGGGGCCAGAGATTGGAAGTGATCACTACCTGCTTACAATCAAAAGAACATCTGAAAGAGTTGCTCAGCCTAGGAACTGCCCAACATCACGCAAAAAACTAAGTAAACGAACGGGAGAAATAAGCATTAAGACCTACAAGCTGAGAGAGCCAGAAATTAAGACCAGATATCAGGGGCTTATTGCTGCAGCGGTGAGCAAAACAGAAGAACAACCTGATGACTTGGAAACCCTCTGGCTTAAATTCAAGGACATCATTAAGACAGCTGCTGCAGAAGCATGCGGTGAAGTCCGACTTGGGAACAAGAGAAAGAGGACACCTTGGTGGACATAGGAAGTCAAAGAGAAAATAAGAGAGAAGAAAACGGCATGGAAACAATACTTTGGAGCTAAAAACACAACAGGACAAATGGAGAAATATAGAGAATATGTGACACTCAGAACAGAAGCAAAGAACAAGGTGCTAGCAGCAAAACAGAAGTCCTGGGAAGAATTTGGAGAAAAGCTAGAAAAAGATGCGCAAGAAAACCAGAAATTGTTCTATAAGACCCTAAAGAACATGAGGAAGGAAAAACGATGCCCTCTCAAATTTATAAAGGACAAGCAAGGCAAATTGCTTACTGCCCCGAAGGAAGTAATGGAAAGATGGAAAGAATATTTCTCAGAACTCTGGATGGTGAGCATGGTGAAGCATCAGAAATGATAACCACTAGCACAGAAGAGAAAACCAATGATGGTGAAGATGACATAAAGATGGAAGAACTGAAGGCAGCACTGGAGAAAATCAAGATGGACAAAGCAGCAGGCCATGATGGTATAACACCAGAAATGGTTAAGTACATGGGAGCATCAGGCGACCTATTACTCTTAAGGGTCCTACAGGCAGCGTCGTGCAACAAGACCATACCAAAGGATTGAGAGATTGCCATCATAACACCAATTGTCCAAAAGGGTGACAATCTACAATGAGGAAACCATAGAGGCATATCCCTTCTTAGTGTCCCTGGTAAAATCTACTCTAGAATCCTAAAGCACAGACTCCGACGCCTAGCTGAGCCCCAATTGGATGAGGTCCAGTAGGGATTCCGAGCAAACCGAAGTACTCAAGACCTAATCTTCACACTCAGACAGCTGAGTGAAAAGGCCCTTGAGTATAAGAGTGAGATCCATCTTTGTTTCATAGATCTGGAAAAGGCGTTTGACAGGGTCCCCTGGAGCAAACTTTGAGACTGTTTGGCAAGGAAGAACATTCCAGCACCTCTGATTCATGCTATACAGAGCTTCTACAAGTCTTGTAGAAATTATGTGAAGACAGCAAACCATAAGTCAGAAGAGTTCAGAACCACCACTGGTGTAAGACAAGGTGATATCCTGTCACCTTATCTTTTCATACTCCTTATGGACGATGTCATCAAGGCATGTAAGGAGAGAACAAGAAAGTATTCAGTGGGGTACTGGAAGAAGAGACAGGTCTGTATTTCAGAGCTGGCATTTGCTGATGATGTTGCCCTGATTGCTAAATCAGAGGCACATCTCCAATACAACCTGCAAGTCTGGAAGGAAGAGCTGGAGAAGAGAGGGATGGTCATAAGCAAAATCCATGGTGATATCACGAGAAGAAAGAAAACATCAGATTAAGCTGAGAGAACGGGTCCTGGAGCAGGTCGACCACTTTAAATACCTCGGAGCTATTATAGACCGAAAGGGAGGCATCAAAGAAGAGTTGGCCACTCGAAAAGCAGCAGCTGGGAGACTTTTTCAGGCCATAAATCGAGGATTCCTCAGCAAGAGAGAGGTTGGTAAGAAAACGAAGATGGTTGTATACCGTTCCACCTGTGTCCCAGTCTTGACATATGGATGCGAGTCATGGGCAATGACTACAACCCACAAAAGCCAGATCCAAACCTCAGAAATGAGGTATCTGAGGAAGGTGGTCGAAGTAACAAGAAGAGACATGGTCCGCAACCAGACGATACGTCAAAGCCTAAAATCCCACCCCCTGCAGACCCAAGTAGAACAGTCCCAACTGAGATGTTTTGGCCATGTCTGCAGAGCGGGAGAAGATCGGCTACCACGACAAGCATGGGAAACAAAGAGACAGGGATCCAGACCCCCAGGACGACCCAGAGTCCGCTGGGAGGACAACATTAGACAATCTTTGAAGGACCGAGGACTGGAATGGAACCAGGCCAGGACGAAGACAGCCGATAGGATAGTCTGGCGCTCTCTCTTTCAAACTTCTACACCTCACGGTAGAAGGGGAACGACAAAGTAAGTAAGACATGCGACACAAACCATTTTCTTACAACAGAAATTAGATACTTCTAATACATTTTTCTCGATTATTATAATATTTCAGAACAGTTGCTGTCCAGTTTGGACGTCCACATATGTCCTTCAAAAATCTGACTTTAACAACTAAAGATATGAAAGCTGCCTGTTTGGCCTTGCAGGTATGATTGTGTGAATGGCTTTATGTATGTACCAGTGCACGCTTTTGTATTT
The DNA here is from genome assembly GCA_024509875.1 of Oreohelix idahoensis. Lineage (NCBI taxonomy): Eukaryota > Metazoa > Mollusca > Gastropoda > Stylommatophora > Oreohelicidae > Oreohelix > Oreohelix idahoensis. The sequence goes on from JAMPIV010015693.1 coordinate 201,095, forward strand.
TTCTCTGTATTATTTGAAATATGTGTATATGTTAAGTATAAATAGCCCCGTATAGTTTCCTAATAAGACTCCTGCTCCCTCAAGCATTTCGTAAGGTCGAATATAAGACAGTGCATGGGGCTGGCAACCACATCGTACAAAACAGATTGTTACAGTCCACTACGGCAAGACCGCTTGAATGTTTTGGTGGTGGCCTCCTGTAAGTGGACCGGCTGAAGCAGGGGGTACATGCTCTGTAGGCAGTAAAATGAAAAATGAAAGAAGTGTGAATATGTATCTTCAAAAAACAACAACCAAAAAGCTACAGACTTTTATAAACGGGTGCTTGCGTAGAATAGAAGGACTGAAATGGTATGACAAAGTCACAAATGTAGAATTGATGACAAGAACCAGACAAGTGCCAGTGGAACAAGAGATGAGAAGAAGACGGTGGCGATGGATAGGACACATATTGAGGAAACCTGTTGATAGCATTACAAGGCAGTCCTTGTTATGGAATCCACAGGGACAGAGGGGCAGAGGTAGACCAAAAACACATGGAGAAGAGAACTGGAAACAGAGGTGAAAATGTTGAGGAAAACATGGAAAGAACTTGAGGGGATGGCACGTGACAGGAGGACTTGGCATGTGTTTGTTGAAGGCCTATGCTCCTTGGGGAGCTAAAGGGTAGTAATTGATTTATTAATACTATGCATTTGTGTACATAATACTTACTTAGTCGTTCCTCTTGTACCTTGGGGTGTAGAGGTTTGCCAGAGAGAACGCCATATTATCCTATCGGCTGTCTTCCTCCTGGCCTGGTTCCAAGTTAGTCCTCGGTCCTTCAGAGATTGTCTAATGTTGTCCTTCCATCGAACTCTGGGTCGTCCTGGAGGTCTGGATCATGGCTCTTGGCTCCCATATTTGTCGTGGAAGCCAATTGATACAAACGAGTTTGTTGTGTGTAATGTCAATGGGCCACCACTGATAGGGTCTAATAATGATAGAGTCTAAAGTGGCCTATATATAAATATAGTATAATATACGCCCACACAGAGCTATTCCTAAATATGTGTTACTACTGTCACGTCTGGAATATTGAGTGCGTGTGTTGGTTTAGTCGTTTACACCACAGGTCGTTGCAAGCGATCTTTGTCCTCTCAAGACTGTATGTGGTCCCGGCTTTCGGGTCTTCCCAGTAAAGTAGAGGCAGTGATATGTGTCTGTGTCCGATAACGTCATTTGACAATGGTTGAGGGTCGGTCGCTGCTACGCCATTGATGAACAGAGCCGTGATCTATCGAGACTGTGTTTGGTCCCGGGTCCGGGTCCTCCCAGTTCAGATGGGCCGGAGCTTGTTTCTTCTTGGTAATGCAGCTCGGCAGTGGTGGAGGCTCGGCGCTGGCTGTGCCGATCCCTCGATACGTCTTGTCTCGGAGATATAACCCCCTTTGCAGGGTAGAGAACCACTTTTCTCGTGGCATTGCACCCTCGCCACCCGAAGAGAAGTTCCCTGGGGTTGCAATAAAGCCCACTGATGGCTGGCCTCTTTGCCAGTCACCACTGTCTTTGGAGGTATAACCCCCTTTGCAGGGTAGAGAGTTATCAAACCTCGGGGCAGTACACACACGCCAAAGTGGGCCTGGTGTACTCTGTTTCGAGTCTAGGATGCTCCCTGGGGTTGAAAGAAAGCCCAAAACACACACCCTAATCGTCTGATACCGTGTGGGATGCACGGTGGGTTGAGGTACCATAGCCTGGTGTCACGATGGGTGGCTTCCCGGCCGTGTGGCAACACGGACCATGTGCAGAAGGGCGGCGGTGGCTGCGCCATCGCCTCCCCAGGCGGTCTGGCTCAAGGGTTTGAACGAGTAAATAACTCGTCCGCTAAAGAGCAAAAGAGTGAATAACTCGCGCCCAGGGATTCAAACAAACAAATAAACAAACAAACAAACACCACAGGTACGTACACAAGAGTCATGGATGGTTGTAAACGACTGGTGACATTTAATACTGCTTTATTCACGTCACAACACATTGATATAAAACGCACATAATCAGGATACAGTTCACAGCGTAACACGAAATATATCTTAACACTATAAGGACTGCACACTCGGCAGTTACAATGAGATCAGCGCTATAATAATATAGTGAATCCTACTAGCAATTTCTCACAAAACTGCACACCCGGCAGTTTGCAATAATCTCGCCTTCACTCATCTCAGCGCAATCTCTTCCTCAACAACTATCCCCTCACAGGAAACCATGGCCTATATATATATATTCATCAGCGCTATAAAGTATCATCAATAACGATCCTCTCAAAGGAGATCATGACTTTTATATAATTCATCAACAACTATCCTCTCACATGAAATAATGGCCTATATATATATTCATCAGCGCTTTAAAGTATCATCAATAACGATCCTCTCACAGGAGATCATGGCCTTTATATAATTCATCAACAACTATCCTCTCACAGGAAATAATGGCCTATATATATATTCATCAGCGCTTTAAAGTATCATCAATAACGATCCTTTCACAGGAGATCATGGCCTTTATATAATTCATCAACAACGATCCTCACCCAGGAAATCATTGGACTTTAAGTAATTCACTCACAGGAAAACAATGGCCTTTAAGGACTGCACACTGCAGTTATCAAAATGGCCTACACAAAATCTTGGCCTCATAAACATTTTCACAATAATCCATACTGCAGTTTTATACCACGCTGTACCCACAGCGAAAAATCCGTCGACATTTTAACTTCAGCCATAAACATTTTCACAATAATCCATACTGCAGTTTTATACCACGCTGTACCCACAGCGAAAAATCCGTCGACATTTTAACTTCAGCACTGCGCAGGCATTTCACACTTCCCAAAAACACTGTCTTGACCTACCCGGTCAAACGCCCAGAACACTCTCATCGAATCACACACTCGTCCCGCTCAACAAAGTCACGAGACTTCCTCACTGTCAACACAACTCAGTCAATCAATCATCTGCGGGCTAGCCGCGAGCTATTCTCACCCCGCTCAAAACAATACAGAATAAATATATATCTCACTACTTGAGATGATCAGCGTTTTTCCACGCTATCTGTAATCTATCTCTCGAAACTACCACGAGATATTTTCAAAACAATTCAATAGCCAACAAGCAAACAAACGCTCTAACTCAAAATCTAACTTGTCTACTAACATACTCAGATTTACTTCCCTTACACCAGTTCTGTTCTTAACAGCTTACCTCTCCCCCGGAGAAAAAAAATGATTCTATCGTTTTTTTGACAAATACATCCCCCAAAAAAGATTAAGAGGACAATGAATCTCTAACAAATGCGTATAAGAATTACCTTAAGTTAAGTCAAAATACGACATCTACAAAATATAAGCATTTAGTGAAATGTAGAAATGAAGTATCCAATGTAATAATTAAACATACTAAAAAATAATGCATTACAAAACCGAGTTAAGTGAATACAGAACAATTAAATAGGAAACAACCGATAGTAAAAGAAAAGACAAGATCAAGCAAAAGAAAAATGATCCGTAATAAAGGTAAGTAGGAAATCCGAATATGAGGAAAGACAATAATATCACATTCAAACAATTTCTTATATGTAAAATAACTACAAATATCACAAGTAGTTACACTATATTAAGTTATACCATTAACCTAACAATACATTATCGACACCACACAAAAATCCAAAAAAAAAATAAAACTACAATGTCCGAAAAAAAAATATTTTCCAAAAACAATACAAAAATATTTCGTAACGCTAAGTTACATAAAAATAGTATTTTAATTTAATTAATTCAAATCTATAATTAACAAATTAACAAAGAAACTAGCTTTAACAAAATGAGAGATATATAACAATTCCTATATCTAAGCAAACACTAATCAACACGTGTAAGTTTTTTTCTCAAAAAATACATCAGAAAAAAAAACAAAGAAAAACACACTATCACCAACATACATGTTTGCAAATATATGAAAACAACGTAATGTATGCTAAGCAAGTGCTTAAATCAGATCTTTAGATTCCTCAATCAAATAACAATATCAGCAAACGCTGTTAATTTTCTCTATACAGTTCAATTTAAACTTTTAAATATTTCCGGCTGACAATCACGTTCAGCTTAGCTACAGTGTTATTTAGTTATAAATTTATTTCTATCTCCATTTGATATACTAAAAGTAACTATTGTAACATTACAACTAAAGAGTATGTGCATAGGGCTGGCAAACTCATCATGTACAAAACTATCCTAACTATCACATCTGTAAAACAAAACAAAAAAAAACTGCAAGTTCTACACCAGAGTATAAAAGTCAATGATTATATGGTGTAAATAGGCATAGGTTTGTAACCAGTAAGGTTAAATATAAACCTGCTCATTGCATTCATCAATAGTAAACGACACGTCACTACCATCTAACACACTACACATTATCCAAAACACAATAGTATAAAAATAGCATCGAAATGAACTAATGCATAATTAAAACAGTCATACATATCAAGAAAAACTATTGACATCAAATGATGCATAAAGATGATGATCATAATATTACAGAGAAATTACATAATATTTCAAATATAACAACCTATAATGATCTATACAATAGAATACAATAACATCTACTGTCCTAACAAACAAACAAACAAAAATCAAACGCAAAAAATCTCCATAGGTCTTGCCGACATCTCATAAACACTAGGGGTAACACGTCCAATGCATAGTTAGCACGCTGATATGTTCTGCTTGAACAGACATTCGGGCACAATGTTGACCTACATTTCTGCCGCTAACGTAAACAGGAGCGCTGACCATTATCGAGAAGTCGCTTCTGTTCAAAAAATACAAACGAAAATTTCCATTTTAATGAAAGGTGACATTTACTGAGAACAACGGAGAGGTTCAATAAACAATTACCTAGCAATGTGGCATGTGTAGAATTGTGGTCACCTCACGATGTCATCAACTCTTCCTTTATCACACGTAGACACCTGAAACAAAGTTCTACGTTCACAACAACGTGATGCTCTTTCAAAATCAGGAGCACAACAAGTAGTAGTGTTTGTGACATCATTATTATTGCCACTTTGCTTACTAACAATGATTCTGGACTCATGTCGAGCAAAAGTAGCATAATTACACTTATTATTCGTTGTTTGATCAAAATATTTATCATCATTTCCTCTTTGTTTGAGACTATTATTATGTCTATAATCCCAGTCAGACTTGTTATGATTAACGTTTCTACTCCGAACAAAAAATCTGTCAGAAAAATTATTGCACAATTGAAAACCCTTCTTGTATTTGCCTGTACCATTATTTTCAAAATTCTCAGAATTAAAATTTTGAAATACATTAACTTGTCTTTTTTCTCTCTGAGAAGGAAAATTATTATCATAAGAATTCCCTTGGTATTTTCTAACCTTAGGATCATCTCTCCTACCAAAACTCTTTCCATTCTTTTCTTTGACAATATGCTTATCTCTAAAAGTATCTTTATCCTTACGCATATAATGGGTTTCCTCATTGGAACCACTACTTATAACTTTATCCCTTGTTATCACCTTATGAGAACTTCCAAAATTAGTTACTCGTTTAATCTTTAGGCTTTTAGCCTGAAATTTATCAGGACTGACTGTTACATTATCATTCTCTCTATTACACTGCCGCCAAGAATCGTTGCTATTGGAAGCAGAATCAAAAGATCTTGGAAAGTTATATTTTCCCCGAAAAGATCTTTGTCCATCACATTTAACCTTTTTATTAGCAAAGATTGTATGAGGCTGGCTCTTTGCTTTTCCAACTTGTTGGCAAACAACTTTCTGTCTAGCATTGTCAACATTGACAGTAGACCATATCTTGTTGTTCAAAATAATATCGAGTAGGGCCTCTACTCTTTTTGTCCCTTCTGCAATTTCAACATTTTTTTGGATGAAATTTCTCCACTTAATTTCCTATTTAACTTGTTAAATGTCAAAACTTTACTTCTCTCCTCTGTTAGCAATCTCTCAATCTTAATCATCTTCTCTCTCTCAGTCGTTAACTCTTCTAATTTGTCTTTCTCATCCTTTTCTTTATTTGCACTTAGTTGTCGTGTTTCATTCTCACTATCCTCATTATTCAATAGCTCTTCAACTTCATTCGGAAATTCAGTATAATTCTCTTCTTCAATACCAGAATTTACTTTATTCAACAAATCAAGAAGCGTCTTTGTATAAGACCTATCACTGTCAGTTGTCTCAGCTTCTAATTTACCACACCTCTCTTTGTTTTCCTGAAGTTGTTGCTTAAGATCACTAACCTCATCATCTCTATAATACACTTGATTTTCCAAATCTTTAACTTTACCCAATGCAGCATCTAACGCCGCTTGCACTTTAGTAAGTTCCATGTTTGACTTATCTAAATCATTTGTTAGTCTCGACACTGTTTCTTGTAATTTACTCTTTTCGGTAATATCTTGCAAAAAATTAGCCCTTTCCTGTAGAGCAATCTGTTTGTTTTTCTTCATCCGCTCCTCCTCTTCTAATTCCATTTTGTTATCCTCCTGCATGTTGTAGCCGATCATATTGTGTACAATCTTATGCATATAATTGTGTCTAGCCCGAGTATAATCGTACACCATCGGACGTAGGCATTCTAACCACACCGCCAAATCTCTAGCCATGATCATTTCAGGATTTGAATGAGGGTTTTCGTCAGTAAAAAACTTTATGGCTGCTACCGCATTAAACAAAAACCCATCCAGCACGTATCTATCAAGTGCTGGGCCTTGTAATCCCTCAACATATTCAGCTACTTTCGCTAAATATTCTAATATAGGCCTCATATCATCTGGATTATCATCAAAATCCATGGTGATTCAATCAACTCTCTACTCTTCACAGTTAAATAACTATACAACAAATTCCAACTATTCCTAATTACTGTCTTAACGGTTTCTGTTCAAGAACCTTTATATGGTCATATCCATATCAGAGAGGTCCACATATGTCATTAGCCATAACTTACTTATACATCAAATTCTAGTGATATGTCCCTATAGACATAAACAACAAAACAACAGAATAAGTAATGCATAGAATTGAAAGGCTCGATGACATGCATGAAATGACACAATTTACACAACAAAAGCCACTTATCTATCCAAAATCCCGCTCCTTTCCGCCAACACACTGGATATCACAAAGTTCTGAGGCTAAAATAGTCCACCGCAGAAAAGATACTGGAACTCGACACGTTTCCCTTCAGGTACTTGCTTGAAAATGATATGTGCTTGACCAATGCACACAACGACAGGAACCGTTATATTGCAATGCTGCAACACTTGACTTGTATTGTACGTGTACAAGGGCTGGAACTGACTTGAATTGTACGTGTACAAGGGCTGGAACTGCCGCACATCTGTTCGTACTTGAAGTTAATAACTAGAACAGATGATCTTACCACTCTTATCTTGTGGCACACGTGTAGAAGGATTGGAAATAGCGCTTCCATACATTTAAACTTGTATTCAATAACTTGACCAGTTACTGGAATCCGTTGTCAACTCTGATAATGACCACTGTAACAGCAGTGGTGTGTAGAATTCATGTGTAGAATATGTTGAAAATGTCTTGCCTAAAACGACCACAGGCCATCAACGCAAATATCGTTGCGCTGCACAGGCAGATTGAGTTTTGGGTTACGTTGCTTGTGTCACCGTGTCACAGTGTCACGTTGGTTGTGTCACTGATAAAACGTGTGGGTTAAAGACTGTTGCACCCCACGACGCTATCATAAATATCCTAACTTTGTTAAAGACGTGGGTGACTTCTTAATTCCGCCACACAGGCATATTGTAAATATATGTCGAGGTTCTGTAGTACGACCACGCCCACACAGGGCTAGTCCTGGATACTTCGAGGTCCCGTAGTAAATGTTACAACACGAATGTCATGGGCCTCATGCCCGTAAAGCTGGCACACCACTGATACAAACGAGTTTGTTGTGTGTAATGGCAATGGGCCACCACTGATAGGGTCTAATAATGATAGAGTCTAAAGTGGCCTATATATAAATATAGTATAATATACGCCCACACAGAGCTATTCCTAAATATGTGTTACTACTGTCACGTCTGGAATATTGAGTGCGTGTGTTGGTTTAGTCGTTTCACCACAGGTACGTACACAAGAGTCATGGATGGTTGTAAACGACTGGTGTCATTTAATACTGCTTTATTCACGTCACAACACATTGATATAAAACGCACATAATCAGGATACAGTTCACAGCATAACACGAAATATATCTTAACACTATAAGGACTGCACACTCGGCAGTTACAATGAGATCAGCGCTATAATAATATAGTGAATCCTACTAGCAATTTCTCACAAGACTGCACACCCGGCAGTTTGCAATAATCTCGCCTTCACTCATCTCAGCGCAATCTCTTCCTCAACAACTATCCCCTCACACGACACCATGGCCTATATATATATATATATATTCATCAGCGCTATAAAGTATCATCAATAACGATCCTCTCACAGGAGATCATGGCCTTTATATAATTCATCAGCAACTGTCCTCTCACAGGAAATAATGGCCTATATATATATTCATCAGCGCTTTAAAGTATCATCAATAAAGATCCTTTCACAGATCATGGCCTTTATATAATTCATCAACAACTATCCTCACCCAGGAAATCAATGGCCTCTAAGTAATTCACTCACAGGAAAACAATGGCCTTTAAGGACTGCACACTGCAGTTATCAAAATGGCCTACACAAAATCTTGGCCTCATAAACATTTTCACAATAATCCATACTGCAGTTTTATACCACGCTGTACCCACAGCGAAAAATCCGTCGACATTTTAACTTCAGCCATAAACATTTTCACAATAATCCATACTGCAGTTTTATACCACGCTGTACCAACAGCGAAAAATCCGTCGACATTTTAACTTCAGCACTGCGCAGGCATTTCACACTTCCCAAAAACACTGTCTTGACCTACCCGGTCAAACGCCCAGAACACTCTCATCGAATCACACACTCGTCCCGCTCAACACAGTCACGAGACTTCCTCACTGTCAACACAACTCACTCAATCAATCATCTGCGGGCTAGCCGCGAGCTATTCTCACCCCGCTCAAAACAATACAGAATAAATATATATCTCACTACTTGAGATGATCAGCGTTTTTCCACGCTATCTGTAATCTATCTCTCGAAACTACCACGAGATATTTTCAAAACAATTCAATAGCCAACAAGCAAACAAGTGCTCCAACTCAAAATCTAACTTGTCTACTAACATACTCAGATTTACTTCCCTTACACCAGTTCTGTTCTTAACACCGATCTTCTTCCATTCTGCAGACATGGCCAAACCATCACAGTTAAGACTGTTTCACATGGGTCTGCAGGAACTGGGTTTTGAAGCCATGGCGTATAGTCTGGTTACGGACCATGTCTCTTCTTGTTGCTTTAACCATTTTCCTCAGATACCTCATTTCTGAGGTTTGGCTTTTGTGGGTTGTAGTCATTACCCATGACTCGCATCCATATACATACAACAATGTATAATAATACGTCCATATATCCTGTGTGTTCATGAAAAGCTCTAAGGAAAAAAAGGAAGAATAGACACGCAGCTCCGACCAGAAATGACCTAACAGGCGACTAAAAATAATATGCAAAGGGGGCAAACGACCTCATTGTGTGGAGGAAATTGCGGCAAAATCAACATTTCAAGAGCCACAGAAAGTGTTTTGGTGCAAGCTTCCTTCATGGAGCCAACTACATGGAGCCAACGTAACGGTAGACATAAGCTCCTAAATAAGAAAAAAAATAGAACGTTCATTTTTATGTAGAGATATTAGCATTCATGAACACAGACATTTTTATGTATCAATACATGCTGTTATAATAGCCCCTTCAGTCATAACTGACTATGGGAATGCGCCCCCGAGGTGACAGCCCTCAGCTGCTTATTTTCCAGTTGTTTCTTTCGACGTTTTCTCCTCGCTTCCGCTTGTTGTGTGAGCTTCTTTTCGCCCAAACTCAGATGGCGCCGCAGATAGCTTCGCCACTTGATGCCATCGGCAGCTTCATCCTCCCAGGTTGCTGGATTTATGTCCAGTGCCGTCACGTTTCTTTTGCACACATCTTTGAATCTCAGCGGCGGCCGCCCAACTGTTCTTTTGCTATCTGCCAGTTGGCCGTAGAAGATATATTTCGGGTTGCGACCATCTTCCATGCGGCGGACATAGCCAAGCCAGCGTAGCCTGCGCTGTCTAAGCAGTGTATACATGCTTCGAAGGCCAGCACGTGACAACACCTCGACATTTGTCACTTTATCTTTCCACAAGATACCGAGGATATGGCTTAGACACCCAGGGCCGGCCCTAGGAATTTTGCCGCCCCGTGCAATACCATACCTTGCCGCCCCAGCCCAACCTCAAATTAACGTTTGAAATTTTTAAAACCATTATGTTAAACAAGCTTCAACATTAATTTCATGACCATTAGCCTAATTTTAAATTTCAAATTCATCACTTAAATCTCTGGAATTGGAAACGGTCAAATCAGTCTCATTTTCGACATTGTTAGTAATATCTACGTTACTGGAGTCCGAGTTTGAAGTACTTGCCATGAGCTCAGAATCATTTTTTTTCGGTACATTTGCTTATTTTCTTCTGTCCTACATCAGCTGTTTCAGTTTTTTGATAATTATGTAAAGCCCCGCTATGTTTTTGAATATCGCGTTCTTTTTCCAGTTTCCGTTTCCGATATTCGGCACCAGATAGTTTGTTTTCTTTTATCGGACATTATATCTATTTGAATATTAAAAATATTTTAATAAGCCCTACAGTAAAATGTATTATTTAGTAATGAATGGAGGCTGAAGCACTGTACTAATTTCCATAAAACTTTTTAAAAACGTATTTATCACTGTAACACATAGCACACTAACACTGAGCAAAATCAACTTCCTTGAATGCACACTCGAAAACAACTGAAACATTCGAGCCGCCAACATGGAACGGTCGATAAAAAAAAAAAAATTTCTGATTCCCACGCCACGTTAATTAACTCCCGTCTCTCATTCAGCCATGCCGGAAGATTTATCGTGGCGGTCTTCAGTTGACCACTTTGGGAACCACTGTGGTTTTGACCAAGCGAATAAATTGTACTGACGTCCCTAAAGAAATACCTTTTAGTGCCTTTGTAGGAGAAGATAGCATTAGGATCGTATGGCAGAACTATTAGTGAAGACTTGAAAAACAGCTAAAGAACAGACCGCAGGTGCAAATATTTCGTAGAGAAAACAGACAAAATGTGAAGGAATAGAAAAGTAAGGAATTTTAAAATAATCTAGACGAAACCTTCGAACACTCCGTGACACCATCCACAGAGGGTTTATTTCATGAGCCATTCAGGTTATTCAGTCAAAATCCCGTTCGATGACACTCCTACAAATGCCCGAGCCCGGGCTTTAACCTTGAACACCTGATCGCTAGCGCAGTGTGGTAACCATTACACCAGCGCGGCTCCCAGGCGGAATATTTTGGCGGGATTGTAAAAATAAGTGAAAAGATTTTTTGCCGCCCCCCCCCCCCCAAAGCTTGCCGCCCAGTGCAAATGCACGTGTTGCACCGTCGGTAGAGCCGGCCCTGTAGACGCCGTAGATGGAAGGTATTGAGCCTTCTTTCTTGCTTAGCATAGGCATGCTGCTAGTCTTCACCTATCACTATAAATCTTCATCTGTCATCATATAGGTCTTAACCTATCACTATATATATATATATATATATATATATATATATATATATATATATATATATATATATATATATATATATATATATATATATATATATATATATATATATATATATATATATGTATATATATATGTATATATATATATATATATATATATATATATATATATATATATATATATATATATATATATATATATATATATATATATATATATATATATATATATATATATATATATATATATATATATATATATATATATATATATATATATATATATAAATAGATATATATATATATATACAGTAGAACTCCATTTATCCGAACCCCAATTATCCGAACATCCAATTATCCGAACACTTTTTCCAGAAAAAAAAAATCAGATGCCACAGTCACGTTAGACTAAAATTCTGAATCTTTTGATGCGGCAAACTTCAAATGTGTGCAAACAATTTGTAGAGAATGGGATGGCTAATGGTCGGTCGCTTACGTACAGGAAGTCAGTTAGATCATAAAGTCAGTTAATATCTGGTTTACCAATCCAGTGTACGTGTGCGTTCTAGGTAGAACACTGGCTAAACAGACAGTTCAACTTAAAATAATTGTGTCTGCTACTACAGCAGAATAATTTTGGTGTACAAGTATTTCTCTGTGCGATATGGCATCTTCCAGTAGGCCTAAAGCATATAAAAGGAACCGCAATGTTTTGTCAATTGAAACGACAACAGAAATTATCAAGAGACTAGGACAAGGTGAAACTGTGTCTTCACTTGCGAGGATTTTCAATGTTGGGAAAGCTACCGTCTCTGACATCAAAAGTAACAAGGATAAAATTATGAGTTTTGCATCGAAATTTGATAGTGAAAATGGGTCGAAGAAACGTAAAACCATGAGAAATGCGAAAGATGTGAAATTGGAAGAGGCTTTGTATATATGGTTTGTGCAAAGAAGAAGCAAAGGGGAACCTATCTCTGGCTCTCTATTGTGTGAAAAGGCACTTCAGTTCAACAATCAACTTGACGGTCCTCCTGACTTTAAGGCTAGCCAGGGATGGTTAAGAAACTTTAAATCTCGTCATGGCATACGAGAATTGGAGATTCAAGGGGAATCTTTATCTAGCGATGCAACTGCCGCTAAAAATTTTAAAGAAACATTCTTGGCTTTTTTGGAAGAAGAAGGTTATTCACTCGATGATGTGTATAATGCCGATGAGACTGGCTTATACTGGAAATCATTGCCTCAAAAATCACTTGCATCTCAGCGCGAAGCAGCTGCCCCTGGGTTTAAAAAGTGCAAAGAGAGAGTAACAATTTTGGTAGCCGCGAATGCCAGTGGAAGTCATCGTTTACCGGTGCTAATGATCGGCAAAGCCAAAAAACCACGTTGTTTAAAGAATGTGACATGTCTCCCATTGTGTTACAAAGCACAGAAGAGTGCTTGGATGAATAGTGAAATATTTCTTGATTGGTATACAAATCAGTTCATCCCAAATGTGAAGAGGTTGAGAGAACAAGAAAAGAAAACTGGAAAAGTAATTCTTCTACTGGACAATGCACCATCTCATCCAGAGACGGATACATTGAATGCAGTTGATGCAAATTTTAAAGTAATTTTTCTGCCTCCCAATGTAACAGCACTGATTCAACCAATGGATCAGGGTGTTATAGCAAAGCTTAAAAAGATGTACAAGAAGGAAGTCCTGCGTCGTTTATTGTTGGCTGAAGATGAAGAAAGTGTGGTGGCGTTTTCCAAAAAGCTTAATCTCAAAGACTGCTGCTATATGTTAGCTGATGCTTGGACCACCCTGTCACAAGATAATCTCAACAAGGCTTGGAGTAGATTGCTTGGGAAAAAAGGAGGAAATGAAACTACTGCAGTGGACACAAATGATGATTGTATAAATGAAGTTGTGGAACTGTTTCAAGCAATGCCCGGATTTTCGGACTGTGACAAAGATGATGCACACATGTGGCTAGAAGATGATAATGATTCTGGTTTTCAGTTTTTGAATGACGAAGAAATTTTGTCTTTTGTGCAAGAAGAAAACCAAATACATGTAGTGACCGATGATGAAGACTCCTCAGAAGTACATGATGTACTTGTAGATTATGAAGAAAAACCAAAACGTCGACCAAGTCCTGAAGAGGCCTTTATAGCACTAGAAACAGCGATGGCTTGGTACGAGCAAGAAGATGACAGCTGTCCTACACAGCTTCTGCTGTTGAAGAGAATGCGGGACTTAGCAGCCAAAAGGAGACTATCCAGTTTGGTGCAAAAGAGGATTCCTCATTATTTTAAATAGTGGGCTACATCTGTGCAAGTACATATATACGTAAGTTGCGCCTGGTTTTGAATCGTTTGTAATGTTATTTTGAAAACATTTCTCTTTCTTAACAAAAATAATTAATACAAGTAGTACATGCACTGCAGTGTAATAACAGATTTTGGTGATACAGTGATCTAATACAGTGTGGGTATTATTATTACAGTACACGTAAATATGTTTTATAGTGTATTTTCCTTGTGATGGTTAATTACTTTTAGAAATATGTGTACATGTACTCGATACATTATGTAATCCAATTATCCGAACATTTGATTATCCGAACGATGCTCGGTCCCATGGGGTTCGGATAAATGGAGTTCTACTGTATATATATATACATGTATATATATATATATATATATATATATATATATATATATATATATATATATATATATATATATATATATATATATATATATATATATATATATATATATATATATATATATATATATATATATATATATATATATATATATATATATATATCTTCACCTATCACAATATATGTCTTCACCTATCACTATATGTATTCACCTATCACTATATTTGTCTACACCTATCACTATATATATCTTCACCTATCACTATATATGTCTTCACCTATATATATCTTCACATCTCATTATATATTCTTCACCTATCGCTTATATATATCTTCACCTATCACAATATATATTTTCACCTATCACTATATGTCTTCACCTAGCACTATATATGTCTTCACCTATCACTATATGTCTTCACCTATTACTATATATGTTTTCACTTATCATTATATTTGTCTTCACCTATCACTATTTGTCTTCACCTATCACTATATATATTTTCACCTATCACTGTATTTGTCCTCACCTATCACTATATATGTCTTCATCTATCACTATATATCTTCACCTATCACTATATGTTTTCACCTCTCCTATATTTGTCTTCACTTATAACCATATGTCTTCACTTATCCTTATATGTCTTCACCTATCAATATATATGTTTTCATCTATCACTATATATGTCTGCACCTATCACTATATATGTCTGCACCTATCACTATATGTCTTCACCTATCAACTATATGTGTCTTCACCTATCACTATATGTCTTCACTTATCACTTTATGTCTTCACCTACCACTACATATCTTCACTTATCATTATATTTCTTCACCGATCACTATGTCTTCACCTATCACTATATATGTCTTCACCTATCACTATATTTGTCTTCATCTATCACAATATACGTCTTCACCTATATTTCTCTTCACCTATCACTATATTTCTCTTCGTCTATCACAATATATGTCTTCACCTATCACTATATATGTCTTCATCTAATACTATATTTGTCTTCACTTATTACTATACGTCTTCACCTATCACTATATATATCTTCATCTATCACTACATACGTCTTAACCTATCACTACATATGTCTTCACCAGTAACTATATATATATCTTCATCTTTCACTATATATGTCTACACCTATCATTACATGTCTTCACCTATCACTATATATGACTTCACCTATCGCTATGTATGTCTTCACCTATCATTTTATTGGCTTCACCTATCACTATATATGTCTTCACCTATCACTATATATGTCTTCACCTATCACTATATATATCTTCACCTATCACTATATATGTCTTCACCTATCACTATATATGTCTTCACCAATCACTACATATGTCTTCACCTATCACTGTATATATCTTCACCTATCACTATGTATGTCTTCAGCTCTTACTCTTAAAAGACAGCTCATTCAATGTGATATCAAACGTTTAAGGCCTTGTCTGTTACAGAGGGAGTCTAGAACAAGCAGTCTAGATTTCACCGGCAACTTCCTGAGTGCTAAAGGATTGCACTATCTCTTGGCGTCCCTTGGTCACTTACAAAACGTCTTCCAGATGGTAAGTTTTGATAAACAAAACATTATGTAACACTAAATGGAACACAGAACTGTATTTCTTCGTCATTAAAGTGATTGAGAAAAACGTTGGTTCACACAGCCAGGTCGAGCCAAGCACGGAAAAGGATTTGAAAACGGTCACTTTCAAGGTAGAAAGTTTCTCATCTTTCAGAAAGTATTCTCACATCTCGATGACTTGATGGGACACAGTGAAAATACTCAAAGAAAATAGTAGTAGTTATAACGGTACTGAATCCAGAAAATGAAATGCATGCAAACCAATAATTTTGACATCCAAATCGGTTGGAATTATGCAAACAGTGATGAACAACAGACTTAAATTCTTGTGTAAGAAAACAGATTATTCAGCACAACCTAATCTGAATTTAGGACAACCGAAGCGCAGTTGATCAGTTTATCAGACTAGAACATAGTAAAAATTAGGATTTAAAATTAATGCAGAAACAGTGCCCATATTCCTAAATGTACGAGTAATATAGACAATAGGTGCTACAACAGATTAAAAACATAATGCATATCACTAAAAAGATATAACTACACACAAAACATCTTTTAACAGTACAGGTAAATAATCACAAGTTAGAAATATATGAGCAAAAAAATAGATTTCATTAAGGATATGTAATGCCACTGATAATATTAATAATAATTCTTTAATAGTGCCGAATTCAGAGACATAAGAAACAAGCTGTCACAGTTTGCAGGCGATGCAGCAGTCATGAGAACGGAAATAAACTTCCTCAAGCTAAAAGAAGATTTACAAGCTCACATAAATATGGTGTCAAAATGTATACGATGTTTACGGTGTCATAATGTATACGATGTATACGGTGTCAAAATGGATGATAAAGAATACTAAAACAACTGTACGAATTATATTCAGTAGACGGTAGAGGAACTTAAACAAATTTATAATAATTGACATACAGGTCCAAGATCATAAACCCAGCACGTTGTATCTACCAAATAATCCAGGCTTCTCACGTGACCATGAGCTTAACTGGAATAAGCGCACTCACGCACGCACGCATGCACACACTTTTTTTTATTTTTATTTTACCAGCGGCACTTTGGCCTTCGGCCCAATGACATGTCATTGCGAGGTTGGGTAGCCTGTAGATTTTCCTTCCAACCCGGTCAGGAGCTTCGCTCCTTCCCATCCACAGAGGGTCTATCTCAGGAGCCGTTCAGGTTATTCAGTCAAAATCCCAGTCAATGACACTTCTTCAAATGATCACGCTCGGGCTTGAACTTTTAACACCTGACCGCCAGCGCAACGTGGTAACCATTACACCAGCGCGGCTCCCATATATATATATATATATATATATATATATATATTTGTGGAGAGTTCCAGAGGATTTCTTCTTCTTCTTCTTCCGTCCTTAGCCATCGACCGTCAAAGCAGTCAGTGGCCATTACGCCTAGTGGCGTCTTAGGGCAACAGCAGATAGGTTTTCTTTGCCATTGTTTCCCATCACGCCTAGTGGCGTCTTTAGGGCAACGGCAAATCAACCCATTTGCTGTTGTTTCCGTAATCGAAGTGACTGGCAAACGGGTGATCAGCCCGTTGTGCAGAGGATTTACAGTACTCTATAATATTTGAAAAAAAATGCTTGGTGGAGCAAACACCAATACATTCCCTATGTGTTACCCATCTGTTATCAGGGGCAACATTAGCTACGTGAGTGTAATATGTGACGCAGCAGCTTTAAGTAGCAAGAACAAGTTGGAGAGGTTAAAACATCACGCCTTGTTCACAATTGTAGGAGCAACATAATTAATATCATCACTAGAAGCATTAGCAGTAGATCTCGGAATAGTGCCTCTAAAACTAAAGATGAAAGAAACGACATCAAACCACATTACATCGCCGATGTATTACTTCACGAAAACCATCCAGCATGTTGATAGTTTGTAAACATTCGCCTAACAGTTTTTAACATTCCGACTCACTTCGCAAACATCAGATGGGATGGGCATGTATGAAGGTATTAGAAATACAGCAGATTATACGTCAAGCTATAAACACTAGCTGTAAAAACGAGTACACTCTATTTGGAGATTTCATTATTTATTCATTCATTTTTTTCATTCGTTGATTCAGCCATTCATCTAGCCACAAGTCCTCCTGTCGTGTGTCATCAGCTTAAGGACTTTCCAATCGTCCTTATCATTTTATCTCTGACTCCGATCCTCTTCTCTGTGTGTGTTTTTTTTTTTTTTTTTTTCGGTCAATTCCTGCTTCTCTTACCCGGAACAATGACTGCTAGGAACTGCAATCAACATATTACCTCAGTGTGCCTTCTATCCATCGCAAGATTCTTCTTATCATCTCATGTTCTACTAGAACTCGTCTTGTTCTTGTCATCATTGGTGACCTTATCATACCATTGTAATCCTTCTGTTCTATGCAAGCATACATTTACAAATGTTTTTAATTTCTTGGTTGTTTTGTTTTTGTTGTTGTCAATGTTTCAAAGCCATACAACATGGCTGATTTGCATCATTTATTTACATATGCTTGAATTACGTTTCTTGTAATTTCTCTACACCTCACGGTAGAAGGGGAACGACTAAGTAAGTAAGTAATTTCTCAGCAAAGATGTAGATTTAAATATATATTATTATATACTTCAATACCCTTTAGCTCCCCTGGGAGCATAGGCCTTCAACAAACACATACCAAGTTTTCCTGTCCTGTACCATCCGTTAAAGGTCTTTCCATGTTTTCCTCATCATTTTCACCTCTTATCCATTTCTCTTCTCCGTGTGTTTTTTGGTCTACCTCTGCCTCTCTTTCCCTGTGGATTCCAGAACAAGGACTGCCTTGTAATGCTATCAACAGGTTTCCTCCATGTATGTCCTATCCATCGCCAGCGTCTTCTTCTCAACTCTTGTTCCACTGGCACTTGTCTGATTCTTGTTATCAATTTCACATTTGTGACTTTGTCATACCATTTCAGTCCTTCTATTCTCCGCAAGGACAACTTACAGAACCGTTTAGGATTAGAACGTGAGTGAGACAGGGATGCCTCTTGTTTCCACTTCCTTTCTTACTGGCAATAGATTGGGTTATGAAAACATCGACATCACACAACAGAAATGGAATCCAGTGGAATCTGTCTAAACAGCTTGATGATCTGGATTTTGCAGATGACTTGGCTCATCTATCCCATAACCATAATCAGATGCAAGAGAAAATGAAAATTCTCGATGAGAGGTCACAACAAGTGGGCCTGAAAATACACAGGGAAAAGACAAAGATTATGAGAATAAATGCAAGAAATGATAACAATGTGGAACTTGAAGAAACACCACTAAAAGATGTAGAATCGTACACATATCTTGGAAGTAATATAGACAAAGTTGGAGGGACAGACAGTGATATCAAAATAAGAATACAAAGAGCAAGAGAAGCTTTCATTGCAATGGGAAACATATGGAGAACAAGAGAAATCAAGTCCAACACGAAAAAAAAGAATATTCAACTCAAATGTGAAGTCAGTCCTATTGTATGGCTCTGAGACACGGACAGCAACAAAAACAACCAAAAATATACAGACTTTTATCAGAAACTTATAAAATAATAATTATTCTTTTATATTTCTGTGTGCTCTTATCATTTTCAGAGCCTGTCTAACAACTGCTTAAGTGGACAAGCAATGGTTGATCTGAGCAGATTTCTGATGACTAATGACTTTATAACTCGCCTGGATTTGTCAGGTACTCTACAGGTCGATAAAGTGAGAGAATGATGAGAGAAATGACAGGAAAAACTTGTGATCCTGAAATGGGGGATATTTTTGCCAGTTCCGTTAGCTCAAAAATGTATTCACTTGTTTGTAGAGGGGAAGAAGGAGATCAAAAACACAAGTGAAAAGAGAACTGGAGACAGAAATGAATGACATAGGGAAGAAATGAAAAGCCATTGAGTGGACGGCACAAAACACGAGGGACTTGAATTAATGTATGAATTAATGAATTAATCAATGAATTAATGAATGCGTTAATGAATTAATGTATGAATGAGTGAAGGAGTGAATGAATCTCAAAAATCAAAAGCTGAATAAAAGAAGATACATCGAGGTAATGACCAACCGTATTCTTTTATTATCGACCAAGTTGTTAGGACATCGTTACAGCAAGCATCAAAGATACTGACATTGAACAAAAAAATCGTGTCAAAACGATGTAAAGTCATCAATAGTAAAAACGTGGGTCAGTATGACATAAACATGGAGTGAAAGGTAATAGATCACGAACTCGTCGTACAGCTCAGAGTAATAAGTAATAAAAAGTAATGCAACTATAAATCCCAGCAGTAATCTCTAAGTATGTGTGTTGAATTAATGAAGAAATATATCCTGTTTAACTTCTCATGGGTTTAAATTAAAATATATAGTGTTTGTAGCTTTAGATAATATTGTCAAATGCAGCTGTTTATATGTGGCATTATTCTCTCCCCTCCCTCACTGTAGTGGATTTGATGGTATTGTATGATTGTGATATTACCTAGTGTGATGCATGAGGTCAGCTGTGAAGACTCCTGAGATAAATGTAGCTGTGAATTTACAGAAGGCCCTTCTTGCTACCACTTACGACCTCACACATATCTTTTTTTTTTTACTAATGAATGTGGCTACGTTAAAATTCTAGGGTACTGATATGTAATGTGTTGTGGTAGTTTACATACACACACACACAGATATTTAATAAGTCTAATAATATTAATAAAATGTTATAACACACTGAACTAACTCAAGCTGTGTAAAATTTTGATAGTAAATTTTCTTTAAGTTTATTTGTTCTGAACCAAGGTTTTATTTTGGTCAGAACATATGAAAGGTTTTGCAATTATGAATGAAATGCATGAATATATGGCATAATAAATGAAAGGTGTGTACATATGTATTTTACAAGACTAGTTAATATTACTACTGTTTATAGTTGTAATTTATCTGGGAGAACGATTAATGGATGTGCTGTTGGGGTGGCCTCATCACTCCCTGTCTATGGCGACTAAACATTGTCCATTTATTGATGGGAATATAGTTGGTGTGTTAGAAAATAAGTTGGTGAATGTCCAGCAGGCCAGACGCTCACGTATCTTGAATGAGTAGTTCTGGTGCTGGAATCTGGTGGCCCCACCTCTCCGTGCTTGGGGGCAATATAAGGATGCTCTGCCAAAATATTAGACTGCACGGGTCCACTCTTGTATTATTCAACACATCATTTGACACCCCATTGGTGCCAAATAAAAACTCACAGTTCAGAATTATGAATAGAGAACACAGTTATATGCTAGCAAAACTCAGCTGAGCTGCTGGCTCTAGTATGGCGTCCCTCTAAATATTTCAATTAGCTTCTGGGAAATACACCACTGAATTATTTACTGTGTCTACTACTGGACAACTTATGATGAATGGCAAAAATGCGCGTCTGAGCGCCGATAATATGTTTATCTGTGGCCAATCACCGCCTTTTTTTCTTTTCAAATTCAAACCTCCTACCAAAAGTCAATTCAGTCATACCTCAGTCAAGTATGTATTATTGTCTGTTGGTCCGTCTGTCTCTACTTGCGTTTCACAAAAAAACACACTTGTTTTTGAACCAACTCTGCCGTCCCCTACACAATTTTGCCTTTAAAGTTATTTTTAGCCACAATTCTCCACCACATTCCCTCTCTTTCATTCCAACTAGATTTTAGCACTTGAGTCTCAAGGCCGCAATTTTTGAAAATTAGTGACATTTTTTGTTTCAATGCAGTCGCTCGCTGATATGAACAACACAGTCTTTTGTCAATATCTTTCTTATTATCTATCCGTCTGTATAAATAAAAGCATATTATTTCACTGCTCAAGATGGGCCATCAGGCCAGCTAGGTTTTATATTCCTAACATTATTATTAAGAAAAAGTTACTTTTCAAGGTTAGTTGGTTTTTTTAAATATTTTCGAGCATCTTCTGTAATGCGTTTGCCGCTGAATTCAAATAAACGGACTAAGTTATCGCAAAAGCGTCCAAGAAATGACTGTTGCGTATAATAGCTAAGGTCCCTTTTGTCGATTTCTTTACCTTGTGTCAACTTGGGGACGTGAATTTTTTTCCTTTCCCCACCAATTGCGTCTTTTTAGCCTTGCTAGTTTCAAGCACGTGTTCAGTCATATTTTTTCCTTTTGATCTCCGTTCTCATCCCGTTCCAAGGGTAAACGTTTTGCCTTCACGTCTAACAAGTTAGTTTCCATGGCGGGTGGTGACCCGCGGCGTGGGCGATCATGTCGTCTAGTAGCTTACGCATTATTTTTATCCCTACATTTTATCTTTGGAGATATTTTAACGTTGTATCACGGTTAATTTTATCACACATCTCCCCACTTGAAAACATGCCTACGGCAAGTTCCAAAACCAGTGATACACATAGATAAAATTACTCCTCACGCCTGCCACTACTCTAATTTTGATCACAGGGGTGCCGACTGAGGAAATCTGCACCGACATTCAATTTGCCTGGGATATATTGGATACTAAACTGATAAGGTTGAAGCAATAAAGACCACCTCAGCAATCTTGCGTTTTCATGCTTAGCCTGAGATAAGAATACGAGAGGCTGATGATCCGTCTCGACCACAAAAGTCCTACCATACAGATAGATTTGAAACTTCTTTATTGCCCAGATTAACGCTAAACATTCTTTTTCGCTTGTGGAGTATCCTTGTTCCGCCTTATTCAATTTGCGGCTTGCATAAGCGACTGGTTTCAGTTCCCCATCAGGTGAAGATGTTCTTTGCAACAAAGCCGCCCGAGTCCTACATTACTTGCATCGGTTCTTAAGACAAAGTCCTGTGTCAAATCAGGCAGTTTGAGAATAGGCTTGCTAGTGAGTTTTTCCTTTAAGTCTTGGAACGCTAATTCACTTTGCGCAGTCCAAATAATTTTATCTGGAAGTCCCTTGCGAGTCAGATCAGTCAGAGGAGCACAAATAGAGTTAAAATCTTTGATGTATTTTTGATAAAATCCGCATAACGACACGAATGATCGCACGTCCTTTTTTGTTTGTGGTCTAGGTGCTCTCTGCAGTTTTTCCAAGTTCTTGGGATCAGGGGTCATGTTACCCTGATATACAGTGTGTCCCAAGAATTCCAACTCTTTGCATCCAATACAACATTTTGTTGGCCTAGCAGTTAAGTTCGCCTCCCTAAGCCTATTAAATAACATTTTTAGAGCTTCAATGTGTTCTTCAAATGTCTCTGTGGCGACGAGAATATCATCCATGAAATTCGTGATACATGGGTTATTCAGGGGATCCAACAATTTGCGCATCATCCTTGAAAATACACTCGGAGCATTTTTCAGTCCGAATGGTAGCATGTTGAATTCATAATGTCCATCCGAAGTGCTAAAAGCCAAATAAGGTCTCACTTCAGGCTTCACTGGAATCTGGTAATAGCCTTTACTAAGATCCACCTTTGAAAAGTATTTTGCCTTGTTCAGTCTGGCAAATAACTGTTTTGTGTCTGGTAATGGATCCACTTGTCCTTCTGTGACAGCATTCAGTTTCCTGTAATCTATGCACAGTCTGTGTTCCCCAGACGGTTTTCTCAACAAAACGACACTAGAGCTAAAAGATGATTCACTGTGTGAAATAATCCCCTCCTTCAACAAATAATCTATTTCTTCCTTCAATGCCTTCTCCTTCGCGAACGGAATAGAATAGGCTCTCATACAGATTGGGTTTGAGTCTACCAGTTTCATGTCATACTGTAGCAAATTTGTATGGCCTGGTTTATCTGTTAATACATCTGTATGTTCCTCCAGAACCTGTTGAACTCTCTCCCTCTGGTTTTTAGTCAGGTGCTTACTGACTTTTACCTGTGCTGCTGTTTCACAAGGATGTAATGGGTATTCATGTGAGGTGAGTGGTTCCTTTTGCATTTGAGTTGCGATAGCCAAGGTCAGTAAGGGGTGCTTTCCTGGAGTGGTCTGTCCAGATACTTCTTTAACAGGTTTACATGATAAACTTTCTCCTTCCCCTTTTTGTCAATTTTATAGTTTGTTCTAGACACCTTCTCTAGAACCGTATATGGACCTTGCCATCCAATTTGTAATTTATTCTGGCTACCGGGTAGTAGAAGCAGCACCTTCTCTCCCACAGCTAGTTCTCTGTCCTTTGCCTTCCTATTAAAATATGCTGCATGTTTCTTCCTGGCTTGTTTCAAATTATCATTTGCCAGTTTCCATCCAGCTTTCAAACGAGTGGTCAGTTCGTTCACGTATTGATAAGATGAGGTAACAGTCTCTTCCGCCTTCTCATCTGTCCAGGTCCTTAATAGTGCTACATCTGGATTTTTAATTTTCCATATTTATTTTTCATCGAACCCATCGGGTCCCGTCCATTAGAAGCATTATAGTGAGGACTTTTCTTCCTAGAATCATCACTCACAAATCGACCACTACCAATTTTTTTCTTGGGTTTGTCTCCCCACTTTAGATTGCTTATGAGAGATCTTCGCTCTCTTTTCTGTTCTTCCAGTTTATATAAGTCTGACCGAGGGATTGTCATCTTATCCTGGGTAAAATTTACTCTTTGTACTCGTCGCATAGTGGCCATGTTAATCCATTCAAGTGAAGACTGGGTGTGAAAAGGGGGCTCCCATTCCACTTTGTCTACCTGAGTATAATTAGTTTTCCTTCCAGGCCTAATTTTGCCCCGTGGCGTTTCTAGGTCCTGCACATATTTTCCCTTTGTGGGTGTTCCCTCATGAAATACGCCACATGCTTCTACAAAGTTTTCAATATCGACATTTACGTCGGGCCAATAGTATTTTCGAGCAATCTTTTGGCAGATGGTACCGACTTTCTCATGGTCACCATCTTTTCCAACATGTAAGCTCCTTATCAAATTTGCCCTATATATCTTGGGAAGAACCAACTGTCCGTGACCAGTGGATCTAGTTCCTGTCTTCCTGTATAATAATTTGTTCTTCATAAAATATTCCCCCTTGCTCGGAGGTGTGTGGCATTTGGGCAATTTTTTAAAACATGGCTTGAGTGTCCTATCCTCAGCCTGCGCCTTCCTCATCTCCTCTGGATGAGCATTTATAAGTTCATCTTCTTCCTCCTTCTTCTGTGACCTGGTCTGCACTGTCGCCATGATCACAGGTCTCTCGGGATTCCCCAAGAAGACGTATCTACACCCCAATATCAGAGGGTAGATTGGTTCATCTATCACTTCTGCTCTGATTTCTCCTTCCACATAGCGAGTTTTCACCGTTATCCTTGCGATGGGAAGTGTCATGAGTGGTATGTCCTTAGTCGCCCCTTGTATTTCCACTGTTTCTGTGGTATACTGACTTGGGTCCACTAGGCTAGACTTCACAACTGAATCATAATCCAAACCTGTATCATAAAGGCACCTTATGGTGACCCCATTACAAATAACATCCTCACAAACTGGGGGGTGATAAGGTTCCTGTTGTCCATTAGGATTAACCTTTAATCTTTGCGCCCCCGACTTCATTGCAGCAATGTTTGAAGGTTTCCTTCTACAAAATTCGGTGTTATGGTTATCTTTCTTGCACCATTTACACCATCTTTTTCCTTGGTTAAACGGTTTTCTTTCATTGGATTTTTGGTCATTGAACTGTGAGTTTCTGTCTCGATAGTCATTTCTTGGCCGTTCAAAGTTTGTCCTACCTTTATTTCCCTGTTCTCTATTATCAAATTTATTAAATTGCTGTGGAGCTTTAAAATTGTCTATGTGCTTCTTTTTAGCACCACTTACCTCTGCCTGGGCTGCCTGATACCTCTCAGCGACATTTAAAACCTCCCCCAACTTCTCTGCACCTTGTTCCATGAGAAATTTTCTCATGTCTGGAGCCATGGACTCTCTCAATTGCTCAATCATGATCATCTCTTTAAGATCTTGGGTCTTCCCCAGAGCAGTCCATTTCTCCAAATAGGTTTCCAGTCTGGCAGAGAATTGGTGGTATGTCTCCCCAGACAACAGTTTGGCATTTCTAAATTTCTTACGATAAAATTCACCATTTTTTTCGTACCTCAATAACAAAGCCTGCTTTAACATGTCATAATTGTCTTGGTCTTCTCTGTTCATTTTTGCGAAGACTTCATAAGAAGTACCTCTCAGTCCCTGTGATAACTTTAAACTCCACCTCTCTCTCTCTCTAACCCATATGTAGTAGCTAATAACTCAAAACGTCCGAGGTACCCCTCTATGTCATCGTCTTTCTCAACAAAATGGTCTAAATGAAACCCCATAGCTGATGTTGAGGCTCCCAGACTGGGCGTAGCATCTGAGGCAAAAGGGCTGGCACCATTTTCAGGAGCCTGGCCTTGTAGCTCCAGCTCCCTTAGTCGTAATTCGTGCTCCCTTTGCAACCTTCTATCTTCTGCCTCCCTTTCGGCCTTTTTATCTGCTGCCTCCCTTTCGGCCTTTTTGTCTGCTGCCTCCCTTTCGGCAGTCAATCTTTTTTCTTCTGCTTCCCTTTGCTGTCGTTTTTCTTCTGCCTCAATCTGCAGCCTCTTAATTTCTCTATCAGCCTCAATTTGTACCCTCTTCTCTTCAGCTAACCTCCTATCTTCCCTTTCAATATACTTATCACATTCAGCCGTTACATATTGAATTAAAACCTGACCATCCATTCCCATATCCTTTGCCGTTAGCACAGCAGCTGATCTGAACTTTGCCAGCTCCGCCATACTTTTTAGACAATTTAGCAATGAGCGAGATAAAATTTCCAACCACTAAAGTAATTCTAATTACTATAGTCTAAAATAATTCTAATTAGCCAGTTAACTAATTAATTATCACTGGCTGTGAAGATTCACCAACTTTTATTTTCACTTTTAATTTTAAGGGACACTTTTAATTTTTACAATGTGTTTCCCTAATTTAATTCTCCCACCAGGAGATCCTAATATTACAAGTTTAGCTAATTATCCCTGGACAAGAGACCCCAATATATGTAGTGGATTTGATGGTATTGTATGATTGTGATATTACCTAGTGTGATGCATGAGGTCAGCTGTGAAGGCTCCTGAGATAAATGTAGCTGTGAATTTACAGAAGGCCCTTCTTGCTACCACTTACGACCTCACACATATCTTTTTTTTTTTTTACTAATGAATGTGGCTACGTTAAAATTCTAGGGTACTGATATGTAATGTGTTGTGGTAGTTTACATACACACACACAGATATTTAATAAGTCTAATAATATTAATAAAATGTTATAACACGCTGAACTAACTCAAGCTGTGTAAAATTTTGATAGTAAATTTTCTTTAAGTTTATTTGTTCTGAACCAAGGTTTTATTTTGGTCAGAACATATGAAAGGTTTTGCAATTATGAATGAAATGCATGAATATATGGCATAATAAATGAAAGGTGTGTACATATGTATTTTACAAGACTAGTTAATATTACTACTGTTTATAGTTGTAATTTATCTGGGAGAACGATTAATGGATGTGCTGTTGGGGTGGCCTCATCACTCCCTGTCTATGGCGACTAAACATTGTCCATTTATTGATGGGAATATAGTTGGTGTGTTAGAAAATAAGTTGGTGAATGTCCAGCAGGCCAGACGCTCACGTATCTTGAATGAGTAGTTCTGGTGCTGGAATCTGGTGGCCCCACCTCTCCGTGCTTGGGGGCAATATAAGGATGCTCTGCCAAAATATTAGACTGCACGGGTCCACTCTTGTATTATTCAACACATCATTTGACACCCCATTGGTGCCAAATAAAAACTCACAGTTCAGAATTATGAATAGAGAACACAGTTATATGCTAGCAAAACTCAGCTGAGCTGCTGGCTCTAGTATGGCGTCCCTCTAAATATTTCAATTAGCTTCTGGGAAATACACCACTGAATTATTTACTGTGTCTACTACTGGACAACTTATGATGAATGGCAAAAATGCGCGTCTGAGCGCCGATAATATGTTTATCTGTGGCCAATCACCGCCTTTTTTTCTTTTCAAATTCAAACCTCCTACCAAAAGTCAATTCAGTCATACCTCAGTCAAGTATGTATTATTGTCTGTTGGTCCGTCTGTCTCTACTTGCGTTTCACAAAAAAACACACTTGTTTTTTGAACCAACTCTGCCGTCCCCTACACAATTTTGCCTTTAAAGTTATTTTTAGCCACAATTCTCCACCACATTCCCTCTCTTTCCTTCCAACTAGATTTTAGCACTTGAGTCTCAAGGCCGCAATTTTTGAAAATTAGTGACATTTTTTGTTTCAATGCAGTCGCTCGATGATATGAACAACACAGTCTTTTGTCAATATCTTTCTTATTATCTATCCGTCTGTATAAATAAAAGCATATTATTTCACTGCTCAAGATGGGCCATCAGGCCAGCTAGGTTTTATATTCCTAACATTATTATTAAGAAAAAGTTACTTTTCAAGGTTAGTTGGTTTTTTTAAATATTTTCGAGCATCTTCTGTAATGCGTTTGCCGCTGAATTCAAATAAACAGACTAAGTTATCGCAAAAGCGTCCAAGAAATGACTGTTGCGTATAATAGCTAAGGTCCCTTTTGTCGATTTCTTTACCTTGTGTCAACTTGGGGACGTGAATTTTTTTCCTTTCCCCACCAATTGCGTCTTTTTAGCATGCTAGTTTCAAGCACGTGTTCAGTCATATTTTTTCCTTTTGATCTCCGTTCTCATCCCGTCCCAAGGGTAAACGTTTTGCCTTCACGTCTAACAAGTTAGTTTCCATGGCGGGTGGTGACCCGCGGCGTGGGCGATCATGTCGTCTAGTAGCTTACGCATTATTTTTATCCCTACATTTTATCTTTGGAGATATTTTAACGTTGTATCACGGTTAATTTTATCACACTCACCCGGGGGCTAATTATTTAATGTAGGGTACCATTTCACATTTGTGTGTGTGTTTATTTCCCCCCCCCCTCTTCCCTTAAAATGGTACGTTCTCCTTACGTGTTATGTTGTGAGTGGGAGGAAGTGGCAAGGGGGAGGGTGAAAGCTTGTGGTGTATGGGTTAATATTTATTTTATTCCGAGCATCAAATTAATTCCGCAGTAAAACAACATTAAATGTAGTCCCATACTAGATACTGCCGTAGAAGAATGAAGTGATAGATACTTCACTATACCAGATCCAGCGTCGAGAGGTGAGGTTACCAGTTCAATTCCTTTCCTAACTCAAGAGCAAAGTCAGATACCCATTTATAGCTGGGTAGACTGGAGCGTGTCAATAGCGTGAATTTATCTCATAATCTTTGCCGCGAGAGATCAGCGCTCTAACTACCCTGTCAATCGGACGCTCAGAAGAATAGCGGGACAAACAAAAATACAAAAATAACAAGTAACACGCCTTACTAGGACAAAGAAAATCGCCTACGTTACACCTACACGGCCTTCGTCGGGAAGAAATGAAAGAAAAATTGAGGGAAGTAAAGTGATAATTGAGTAAAATACTTTTTTTTTCTAATTTTCAAATGATACGACCATGTGGATTAAAGTAGCTGATGTCACTTTCGTGGTATGAGCTTCTTCTTGCGATCGCATCTTTGATGATTACACCGTCAGACGAGTTCTCATGATGAATTCGACTGTTGTTTGAAGTTCCTCTTTAACTCCATATAGCTTTGAGTTTAGTGTTGAGTCATTCGGCCAGTATATCTTTCTTAACTGGTCATACAGAGGACAGTCCTGTAGAACATGCTCAGCAGTTTGTTCGTTTAATCCACATGTGCACAGTGGTGAAGCAGACAATCGTAGCTTGTGCATGTGTTTATTCAGTTTGTTATGCCCTGTCCTGAGTCGAAAAATAGTTATCTGTCCCTGCCGGTCGAGAGTGTGATAGTCGTCTTTGGGTTGGTTCTGTTCTCTTCTGATAGTCTGGATAGCTCTCTTTTTCTCAAAGTATGTGACTTCATTATCTTCTTGTTCACATTCTTCTCCCTTTTTTGCAAGTTTATCTGCCTTTTCATTTCCGGGTACACCACAATGAGATGGTACCCACTGAAGTATGGTTCTCTTTTTGGCAGCTACCTTGTTTAGTTCATTTCTCAGATGCGGGAGTTTACCACCCTTGAGAGCTTGCAGGACAGACAGTGCATCTGTGAGGATGACTACCTGGTGGCAGTCAGAGTTGGTGTTATAAATCATATTTGCAGCTTGCTCTAGAGCTTGAACCTCAGCTGTATAGTTGGAACAGAATTTACCAGTGGGAATGTGCCTAGTCTCATAGTGGTTGTCAGGATATGAGATAAAGATACCGGCACCTCCATTCCTAACAGCATTAGTTGCTGATCCATCTGTATAGGCATGTATCCATGATTGATCGGGATAGCTTTCTTGGATCATACTCAATGTAGCAGTTCGTTTTTGCAGATCATTATACTCGTGGTATGAGCAAGATAGCTGATTGAATAGATTCAGCTAATATGGAATGCACAGGAATACAATAAAAACTAGGACAGAGAATAATGGAGGCAGGCGTGTATCAGGAGAGAGGCGGGTGGTTTAGGTAAGAAATGGTATTAGAAATGGAGAAATTAAAACGTGCATGTCGAAGATCATCTCAGACAAAATAATGTAGGGTGTTTAGATTGTCGGGTTTAAGGCACCCCATATGATAGGTTAAACGTGGTTCAAGATGAAACTTGTTTCGTAGGAAGAACAGGTCCTGATCGCAATGAACTAGATGCCCATAGTGCGTTGATGGTCGCAGTAGAAGAAAGGAATCAGTACAAGGAAACAGCTAAAGTGAAATTACTGTATGAGATCTGACATCTGCATTTGCTTCTTCATGTGCCATACGGACTGGGTAGATGATCATCTCTCTCCACAAGTGTTTATCTTTAGTGCTGTTTATCAACTTTTTTGTCACTTTTTTTTCCATATAATGATATTAAGCAGCTTAGTAACTTCTCTCTGTGCGGCTCTGTCTCTAGTTCCGCTGTTTTTGTGGGCTGGTTGATTCTGATGTGTGGAATAATTTTTATTTTATTTATTTATTTTTTGTTTTGTGTGCACTGGCCTCTATCAGTGTGTTCTCATTACTCATTTTAGCTGCCAATAGTATTCTATTCTTTTGTGAAACTTAGTTTTTGTGACGTTCAGTGATCGTATTTGTTTACTGATTATCTATGGCTCGCTTATACATAGCAGAATGGGATGTATGTAACAACACTACAGAAGTGTTTTTGTTGCTTCCATCGATAAATATTTATCGCACAGAATGCCTTTAATTTTCTAAATTGCTACTTTTGCTTGGGGTAGTCTGTTCTTTATGTCTGAGATGATATCTTCCTGCCGATTGTATTAGTGCGTCCGTGTATTTGAATCTATTGTTGCATACCATAACTGTTCCATTTATTTTGTTGTGGACTCTGGACAATTCTATTTAGTCGAGATGACTAATATTTATGTTCTTCTGGTTACTTTCACTAAGACCTGACAAAAACGTTTAATGTTTAGAACTTATTAAAACAACTTTGGGGCTTAAACAATAAAGAACAAAAATAGGTAGAGAAAAGCCTGTATTTGCAGCAGAGGATTACACAATGTCTAGAAATAAAGAAAACTACATTATAATTAAATCCTAGTTTTTGTTCTTTGGTATTTCCCCAGGCAACAGGCTGAATGATCTAGATGTCCAGCCAGTTAGCCTGATTTTGATGGTAAGTATAAGCTATATTTGAAATTATTTTTAATTATTATGGAGCACTTGCAGTAATTTGTTAAATAGTACAGAACATCCATGTCTAAAGAAATGACCGACCTGGACAGAAATGACAAAATCAACAACTACGACGCATGGACCATAGCCCAACCTTCTAACTATGAGCAGAACACATTCGACTCAACAAGCGCCGTAACAAATTAAACCCCTTACATGAGCTTAATAACCACAACTGTACCCATCCATACGAGACAGTTCAAGCTACTCACATGCCGAGGACTTACCATAGAAAATAACTAGGAAAGCTACCGCAGGATCTCCAGCAAATGAACAAACAAACACTCTTTCCGCCACTACACAACAGTTACATAACCTATGCCATTTCTTCAAGTCAGCATTAATAGCTGAGAAAACGCCACTACACAACAGTTACATAACCTATGCCATTTCTTCAAGTCATCATATGCGATTTTAATATTAAGATAAGACGTCCACGAGGGAGTTGTTAACTATAACGGATTAAAGTTGACGATGAGGTTGAAGGTTACAAAATCTATTTTGTTCCAACATCATTTATAAAAGAAGCGAGCCTTACTGGTATTTATTTGTGTGACGTCACATTTTTCAAACCTACCCTCCCCCTATCGTCACACTTCGTCACAAAATTTTAGACCTTCCCTCCCCCTGACTACGTAACGCCACATGTGAACGACCACCAGATCCCTGTATAGTACATGTCACAACCAGATAATCTATTAACTTTCCTTTCTTGGACATCCGCTCCAGTCAATGTCTCCTGTGTCATTGTTTCTGTAATCAGTTTCCTCTCTGTTCTCCGACTTTGTTAGGGTCTACCTTTCCTTTGGTTCTGCGCTGGGAGGTTTCTGATCAAAGACATTGACAGCCAGCCTGCAAAAGAAGGCCCATATTTTCTTGACCATCGGCACACTAACATCATATTCCCAAAATGCCTCAATGGGCGTGTAACGGGATGCTTTACCTTGTTTTTTTTAAACTGCAAAACAAAGGTTTTTGAAGATGGCAATACAATTGATGTCATCTTAAGAATAAAGCCGTGGTGGTTTATAAATTAAATGCGGTTTCTTTTCAGAAAAACACTGCCCTAAGGACGTTGGTGCTAAATCACAATGAATTTAGAGAGCAGGGGGGCAGAATCATCGGGCAAGCATTAGGTGATATTTAAGTATTACTTTTATTATAGATCATTTGTATTACCTTAACTAAAGATAGATGTCAGTACTCTCACTTTTTCTAGGTATTATTATTTTTACTATTGATAGAGAGACTTGCTTTCACTTCAGATAAGTAGTATTACTTTCACTATAGGTAGTTAATATTACATTCACTAGAGGTAGTTAATATTACATTCACTATAGGAAGTTAGTTTTACATTCACAATAGGTAGTTAATATTACATTCACTATAGGAAGTTAATATTACTTTTACTATAGATATCTAATATTAATTTCAATATAGGTAGTTAGACCTATTATTAGACCGGTCCTCTGACGTCCAGGCCGGGTCTTGCTGCATGGGCAACAGCTCGATCTACAATTGCCCATCCTCGTGCCACCGAAAGTTATTTCGGGAGGTACGGTCCTATGGTCAGTATTGACTGGAAGGGAAGATAGATAGATAGTTAATATTACATTCACTATAGGTAGTTAATATTATATTCCCTATAGGTATTTAATATTACATTCACTATAAGTAGTTTATATTACATTCACTATAGGTAGTCAATATTACATTCACTTTAGGTAGGTAATATTACATTCAATATAGGTAGGTAATATTACATTCACTATAGGTAGTTAATATTACATTCACTTTAGGTGGTTAATATTACTTTTACTATAGATAGCAAATATTAATTTCATTATAGGTAGTTAATATTAGTTAATATTAATTTCACTATAGGTAGTTAATATTAGTTAATATTAATTTCATTATAGATAGCTATCCCACTGAAGAAACTTTAAGCCACAAAAAGAAAACAAACAAACAGACTTTCATAAATGGGTGGCGCGTAGATTAGGACGACTGACAAGGTCTCCAGCTTGGAACTGATGACAAGAACCCAATAAGTGCCAGTGGAACAAGAGACAAAAAGCGACGCTGGCGATGGATATGACATACATTGAAGAAGTTTGTTGATAGCATTGCAAGACAGTCCTTGATCTGAAATTCCCAGGTCAAGACAGCCAGAAGAAGACCGAAAAACACACGGAGAATAGACTGCAGACAGAAATAAAAGAGATAAAGGAGATATGGAAAGACTTCAAACAGATGGCACAGGACAGGGAGGATTTGACGTGAGTTAGTTGGAGGCGTCTGTGGCCTAAGTTTCATAATCCAGATACCAGGTTCGAAATCTGCTGCAGGCGGTTTGGTAGCAGATCGCTTTGTGTGGATTTTTAACAATGGTATGAGCGCCGTACCGTTCAGAAAGCAATGGCAAACTACTGAATGAAAAAAATTGCCTAGAAAAATCACAAACAGCCAATAAAAGCTGGGGTTGATTGCCACGTGACCTGTAAAGGATAAGCAACTAACTTTAGTTGGAGGAGCTAAAAAATGTGATGACATAATGAAAAATATAAATTCCTTCTTGTTATTCTAATGATCTGAAAGTGCTTCCTCAAACTTTCTCTAGATTTTCTAAATCTTGTTGGCTAAATATATTGCATGATGTTAACTATATTGTTTTGCTAAGAATACCTTCTTGCGTTACGTCTTTGTCAGCTGTAAATACCACCCTGGAAGACATTGACCTGAGCTGGAACCACCTTAGAAGATGTGGTGCTGTTGGAATAGCCAAAGGAATGCAGGTAGTGTAATAAAGAGAAAACTTTCTACTTCAGACAGATCACATTATGTAGTTTTCTTAAAGAAATGCTTCTAACCAACAACGAAACAATCCTAACAGCTTTTTCGGGAAAATACGGAAACAGCGCTCATCGCATCATGAAAACTAAATTAAACATCCATTAAAAGATAAAGCATACTTTACAATCTTTTCATGGTGCATTTTCAAGAAAATGCGAAAACGGGCCTCACACCGGGAAAGCTATATTGGTAAAGGTAAAGGATCCCGTTGCATGCTCATTGAGCTATATTGGTTAGGCCCATATTTTCTTAACCATCGGCACACTAGGGGTGATGTGGTCATCATCACACCGGTCGCCTTTAACCTTCCCAGAGTTGCTCTGGTACCCAATTCCTGAGGCTAGGTCGACCCTGGAGCAGCTTGTGGTCTAAAATAAATCCCACCCCAGCTGGGTATCTAACAATGAACCACCGAGCTAGGAAGTCAGGATTAATAGTACGTTCAAACATTCTCTGTGAAACCCCGCGAACAAGCTTAGAAAAAAATCACTTGATTTCTTAAGTACATGTCATAGGAACGCGATATTTTCATTGAAGTACGTGTGGCATCAGCCCCATGACAGCCGAACATCTGCTCCAGTCCTGCACAACATACATCAATGAGAAGAGCAGCATATGGCAACAGTCTACTTCATTGCACAAAAAACTATTTGGAGATTTCTGGAATCTTGAGCTGTGTTAAAGAAGATTATAATGTATTTTTACATGTTGACCACACTTAGTTTTGTTAGCAGTTTAATCTACGCGGTAACAATTCTATCTGGGGCCAACATGATGTATTTTCGCACAATGTTAATAATAAATGAACGCGAAATAGGGTTTGCGTTACTAGGCTATATGAGCCGCGGTAGCATAGTGGTTAGTGCACTGGCTTCCTAGCGCAGTGGTCTATGGTTCGATCCCCAGATGAGGCGGGAATTTTTTAGGCCACAAACGGCTCCTGGGTCGACCCATCCCCAAATGGGTACCAGAGCAACTCTGGGAAGGTTAAGGCGGCCGGCGTGATGCCGACCACATCACCCCTCGTGGGCCGACGGTCAAGATAATATGGGCCTAACACCATATTCCCAATATGCCTCAATGGGCGTGTAACGGGTTCCTTTACCTTTACCTTTTTTACTAGGCTATGATGACGCAATAGGTGCTGCACTAATGTATGCAGACCGTTTATTCGGGGCCTTCTGTTGAATGAATCCGTCAGAGTAAGACGTGGATACTATCGCTCCCAAGATTTGAAGTTATATAGTTCTCCTACGTGGCATAAGAAATTGAGAAGGACACCACTTATATGTAAGAAGATGTCAATTTTAAGTATGCAAGTACAATGATTTTTATGCAGAGGAATTTTACGGGAGTATCAATATTAATCTCCATATTCTGGTTATCGCTACTTAGGTGTTAACCTGTTTAGGCACCTTTCGTATATAAGCCAGATATGTAACGATATTACACGGACTGTAGGAGCCTGCCATAATTGTATGTAACTACATTTTATCATGAACTGTATTTCTACGTGTAATTAAACCTACTGTTTTATGTGGACCCATCCACGACGATCGTTGTCAAGTTATGTGCCATTGAATGAACTGCCTTGACACTCACGACATTCACTTACGTATAAGCACGATACCGCCAACATAATTGTACACACAAAAACCCCAACGTAACAAGCTGTCTACTGCCTTTATTAGAGTCATTAACTTGGAAGTATGAAGGCGAAAAAGGAAGGAGAGTTTTCCGTGAACTGAAGTTTACATGCGGAAACATATCTAATTTGAATCTTTGTCGATGAATTTCATTAAGATGATTTTCCGGAAGAAAGAAAAGTAACATGTAGACTGCAATTATTGCATATAGCGGGTTCGATTCCCAGCAGCGGGAAAATAATGTATGGACATTTTTTTTTCAGAACGAGTAGGTCCTAATGATGTCATACTCCCCCCTGGTCTTCTGGGTAGTGAGGTCGGATACCTAGCCTTCTCCGATAAGGGCGAAAAAATAGAAGGTCCCGTGTACAAGTTGCGCACTTTAAAAATCCCACGGCAGTTTAAAATCGTAAAGAGTAGGCCAAAAGGCCGCTGCCCTGGCAAAAAGTGAACATTAGAAACTTACCCACTACAACAACATTTATAGAATGTGTCATTTTTATAAACACACATTGGGATTCTCGCCTGTGCTTGGTAGTTCGTGCACTGTGCTGAGATTCTCCTTGTGTGATCTAAGCACTGAGTTTGGAGCACCTTTGATGAAGATATTCCATAAAAAGCAAACCAAAACAAATCAACATTAATTACTTGACTCAGTCGATGAGCTGTTAAGCAGCGTTTTTTTATTGCAATCCCCTTATACAACTCTGTGATCATTTTATAATAAAACACGTATTAATGCATATAGAGTCAAATATGGACCATTTCTACAGTAAATGAACGGTTTTCAAGTTGATATAAAAAGCTACTTTCTAAAACAAATATATAAATAAAAAATAATAGGGTATGAAATCAGTTTTACAAGTAAACGGTACACATGAAACAAGGGACGTTTCGGGTTTTACCCTTCGCCAGCCACAGTTACGAACAGGTGACAAGGACAAGAACTACATATAGGTGCTACAAAAATCAACGATGATGAGGAAATCACCAAATGAGCGATACAAGCAGATGAAATGACGGTGATGAGCGAAACGATAACAGTAATAACGCAAGAAAATCGTAAAACCAGAAATACATGTCGAAACAGGAAAGTAAATAATCGACGAAGCGAAGACAGAAATGAACAACACTATTAAAACAAGTAAAAAATCACTTAGCTGAATCCCAGAAAGAAACATTCAAGATGGCTGAAAAAATGAGGCGTCATGCGGAAGTGACGTTTGAGCTAGTGACGGCTGGGAAAAGATAATTGAACAAACGAAACGAACCAAAGCAAAAACAAGAATAGAAAGGAAAATGACGACAGACGAAATAAAATATGAAACAGAGACAGAAGCCACCAGAATTATGCAAAATGATGCTGGATATTCAAGCCAGCAGGAGATAAAACGCCCATTTGAAAAATGAGACGATTCTCCAACGAGAAGCAAGTTCGGTCGTCGCCGGCACATGACAGCAGGGCAGTGACATGAATGTCAGAGTTACCTGAATGGTCAGGGCTATTGAAGTGAAGGGCCACCGGTAAATGTTTGTCATGATAGATGTCATTCAAGTGCTCACGAAACCTGTCTGCCAGACGTCTGCCAGTTTCACCAATGTAGGTCATGTCACACCTCTTGCAGATGATAGCATAAATCAGGCTTCTGGATTCGCACGTGACAGACTCCCCAATGGTAAATTTACCATTAGGAAAGGAGACTGACTGCGTTTGGAGTACAAAACACGTATTCAGTTTTAGAAACAAAAGTAAAGTATCCAGTTATAAAATTTCTTGGGGTTGCATGCGGGCCAGAGAGAGCTAGTCTAAAATTGCGTTAGTTTAAAATTTTTATTTTATTTTTTTACCGCTCTGTCATCTGAAGATCTACTACACCATCACTTATGTCAACCAGCAGTTGCGATCGACTGTTTGCTGACACCTGCTATAGATCGATGCCTTATACGAGTATATTATAATAATCATGGTCCACATCTGACACTCTAGGTCAGTGGTTCTTAAACTTCCCACAATTCTGTACTTCCTTCATAATCTACGATCGTTATGTCTTTGTAAAATGTAACAAATAATTTTTAGGAATAATCTCATCATTCATTCAATAATTCGTAATCCTTCAGATCCCAAAAGGAGCATAGGCCTTCAACTAACGTATGCAATGTCTTACCCTCTCGTGCCATCATCTCAAAGTCTCTCCATTTTTCTTCATCTCTTTCATGTCTGTCTCAAGTTCTCTTCTCCATGTGTTCTTTGGTCTTCTTCTTCCTCTCTTATCCTGTGGATTCCAGAGTACGGACTGCCTTCTAATGCTATCAACAGGTTTCCTCATTGTGTGTCCTATCCATCTCCAGGGTCTTCTTCTCATCGTTTGTTCCACTGACGTTTGTCTAGTTCTTCTCATCAGTTCTACATTTGTGCTCACGCAACATCATGTATGCTTATTGCAGTAACCCTCTTCATGCATAACTGACTATGGGAACCCGCCCCATATGGGATAGCGCTCCGCTGTTTTTTTTTTCTCTTGTTCCTTTCGGCTTCTTTTTTTTTCTCTTCTATTTACTGTGAGAGCTTCTTTTCGCTCAGTTCTGAGGTGGCGCCATAGGGAGCTTCGCCACTTGGTGCAATCAGGCAGCTTCACCCACCCAGGTTGCTGGATTTATATCCAGTGCCTTCATGTTTCTCTTGCAGACATCTTTGAACCTAATCTGCGGTCGCCGGGCTTTTCTTTTGCCGTCTGCCAGTTGTCCGTAGAAAATATCTTTGGGGATTTGACCATCTTCCATGAGGCGGATATGGCCAAGCTGTTGTAGCCTGCACTGTCTGATCAGTGTATACACGATTTGAAGGCCAGCACGTGACAGCACGTCGACATTTGTCACTTTTACTTTTACGAAATACCAAGGATGTGGCGTAGACACCGTAGATGGAAGGTATTAAGCTTCCTTTCTTACTTGGCATAGATTGTCAATGTCATGGTAAAAGCTTATATATCACCCGTAAGACAGAGGTTTTTATTAATTATTTTATTAATGTGGGCAGTCCTGAGCCCATAACAATAAGGAACCAGAAGCTGGAACAGACTACACATTTAGATACATAGGATGTATAGTAACACCAGATGGCAGAACATGCAAAGACATCGAGAACAGAATGAATAAAGCGAGAACAGCCGTTGCTAGTCTCAGCAACATCTGGAAGTCTTCCCAGTACAGCACAAACACCAAATTAAGATTATATGAGAACTGTGTACTTTCTGTGCTTCTCTATGGTGCGGAATGCTGGAGAGTAACAGAGAAGGAAATATCGAAACTGTCCTCCTTCCACACAATCTGCCTGAGGTAAATTCTCGGAATATTTTGGCAGAATACTATCACTAACCAAGAACTACTTAGTCGGAGTAACCAAGAGGACATGCACACCATCATAGCTGGCAGACGCTGGAGCTGGGTTGGCCACGTCCTCAGAAGATACCCCGATGCCATCACAAGAACAGCTATGCTATGGACCCCCGAAGGAAAGCGAAAGAGAAGCCAACCAAAAACAACTTGGCGGAGAACTGTGGAGGCCGAGATGCAAACAATGAACCAGAGCTGGGGCACTGTCCGAAGGATGGCCGCCGACGGAACAAAGTGGAAGCAGTTTGTTGCTA
The DNA here is from genome assembly GCA_024509875.1 of Oreohelix idahoensis. Lineage (NCBI taxonomy): Eukaryota > Metazoa > Mollusca > Gastropoda > Stylommatophora > Oreohelicidae > Oreohelix > Oreohelix idahoensis. The sequence goes on from JAMPIV010015693.1 coordinate 241,066, forward strand.
CCCTACAAGACGACACCAGGAGTGATGGCCACTGACTGCTTTGACAGTCGGCGGCTTAGGATCAAAGAAGAACGAACGAACGAACGAACGAAATCTTTATTTCATCAGGGTAAAGAAATAGGCATAATTGCCTTTTTACATTTCTGCCCTGCAATACAATTTACAGTGTGTTAAAAATTAAAATATTAACAACTTCAGACAGGATCAATTAATAATATTATCACAATCAGAAACTTAGCTCAGACAAGTACATTTACTCATAGTCATTCACACACATAGAGAGAGAGAGAGAGAGAGAGAGAGAGAGAGAGAGAGAGAGAGAGAGAGAGAGAGAGAGAGAGAGAGAGAGAGAGAGAGAGGTCAAGCTATAGAGCTACTTAATATAAAAAATTCAATTTAAAATAAAAATATTACAATGATAGTTAAATGCTCGTGGAAACGTTGAAATAACTGAAACAGAATTGTCGTTAAATGTGTGTACAAGATTTCATGACATGTGAATGCAGATGTCTTTTGAATGTGGTGTAATTATCAGTTTTGACAGACTTGGGTAGAGAATTCCATGCTAAACCACCTGCATAACTAAAACAACTTCGGAAGAGGTCAGTTCGAGGTTTTGCAAGGTCCAAAAGTAGGTCGCCACGTATAAAATATGAGCAGTATTTATATCGAAAGAACTTTTGCAAATATGAAGGCGTTCTGCCGTGTAATATTTGATGCACAAATAGGAGATCTTGGAAAAAGAAGAATTTTTTAAGAGGAAGAACATTCAGCTGTGAAAATAGCTGAGCACTGGGAATGTTATCATTCAGGCAAACAAGTCGTAGCGCCCTTTTGTGTAGGGATTCTAGGCGTTTCAAAAATGACAAGCCACAGTGACTCCAGATATTTGAGCAATAAGAAAGGTGACTTTGAATATGTGCATAATAGAATATAAGTCTAGAGTGCGGACATAAAAAATGTTTGATTTTTGAGAGTTGAAACAATTTTTGTGAGAGAAAAGAGAATAAAAAAGCAGCAACTTTGATACAATGGATGAAATGCAGGACACTTAATGTTTCATGGAACTAAGCAGCCGGATATAAGACTTATGAGGTATAGAAACATAATGCAGCCATTGGCGGTTTTACGCGTAGGCAACGTAGGCTTTTGTCTAGGACCTCGTGCTTTTAAGAGCCTCGCGCACAAATATATGCTTGTTGATACAACTTGAATTTATCAAAAGGAGCCTCGCAAGTTCACACTTGCCTAGGGCCAGGCACGTTGGTCTAGGGCCTCGTGCAACTTAAAAATGCCACTGAGCGCAGTTACTGAGTAGCTTTCTTGGAAATTCTAGTAATTTGCTTAAAATGATATTGAATTTTTTTTTTCCAGTCCAACAGGTCCTTGCGTTGTGTAAACCTGGCCTGGAATGGTTTCGGATTTGAAGGATGTGTAGCTATTGGAGACATGTTAAGCTGCAACACCACCATCACGGAGCTTGATCTCTCGTGCAATCGAATAAACCCTCCAGCATTACTTGAGCTTCTCAGAGGCGTCGCCAAGAATAAGGCTTTGAAAATACTCAGGGTATAAATAATTGCAAAATATCGTGCTAATTATGTGTTAGCTGCCTTCTCAAACTTTCTTCTACATGTTTCTCTTTTCCTTACTTTTTTCATGTGTGGTAGCTAGTGCCCTTGTTAGGTAGCCTGCGTAAAACATTGAAATGCTCTGATTTATGTAGCAATACGTTTTATATGATATTGATAAGGTAGGCTTTCTTTAGCCCGCTGCTTGTTTTCTTCCCTTGTACCAACAGACTTAACATATATTAGCCAAGAACGACACCATGTACAAATCACGGAATCAGGGTGTAAGTAATTAAGAATTAAATATTCTTCATCATCGCCGAGATTATCATCATCACCTTAGCCCATATTCAAACCTGGAAGACTGGTTTAACTGTATTTGTCTGGCCTTATCATCGTGATCTTTTCACCTTGGTTGAACCTGCTCGGAGGACAGTGGACAAATGTCATAGGATCGATAAGGCCCCAAATTTATCTTACCATTTCAGCGTGAAGCAAAATGTCATGAAAAACACCATGCATTGTCCATATTATATAGTAACAATCAACTTCATCTGCATCATTGAGTGAAGCAGTATTAACAGGTAACTTCGATACTCACTGTAAAGTGTTTTAACATATGGATTTGGAAAGCAGCAGTTTTGAGGACTATCATTTACTTACATCATTTTATCAGCATTTGATTTGTCATTATTGTCCCACACATGTGTCACGGATTGCCTCCCCTGCTTTGCAGTAGTGGTCCAACATGAACAAAACTCAAGAGTATCTAATATTGGCTTCCAAGGTATCTATCTGCGCGCAAGACTACTCTTGGTAGAGATGTAGATAGAAGATTAATGACACTTCTACCTGAAGAGAGCGTTCACAAGATATTTCCAGAAGTCACGAACAATGTTGCCTTGGGCTGAACAATTGTTAATGCATTATATCTGGTCCGTCGCCTTTTGTGAAGAATTTAAGCAATGGTTTAGCCCGTTCAAGCCCCCAGTTGGTGTAATCCAACGAAATCTCTCTTATAAGGTATAGCTCTGTTTAGTGTAAATATATGTCTAAGTATTTATATATATATATATATATATATATATATATATATATATATATATATATATATATATATATGTATATGTATATATATATATATATATATATATATATATATATATATATATATAGATTAAACATTCTGGCTCATGCGTTTGCTTTCATACATATAACTGAATAAACTATTATTGTTTAGTTTTAAAACAACCGGTAACAGATTTAATAGTGTAAAAGTCTTTAACATGTTAAAATAAATATGGAAAGATTAGTGGAATTTTGATGGATATAAAGCTTTCGCCATTGAGACGTAGGTGTGAATTTAACTTTATACTTAAAGTTTAACTGAAATGTCCTTTTTGCTGGTGCCTTTTAGTTAGCACTTAGCTTGTATGAGTGAATCCTGCAGCTGTGGCTAATCAATTCTGTGATGACGAAAGCCTTCTTCGCACTCTCTTCCACTGTAGGCGGTTATGGTGGATGCTTTTCTCTCACACTAGCGGTGTTAGTACCACACATCATCTGATGGCTTGTAACCACGAACCCAAATTTTTGGGAATACACAATGTTCCTGGTACAGGTTTTCAGATGGACGCGAGCAATTTCGGTGCATATGCTCTCGAATCAATTTCGTCTGAGAAATTCCTCTTATGACGGTGTTCTGTGATACACTTGGCCAGGGAAACTAGTAATTCCTCTTCGACGGGTGTTCTGCGATACACTTGGTCTGGGATATTATTTCTCTTATGACTGATGATCCAATTCCTGGGTTTCCAGTCTTGTATTTATAATGTCCTGGTCCTGAAGTTTTACAGTCTGTGTACTTAAATATGCTGGTTTACTCTTAGGGTTTCAGAGTTGCCCAAATACTGTCGATCTGTCACTTTTGATATAGGAATTCAAGGTCCGATCCTTCTCTTCCTGGCTATTGGGAGTTGCTCGTATGAAGGTGCGAAGCTGTCTGTTCTGTGTTTCTGAGTTCGCTGGATTATATCTCTCATTCTCAGTTCAAATTACAGATGGTGTTCCCGCCGAATGTTCCAATAGAATTCATTGTATATTCCGGCTCTCACTTCAAACCAATCAAATCTCTCTAGCACTGTTTGGGTGGGGAAGTTTTAATTCCAAATATTCCTTCGCGTGTTTTAATATTAAATTTAAAATTCCACGCGTGACCTCTTTATAATAAGACGTAATATTGTTCCGGCTGCCTCCCACAATATTGTGACCATGTTTTCCTGGCGTAATGTCTTCCGCCAAGATGTCTACCCCAACAGGTTATCAAATTATCGCCTTTATCTGCGTGCCTCCGCCAGACAGATGTCTGGTCAGACAATAATGTCTTCTTTCATCGTACGCACAATACAAACTTGTGTCAACACGTTCATCAGCTTTTCAGTGGGGTCAAATGTTGGCCCGCCGCGTTTCAAAGGGTGGTCAGACTGAGAGAATAGATAAGCGTATGACCGGTATAATTACCTGGTATTATCGCACGTACCTTGCGGAACGTAAACAATTCTGCGTGTAAAGCAGATATGTCCGTAGGGGAGTAGAGTGTTCGAGATTTCACCCTACTAGATTCAGCATAGTGAGTAAAATAATGAATGAAAGGGCAAAAAATTGCCTAATAATAAGCGAATCGAATGGGAGAGAGAGAAAAATGAAGAAACAAAAAATGATACTGACTGAATGGACGTGAGATCGCATACCCGTATCGTCATCATGCTATCATCATCATCACTACCACCACAACTATTATCTTTATCATAGTCACTGTCATACGTCCTCAGAAGAGACCCCGATGCCACCACAAGAACAGCTGTGCTATGGACCCCTTAAGGAAAGCGAAAGAGAGGCCGACCAAAAACAACTTGGCGGAGAACTGTGGAGGCCGAGATGCAAACAATGAACCAGAGCTGGGACGCTGCACGAAGGATGGCCGCCGACCTAGCAAAGTGGAAGCAGTTTGTTGCTGCCCTATAAGACGCCACCAGGCGTGATTGCCACTGACAGCTTTGACAGTCGGCGGCTAAGGATCAATGAAGAAGTCAATGTCATCGGCTCTGTTATCATTATTGTTTTAATCATTTGATATAATTATATCCAAATTATTATCTATGTCATTGAAAATATCACCACCACTATCATTATTATTATTATCTTAGGTCGGGGGGCGTGGGTTGCATTGTGGCCCAAAATCAAAAAGATAGTATCAAGGGATGGAACTTTGTCTCGGAGCGCATTATGGTTGTAAAACTAAAAGAAGGAGAAACCATAGTCAACCTGGTCATAGTGTATGGGCCAAATGAGGATGAGAGAGCAGAGGCCAAGGAGGAATTCTTCGAGCTGCTTCAAAGGACAGTGAATGACTGCCTAGATGAAGTTATCATGCTCGGAGATTTTAATGCCAAAGTTGGAAATGACCATGCTAGATGGGGTGGAGTTATCGGAAGATATGGAGAAGATACTCTCAATGACAATGGAAAGCGACTCCTTAGATTCTGCAGTGAGCAGAATCTGATCATTACAAACACAAAGTTCCCCCATAAGCGCATACATGCATACACTAGATGTGAACCAACCAAGAATGAGAAGTCAGTGATCGACTATGCCATTGTTCGGAGAAGCTCATTCAGATATGTCCGAGATGCAAGAGTCTGGAGGAGGCCAGAGATTGGAAGTGATCACTACCTGCTAACAATCAAACGAACAACTGAAAGAGTTGCTCAGCCTAGGAACTGAACAACATCATGCAAGAAACCAAGTAAACGAGCAGGAGAAATGAGCATTAGGACCTACAAGCTGAGAGAGCCAGAAATTAAGACCAAATATCAAGGGCTTATTGCTGCAGCGGCGAGCAACACAGAAGAAACAACCTGATGACTTGGAAACCCTCTGGAATAAATCCAAGGATATCATAAAGACAGCTGCTGCAGAAGCATGCGGTGAAGTCCGACTTGGGAACCAGAGAAAGAGGACACCTTGGTGGACAGAGGAAGTCAAAGAGAAAATAAGAGAGAAGAAAATGGCATGGAAACAATACTTAGGAGCTAAAAACACAACAGGACAAATGGAAAAATATAGAGAATATGTGACACTCAGAACAGAAGCAAAGAACAAAGTGCTAGCAGCAAAACAGAAGTCCTGGGAAGAATTTGGAGAAAAGCTAGAAAAGGATGCACAAGAAAACCAGAAATTGTTCTATAAGACCCTAAAGAACATGAGGAAGGAAAAACAATGCCCTCTCAAATTTATAAAGGACAAGCAAGGCAAATTGCTTACTGCCCCGAAGGAAGTAATGGAAAGATGGAAAGAATATTTCTCAGAACTCCTGGATGGTGAGCATGGTGAGGCATCAGAAATGATAACCACTAGCACAGAAGAGAAAACCAATGATGGTGAAGATGACATAAAGATGGAAGAACTGAGGGCAGCACTAGAGAAAATCAAGATGGGCAAAGCAGCAGGGCATGATGGTATAACACCGGAAATGGTTAAGTACATGGGAGCATCAGGCGACCTATTACTCTTAAAGGTCCTACAGGCAGCATGGTGCAACAAGACCATACCAAAGGATTGGGAGATTGCCATCATAACACCAATTTTCAAAAAGGGTGACAATCGACAATGTGGAAACCATAGAGGCATATCCCTTCTCAGTGTCCCTGGTAAAATCTACTCTAGAATCCTAGAGCAGAGACTCCGACGTCTAGCTGAGCCACAATTGGATGAGGTCCAGTGCGGATTCCGAGCAAACCGAAGTACTCAAGACCTAGTCTTCACACTCAGACAGCTGAGTGAAAAGGCCCTTGAGTATAAGAGTGAGATCCATCTTTGTTTCATAGACCTGGAAAAGGCGTTTGACAGGGTCCCCTGGAGCAAACTTTGGGACTGTTTGGCAAGGAAGAATATTCCAGCACCTCTGATTCATGCTATACAGAGCTTCTACAAGTCTTGCAGAAATTATGTGAGGACAGCAAACCATAAGTCAGAAGAGTTCAGGACCACCACTGGTGTAAGACAAGGTGATATCCTATCACCTTACCTCTTCATACTCCTTATGGACGATGTCATCAAGGCATGTAAGGAGAAAACAAGAAAGTATTCAGTGGGGTACTGGAAGATGAGACAGGTCTATATTTCGGAGCTGGCATTTGCTGATGATGTTGCCCTGATTGCTAAATCAGAGGCACATCTCCAATCCAACCTGCAAGTCTGGAAGGAAGAGCTGGAGAAGAGAGGGATGGTCATAAGCAGCTCTAAAACAAAATCCATGGTGATATCACGAGAAGAAAGAAAACATCAGATTAAGTTGGGAGAACAGGTCCTGGAGCAGGTCGACCACTTTAAATATCTTGGAGCTATTATAGACCGAAAGGGAGGCATCAAAGAAGAGTTGGCCACTCGAAAAGCAGCGGCTGGGAGACTTTTTCAGGCCATAAATCGTGGATTCGTCAGCAAGAAAGAGGTTGGTAAGAAAACGAAGATGGCTGTATACCGCTCCACCTATGTCCCAGTCTTGACATATGGATGCGAGTCGTGGGCAATGACTACAACCCACAAAAGCCAGATCCAAACCTCAGAAATGAGGTATCTGAGGAAAGTGGTTGAAGTAACAAGAAGAGACATGGTCCGCAACCAGACGATACGTCAGGGCTTAAAATCCCACGCGCTGCAGAAACAAATAGAACAGTCCCAACTGAGATGGTTTGGCTATGTCTGCAGAATGGGAGAAGATCGGCTACCACGACAAGCATGGGAAACAAATAGCCAGGGATCCAGACCTCCAGGACGACCCAGAGTCCGCTGGGAGGACAACATTAGACAATCTATGAAGGACCGAGGACTAGAATGGAACCACGCCAGGAAGAAGACAGCTGATAGAATGGTCTGGCGCTCTCTCTTCCAAACCTCTACACCTCACGGTAGAAGGGGAACGACTAAGTATCTTAGGTCGGCATTGCTATCATTAATATCATCATACTTATCGTCATCGTCCTTATGTAGTAGGTAATCCCATTGCCGATACTGCCGTAGCATAATGAAGTGTTTGAGACTTAACCATACTAGATCTCAGCATTATAAGTTGGGGGGAACCAGATCCTTTCCTCGCTGCCTTTACTTCCCCAAATACAAGAGCAGAGTCAGTTACCCATTTATAGCTTGGTTGACCTTAGTTTTAAGCTAACAGGTTTCAAACTCGGAACCCAGTAATTTTGCTGCGATAGACAATCCTACTACTTACTCTGCCAACCGTACGGATCCTTATGTATCTTCATGAAAATAACCATCACCATGTATAGTCATTGCCCGTCCTCTATTATTGTCATCATAATTATTATCAAAATCATCATTGTACTCGTAATAAATGTCATAAATCATCTCAATCATTATTATACAGTCTTTATCATTACAATTACTAATCTCATAAGAATGATCATTATCACATTTCTCCTCACCGTCATCTCTTTTTGTAATCATTATTATATTCACCACATCTTGACCCGAGCTTCTTCTCTTTCATGCTTTTAAAAAAATGCAAAACACAATTTCTGCCTGTTCCTATATAACGCATGTGTCTTCACCTTTCAACTCCCAAAGCGGGAAAGACCTTCAACAAACTTACACCAAATCTTCCTGTCACGTGCCATCAGCTCAAGGTCTTTCCATGTCCTCTTCATCTCCTTCTTGTCTGTCTCCAGTTATCTTTCCCATGTTTTCCTTGGACTTGCTCTACCTCAGTTGCCTTGATGATTCCAGAATAGGGATTGTCTGGTAACGCAATCAACAGGTTTTCCCAATGTGTGTCCGATCCATTTCCAGCGTCTTCTTCTCACTTCTTGTTTCACTGGCGATTGTCTAGTTCTTGTCATAAGTATACAGCATGTCTGTGTTTTTTGTTTGTTTTTTGTCTTTTAACCAGGACACTTATTTGACACATCTACCAGATCGGCTACAACCCAATAACAGCAGCGTTTTCAAGCTTAATCCTGGCCGTCGTAAAGAAGCACAGAGAAAGTGCACTGGAAAACATAGACATGGCGGTAAGGAGATCAAACAAATTATAGTTGTTAAAAAGGACAACACGGCAGTTATACAGTATACATAGTGACATAGACAGACAGACATAAGTAGATGGAAAGACCAGAAATATGCATCGTTAATATATTTATCTATTTTTACTTCAAACAATTTCGAAAAGTTGACAGACAGAGAATTATACAAACAAACAAAAATTCATATTAATTTCAATTTTATTAATTTTATTTTTTTTACGATTCATTATTGGGAAATACACAACTACGCCAATTTTCAGAGCTATTGCTCATCTAGAAGGGATTGAAAAATCGATTGCAAGATTTGAAGGTGACAACAGGGCGACATACGTTGCGAGTTTAAGACAAGCCTGTAAAAAGACATGGATTGACAGGTTTGGTTTGCTTTTGGGGTCAATCTACATTGCACACGGACAACTCCATCAGCGCTCCAATCCACTTCCTTAGAATACACATGGAGGATCTCAGCCAATGCACGAACCCCGTACCACCGGCGAGAATCCCAATGTGCGTAAATAGGAATCACACATTCTATAAATATTTTTGTGGTGGGAAGGTTTCTAATTTTTTTAAATTTTTGCCAGGGCAGCTGTCTTATTGCCTACTCTTTACTATTTCCAACTGCCGTAGGATCTCTAACGATCCGAGAAGACTAGGCATCCGATCTCACTACCCAGGAGGGGGGGGGGGGGTATGACATCATTAGGACCACTGGTTTTGGAAAATATTTCCATAAATTATATTCCCTCTACTGGGAATCGAACCCCGTACCTTTAGAATTCGAGGCGGACGCCATACCTCGTAGGCACTCCGACCCTTAGACAGACGTTTCGACAGATTAGATTAAGGCTTACGATAGTTTCTTCAATGTGTGTTTTATCCAATACCATAGCTTTCTTCGGACATGTTATGGGGGGGAATGATGGAATATATTGTGATAACAGGGAAGATTGAAGGAGAAAGAGATGAGGGGTGACACAGAGAGAAGATTCTGGGCAGTTGGACATCGTGGCATGGAACGAAGTCTCCAACAGAAATGATAAACAGTACTCGAAGCAGGAAGATGTGGAGAGCCATGATGACCTACGCCACCAGACACGGTACTGGAAAAAGAAGGAGAAGAAGAAAAATAATTCAACATCATCATCTTCTCTCGCCTCTTGTTTTACTGGTATTTGCCGGATTATTTCGCTACGTCCCACACTGATGATAGTTTTAAACTATTTCAGTCCTTTATGTGCAAGCATCGATTTATGAAAGTCTCTAACTTATTGCTTTTCATTTTTTTTTAAATCTCCACATTTCAGAACTAAGCTATAGGACTACCTAGGCATTCAGGTTGAAGATTTTTATTGTTGTCTTGGACTTGATTTGTTTTAATTTCCATATATCCAGTGTGATAAGATCTTTCTTTGGGAGACAGACGTCATCATCAGTTGATAAACTCTTTTAATACAAGACCCTTGCCCTGAGCAAGAGACATGCTGAAAAATCTGAAGCTCACTCGAACATCACCAGAGTTAAATACTGTGTTGTTGTGTTGCTCGTGGTTTGAGTATGGAATGTCAACTTGACCTACGCAGTGGTGTGTAGACATAGATTGAGTGTGTAATATGCGAATGATAGGAAGAGTTCGTGGTGTTGACAAATGTTCTTTTCTCACACTCATGTATGGCTGGAAGTCATCGACACCAACGACTGTCTACCTTTACTACAGTTTAATTGGACGTACACACTCGACAGCACAGATAGTGACAAATCACAGGTTGGCATAATACATCATGGTACAGTGGATAAATGGTCTTGCAATGTTACATGGGCACTCATGTAGAATAATAGTATAATGGACTGTCAATAGCCAAGCACTCAGTATTGCCCATATATATATCATCTGAGTTTACTGACAAAGCACGTCAGATTATAAACAATATCCAAGATGACTTCTAGACCTAATCTCGTCTAGTGAAGATTCCTTAACATAATGTCCAGCACAGATTTTTCCATATAATCAAATTGAACCGCTAGCAATGGGTTCTCATGTGTAGCAGTGATCTCTGGACTAATCAAGCGATAATACGGGCATCCCTTTTCTCTTCTTGAAAGTCACTAAATGTTTTTACAAGATGGCTTCTCTCGTGAGCTGTCACTCACGTTTGGATACAGATAATGAATCTGTCTTAAAGTTAGTCATTCATTAAATATTTCATTGCTCTGTAGATTCTATCATGATACAATTGACTGCATTCTACAGGATATAGTGCTGCTAGGAATCAGAGTCGTTTTCCATCTAGTTAAATGCATCCTCTCAGATGTACAAGTCATACCTATCGAAAAACGGTGGCTTCGTACGAGAGTTCAAAAGAGTATCTTTTATTACCTGCGTATCAGAAATATGATTCTGCCATTCCTTGGCAATAAGAATAAACACTGGGGTAAAGCATACACGATAGGTCTAGACGACTATCACTTTCCCCATAAATATAGAGATCACTTTTTCCCGGCGACAAGCCGACATAGCAAAACACAGCCCCCATGATCAGGGCGAAGCCAAAACACACCTCTCTAGAGACACATCCGCCGAACAGCCTTTGACCTCTCTAGAGACAAAAGAACATATAGTTCGACTTAGATATGTAAAGATATACAGATATAAGACAGACTCGTCCTACTCAGACAAACAATACACATAAATTCAGGCCATAGATATTCTGAAGCAAGAACAATCTATTACTACCCAAACAAAGAATAAATCGCAGTAAAACTGGATTCATCCGCGGAGTTCGATCGAAAGAGACGACACAACTTTCAAGGGAAGTAACTCAATAATGACTTTCCCTTAAGCACTAAAAAATATCTATTTTGTTTACAAAATATTTGCGAACATAACAAGTATACCAATGTATAATATTGTAAGATATCAAAGACTGCACGTAACAGTCTTACCACACCTCCCGGGGAAAAAAAATGGAACATTTTTTTTTTTTTTGAAATACATCTAGGAGCAACGTACAATAGGCTCACAACGCATGAATAATGCGCAGATGAAAATATCAGGAATACATATAACGCCTAATATGAGGCTAAGTCGACTTATGGAGCGACTGGTGAGAATGTGTCTCATAAACTGAGAGAAATTATTTCTCTACAAGTATATTTTTCCAGGAAGGTGTCATCAAAGTATAATACAATTCTGGCAATTACACGATGCCTAAAAAATTCATACCATAATTTCGTATTAGATATCTTACATTTATGATTTATGAAGAAAAATCATCAAAGCACAGCGGTGAATAAACATCAATGAACCGCTATGTAGTGATACAATCATTATATTATTAAATTACAAATGTGTATCTATCATGATATAGAAAAGGAACTACTATAGAACTAGACATATCAAGAAGTCTAAGCCCTAATAGTTATGTGGAATCATGTGGGCATCTTGACAGAATGTCTGCCATCACATTATCTGATCCACGAATAGCTCGCACAGAGAAATGAAAAGGTTGAAGAGCAATTGCATATCGAGTAGACCTCGAGCTCTTCAAATTCTTACTCTGTATAGCAGTAAGAGCTTTTTGGTCGGTTTCTACTATGAAATGTGCGCCTAGACCAAACCATAGCTAATAGCTCACGGTCTAAAACCGAATAATTCCTTTCTGCCGCATTAAGTTTTCTGGAAATATACATTACAGGATGCAGAGTTCCAGAGTACTCTTGCATTAGTGCCGCTCCAATCCCAGTGGATGAAGCGTCACTACGAAGAACGAATGTCTTATCTTTAGTAGGTAGCACTAAAATAGGTGGTGTTGAAAACAATGTTTTAATCTTATCCAGAGAGCATTGGCATTCCTGAGACCAGTGGACCACATTAGGCGAACCTTTCTTTAGAAGTGTTGAAAGAGGTGCCATGATAGAGGATAGATTCTGAATGAATCTGCCATAAAATTGAATAAGACCTAACAGACTTCTCACCTGTTTTTTAGTCTTAGGGATTGAGATGTTAAGTATCTTACTAGTATTATGGTCCTCTGTCTTTAGGAAACCATGACCAACTCGGTGGCCTAGGAAAGAAATTTCGCTAAAACCAATATAGGCTTTAGAGGGTTTCGCTGTCAGGTTGTGCTCGCGCAAAGTAGACAGCAATTCATCTAACCCTGAATAGTGATCTTCCCAAGTATCGCTGAAAAGACAGATGTCGTCTAGATATGCAATGACATCTGACCGATAAGATAGGATTCGGCGCATCATGCGTACGAATGTAGCTGGTGCGTTCATAAGACCGAAAGGCATAAAATTCCATTGGAACAAACCTCTAGGTGTTGAAAAAGCCGTGAGAGGTTTGGCGCGTTCAGATAAAGGAACTTGCCAATATCCTTTAGACAAATCAAGTTTAGTGAAAAAATGAGATTTGGAGAGTCGAGTAAGTAGCTCTTCCAGTAAAGGCATAGGTTCGGCATCGAACTTCGTTACTTGATTCAATTTTCGATAGTCAACGCAAAGACGTATGTTATTGTCTTTTTTACGAACAATAACCATCGGCGAAGAATATGCAGAGGTGGATGGTTCGATTATTTTCAAATCTATCATCTCATCCAACTCTTTCTCGACCTGTGCTTGAAAATGTATAGGTATAGGATAAGGTCTAACCCTAATAGGAGTATGGTCAGTTAGAACAATGTCATGTTCAATGACATGCGTTTGTCCAGGGATGTCAGTGAGTACATCCTGAAATGTTTGCAACATAGTTGAAACTTGTCGCTGTTCTCCTAGAGACAAATCAGGAGAGACAGTAACGTTCTTCCATGATTCACTAGAATGAAGTGGGATCATTGGAAGAGGAAGATTTACATCTGAAAAACTTGTTTCCTCATCCTGTATCACGGACAGTGATGAGTAATGACCATGTTGTACTGGAGAATTGTCCGTTGCTTGGAAAATGGGTTGCAAATAATCCGGACGTTCATGGAATTCAGTAAGCATATTGATGTGGAAGGTTTTATGCTTCCCATCAATATCGACAATATAGTCGACATCGGAAATTTTCGATATTATATCGTACGGACCTTTCCAAGAAATAAGTAATCTGTTTTCCCTACAAGGTAGTAATACAAATGCTTTGTCACCAGGACAAAGTTGTCGTAAGCATCTCTTCTTATTGGCAAATTGCCTTGCCTTCTGTTTCGCAAATTCAGAAGAAGAAGTTGCTAATTTGCATGCTTCGATAATCTTTTGTCTCAACGCGATGACATATTCGTAGGATGACTTTGTGTCATCGTCAATATTGTCAGATGTTATGAGATCGTGAAGCAACGACATAGGGCCACGCGGACGCGCGCCAAAGACGAGTTCAAAGGGAGAAAATCCTGTATGTTCATTGGGTACCTCTCTGTAAGCGAAGAGGGCCGCAGGTAAAACTCTGTCCCAGTCTTGAGGATGATCCTCAGTTATCTTCCCTAGTAAGTTTTTAAGTGTTCTATTAAGGCGTTCGACCATACCATTAGACATTGGATGGTAGATACTACTTAAAGATCTATCTATCTGCAGAGTAGACATTACTTGAGACATGGTATCTGATATTAGTTGGGTGCCATGGTCTGACAATATCTCTCCGGGGAACCCCAGACGAGAAAATATAAGCCAAAGAGCATCTGCAATATCAGCAGTAGTAATGCTCTTCAGAGGAATAGCCTCTGGCCAACGTGTGCACATATCAACACACGTCAAGATAAACTGATGTCCTCTGGCAGACTTGATCTTAAATGGACCAATAATGTCTATGGCCATTTTTTGAAACGGCCGAATAGGAATGTCCGCCGCCTGAATGGGTGCAGCATGCCGTGGACCTTTGGATTTAACTTCCTGACATACTTTACAAGATCGACAATAAATCCGTATGTCCTTGTTTACCAATGGCCAAAAGAAAGCCGCAAGGACTCTTGACTTAGTACGGGAAAAACCCATGTGTCCAGCACACTGAGAGTCGTGAGCGTGCTGCAAAATTTTAACTCTCAAATTCTTGGGAACCAGGATTTGAGAATGACTTGACGTAATGGAGTCTTGAACCATACGTACAAGTACGCCATTCTTCTTTGTAATCCACGATTTACGACTTGTGTCTTTATTCGGATCACCTTTAGTTGCAAGAATGAAGAATTTCTTCAGAGTGGGATCATCTTCTTGCTGTTTTATAAACGAGTCACGAGAAATTACCAAGGGATTATCTTGGTTATGCACTTCATTATCTTCAGTAGATGAAGTTTGAGGCATATTAAGAGCCTGAGCTCTAGTGACTACAGCGTTAGCAATCTGCATGTTTTGCCTTTCCCACGCGGAAATTTGTTGCGGAGTGCATTCTTTGACTCCATGAATGCGACCGATGATGAGGTCAGCGATCGGATTCGGAAGAAGACATGCGTGTACATCTCCTGTAAAGAAAGGAGTAGCAATCCTAATGATAGCAGTAGAGTATTTCTCTAATGTGCCGCCAAATGTTACACATTTGACTACTTGTCCAGTGGCACGGGAAGGATCTACGAGTGACTGCCTAACACCAATTGTGGTGCATCCAGAATCAAATAGCACAGAGACTGGATTGTTATTCACTAAACCCTTATGTAAGACAAGAGAACCTCTTCCATCATGCGCGACTGATGCCGGAAGAGCAGGAAGAGGATGGCCACAGCTTAAAGTAGACACTGTGGTTGGCTCAAATAACGTTTTGCATTGGGGGCACTGAGATGCTCTCCCAAAATCAAAAGCGGCACATGCCATATTACTAGCATCATTATTATCTTTACTCTGTTTATAGGCTTCATGGGACTCTTGTTGTGCAGAGTTTGCCTGAAAATGTGGTTTATGTCTTTTGTTTTGAGATCTACCTCGGTTATTATCACCTCTGTAGTTATTGTTACCTCTATTGTAACCCCTATTTGGGTTTGAGTCATAGTTCCCTTGGTTACCATTATCATATTCATTATAATGAGTATCTCTGTAATTATGATCTTGTTGACTCCAAGACGGATAACCCTGATAGTTTCTATAATTACTTCCTCTACGGAAATTCCTATAATTATGACCACCCCTGTGTCGAGAGCTATCAGCTCGTCTCCAGTTCTTTGAAGAAGAACCCTGAAATGATTGGTTACCTTGGTTTTGATAACTATTATGGTTACCTTTTTTATCAAATCTGTTTTGAGGTCCCTGAAATCTGTGTGAATAATTGGGATTGTATGGTGTTGCTGAAGCAACTGGCATACTCTCCTTAATCTTAGTGTTGCCAAAAGTCACGTCGGGGTGTGCAGTGACATATTGGGAACAATATTCTTCCATTTCCTTTAGAGATTTGGGTTTACGCTCATGTATAAATTCAAGGAATGGTTTGTTAACACATGACATAATCTTATCTCTGAGCAACAAATCCATAAGTCCTTCATACGTTTTTTCTGTTTTGGAAAGCTCAATCCAACGATCAACTGTGAGACGTGCCTTTGCAGTGAATTCTGAGAATTCTACACCTGTCTCAGGCACCATCGTCTTAAATAAAAGGCGATAGCCTTCCTCACTTAGCTGGTATTTTTTTATCAAAGCCGCCCTAATGACATCATAATTATCCTTATCTGCTTCTCCTACAAGGCATAATCTAGTCAAAGATTCACCTTTCAAGTTTTCTGCTAATTGATTAGCGTATTGTGATTTATCCACATTATGTGTACGACAAGAACGTTCAAATCTATCCAGCCAGAATGTAATATCGTCACTGGACTGATTGAACGGTGGAACCTTAACCTTGTAAGTAGAAGGTTTACCATTACCACTAGATGCCTGATTAACATTACTCATACTTGTCAATCTCAATTTCTCTAACTCAAATTCATGTTCTCTTATTGCTTTTTTTTCTTCAGCTTCTCTGTCTAATCTTTTTTGTTCAGCATCCCTGTCTAATCTTTTTTGTTCAGCTTCCCTGTCTAATCTTTTTTGTTCAGCTTCCCTGTCTAATCTTTTTTGTTCAGCATCACTGTCTAATCTTTTTTGTTCAGCATCACTGTCTAATCTTTTTTGTTCAGCAGCAGCTTCTCTTTCTAATTTTTTTTGTTCAGCTTCAAATCTCCTTTGCTCCACCTGCATCTGCAATTTCTTTTGTTCAGCAGCAGCCTCAGCTTCTCTTTCTAATCTTTTCTCTTCAGCCATAGCTTTTCTCTCTTCTGCAGCAGCTTTTCTCTCTTCTGCAGCTAATGCTTTGTCATATTGAGCAACTGTCCATTCTTCTAATTGTTGACCAGTTTTATCAAGGGATTTCCCTTGTGTAATGAAGTATTCTAATGTAGACATGATGTCTAACAATAATACTAATCACTTGGAACAATAATAATACCACAAGTTCTTAATGACTTGATTAATCATATACTATCCCAATATCTGTGGGTCACAAGCCTTAATAAGGTCTTGTATAACAGTAATAATAATCAAGTACTGGTTTATACCATAATCCAAGTGCAGTGCACAGGCAATAGTGTCTTATGAAATATACCTATATAAAACATATGTCAACCAACAGAATACATAAAGTACAAATAGGACTGACAATACGAAAACGTTTGCAGAAATCAAATAAATCAAATAGGGAAATCAATGAAAATAATCACTGAATCTGCAAGGGATAACAACACAAATGACGTCACAGTATATGAATATAAATTGTGAATAGAACTGAAAGATAGAAAAGGGTAGACCAACAAATTACAAACAAATCCAAACAAAACTAAAGAACAAAGAAATATTACAAAAATAACAATAATTACAGTCTTCACAGCTAACACAAATAGCAACTAGTTGTTGCAAGCAAATTTCCAATTAAGGAAATTGCACCTAAAGAAAACGCCCACAACGGACCCTCTATGACGTGGGATATTCTGTTGTGAGGACTCCGCCCAACCTTAAACACAACCCGCTGACATATAAACTAACATACTGTACAAATAAATAACATGTAAACATAAATATATAAATTATGTGTATGATAGTATGTGTTGCGAAATAGGCTCAGTTTTACAGTAATGGCAAAGTTATTCTTATGAAAATAAACAAACTGCCACTTTATTCAATTAAACATTCTGGCCTTAAATATTAAAGTTCATATATAGAAAACAAGAAGATCCATCGATGAAAATAGGACTTCTTAGTTCAATAATACTGTCTTCCTGTTAATATTGACAAGAATTGATCCAACTGTTCTGTGAAACTCTGTAATGTCTAATGTACAAATGTCAACAACGCTGACCTACATACTGCATTCACTTGACAGGTCACGTGACGAAGTGTTGACAAAGAGCAAACCAATACTGCAAGTGTGTCGTATTAGCCACAGGAAACGGTCTGGTATCGGTAATCTGTTGACTTCTGAACTTCTGCGAGGTCAAACCCAGAAAGCTGGTCCACCAGTTGATAAGCTCTTTCTTTGGGAGACAGACGTCATCATCAGTTGATAAACTCTTTTAATACAAGACCCTTGCCCTGAGCAAGAGACATGCTGAAAAATCTGAAGCTCACTCGAACATCTTCTTCTTCTTTGATCCATAACCGCCAACCGTCAAAGCAGTCAGCGGCCATCACGCCTGGTGGCGTCTTGTAGGGCAGCAACAAATTGATTCCACTTTGCTCGGTCGGCGGCCATCCTTCGTACAGTGCCCCAACTGTGGTTCATTCTTTGCATCTCAGCTTCCACAGTTCTCCGCCAAGTTGTTTTTGGTCGGCCTCTCTTTCGCTTTCCCTCGGGGGTCCATAGCATAGCTGTTCTTGCGATGGTATCAGGGTCCCTTCTGAGGACATGGCCAACCCAACTCCAGCGTCTGCCAGCTATGATGGTGTGCATGTCCTCCTGGTTACTCCGAATAAGTAGTTCTTGGTTGCTGATGGTGTTTGGCCAAAAGATTCGGAGAATTTTCCTTAGGCAGATTGTGTGGAAGGAGGATAGTTTCGACATTTCCTTCTCTGTTACTCTCCAACATTCCGCACCATAGAGAAGCACAGAAAGTACGCAGCTCTCATACAGTCTTAATTTGGTGTTTGTGCTGTACTGGGAAGACTTCCAAATGTTGTTGAGAATAGCAAAGGCTGTTCTCGCTTTATTCATTCTGTTGTTAATGTCCTTGCTTGTTCCGCCGTCAGGTGTTACTATGCTTCCTAGGTAAGTAAATGTGTCTGTCTGTTCTAACTTCTGGTTCCTTACTGTTATTGGCTCAGGATTGCCCACATTTAGTGTCATGACCTCTGTCTTCTTCAGATTGATGTTCAGGCCAACCTGCTGGCCATACTTATTCAGTCTATCAGTTTTGTCTTGAATGTGTTGGTGTGAATGCGCGAGCAGTGCAATGTCATCTGCATATTCCAAATCTTCCAGTGTAGAAAACGTTGTCCATCTAATTCCTCTTGGACTGCCCTCTGCCCTCGAACATCACCAGAGTTAAATACTGTGTTGTTGTGTTGCTCGTGGTTTGAGTATGGAATGTCAACTTGACCTACGCAGTGGTGTGTAGACATAGATTGAGTGTGTAATATGCGAATGATAGGAAGAGTTCGTGGTGTTGACAAATGTTCTTTTCTCACACTCATGTATGGCTGGAAGTCATCGACACCAACGACTGTCTACCTTTACTACAGTTTAATTGGACGTACACACTCGACAGCACAGATAGTGACAAATCACAGGTTGGCATAATACATCATGGTACAGTGGATAAATGGTCTTGCAATGTTACATGGGCACTCATGTAGAATAATAGCATAATGGACTGTCAATAGCCAAGCACTCAGTATTGCCCATATATATATCATCTGAGTTTACTGACAAAGCACGTCAGATTATAAACAATATCCAAGATGACTTCTAGACCTAATCTCGTCTAGTGAAGATTCCTTAACATAATGTCCAGCACAGATTTTTCCATATAATCAAATTGAACCGCTAGCAATGGGTTCTCATGTGTAGCAGTGATCTCTGGACTAATCAAGCGATAATACGGGCATCCCTTTTCTCTTCTTGAAAGTCACTAAATGTTTTTACAAGATGGCTTCTCTCGTGAGCTGTCACTCACGTTTGGATACAGATAATGAATCTGTCTTAAAGTTAGTCATTCATTAAATATTTCATTGCTCTGTAGATTCTATCATGATACAATTGACTGCATTCTACAGGATATAGTGCTGCTAGGAATCAGAGTCGTTTTCCATCTAGTTAAATGCATCCTCTCAGATGTACAAGTCATACCTATCGAAAAACGGTGGCTTCGTACGAGAGTTCAAAAGAGTATCTTTTATTACCTGCGTATCAGAAATATGATTCTGCCATTCCTTGGCAATAAGAATAAACACTGGGGTAAAGCATACACGATAGGTCTAGACGACTATCACTTTCCCCATAAATATAGAGATCACTTTTTCCCGGCGACAAGCCGACATAGCAAAACACAGCCCCATGATCAGGGCGAAGCCAAAACACACCTCTCTAGAGACACATCCGCCGAACAGCCTTTGACCTCTCTAGAGACAAAAGAACATATAGTTCGACATAGATATGTAAAGATATACAGATATAAGACAGACTCGTCCTACTCAGCCAAACAATACACATAAATTCAGGCCATAGATATTCTGAAGCAAGAACAATCTATTACTACCCAAACAAAGAATAAATCGCAGTAAAACTGGATTCATCCGCGGAGTTCGATCGAAAGAGACGACACAACTTTCAAGGGAAGTAACTCAATAATGACTTTCCCTTAAGCACTAAAAAATATCTATTTTGTTTACAAAATATTTGCGAACATAACAAGTATACCAATGTATAATATTGTAAGATATCAAAGACTGCACGTAACACAGTGCTTTGATAGCTCCTCTTGTCACATATAGTATTATTTTGATTTCGCTGTCTCTTCCTTCAGTCGTATCTATACTGCGGCTAAGATATGTGTGTATGAGTTCACGTCTTGTAGGGACGTATCTCCAAGTACAGTCTGGCTATCTCTTGTCACAATTATTTTCACGATATTTGTTTTTTCAGCTCTAAATTGTCAGATCCAACTGATGTAACCTTTCAGCAAGTATACGCATTTTATCTTGCATCAGATTATGGTTACGGGACAGATGAGCCAGTGTGTCCATACAGTCCATTCGTCAAGTTGTTTTTTCTGTCCACCAAATTACATTTTCCTTGGTTTTCTGTGCTTTTTTTTCATGATCCAATCTATACTGAAGCACATTAAAAACGCACCACTATTATATATACTGATGCCGAGAAACTGGGAAAAAAAAAAGTGTGGGAATGGATTTTCCCCGTGTTTGTCATGAGGTAGAGAGAGAATGGCTGCTGGAATGGAAAGTGCATGATTCAACCCACGGGTTTGTGTACAGACTACATGAAAACAATGAAAGTTACGCGTGCAACACGATTCCCAACAGCCATGACCCTGAAAATGTGTACGCGTTGTAGCAGTAGACTCGTTATGAAAAGGCCGTTGATACAAAACACCCAGTACATGTGCTTTAAATGCCACGACTATCTGAAAACGACCGCCAACGAGCCATTGGTATGTTGGAGACCGGAATGAGCTCGCGGGCCATTGCCAGAAGGATGAATTGCCACCACAGCACTATTGTACGTCTCAATGAACGTTACGTAACCACTGGCAGTGCCCGGGATAGACTTCGGAGTGGCCAACCACGAGTTACTACCCCTGCGCAAGATCGTCATATTGTGCTGAGTCATCTTAGGAATCGTTCTCTCCCGGCAAGTCAAACAGTAAGAGCAATAGTGGGTAGACGTGGGCAAGTCTCTCGAATGACAGTCATACGACGACTCAGAGATACAGGCCTTACTGCAAGACGACCTTATGTTGGGCCAAACTTGACTCACAGACATCGTCAGCAGCGCCTGCAATGGGCAGAGCAACATGTCAGATGGACTAGACTGCAGTGGAATGCTGTCCTATTCACAGACGAGAGCAGATTCAACATATCCTTTGCTGATGGACGTATGTAGATTTGGCGACGATGTGGAGAGCGCTTTGCAGATTGTTGTGTTCGTAGGCACAACCGATTTGGAGGTGGCAGTATTCACATTTGGGGAGGATTCAGTTTTCACCATCGCTTGCCTCTTCACGTCTTCCGTGGAAATGTTAATGCTGTGACATATCGAGATGAGGTTCTGGATGCATTGGTTGCTCCTGCGTTCACAAATTATCCAGACTTGCAGCTTCTCCAGCAGGATAACGCACGTGTGCACACCGCATGCATTACGCAGCAATATCTACAGCAGCAGAACATTGTGACGATTGATTGGCCTGCCCTATCACCAGACATGTCCCCTATAGAACATCTGTGGGACGAGCTTGGACACAGAGTCTACAGACAAGGTTCTCCAGCTAATCTGCAACAGCTCGAAGCTACTCTAACACGTGAATGGAACTTGATTCCCCGGAATTTCCTTCAGAGACTTGTGCGTTCCATGCAGAGCCGCTGCCAAACTTGTTTGCAAGCTCACGGTAGACATACCAGATACTGAGGATAGTGTGAATCAATTTTTTTATTGGTTGCATTTTTGATTTTCTCCCTTGCCAGCACAGAATGCAATGAATTTCATAACAATCAAATGTACAAATTAATGACCAGCATGGATTCATAGGAAAATGAATAAAGATTCCAAATATGTAAACTTGTAAACACTTATATTTACATTTCACACTCTGTTCCTGGATTATACAGGTGGTGCGTTTTTAATGTGCTTCAGTATATAACCAGTAAAAACAGAAATAGTTACAAGAGTCGTTCCTGCTGCACTCCAAAACATAATTGATTATTAAATTTGCTACTTGTATAAAGACAAATCTAAAGATTTTTTTTTTTTTTTTTTTCGTACGCCCGCTAATACTCGAGGCGAAATCTCAGGTTATTATTTATGTCTAACCTGACATTGATTTTACGTGAGTATCCCTTTATTTCTTGTACAGAGACAGGTGTCCCTCGCCATTCAGGCAAATACTCGCCGATTTCGGAGGTACCCATTGCAGCTGGGTCGGCTCAGGAGCCGCCAGTCCCTGGTCGACGACACTCCTTCAAATGTCCTCGCCAGGTCTCGAGTTAATCCAGTCCAAATCCCGGTCGACGAAAAATCCTCAAATGCCGTCGCCCGGGTTCGATCCTGTATCACCCGGTCGCCAGAGCGGTGTTGTAACCACTACGCTAGCGCGGCTCCCTAAAGATGATTTAATCATTATGAATTTACTACTCGTACATCCATATGTCTCAGACAATTTCTTAAATACGCGTAAGCAGAGCTATATAATAATAAGAGGAAATTCGCTGAATTAACTCAGCTGGGGGTTTGTACAAGTGTGGTGGATTTGATGTTAAGAAATGTTGTTGTTATGTACTCGTAGTGTACTGAATGAGGTCAGCTGTGAAGGTCCCTGAATATAACAAATATTATGGTAAGTTTACAGGGTACCTTTCTGCTACCACCTTTATGACCTCATTCAGAATTATTCTTTAACTAGAATGTATGGACTACATTTAATGTCTAGGGTTATGAATATGTAGTGTATTGTGCATTAAACCAACTAAACATATAACAACTATTTTATTATCCAACACAACAGTACTACGACAATCACATACAAACTACACTTTAAAAGACTATCTTAAGTAAGTCAGTGGTTGAATTTTGGGTAAACGTTAAATTTTTACAATTTATTGTCCTGATTCTAGTTTGTTTTGAATCAGGACTGACAATCAAAAGTGAAATCAAAAGAATTATTTACATAAATTACATAACACCATGGATCTTCTGTCCGTAATACAAATGTTATTATAATATAAGTGTGTAGTTGTAGTTATCTAACTTTGGTTAATACTGGTATATAATGGTAGTGTTACCTATCACTTTGCTCACAGGCTGGTAATTCATCGCTGTGCGCAATGGAGCAGAACGCGAATACGCTTCGATTGTAAAAGCGTGCGAGTTGTGGAATGGGTGTGACACAGGTATTTAGTGTATGACGTGGACAGGGTCTTCTGCGGGGAGAAGGAAGGTGATCGTTAGGACAGTTGTGTCTGGCTGGTTTTTTCGAAGTGTATGGATTTTTATGTGAGAGCGACAGACCAGTGTTTATTGTTATAAAATATTTCAGAGTCAGGATAATTGACTCAATTCATTAAGAATGTGTGCCTGATTGTGTGTGGCTTAAGGAGATGGACAGTAAGTGATTTGAATCAATACGGATTTTGTAAAGTATGAAGGCGTTGTAGACGATACATAGACATTCTGACTTTAAACCGGCACAACGACATTATTGCTTATGGCTGCTACTGATCACATCTGTATTACTGGTGTAACGTCATATCATCATATGCTCTCAAAAGAAGTGAAGTACACTTATGTTGTATTGTGACATATTAAATGTGATAAAACGTACAACAAGCTGTTGATCAAGATTCTTCAAGTTGGCCATTCCGTACGTTACTGTTGAGACTGTTGTCTATTATATCAAAATATCTTACAAGACCAGTGCAGCACATTAATATACTCGTTACCCAATAGCCTTCAATAAGTATAAGGTAACAGTATAAAGTGGTGGCCAGTATACACGGGATTTCGTTCTACCCACAAGATTTTATCAAATGATACTACTGTCCCTAGCCACATCGACGAATTTTACAGTATCGAAAAGCAATAAAAATTTCGGTGCAACCTATGCCAACCGGTTTTCTTCAAACTAGGGCCGGTAAGAAGAAACTTAAAGAGTAAACAGCACACTTCAATCATAATATTTGCTGAACTTTACCAATAGAAGTTCATATTTTCTTCATCAACATTTTTGAGACGAAAGTTATCATCACTCTACGCAGTTCCAGGTTGGATTCGTCAGGAAAAATTAAAGTAATCAAACAACATTTCTGCAGTCAAGACAAAGCACAGTCATTCAACCAGTGAAACAAGATGGATAGTTCTACATGTGGGAGCAATCTGCATCGATGAAATTTCGCTCTACCTGTTGCATATGTTGGAGGCAACAATACTGTCACGTGCATTTATACTTCGGAGGAAGGATCATAAAAAGATAAGTGGACTAGTTTGTTGTAGCCTTAGTCTTACACAATTCTATAGTAGAGCCTTTTTGTTTATCTGTTTTATGTTCGTTGGGGTTTGTGGGACCTTGATAAGCAGAATTACATCTCATCTTCGGACGGGTCTGCAATCAAGGGTGTCAGTAGGGAAATTTATGTAATATTTTCTCAAAGAGGCCCGGCTCAAAATGCTGTGTGGAAAGCGCTCTTTGTGAATATACTATATTTACTTTATGTTATAGACGTGCTTTCCTGTTTTTTCACTGTTGTTTGTATTTGTCAGTTGTTTTTTTAATTCAGTTTTTCTGCATTTTTGTACGTCTATTGTTGGTCTTCTCTAGCTATCATTATGTTGATATATGGATTTTACGTTGTAAATTCGTCTTGTCTAGTCTAACCTTATAGTGTAAGCATATATTTCAAACATTATCCTTTTTTCTACACCTTAGTATTTTCTTCTGTTGCTACACTATTGTACTACGTGTTCTGTCTTATAGT
Source organism: Oreohelix idahoensis (assembly GCA_024509875.1). Lineage (NCBI taxonomy): Eukaryota > Metazoa > Mollusca > Gastropoda > Stylommatophora > Oreohelicidae > Oreohelix > Oreohelix idahoensis. Next base: position 266,354 of record JAMPIV010015693.1, read on the forward strand.
GTACGACACTAATTTTTTTGTTTGCATTGATTACTTGCTAAGTCACATTTGTAGAGTACTGAATTTTAACGAATTGGCATTGGTGCTGTTTATCGCTCATCAGTACCCATATTCATATTCAGACTAAGTAACTTATATATATATATATATATATATATATATATATATATATATATATATATATATATATATATATATACTTAAACTTACATAATGTCTAGTCTGGAGCATTTTATCCAGCTAGGTAAAGAGATGGGAATGCAAGGCCAGGAGCTTAAAGAGTTTGCCATGGAGCAACTGGAAAGAGAAGAAAAGAAACTGGAGAGGGATGATAGAGCAAGAATGAGCGAGATCGAAAAAGATGAACGAATTCAGTTAGAAAAAATAGCAGAAAAGAAAAGACAAGAAGAGTTTGAAGAAAAGAAAAGACAAGATGAAATAGCAGAAAAGAAAAGACAAGATGAAATAGCAGAAAAGAAAAGACAAGATGAAATAGCAGAAAAGAAAAGACAAGATGAAATAGCAGAAAAGAAAAGACAAGAAGAATTTGAAGAAAAGAAAAGACAAGATGAAATGGCAGAAAAGAAAAGACAAGATGAGATAGATTTAGAGGCTAAGAAAGCCCAATTTCTGCATGAAGAAAAAATGGCTTCTGTAGAGTTGGAGAGACTCAAAGTGGAAACTAGTAATAAACAGAGTAATCAAGAAGGTGCAGGTTCGGTCAAGAGAGAACATGCTTCATCATTTAAACTTCACTTACCTAAATTTAATCAAAATATAGACGACATTTCGTGCTTCCTAAACCGATTCCAGACAGTGTGTGAGGAATACAAACTGGAAAAATCATCATGGGTGATACATTTAATGTCATTACTGACAGGTGAAGCGTTGACAGCTGTGTCAACAATGGATGAGGAAAACATAAAATCTTATGAGGCAGCTAAAACATTACTTTTAAGAAAGTATCAATTAGACGAGAATGGATACAGGCTAAGATTTTAAAAAACTCACACCCGAAAGCAACAAGGACTTTAGTGAGTTCATTTCAACTATAAAGTTATGCTTCAATCGTTGGACTGAGTTGGCTAAAATCAAACATACATATGAGGACTTGATGGACCTTATGTTGAGAGACAAAGTACTTTCTTCCATTAGCCCTGATTTTTTGGCCTATTTACATGAACGGAAGCTAGAATCGTTACAATCCCTTGAGTTGTTAGGGCGCCAGTTTATGACGGCACACCCAGGGAAGAGTTGAACAACTCTACTATTAAAGAGGCATTACCTGTTGCATCAGCTCATTCAGTGCAGATAAACAACCCTAGAGCTCGATCGCAAAGTATGGATCGAAATTTTGGCAGGAATAATGACCGAAATAGTGGATCTTTCCGAGGACGGTACAATTTTGGCAATCAACCTTATCAATATCAGAGAAACTCCCAACGATATTTTGATGGAAATAGACCATCACAGGGTTACTTTCAATCTAACAGAGGATGGCGTAGATCTGATAATACCTACATGAACAGAGGAGACAGATCCTATTATACAAAGAACAACCAAAACTCTTCTCCATCTCAACACTGTCCAGGTTGTACGTGTCCTCAGCATTCTAATAATCCTCAGAATGGTAGAGAAAGTCGGAATTATTACCGGGGTAATCACAACTTTAATCGCTCTCGGAGCATGGATCGAAAAAACTCGAACTGGAAACATAATACGAGTAGTAACACAGGAGCAGTTAATCCCAATGGGGAAAACACAAATATTGCAAATGCGTGTGCAGCTGATTTATTTAATCCATCAAATTGTTCAGAATGCAGCACTCTGTTTCAGCCAGATGTGGTCTCCAGACTTTCCTGCGGTCATCCTGTGCCCGCGTTGTTACCTGCATTAGCCTCTCATGATGGAAAAGGCTCGCTAATGTTTCACAGGGTTTTTTTAAATAATCAACAAGTTTCAGTCTTGCGTGATACAGGATGCACAACTGTTGGAGTACGCAAATCGTTGGTAGACCCATCTTGCTGCACCGGGGAGAATGTAAAATGTGTCCTATTTGGAGGCACGGTGGAATTCTATCCTGTTGCTATTGTGCAAATTGATACTCCATTTTTCTCAGGTCAAGTGAAAGCTTGTTTATTACAGGAACCAATTGCTGACATAATCATGGGCAATATTGTGGGTATAAAAGCGTGTTCACTCCAAGATATAGAAATCTGGGAACGTCAGCATATACTACTCGCTAATATGGTCGTTACAAGAGCACAGGCACAGGCTCAAGAGGAAGAAGAAATGACTAACAATCATGACAAGGAGGAAGATCAACATCTTATGCCGATGTTAACGAAGACATCATTTATTGATATGCAAAAGAATGACAATTCTTTGAAAAGATTTTTCAAATTGGTAAAATCAGATGATGTCGGTTGCTCGGAAAGGTCACAACCTTGGTATACAATTAAAAATGACATATTAATTCGTAATGTTAGAGATGCTACATCGGTACAGCAGCAAATTATGGTACCAACCAATATTCGACCTTACATTCTCAGACATGCGCATGATACAAACTGTGCAGGCCACATGGGCTTTGCTAGGACTAAATATAGAGTCTTACAACATTTTTATTGGCCTGGAGTAGTCAGGGATGTCAAATTATTTTGTCGTTCGTGCAAGACATGCCAACAAGTGGCTACAAAGGGTGCTTACCATAATGCACCTATACAGGCTGCGGATATTTCAGTGCGACCATTCGAAAAAATGGCCATAGACTTAATAGGTCCACTGTCAGTTCCGTCAGCCAGAGGTCATAGATATGTCCTCACCTGTATTGATATGTGCACCAGGTGGCCGGAGGCAATACCTCTTAAACATATTGCTACCACCGATGTAGCTGATGCACTATTTCTCATTTTTACGAGAGTGGGGTTCCCTGAAAATATTTTATCAGATAGAGGAACACAGTTTGTGTCAGATGTCATGACGCATGTCATGGAACTATGCAATATTGATAGATCTCTTAGCTCTGTTTATCATCCTATGTCCAACGGCATGATAGAACGTTTAAATAAAATGCTGAAACAACTACTGGGGAAAGTGACCACGACGTATCCACAAGACTGGGATAGAGTGCTCCCAGCAGTGCTGTTCGCTTATCGGGAAGTCCCAAACGAACACACTGGGTTCTCGCCTTTTGAGCTCATGTATGGTGCTCCACCATGAGGACCCATGTCGATATTAAAACAATTACTTACAGGTTCGGAGATGACTCAGGAATGCCAGTCATCCTATGAGTATGTGGTGAATCTACGAAAGACACTTATAGACGCTTGGAAAATAGCGACTGATTCATCTGAAAAGGCAAAAGAAAAAGCTAGATCTCTTCAAAACCGTTGGAAAAAGTTAAGGAAATTACTTCCTGGAGACAAAGCTTACGTCCTGCTACCAACGAGAGAGAATAGCCTTCTCATTTCGTGGAGTGGTCCATATGAAATTATTTCAAAATTGACAGATGTTGATTACATTCTTGACGTGAAAGGCAAGAATAAAACCTTTCACATCAACATGCTCAAACAATTCCATGATAGACCTGAATATCTCAAACCTATCTTCGATGCTGTTAATGAAGTAATCACTGATCATCCTTCATCTTACTCTTCATTGTCAGTGATTCAAGAAGAACCCACTTCTTTTCATGATGTACCGTTGCAACTTCCTGTCATGTCTCTTTACCCGACAGAATCATGGGTAAATGTATCTATTTGTCCGGATCTATCCAGCGAACAACAATCTCAAATTCTTTCTATTCTAGAGTCATATCAGCAAGTTCTGTCTACTATTCCAGGCCGAACGTCCATAATCACTCACGATATTAGACTCACAGATCACAAACCTATTAAATTAAAGCCTTACCCTATCCCTATCCACTTTCAGGATCAGGTTGAAAAAGAATTAGGTCAAATGTTACAGCTTAACATTATTGCACCATCAGAGTCTGCTTATTCTTTCCCAATGGTTATAATCAAGAAGAAGGATAATAATATCAGATTATGCATGGATTTTCGTAAACTCAATTCCATAACGGAGTCTGACGCAGAGCCAATGCCAGTTCTTGACGAATTACTGTCAAAACTTTCTAAAGCAACCTACTTTAGCAAATTTGACTTAGCCAAGGGATATTGGCAAATACCTCTCACGGAAAAAGCAAAACCTTTCACGGCTTTTGCTACGCTGTTACGGTATTTTATTGGCATGGTCTGTTAGAGATTAGCAGCATAAGATTAAGAGGTGACCACGGTTAATATAATGTAAATAATTGTTAGTTTAGTGTACGCGATACACACGATTGATTATGACGTGTGTGCGTTGGTATGTCACGCACCGTGACTAGGTTACCACACCCCTTTCTTGTATGACCGTCGAACGGATAAGACGTGTCCTTGTATTCATGCAGTGTCGGGCATGGAGTGCCACACAGATTATATTATAATTAATGATGGACATGGGTCAGTCCAATGTTATGATTTGGAAGAAGAATGTTACAGGTTAGTAAGTGACTAAACCTAAGTCGAGATAGATTTATAATTATTGACGAACGCATAATCTCACTGTCGGTCGCTGGGATCACTAGCCACGCGTGCATACAGATATGTCGTTCTGTCTATTTGTTATTTGACAAGGACTGAATTGAAGATAAATCATAATTCAAGGAAGGAACAGAACTTTATATATTTATGCTTCATGACAACCATTGTTTGAAATATTGTCTATAATCTTCTATGTAATAAATACATGTGGACTCATAAAAGGACTTATCCCATTATTGAATATCAGAAGTTCAACCGTCAGTATAATGGATACAAAGCTTTACACCACCACTTGCGAAATTAACCATCTATCAGCGCGATGCTCTATAATGATCATGATTGACTAACTTTCCCCGCAATAACATAACACCCAGCCTTGCAACGAGAAAACCGTTGGGCCCTTACGCCACAACAAGACGAGGCGTACCGCCACAACTAGAAATAAACCGCCACAAATGGTTGGCCAGCGATGGGGAGCGAAATAAGAACGAAGAAAAAATTTTTCTTATTTACAAATTGATAGACTGTTTATCATTACAAGAAACTATTCAAGTCACATGATTCCGAACATGACGTGGCTTGTGTAACTATGCAAATCAGTGACGTCACAATATTCTGTGTACAAGCCAACGATCGAAGGACGAAGCCAGCTCACCTACTGTTTCATTGAAGAATACAACTTCTCGATAGACCAAATGATGGAAAAGACGTTATTTGCCAACAAGGAGCAAACAGTCCTATACACTAGTCTAGTCCGTTGGTGAAGATCGCATCGGACGACGGGTTAAAAGATAAGTCTCATTTCGTGACTGTTGTCATTGAGAAGAAACATTACTGAGTCTAGTTCACATTCGCAGGCATGTCCATTCTATATGTTATATATGTGCTTTATATCTGTTTTCATTGTTTGTGCTGTGCCTAATTCGTGGGAGGTTGGAGCGGTGATTCGGAATGAATAAATATGGCTCTAAGGATTGCCGATATTCATTCTGAATGTTCTTTAGGGCGGTGAATTAAATTGCATTTCGCGGAGAACGCGTCGACGACATTACCGGGGCTTGTTTCGTTCGGGATTGCATTTAATTCACATTATATGTTAGATGTCTAGTTCTGTGAAATAATCGTTGTATTTTATTGTATTCAGTTTAAATTTTATTTAGTTCTGTAACAATGTTGGTAATCTATCATGTTTTTTTTCTGATCTTGCTATTATTCAGTTCATTTTTTTTTTGTATAACCGTCAATGAGTCCATGTTTGCGTCATTAATTTTTGTGTACACAGATTTAACTCTATATTCAGTTAACCTTCACCCTGCTCTATATTTCCGGTTAGTAGATTTGGTTTTATAATATCAATTTTTATTGTAGAAATTCTTGTCTCGTGGTAATATTGTTTGTTTATCCTTGGTTAACCCATGGTATTGTTTGTATTCATTTCATCCGTCTATAAATTAATATTAATGTCATAATTTCTTCATTAATAATATTGTAGATTAATATAAGTAAATTTTTATGAGTTTTAATGAGGAATTGGGGACTTTGCACCAATTTGCAGTAGTGGTCCTAGAAATGGGCAATGCACTTTATGCCTCATGATTAAGGCATAAATTATAATGATTAATTATTAAAACTTTATAACATATTAATACATATCTAATATAACTTAGTACACTTTCTCAGTACTATATTGTGAACTTAGTGACAATTAAGACTAATTATTTGGGGATAATACACATAATTATTAAATATTAATATTAAGCGCTTGATATAATTTCAGCAGCTTATATAATTAACTATCATAACTATTTATGATAGATATTCAGTGAGTATATATATAATATTTCTACAAAATATTATAGTTTGTGGAACTTATACATAACAATACAGTAATATTATTATCGACATAGATTATATTGTCGATTACAAGACATAAGTAATTGAATACTTAAATAATTAAACTCCAAGAATGCTTACCTTGAACCATTTCATTAAAATTGGAAAAGAGTGTAATAAAAAGGGAGAGGCACTCCTTGAATTTGCTGAACAACAACTGTCAAAATATAAGGCAGAAGAGGAGGAAAGGAAAGCTATTGCTAAAGCAGAAATGGAAGAACTTGAAAGAAAGGAGGCTGAAAAGAAAGCAGAATTAAGACAAGAAGAAGAAAGAAAGGTGGCAAGAGATGAAATCCTACGGATTGAAGAAGAGAATAAATTGAAACGACAAGAAATCATACTGCAGCAAGAAATGGAACTGCAACGGCTTAAATTGGAAACAGCAAAACTTAATTCGCAGAGTGCTGCATCAAGCCAAAATGATAATGCTCAATCTGGATCTTCATCCACCCGACTTAAGGGCAATTATTACTTTAAACTACCACCATTCAAGTTACACGTGGATGACCTATCATCGTGGCTGGCGCGCTTTGAGGATATATGTAAAGTCAATAACCTTGACAAAACTGCATGGGCACTTAAACTTAAGGAATTTCTGGATGGCGAACCTGCAAGTGCAGCACAAAACATTGATCCTACATTATCCACAGATTATGAGGCCATTAAGACGTTGTTATTACGCCGTTTCCACTTGAACGAAGAGGCATGTAGATTACGTTTTAAAAGTTTGTTGCCAGATAACAATAAAGATTTCACAGGTTTTATTGCTAACATACGCAATACTTTTAACAGATGGGTTGAACTGGCAGGTGTCAACAAATCTTACGACAAGTTAGTTGATTTGTTATTGAGGGATAAAGTATTATCTTCTGTCAGCCCACCATTCTTTGCTTATCTGCAAGAAAGAAAACCAGAATCTATTGATGAGTTAGAAAAAATTTCTTTAAATTACTGCACAGCTCATCCGAATGCTAATATTTCTGGCTCGTTGATAAGAGAACCACTTCCTGTAGCCTCCAATATGGCATATCATAATCATAACAAACCTAGAACACACAGTGTGGACAGAGGTAGGTTCAAAGGAAACTATGACATTAATTTTCATAAGGGACAGAATAACTTTAACAATAACTTTAATAGAGGAAGACAACAAACCAGAAATTTTTCACCTCAGTCAAGATACAACAGTAATCCACGTAACTCAAGTTATAATCGGTCATATAATTATAATAATGGTAACAAGTGGAACAATAGCGATAATTATAACTCGAGACATCGAGATAACAGTTACAATAGAGGACAACGGGATAATTCATCTAATTATTCTCGTCATCGTTCTCATTCTCGTAGATCGACAAATTATAACCATAATACAGGGGCAGCCGTTACTACTGCTACAACCCCTGGGGTCAGAGTTCACCTACTGATAACAAAATACAGTCTTCATCTACTTGTTTTGCAATGAATTATAACGTGGCAAATAGTTGCCCAACATGTAATCTTATATTTCAGAAAGCAAAAGAGACAGTTCTGAACTGCGGACACATTCTACCAGAAGTCAGTCTAGCAGTCAATGACGGAACAGGCTCGCTGATCTTCAACAGAGGAAAAGTTAATGGATCCATCGTCTCAGTCTTAAGAGATTCGGGATCGACCACGATCGGAATCCGTCAGACACTTGTTCATCCGAATTGTGCAACTGGAGAACATGTCAGGTGTATGACCTTTGGTGGAACCATAGAATATTATCCAACAGCTATTATCTATATTGATACACCTTTTTTCACAGGCAACGTTAAAGCATGCATGTTAAGAAACCCAATTGCCGACCTTATGGTGGGATGCATACACGGGAGTAAAGATTGCACACCAGAAGAGATTATTGAATGGGGAAAAAATAATCTATGCATCGGAAATGCAGCAATAACCAGAGCACATACGAAACAATTAGAGACTATGGACACTGAAAACAAGGAAACAAACGATCATGAAAGTATCGAGATTCATTCTGCTATTGACCGAGTATCCTTTGCTGCAAAACAGAGGGAAGACAGGTCACTAACAAAATTTTTTTCACTGGTCAACAAAGTTGACAATCTTGCTATGAACAAAAATAATAGTCATTGGTTTAGTATTAAAAATGACATTTTATTAAGATGTTTTATGGATAAAACTCAGATAAGACAACAAGTCATGGTACCTTTTGCTTTTAGACGGTACATACTTCAACACGCACATGATTCTAAGTGTGCAGGTCACATGGGTTATACTCGTACACGTTCGCGAGTATTATCTTCTTTTTTTTGGCCGGGAGTATCACGAGATATTTCACAGTACGTACGCTCCTGTACGATATGCCAAGAAGTGAAAGCACGGGGAGCCTTTCACACGGCGCCTATTCAGGCTTGTGACATATCTGTGAGACCTTTCGACAAAATGGCCATTGATATCATTGGCCCACTTCTACCATCAGCCAGAGGACATAGATTTATTCTCACTTGCATCGATTTATGCACACGATGGCCAGAAGCCATCCCATTGAAAACAACCACCACCACAGATGTAGCTGATGCACTACACCTGATCTTTTCTAGAGTAGGTTTTCCTAGAAAACTTTTGTCAGATCATGGTTCTCAATTTATATCTGAGACTATGACGGAGGTAATGAAGACTTGGCAAATAGATAGAAATCTCAGCAGCATTTATCACCCAATGAGTAATGGTGCTGTAGAAAGACTTAACCGCACACTCAAACAAATGTTACATAAAGTTACAGTTAACCATCCACAGGACTGGGACAGAGTCCTACCAGCTGTGTTATTCGCTTATCGAGAGGTGCCACATGAACAAACTGGCTTCTCTCCATTTCAACTAGTCTTTGGCGCTCCACCAAGAGGTCCTATGGGACTAATAAAAGACTTATTGATTGACTCCGAGATGACTCAGGATACCCAGTCATCCTATGAGTATGTAATTAATCTCCGGAATAACATTATTGATGCCTGTAAAATGGCAACAGCTTCATCTGAGGCTGCGAAAGAGAAAGCTAGAACTTTCCAAAACAGTAATAGACGATTACGTCAATTATTTCCAGGAGATCAAGCTTATGTGTTATTGCCACATAACAATAATAAACTACTAATCTCGTGGAACGGTCCTTACCAGGTTATCAATAAGATTTCTGATGTTGATTATGTCCTGGACATTAAGGGACATCACAAAATATTTCACATAAATATGCTCAAGCAATTTCATACTCGACCTGAACATCTACAAGCTATTTTTCATGAACTAGATGACACTTTCGTACCTAGATGTCACTATTCTAATTTGTCTGTTATCCAGGAAGAAGAATCATCTTTTCCTGAGGTACAGTTAGCATTACCTGTACCTGTAGTACAGCCTAGTGAATCTTGGCGGGACGTAACCATCTCCTCGTCGGTTACACCGCAACAGCATCAACAGATTGCTGAACTTCTACAATCCTATCAAGATGTGTTAACCGACATTCCAGGTCGCACATCAGTCATTAGTCATGACATCACTCTTAATGATGATACTCCAATTCGGGTACATCCTTATTCTGTTCCTCTACACTTTCTTACTAAAACTACTAAGGAACTTGAACAGATGTTATCTTTAGGAATTATCGAAACTAGTAATTCCCCATTTTCTTCTCCATTAGTTATTGTCCGAAAGAAGGACAATAACATTAGACTATGCGTCGACTATAGAAAATTAAATGCACAAACGATAGTTGATAGCGAACCACATCCACTTCTCGATGACTTACTGCCACGTCTACCGACAGCAACTATATTCACTAAGATAGACTTAACTAAAGGTTATTGGCAGATACCACTAACCGAAAAAGCTAAATACTACACAGTGTTTTCAACTCCGCTAGGTCTATACCAGTGGAATGTGATGCCTTTTGGGCTTGTTAACGCTCCAGCTACCTTTGTTCGCATGATGCGACACATTTTTTCAGGTAGACCAGACATTCTTACATACATAGATGACATATGCTTATTTAGTTCATCTTTTGAGGAACATGTTTTGGGTCTCGAATACGTTTTGGATACATTAAGAAATAACAATTTAACTGCTAAACCCACAAAATTACAAGTAGCGTTTCACGAAATAACTTTTTTGGGTCACATTATTGGAGCAGGATATATCCGAACACTACCCAGTACACTTTCAAAAATTTTAAACATTTCCGTTCCTCAAACGAAGAAACAAGTGAGAAGCTTGTTAGGTCTAGTCCAATATTACAGTAGATTCGTACCTAACTTGTCATCTATCACGGCTGTCTTGTCCTCATTACTAAAGAAAGACATGCCAGTGAAGGTGACATGGACTGACGAATGTGACAGAATTTTTCGGCAAATAATTTATATATTTTCAAATCCACCTATTTTGAGACTAACTGATGCTTCTAAAAAGTTCATTCTTCGTACAGATGCGAGTAACTACGGAATTGGCGCATGTTTGCTCCAATACCATGACGATATCCTCCACCCAAACCTCTACATCTCACGGAAACTCAAACCACCAGAAGTGAAATACTCTACTGTTGACCGCGAACTTTTAGCCGTCGTGTGGGCGATAACCAAACTTGAGAAATTTCTACTGGGAGCCCCTTTCGTAGTACAAACTGATCAGAGGGCCGTAGCATCACTACGACGGGCTAATCATAAAAGTCCAAAGCTCACCAGATTCGCTATTCTCCTTCAACCATTCAACTTTACGATTGAGTACATTTCTGGGACAGACAATATCGTCGCAGACGCACTATCTAGAAATCCTTTGGATATCGAGTAATCAACACTGACACTTTTCTAATACGTCAACCGAAATTACGTGTCACAGAAGACTGAACCCTATCGCTAAATTCTTAACATGGAGATAATCTTTTGCTTACGATTCAACTAAATAACTTGTACAGACGATTGCGAAAACGAAATGAACTAAATCAAGAGACAGTGTGTTCGTATTTTACGCCGGGACTTTGGCTAGTGTCCGTTCCGGATAAAACTGGTTGAAACAACTTTGATATTAATACTTGATGACATTTCGAACTAATTGAAGCTTGTGATATGAACTCTTGGACGTTAAGAATATCGATACTTATTCTAAATCAGAACACTTAAATACTCTTCTCTTATCGTATTTCACAAGGATCAAGCCTACGTATGGATCTTCATATCCAATGTTAATTACTTTTAATTTAGTCTTTAAAACTAGTCCACATTAAAATGACAAGTGAGTTGAATTTTAAAAAAAAAAAAATGAAACTTGAAAAAATGAAAGAAAGAAAAGAAAACTCACACAATTCTTTGATTATATTCTTAGAATTACATGATTATATTGCATATTTAATAATTATGTCAATACATCACATACTATTGTTTAAAGTAGTTAGATAGGTATTAATAACTTAATACTACACTTACTTGATGTTCAACACACATAACTTATTTAAATTTATACATCATTTTTTTTTTTCCTCTACTTTATTCTTTATTAGTTATTATGTCTTTCTTTAACATATCCTTTCATTTTTCTTACATTAGATTTTCAACAACTTTATTTTTATTCCATACTTAGTATAGTTAATTAGTTTAATTTTAACTCTTTAGATTAGTCTGACATGACATTTCATCACGACATATTTTAAGTTAATTAATTATTTAATTAGAGATCAACATTACCATTCTCTTTTAGTTCTTATTACAATTTATATTTATGTATAATATAAATAATTAATATATTACATGACTGTTAGTTAGTCGACATGACCATGACATTGGTTCTAGACAGAACGTCGTAGGCCATATACCGCAATTTTGTTAAATTTTTTTTTTTTTGATATTGTTAACATTTTTGGTATTCATTCAGATGGGTTTTTTTTTTTTTAAATCTATCTAATAGATTTTTTTTCCCCCAGTGGACAGGGAATTGTTACGGTATTTTATTGGCATGGTCTGCTAGAGGTTAGCAGCATAAGATTAAGAGGTGACCACGGTTAATATAATGTAAATAATTGTTAGTTTAGTGTACGCGATACACACGATTGATTATGACGTGTGTGCGTTGGTATGTCACGCACCGTGACTAGGTTACCACACCCCTTTCTTGTATGGCCGTCGAACGGATAAGACGTGTCCTTGTATTCATGCAGTGTCGGGCATGGAGTGCCACACAGATTATATTATAATTAATGATGGACATGGGTCAGTCCAATGTTATGATTTGGAAGAAGAATGTTACAGGTTAGTAAGTGACTAAACCTAAGTCGAGATAGATTTATAATTATTGACGAACGCATAATCTCACTGTCGGTCGCTGGGATCACTAGCCACGCGTGCATACAGATATGTCGTTCTGTCTATTTGTTATTTGACAAGGACTGAATTGAAGATAAATCATAATTCAAGGAAGGAACAGAACTTTATATATTTATGCTTCATGACAACCATTGTTTGAAATATTGTCTATAATCTTCTATGTAATAAATACATGTGGACTCATAAAAGGACTTATCCCATTATTGAATATCAGAAGTTCAACCGTCAGTATAATGGATACAAAGCTTTACACCACCACTTGCGAAATTAACCATCTATCAGCGCGATGCTCTATAATGATCATGATTGACTAACTCTCCCCGCAATAACATAACACCCAGCCTTGCAACGAGAAAACCGTTGGGCCCTTACGCCACAACAAGACGAGGCGTACCGCCACAACTAGAAATAAACCGCCACATACCCCTAAGGGTCTCTTTCAGTATAATGCCATGTGCTTTGGCTTGGTAAACGCACCAGCAACTTTCGTTCGGATGATGAGGAAACTATTTTCTCATAGGTCTGATATCATCTCCTATATAGATGATATTTGTTTGTTCCACAACTCTTGGGACGAACATGTTTCTGGATTGAAATCTCTTCTCGAAATTCTTCGCTCTAATAATCTGACAGCGAATCCTTCGAAAGTTCAAATAGGTTTCAAAGAAATTTCTTTCTTAGGTAACAGAGTGGGCCATGGATTTCTGAAAACTGAGGATAAAACTATCTCGAAGATTCTTAACCTATCAATTCCTAAGACTAAGAAGCAAGTGCGGAGTCTTCTCGGCCTTATACAGTTCTATAATAAATTTATGCCTCATTTATCTTCAGTTACGTCAGTCCTGTCTGAGTTAACTACGAAAGGCTCCCCTAATAGAATTGTCTGGACGGAGGCCTGCAACATAGCTCTAGTCCATTTAAAGCATTACTTTTCATGTGCACCAATTTTAAAACTCCCTGATCCTCATCTCCCATTTATTCTCAGGACAGACGCTTCGATGTACGGTATTGGTGGCTCCTTGATGCAAGAAGTAGATGGAATGCTTCATCCAGTGATGTATGTGTCAAGGAAGCTCACAAAGACAGAAACCAGATATCCAATTATTGAGCGCGAGCTTCTCGCGATCATATGGGCTGTCACAAAGCTTCAGCGTTACCTTCTTGGTTCTCGTTTCATCATTGAGACAGACCAGAAGGCCCTGTCGTTCCTTCAAAAATCCAACATGAAAAACGCACGAGTCGCACGTTATGCAATTAATTTGCAAATATATGACTATATCATTCGACTTATTGAGGGCAAGTCCAATGTGCTTGCAGATGTTCTGTCGAGATGTACACAGACAGACCTGCCCGATTCTCAAGGATATGACATTGCTGCGACCCATTGACCAAGGTACACTGCTGATAGTCTACAGATACCTCGCTAACTTAAAAACACTATCTTGACAATATCCATAACCAGATACATATTACCATCGTTATCAAGAGAAACAACTCAAGTCATTTGAAGACAAGATAAGAGACGTTTTGTGTGGATACATTCAAATCGTTTCACACTACATCAAGTTCCATGAACAGTACATAAGATCTGATTTCCGGACAGTCATGACGTATGCGGTAAAGGAACCAAATCAAACAGTATCTCAAGTAAACAGTATGAGGCTCTTTGTCATATCTTAATGGCAATCCTTCACAAAATGACTGGGATGCAGAACTTTAAAAAGATCATATGTCCTATTCCAGCAAACGAACTTCAAAATATTGGGGCTCAGAGACTGTGACACTCAAGAGGCAACATATGAAAAGAAATCTCACACAAGAAACAATCGATTCGATACGCCTATGGAGAACTTCGCCATTTGAACATTCTTTTTGGTTATTACTTAAACCAGTTATGTGACTCTAAAGTGCTAAAATTGCAAATAGTAAGCTTTCACACTAATGAAAGAAGTACCTATCATTGAAGACACTCAGTAACTATAGTTAATTAGTTTTACACAATGCTACAGACAGCACACACACGATCATGTGGACATTTACATTAACGTAATTATTATACTTACTTAATACTATTTAATTAGTTAGATCTTTCATTTCATTCATCTTTTAATTAAATGCATTCAGATATTTCATTTTCCAAAACTTCACAATTTCACTATCATATTTCTTCACATTTTCATTGATTTTTCTCATTTTTCCATGATGCTGACTACATTCCATAGACTGTTGCTCAGGTATGACATAGACTGGACGGTAACTTCTCGCATTTTCTAAAAATGACTTCCTATATAGAAAACTTTCAGTTTTCGCTGGGGGGGCGGGGTAAAAGTGTTACCTATCACTTTGCTCACAGGCTGGTAATTCATCGCTGTGCGCAATGGAGCAGAACGCGAATACGCTTCGATTGTAAAAGCGTGCGAGTTGTGGAATGGGTGTGACACAGGTATTTAGTGTATGACGTGGACAGGGTCTTCTGCGGGGAGAAGGAAGGTGATCGTTAGGACAGTTGTGTCTGGCTGGTTTTTTCGAAGTGTATGGATTTTTATGTGAGAGCGACAGACCAGTGTTTATTGTTATAAAATATTTCAGAGTCAGGATAAATGACTCAATTCATTAAGAATGTGTGCCTGATTGTGTGTGGCTTAAGGAGATGGACAGTAAGTGATTTGAATCAATACGGATTTTGTAAAGTATGAAGGCGTTGTAGACGATACATAGACATTCTGACTTTAAACCGGCACAACGACATTATTGCTTATGGCTGCTACTGATCACATCTGTATTACTGGTGTAACGTCATATCATCATATGCTCTCAAAAGAAGTGAAGTACACTTATGTTGTATTGTGACATATTAAATGTGATAAAACGTACAACAAGCTGTTGATCAAGATTCTTCAAGTTGGCCATTCCGTACGTTACTGTTGAGACTGTTGTCTATTATATCAAAATATCTTACAAGACCAATGCAGCACATTAATATACTCGTTACCCAATAGCCTTCAATAAGTATAAGGTAACAGGTAGGCTGTTGGTTAACATCACACCCTATTGTTTATTTTATTTTCATTTGACACTTGTGGAATTTTTTTTATTTAATATTTACAGTCTTTATTTTAAACCTTGAGGTTGAGCTTCCTGGTGCCGAACAGGCACTTATCTTCGAAGGATAACACCGGTAGATCTTTTCATATGCTCGCTAGACAATCTGTTACACTTCTTGAAGGGCAATGGCATCCAGCATGTGCCCGAAATATGCAAACAGTGTCAGGAATCGATCAGTTCCCAAGAGCTTGGTACTACGTTAATGTCAGTACCAAAAACCCTGAAATAAGAAGGTTATGCGTCCTTCATTAAAACAAGTATACACTAATATTCCACAATTAATTACAGGCACAGTACAAACAAACAAATAGGGTCAGCTCTTTATGACAACCTATTTCACCATTATATTTTGTGGTGACAATGTATACCAGTATTCCTCTCCCCTAATGGTTACAACGCCTCTGCAATTCCAGCAGTAATCTTTTTCCATACAGTAGGATAGGTGGTATGCTCCTTGATGACAATCATATATAATCTTGTAGTTCTACACCTCTCTGATAGTCTATCATATGATGGATCAATCTCTAGGCTCTGCCTAAGTCTGTCATAGACCCACTTACTTACAGTCGTATGTTAATATCTCACATTCAAATTTTATTTTAAATAAAATGTTAATAAAATCAATCTTACCACAAATTTCAATGAAATATACACAAGCGAACGATGACTGGCAAACAATTATGGCACACTTTAGATCTGCCTTCTGTCCAGACTGCTTTCTATAGGTTTGAAAAGCACAAGCCTGCTCTCATCGCTCCTTGTTCAACAGAAATTTTTGTCAAAATTGCAACGAGCAGTCTACGTTTCCGATAATATATAATGCATTGGCCAATGGGACCATGAACTCATTTATTTTGAATCAAACTTTAAAAAAACAAAATCCCAAACTACTATGTTTACTCCTGCAAATATATTTTTAGTTTTAGGTCAACCAATCCTATCTCGCCTTCCTTTTAACTACAGCCAATCAAATTACAGGTACCTTTTAGTCCTTATTTCCCCAATAGCTTTTTTCAAAACTTGCTATGAAAAAAAAAAAAAAAAAAAAAGCAGGCATGATTTTTTTTCCGTCAGTCCTTCTTACAATACATAGTTTTGGAGCCGCACTAGCGTAGTGGTTACAACACCGCTCTGGCGACCGGGTGATTCAGGATCAAACCTGGGTGACTGCATTTGAAGATTTTTCATCGACCGGGAATTGGACTGGATTAACTCAAGACCTGGCGAGGACATTTGAAAGAGTGTCGTCGACCAGGGATTGGCGGCTCCTGAGCCGACCCAGCTCTAATGGGTACCTCCGAAATCGGCGAGTATCTGCCTGAATGGCGAGGGACACATGTCTCTGTACAAGAAAAGGGATACTCACGTAAAATCAATGTCAGGATAGACATTAATAATAACCTGAGATTTCGCCTCGAGTATTAGCGGGCGTACGAACAAAAAACAAACAAAAAAAACATAGTATTATTGCCAATATCTTGGTTATTTATTGTACTAGTGTGTAACTGACACCATATTATTGCTCACGAAATCATAAGGCATCCGAATATATAATTCTCAAGGCCCTATGTATTATGGTTCATAATTCCATATTTTTTCTATATTAGTCGTTCAAATCTAGAAACTGCCACCTGTTCACTTCTTCTTACAACTATTTTCAAACTAAAAACGAGAATCGTCCGTAGTCCGTTAGAATTACGTCATTTATTATAAGAGCTAAGGCTGTCTGCATGACCAAACTGACGAACATTTTTTAGTTTTAGTATCGTAATTTGAAAATCGCCCAAGGCTATGTCGCGAGAGTTGGTTTTTTGAAATCAACGCGAGACGGCGTACCCTAGGTTCTGTCTTTCCATCCCTCCCCTCCTTTTCTTTTATTCTATCACTCTGTCGTTTTGGCAATACGACTTGAACTTGCAAAAGTGTTACATTTAATCTCAAGGACGAATTAGGAAAAGACAGTATCCTCCATTCGGCTATTAGGCTTATCAAAACCGACATGCTGGCTGGCGTGGGGGAAGAAGACGCTTGAACTTAAGTTTTATTTTCTATCTTATTTTTGACTTTATGCACTATAATATTATTTAATTTAGCTATTGTATTAAGAATATCGTCACAACAAGCTAAAATTATATTACATTATCCTTCACAAAAGTTCACGACAGATACTAGAGTTAACGTGCTCAGCCAATGCAGCATTGGTTTCGCTTTTCTGAATATCTTGTGAATACTCCCTGGAGGTAGAAGCATCATTATCCTTCTATCTACAACACTGCCAAGAGCTATCTTGTGCAAAGGTAGACAGCTTTGAAGACCCACATCAGTCACTCTTGAATTTTGGCCACTGTTGGACCACTCCTGCAGATCTAAGGGGAGGCAATTCGTGACAAATGCCATGTCATAATGCACAAATCCTATGTAACATGCTAAGTGTAATCCAAGCTCTTGGCTTAACTATTATATGCAGTGTGGCTATTTGGTCTGTACAGGATCTGTTTTGTCGAAAACCTCTTGTTCTTCTCTCATTGGCGCCGCGGTAGCTCAGTGATAAGTGCACTGGGTTCCTAGCTCGGTGGTCCATGGTTCGATCCTTAGCTGAGGTAGGATTTTTTAGATCAAAAACGGCTCCGGGGTCGACCCAACCTCATGAATTGGGTACCAGAGCAACTCTGGGAAAGTTAAGCCGGCCGGCGTATTGCTGACCACATCACCCCTACTGTGCCGATGGTCAAGAAAATATGGGCCTAACACCATATTCCTTATATGTCTTAATGGGCGTGTAACGGGATCCTGACAATAACAATATTCCTTTGTAATTTGTACGCTCTTGCTAATCTCCTTTATTGCACGTTGACCAGATATCCTTCCTTCCATTCTGCTGGTATTTATTCTCTCTCCCAGGCTTTACCAGGTAATTTGCATAATGTCGTTGTAGAGATGTAAATGCCTGATTTGATATCATCTGCTGGAATGCCATCCGGCCGAGCAGTTTTCCATCTCTTAGTCGATTTATTCTGTATTTTGGATTTTCCCCGTTGGCTTGCACTCCTTTTCTGCTTGCTGCATTTGTGGGGTATCTGGTAAGATACAAGTTCTTCACAATGTCCCAACCATGTCTTCCTTTGCTCTTAGATATTATGGGAAGGACAAGCAAACAGTAGATCATGTCCTCCAAGAATGTTGGCTCCATGAGAGAAGCAGCTTGGCAACATAGCCTTCACCAACCTCCTTGAGGCATTACGCTGTGTAGAAATGAGAGAAACAGACCTACCGCCTATTTTATGAGAGAAATACATGTCGCAGTATGACAGCGAAAGAAGAGCAGATTAGATAAAAATATCTTGCGATGTAAGAATTTTGTTTCTTCATGTAGCTATCTTTGTCTACAAATGCATAACACAATTACTCTGGGTTGACTCCACAGGGTGTTGTGGTTGACAAGAAGTTTGTTGAACTTCTCGAAGAAATCCAGAAAGGCAGATTTCTCATAGTGAACTACGAGCTTTCACTACTGGTTAAGAAACTGTCAAGGGAGGAAATGAGAGAAAGAATTGGTCTTCCAAGTGCATTCAATGTTGACCCGTTGCGGATGTTGTATTTGCTTAAGGTAAATATCAATCATGGTGCTAAAATTCGTAATATCAACCACATTTTTTTTTAAAATTTGCTCTACTTCTGATAACATTAAAACTACGGACAAGAAATTTAAAGGTAGAATTCCAGTGTGGTTAAGTAACAAAACACCATTGCTGTAGTTTTCTCAACAACTTTCACTACTTTCACGAAACGATGTAAGATAACTTGTAACCTCAATTCACAGCCCAGTCTGATCCGAGGATAAAACTAGTCTGATATTTTAAACAAATTATACCATGGTCGGCAACAGGTCATCCACTTTTGTCGAGAAAGATCGTGTTGAGAAACATTTAAAATTGTTCATTCTAAAAGTGAGATTGATTTTTCATCTACGTCTGTAGACATTACCTAATCATGGTAGATCTTTAGAGAGTTCAGTGTTTCTAAAGTAGAATCCCGCAGATCCTGGGTTGCCTTCCGCTGGTTTAAACAACACGTTTGATAGTTATTTTGTTCAGTACAGTGTGGTATCACATTTACATACCTATGATGCATTGTAACACCAGACGTGATGGCCACTGACTGCTTTGACAGTCGGCGGCTAAGGATCAAAGAAGAAGCCGACAGTGTGGTATATGTCTCCTGCATGGGAGACAACAGCAGTCTTGGTCCCATGCACCTGAAAGAGCCATGAAAAAGGGCCATTCATTCATGTATATTCTGTTGAAAATGGTGACCTTCTTAGAAAAGCCTGCTTGATCATTCAAACAGGTGTCGCTTATGAAAGGTAACTACGATTGCTTACTAACCTGATCTTTTTATGCAGGAGAAGATGCGGGCCTCAGATTTCTTCTACAGGATTAACAAAGACAACGACGAAGGCTTGCAGAGATCGGAATTATATTCACTGTTTGATGTAAGTGTAGGTCTATCCTGATAGCCTTAAAAGCTAAAAAAAATGAAATGTGGTAAAGCCGTTAGTTTAAAGAATGAACAGTGCACTAGAAGCACTTGATATTTCTGACTTTCCCTTAGTCAGCCACAGCCATACAGAGAAAGCAACATGACAAATGACATAGTACACATATATGTATGTATGCTGTGAAAACCTTTTATGGATGAATCCCAACCACCCAACAGAACATGCTTTTCATTTGAAAATAAAGGCAACGCAGTGTGAGCCAAGAAAAAGTTTGATGTAGGGTGTTGCGACGATTGTTGCAACGTTTTTCATCTATGTATTTATTTTCTAATGCATGGGAAATAACTCATGTATTGTAGTCACTTTTTTATTTCTACTAGTTGTCTAATCGTGTGACGATGGTTGCCGATAGTTTGTGTGAACGATTTTTAGTCATCTCCATATACGGAGCGCTCAGGTCGTCAGTTCTTATAAACAGTTGACAATCGCAATGTTTCAAGATTCATTTCCTTATTAGGCTCGAATCTGTACGATTGTTCTCCAGAATATTCTTTGGTTAGTAAGTTGGCTGAACACGGTTCGAGTCGCGCTTGTCTGCGCATGTCTGTTCTTGATCGCTTTTTTTGCACGGGTTCCGTCCCGACATTCAGAGAGTGTGGCAGATGCGTGATAAGCAAGACGCGTTTGGTTTGCCAGCTTCTGTGCTTAAACTGTTCAGGAAATAATGTCCTATTCATATTGTTCCTTCGGAGATGATATATCTGTGGTGATTCTTAGGGCTTGGAAGCCTGTGAGTTATATGTTTATTTCCTGAAGTAAAGGTAATGACATTTTTGACACTTATCGATATCTTTCGAGATTGACATTTTGTTTGTAGCCCGATTATAGGTGGGTCTACGCTATGAGAAGATTTTCGTCAGCTCACGAATCATGTTCGCTGTTACTGCATCGATGGATGCATGTCCTAAGAGCTATCTGCCTGCTAAACTTTACTGCTTGTTTCCAGATTTGATATCTTGGATAACTAAAGGAATTTGGAGGATTTTTTGAGGACATTATTGATACACTTCAGAAGACGTCCCTGTCTTGCTGAGGTTAGATTTAGGAGAGAGGATTTGATCTCCTATCATATTGATATCTTCCAGCTGTTATAGAAAGGGATGGAGATTTCCGCCTGAATACATTTACAGCTCTATGATGTACTGATATTCATGTGATTCATCTTTACTATGATGCTGTCTACCGTCCATTGCTGTACTGACTATGTTGCTGTAACAATGACTGTTTGATTGTACCTATGATGTACCTACCTTCGCGTATACATTTTGTCATGTGGCGTCCACAATAAATTATACAAGAAAACGTCACTAGCTGTTGCAAATCTCATTGACTTTACCCATCGTGAGTTAATGTGACGTCCTGGTGTGAATTGCCCTGTTTGTGATAATAACTGTTTGAATACACATCTGCATCTTACACAAACCAGACTACAGACACCATACTACGTCTTCAACGCCATTCAACATTATGACGTTCAACAAAATGGTAGTCAACAAATGATAGGCAACATAGGGGTGACACATATTCCAGAGAAACACTGCATTATAGCATATCAAGGGATAGTTTATGTACTAGTTCAGAAATTAGTTATAATCAACTTCCTTTCTGGAGCCGAGGTAGCACAGTGGTTAGTGCACTGGCTTCCTAGCTGGGTGGTCCATGGTTTGATCCCCAGTTGAATTGTGATATTTTTAGACCGCCAACGGCTCCGGGGTCGACCCAGCCTCATGAATTAGGTACCACAGTAACTCTGTGCAGGTTAAGGCGGCCGGCGTGATGCTGACCACATCATCCCTCGCGTGCCGGTGGTCAAGAAAATATGGGCCTAACACCATTGTTAAAGGTGTTTTCAGGATTTGAACATACGAACACTGCAACATGTAACGCTAATAATGAACGTTCACTTCGAAGTCATTTATATAGATTTATTTTACACAGGACAAATGATGAGCTCTAAGTTTTGATGAATAATGGTGGCATGCATTTTCATATCAGCAAGGAATAAAATACAACGACCGGTAGGCAGAATTACCGTCAGTAAAAGTCATAATGTCCACGAATTATCACTGCATATCAAACTTGTCGAAAAGTCATTTAATCTTGTCCTAAATACTTTCCTTTACACTCCATCCATCACAAGCGCACATAGAAATATATTCTTCATAGAATCTGTAACTTATGCAGTGGACTTCTACAAACACAGTCCGAGCTCTCACACTTGCGTCCGAACACCTCCAAGTACACAGGCCACAAGAGGGCGTTACAAGTCTCCCGCAGACGTGCATACATAATTTTTACTGAAAACTGACGCCACTAATACTTATAATAGAGTGGTTTACTATTAGTGCGTCTATGTGTTACCTCATCGGTTCACATCAATGCCTTCCCTTAGAGAATGCACTGATGTGTACGAACATACGCGTAACACTATATACCCCGCCCCTCCAGAAAAAAACACAGTTTTTTTCTTTTTTTTTTATGAAACGAGGGACCACCAACCTAACCCGATGTCAAAACGCGTGCAGTCTGAGTCATGTCTCAGTTAAACATGCAAACAAACCATTAAGACTTATAAAAAAAAATTCAAGAGAACATTAAAAGTATCTAATGAACCTATGATCCTGATGATAACGGAGGTGGTGTATGAACCATACGAACATGAAAAGTAATAGAGGACATGAATGTGTAAGTGGAAAAAATCGAATTAAGTGATCATGAGAAAAACATTACACATCATGGTAAATGAATGAATTAAGTGACGGTATCATAAATAGTGTGAGTGTCTATAAGTTATCTCACTAATTTAAATGATGTCTCTCCATTAAACTTCAAGATTTCTTGCCGTAATAGATAAATAATAACATTGGCAATGTTTAAACTCAAACCTTGAGCACGTTTGTTGCACTTAGGTAAGTAACTAGCACTGTCCATAAGTAAGGTTCGATCCAACCTGTATATCTTGAGTGTAAAGGTTCTCGTTGCAACTCTGGACTCGAATGTCAAGTGCAGTATTCTAAATACTTGGTTAAAATCAACAGTAAGTGTCATGTTGTCATCTAATCAATCCAAGGAAGAAAATGTCCATCGTGCCATCAAGATGCAAAGGATTTCAACTGATCAGAATGTGAAATGTCAAATGCTGTCTTTCATTTTAGCCCATCATCTCAGAAAACGAATGTTCAATGCTCAAATTTTTGTTCCTGGATCAATGCATAGATGCGTGAAAATAGCCGAAGTTACACTGTTCAGTTAGGCTCTCTTTTCAATTCTGGAAAACAGTTCTTTCCTCACGCTGAAATGTTAGAGGACTGGTTGGCATCATTATCTGAATGTGGTAATCTTGAAAGCGTGTCTGCAACGACATTAATGTGTCCTTTTATCGGCCTAATCTCATAGACATAAACCTGGAGATTTAGCGTGTATCTTGCTGCTCTTTGATTTTTGAAGTTGGCGTGCTGAAGGTACGATAATGCCTTCTGGTCTGTTTCAATCACGAAACGAGCACCTAGAAGGTAACGTTGCAATTTGGAAACTGACCATATTATGGCCAACAGTTCTCGTTCCACAATGGGATAACGGGATTCGGTGGGGGTCAATTTA
This sequence comes from Oreohelix idahoensis, assembly GCA_024509875.1. Taxonomy (NCBI): domain Eukaryota; kingdom Metazoa; phylum Mollusca; class Gastropoda; order Stylommatophora; family Oreohelicidae; genus Oreohelix; species Oreohelix idahoensis. The sequence continues at coordinate 290,449 of JAMPIV010015693.1, forward strand.
CGGGACACATACAATACTGGATGTAGGACTCCATTGAAGTGTTGCATAAGTGAAGCACCAATGCCGTTCAGGGAAGCGACGGTTCTGAGGACAAAGACCAAACGAGGATCAGGTAGCTTTAAATTGGGCTCAGTTGAAAAATAATGTTTAATTTGATTAAGTGCTCTATCACAGGCCGAAGACCAAACGATTTTGTTAGCAGAACCTTTTCTTAACAACGTGGACAAAACTGAGGTGACAGTAGAAATGTTTGGCATGAATCTATGATAGAAGTTTATTAGGCCAAGCAGACTTCGAACTTGTTTCTTGGTAGTAGGAATAGACAAGTTCAGAATTTTAGATACAGTTGAATCTTCTGGCTTGAGACAACCATTTCCCACTCTGTGACCTAAGAATGATATTTCTTTAAAGCCAATATGAATTTTAGAAGGCTTAGCAGTCAGATTGTGGGAGCGAAGAGTATCTAGCAAAGATTTTAGACCTGAAAAATGTTCGTCCCAAGAGTTGTGGAATAGACAGATATCATCAATATAAGTTATAATATCTGATCTATCAGAAAAGAGTTTACGCATCATGCGCACAAATGTGGCGGGCGCATTAACTAGCCCAAAACACATGAAATTCCACTCAAAAAGACCTCGAGGTGTGGAGAAGGCCGTTAAGGGTTTAGATCTTTCTGTTAAAGGCACTTGCCAATAGCCTTTAGACAAGTCAAACTTACTAAAGAATGTGGCCCTAGAAAGTTTAGAAAGTAGATCTTCCAGTAATGGCATAGGTTCAGCATCCGATACGGTGATAGTGTTAAGCTTTCTAAAGTCAATACATAATCTGATGGACTTGTCCTTCTTGCAATAATAACCATTGGGAAAGAATAGGATGAGGTGGAAGGAGAAATAATGTTAAGACTTAACATCTCATCCAACTCTTTTTCCACCTGTTCCTAGAAATGCATAGGAATAGGATATGGTTTGACACGAACAGGAGCATGATCTTTAAGCTGGATGTCATGAAAAATGACAGAAGTGTGACCTGGAATGTCTGTCAGAACTGTTTGATAAGATTCCAAAAGACAGTGAATTTGATTCTGTTGGCATATAGAAAGATCTGGAGAAATTGAGACATTTTTCCACGATTCTGTAGCATGAGAAGGAACTACAGGAAGAGGTAAGGAAAGGTTAGGGAAGGAAGACTGTTCTTCCCGAATGACTGATAGAGAAGCGTGACGATCACTAGACTCATCAACAGCTTCAAAGACCTTTTGCAGGTAGTCAGGCCGAGTGTGAAATTTTTGTAACATATTGATGTGGAATGTTTTGTTTTTACCATTCACATCTACAATGTAGTCAACATCTGTTATTTTGGCAACAATTTTAAATGGGCCTCTCCAAGATATCAGTAAACGATTCTCTTTTCTGGGTAACAAAACAAATGCTTCATCCCCAGGTGCTAATAGTCTCAGTCGTTTGTGTTTGTTCTGAAATATTCGAGCTTTTGCTTTGGCTGTTTCTGATGAATCAACAGCTATCTGACAAGCACTAATAATATTTTCTCTGAGTTTAACCACATACTCATAGGATGATTGAACCTCAGGAGATAACTCCGACCCTGTGAGTAGTTGTTTGATGATGGACATATGTCCACGTGGTTTAGCCCCAAAGATGAGCTCAAAAGATGCAAAGCCTGTATGTTCGTTTGGGATTTCCTGGTATGCAAACAATACTGCTGGGAGTAACCGATCCCAATCCTGAGGATATTTCTTAGTCACCTTACCTAGTAGTTGTTTTAATGATCTATTTTAACGTTCTACTTCTCCATTTGACATGGCGTGATATACTGAACTGAGAGATCTATCAATGTTGAACACCTCATAACATATGACATGACATCTGAAACAAGCTGTGTTCCCCTATCAGATAAGTTTGTCTTGGAAACCCAATCTGCTGAAAATCAACATCAATGCATCAGCCACGTCAGTAGTAGCGATATGCTTCAGAGGTAATGCCTCAGGACACCTTGTGCACATGTCAATGCAGGTTAATATATATTTATGACCTCTGGCTGAAAGAACTGACAATGGACCAATGATATCCATAGCCATTTTAGTAAATGGACGGAGTGAAATATCAGAGGCCTGAATAGGAGCCATGTGATATGATCTTTTTGTAGCCACTTGTTGGCATGTAAGACATGATTTACAAAATAAATTTGTGTCTCTGGCAACTCCAGGCCAATAAAATGAAGATAAAACTCTATATTTTGTCCTCGCAACCCCCATGTGACCCGCACAGTTTGATTCATGAGCATGCCTCAGAATGTACGTTCTAAACTTAGATGGAACCATAATTTGTTTGCGGATGGAGTTACATTCTCTAAAGTTACGAATAAGTATGTCATTCTTGAGAGTGTACCATTGGTGAGCATTGTCTACACCATCATCATCATTTGATCTGACCAATCTAAAAAATTTCTTAAGTGAGTCATCAGATTTTTGGCATTCACCAAATGACCCTTTGCTGATAAATGAAGTATGTTGTGCATCATCAGCGTCATCATTACCCACCACAATATGTTCCTGAGCTTGTGCATGTGACTGTGCTCTAGTGGTTACTGCATTCGCAGGCATAATATGTTGACATTCCCATTCTTCAATTTCCTGTGCAGAACAATCCTTAATTCCATGTAAATTTCCCAAAATCAAATCTGTCACTGGTGTTGGAGCATACACACTTTAGTTTTGCCTGAGAAAAAAAGTGTGTCGATGTGTATTATAGCTGTGGGGTAATACTCTACCGTGCCTCCAAAAGTGATACACTTTACTTTTTCTCCCATATAACATGATGGATCAACTAGAGAAGCACGCACACCCACAGTAGTGCATCCCGTGTCACACAATACTGAAACAGAATGACTTTTAACATAACCCTTATATAAGGTCAATGACCCCCTTCCATCATGCAATGCCAACACAGGCAAAGGACCGGAAGTTAATACAAGCAAGGGCTGACCACAGCTTAGCCTGGACACCACATCTGGTTGGAACAGAGTGCTGCACTCTGTACACTTTGAAACATTTGACAAATCAACAAAACAAGCATTGGCATGATTATTGTTATCATTTTGATTCATTACCCCTGTATTGTTATCATGTACAGAACCAGAGTTTGCACGTTCCACACTACGTGAACGATAACAATTATTGTTCTGGTAACCTCTGTTGTGATTACTAAAGTTATTGTTATTGCCATAATAAGCTCTATTGCCTCTGTTTGGGTATGAGTTACTAGCTCCATGCCAACTTCTGTCTGAGCGAGGGTAGTGTTGATATGATGGGTTTTCCTCATGGTATGGACGGAAATTCCTTTGCTTTGAAGTTGAATTATTGTTAAAATTGTACCGTCCACGGTATGATCCAGTGTTTTGCTCCCTGTTCCATCTAAAATTTCTGTCACCACTATTTGATCTGTACTTAGGTGAGTTAAAGTGGACAGATTTTGCTGACACCACAGGCAAATACTCCTTTACATTGGAATTACTGACTACTTTCCCGGGATGTGCTGTCATAAATTGACGTCCTAGTGATTCCATAGATTCCAAGGATTCAGGCTTCCTTTCATGCAAGTACGCCAAAAACTCGGGACTCATGGAGGATAACACCTTATCTCTCAGTATAAGATCCATAAGTCGTTCAAGCGAGTGTTCGATTTTTGACAACTCAATCCATCGGTTAAAGCACAACTTAATGGACGAGATGTATTCTGAAAAATCCTTATTGGAATCTGGAGTTAATGTTTTAAATCGAAGGCGATACCCATTCTCATCTAACTGATATTTTCTCAACAGCAAAGCCTTGATTGCTTCATAGTTCTTACGACTGCTATCATCCATGGTACCTACAGCTAACAAAGCATCTTCTGTCAATAATGACATCAATCGAGTACACCATGATGGTTTTTTCTAATTTGGGTTCTTTGCACACAGTTTGGAATCTGTTTAAGAAAACCGATATATCGTCTATGTTTTGATTGAATTTTGGTAAATTCAGCTTAAAAGAAGCAATATGCTCTTTTCTAGAGGAACCGTCAACCTCATTACCATTTTGTTTAATTGTATTTTGCAATTTAAGTTTTTCAAGCTCTGTTGTAGCCATCTTTTCCGCATGTTCGTATTGTGCTTTCTGAGCTGCTAATTCTCTTTCTTGTTCTTCTTGTCTTCTTCTTTCTTCTATGTCTTCTTCTATCCTTTTTTGTTCTCTTGCCTTTACTCTATCTTCTTTGTCCCTAGCCACTTGTTCCGTGGCAAAATCTTTAAGGGCTGACCCTTCTAAACCAAACTCCTTTCCAAGCTGGACAAAATGTTCTAAAGTCGACATGTTGTAAATTTATATTGTAACTTATTTAGACCTTACGTAGTCTATGCTCGACTTTAAGTCTTGCTGAGCACCCCCAGCACACTTGCCAATATTTAGGATTCTCAAGTTCACTCAAAATTAAATTATTATATCATCAAAGAAAAACAATGGAGCATACAATACGATATAGACTGAAAAGACAACAGTGTAAGCAACAGACCAAAAAAAATATTAAGGACGGAGAGAAAAAAATAATTTACAGCTTCCTTAATGACATAACCACAACGCAGACAACAAATATACGTAAATCAAATAAATGATAGAAAGGTTAGACCTACAAAATACAAACAATAATGAATAAAACATAACGAAACATTCGACAACCACGAACTACAAGAAACATAACAGCACTTCTAAACAATGATGAATGTAATGAACTCGTATAGCACGCTAAACATACAGCATTTTTAAGCTGAGCTGCTCCACGAGAAGATTACGTTCAGACCCTATAAACACCTTGATTCTTGGCTCAGCCGCAGCGAGATGCTCCCAAAAATCACGTCCCTACCAACCGAAACCCGCTTACAACACAATAATACACATAGCACATAAATGGAGAAGAGCTCTGCTACCAAATCGTAAATAGCCTTAGACCACATAAATATAAGAGCACTTATCTTCAAAAAAAATCCTCCTCTCAGAAACGCCTCTGATAAGTACGGTATCAGTGCTACACTACAGTACATAAAACAGAGCAACTTCATCCCCAGTGGTCTTCAGTGACATATCTTGCCGTTTCCCCATTTTAAACTGCCGGTTGCTTTGGAACCGACGCACTTGATCGACGGAGGGAACCTCTTCTGAAGATCAGATTGCCTCCTGTTGTATCGCTCTGTAATAGAGTTTCCTATCACAGAACGAGTTGGCTGGTTACAGTCTTCCGCTGATTACTTGAAATACTTCTGCCCTTCTGCCTCAAAAACTACGACAATCGACAGTACTTTGGCTGAAATTGCCGTTATAAATAATGTTTCTTTGATATTCTTCATTAAAAACTTCTGCAGCGGAGAAAAATCTTTGCTGGCTTCTCTTGACCATATTTCAGCTGACCTCAAGACGAGCCGAACTCTCCCCGGCTAAACTGTGCGCTGGAATGTCGCGCGTAAAAGTATGGTTGGCCGTAAGCGTACTTTCTTCACTTTTTATAATAATAAGTAGATAGTTCTTGCAGTGTCTTTATTTAACACCTATCCCCATACTGGCCACCAGAAATGTTAAAGGTGTTTTCAGGACTTGGACATACGAACACTGCAACATGTAACGCGAATAATGGACGTTCACTTCGAAGTCATTTATATAGATTTATTTTACACAGGACAAACGATGAGCTCCAAGTTTTGATGAATAATGGTGGCATGCATTTTCATATCAGCAAGGAATAAAGTACAACGACCGGTAGGCAGAATTACCGTCAGTAAAAGTCATAATGTCCACGAATTATCACTGCATATCAAGCTTGTCGAAAAATCATTTAATCTTGTCCTAAATACTTTCCTTTGCACTCCATCCATCACAAGCACACATAGAAAAATATTCTTCATAGAATCTGTATCTTATGCAGTGGACTTCTACAAACACAGTCCGAGCTCTCACACTTGCGTCCGAAAACTTCCAAGTACACAGGCCAGAAGAGGGCGTTACAAGTCTCCCGCAGACGTGCATACATAATTTTTCCTGAAAACTGACGTCACTAATACTTATAATAGAGTGGTTTACTAGTAGTGCGTCTATGTGTTACCTCATCGGTTCACATCAATGCCTTCCCTTAGAGAATGCACTGATGTGTACGAACATACGGGTATCAACCATATTCACAATATGCCTCAATGGGCATGTAACGCGGGATCCTTTTTCTAACCTCCTTTGGAATACTTCAGCATTAAATGACAGAAGAAATAAAATGTACAGATCTGTATTTATAGTTCAAAACGTAAAAATCAACATTTTTATTTCTATACATGTAGAAGTCTTCATTGTAATTTTACATGTCCAACGATCTACGTCTATGTTGTTTTTTAATTCGTTTCGTTTGATAGCCACGGTACATAGTATTTTCATTGTCATAGACGTGATCTAGAGCTGCTGTAGGCAAGGATATGTATTATTTTGTTCTGTTACATTTCTATATTTGATTTAATTTTGGTTTGTTTGTTAGCTATTTCTGTCGTATTGTAATTCCTTTTCTTGATGGAGTTTTTTCTTTAATGGTTGTAATGTTGTGCATGGATACAGGATTACCTCGCTTTAGTGCGCTTCGCAGAAATTGCGCTTTTTTCAAATTATTCATGTTTATTTATTGTTTCTAATCCCTATTGTCCTATGAGAAAGTTATTTTGTCCATTATTCTTTAAGAAATTTACCGACTAGCATTTTTTTAGCAACAAAGTATATTTAATTTTACAGTATATTGTTTTTTTAGACCTAGCACTATTGCGCACTTAATAGACATAGCGTAAACATGATTTTTGGCTTTATATGAGTGGGAAGCCAAAAAAAAAATGGGTGTGACCCGCTTTATTGCGATATTCGCTTTATTGCGGTGGTCTGGAACTGAACCCGTAATATCTCCGAGGTATGCCTGTATTTGCTAAACATTTCTTTAGCTACTTTTCTCCAGGCTAGCAGTTTGATAGTTAGTTTTACCGCATCAACCATCTTTGCCCGCCTCACAACGCGTGTTTGGGGAAACTCGAAACTCACAATAAAGACCAAAGCTGCGGTTAATAATGCCTGTATCACCTGTACGCTTCTATATGGCAGCGAGACATGATCAATCTATGCTAAGTGTCGTACGGAAAGGTATATGTTTTATTTAGCCCGACTGAGTATATAGAGTGGATGTCGACAGATACGCGAGAAGGTATAGAAGTAGATTTTTCACAGGTGGTAGAATTGAGGAAACAAGATCTGTCTCTGGAGTGATTGGGTAATCTCTTCCAGTCTATCTGTACGACTGTACTTTATTGCAAGACAGCTTTTATCTCCCTATCAAGAATAGATAAGGTTATCCACACACACACACACACACACACGCACATAGCTATGTGACAACAAGACACACAAACGTGAAAAAAACTACGGAAAAATGGGTATGGGTCTGACCAACACACAAACGTAAGTTTCTTTGTAGTTTATTATCATTAAAACTCGACAACATCAAAATATCTAAAGGTAAAAAGATCAAATAGTCATTTACATGCATATGAATCAAAGTAGAAAAACGTACATCCTCCCCAAATGGAGAAAAGAGCCCTAAAATTATTAACCCAAAGGTTGAAAGTCAGCACTCTGTTACAGAATGAACAGTATTGGTACTCTATGAGACCCAGTAAAATAAACAAACTTTTAGACAAATCAGAAATATGGATAGTTTTCCCGCAAACAAGAAAATACTCGCACACTCTTGCAAACAGTGACCACTCTCACACTCTTACCTAATTGCCTGGTATGGTAGGTCTGTAATATCCTTTGGTAATAGAATTACTCCTTGAATATATTATCTATTTTCATTTTATATTCTGTCACTCCAGTTGTCGCAGATCCAAATTGGCCCCAGTCCATCCCCAGAAATTAGTTAAATGAGGTAAACGTCTAATATGGTGCTTCTCCTAGAAGTGTTATTACCAACAGTTAAAACGTTGAGAGTTTTTTAGGTTCACTCTTTAACGGAAAAATACTTCCAGTATTGGGAAACATTGGCGTTTGTGTTTGCACAGGGAGGGCCGGTCATATGACAGACACACCTGAAGACGACGGAAATGTTGTAATCGCTTCCTGGTAGAATTGTTACGGAGATATTATTTGTGATAATGTAGGCAGTCGTGGGTGTAAACATTAACGATAATCGGCGAAAATAACAATTCCTTATATGGAAGGTGATTATTTTTTTAAATCACGCAGAATTTTCCTACTAAGAAATTGTTGGGATAAACCCCATCACAACACGTATGATTGAATACATGTGACATGTTATGTAAATAGACTACATGAATCCGTCCGCCTTCGCTTCTCACCTTTGTTCCTCATTAGTATGCACGTTTTGTTACGCAAAATCCATGCCTTTTCGCTATCTGTCTAACTCATATTTTAGCCACGTCTATTTTTCTTGTTTCGTGCGCTGACGAGCGTCTACCTAGACTCGTAACTGTCATTTCTTTCAAGGGGACGAACGAAGTGCGTTTGCCTGAAGCTCCAATGCGAGCAGAGCCGTCAGTATTACGACAACTGACAGAATGCACGGGCCCAAAACACGTGGAAGGTAAAACTGCTTTGTAGTTCTCTACAAGCTCGAGCAAATCCTGTGATGTTGTGCATACAGGGAAGCAATCGCCGAGATCAGAAGCCTTTGTTGTCGATGCAACGGCAAACAGAGCGAATGGAGGAAATTCTTTATCTCGGAAGGAAACCCCGTTGATTCCCCCTGATTGCCCAAGGCGTGACTTTCGTCATCTTTCAGCGAAACAACGCTATTCGTGTATAAATACTCCATCTCCTAAAATCAGTTATCTAGTCGCCTCAGAAAATTGTGGAAAATGTAGCTCGCGATTCTAAGAGCCGTGATGGAAGTGTAGTATTAGAATTCCGTTGAGATTAATTCATTTCTGTTTGCGGTAATAGATATTAGCATTTTTCGTGATGTTTTGTGTTAAGTTTATCATTAGAATTCACTGGGATTTTCTAAGTGCTAAAAATGGTGTACTAAATAACACATAGCTATTTTTATTCCAGATGGGTTTAATTAACTAATAAATACTCTAGGCGATTGATAATTGACGAAATACAATTTACTTCTATCCATTATGTGTAATTTTATAAATGACTAGTGTTTATATCACGTGTTAAAAGCGATAAGATAAGTTAGACACTTGTGGTTTCCAATCTAATTTAATAACGGAATGGATAAGAGATCTTACCTTTACACGTGTTCGGATAGGATATTGATATTATGGTTAAATGTTTTGTATTTCTTCCCAAATCTAGGCTTGATAAAAAACCAGCGAACTAGCGGTCTTATAAGCTATCCAGAGATATTATTGTATTATTGGGTCTTCGATTTTTGACCTGTGCGGTCCACTTTCTTAACTCATCAGAGAGGCCAATCTAGAAACAATAAACGTAATATTAAACTGGACCTGAACATTACCAGATTTTTTACATCAATTTGATCAGCCCTCTGTGGCAAGATATATATATATACCCAGTTATCTACCCTTCCAAGATGGAGGTGAAATTCGTTTCTCACCTTAGACGCCGAAAGAAAAACATCAGGAATGTGTGTATTTCGATGGATAGTACCATGTTATGTTAAATTATAGAATAAAAGATACACCAGAGTATCTAGTGGTGTAGATATTTTCCTATAACTGACCTCGAAACCCTCGAATCGGTCGGTTGGATCGGAGGGTTGATCAGTGAGTTAACAATTCACTATCGTAAAACAAGCTATTGTTACCGAAACAGAACCAGGCTCGACAGTAAACATGACTCACTCTAATATCTTGGGGGCTAAGGAGATTTTTAAAATTGGATACTGGAATGTAAGGACTATGTATCAAGACGGAAAATTGGAAGAAGTAATTAAAGAAATGGATAATTATAAGTTGGACTTATTGGGTGTCAGCGAGTGTAGATGGACGGGGAAGGGCATAAAATATATTTCAGAAGAAAAAAAGCAAATTATATACTCTGGTAGTAATGATAATCGTCACACAGAGGGAGTAGCCATCCTAATGACACAGAAAGCAGCAGCATCGCTTATCAGCTGGGTACCTATCAATGAGAGGCTAATATTAGCTAGATTTCAGACACGATTTTTCAAGCTCTCAATTGTACAATGTTATGCACCAACTAACGACGCTCTTGATACCACAAAAGATGACTTCTATGAAGCACTTCTAAGTACCATCAACACAATACCCAAGCATGACATAATAGCAGTCATGGGTGATTTTAACGCCAAAGTAGGTGACAACAACGATGGAGTACAAAGATATCTCGGTACTCATGGCATAGGCTGTATGAATCAAAATGGCGAAAGACTTCTAGAACTTTGTGAAATATCAAACCTCGTTGTGGCAGACACCATCTTTCCACATAAGAATATCCACAAGATAACATGGAATTCACCTGATGGCAGAACTAAGAACCAGATAGATCACTTCTGCATAAGCGCTAAATTTCGCTCATCAGTTCAAGACGTCAGAGCATACAGAGGTGCAGAGATCGGAAGCGATCATAACCTCTGCATAGCTAAACTGAGAATTAAACTGAAGAAGTTATACCAACAGAATAAAAATAGAAGAATAGATGTACACAGACTGCAATCAAATGATATAAAGGAGGAATATAATGTCAAAATGAACAACTATTTCGATGCTTTAGGCAAAATTGACAACGATATCACCACCAAGACAATCGATACTAAATGGGAACAACTGAGAACAGCAATGACAGAAGCAGCTGTAGCGACCACCGGATACCTAGTACATAAAAAGAAAAAATGGATGAGAGAAGATACTTGGGATAAAATACAAGAAAGGAAAACAGCAAAACTTAAACTACTAGCGGCAAGTACACATAATGCAGTTGAATCTTGCAAACTAACTTATAACTTGTTAAATAAAGAAGTGAAGACAAAAACTCGAAGAGATAAAAGACATTTCATCAATGAACTGGCCGTAGAAGCTGAAAATGCTGCAAGAACTGGTAATAGTAGGTGCCTTTATCAAATTACAAAACAACTATGTCACCAGCCTACTGCTATGGAAACACCTGTTAAAGGTAAATTAGGGAATTCAATACCAACAGAAAAAGAACAAATGAAGAGATGGGCTGAGCACTTCATGGAGGTGCTAAACAGACCACCACCAACAGTAACACCTGATTTTAATAATGAAACACTCACAACCACCTTGCCAATAACTTGCGATGAATTCACGCTGGACGAGATCAAACAAGCCGTTAAAAGATTAAAAAATTTTAAAGCTGCTGGAGTTGACGAAATTTCAGGGGAAATGATTAAAGCAGTTAATGACAACAACCTCTTGAGAATTTTAGATATTATAAATGAAGTATGGAGAGAAGAACAACCACCACAACAATGGAAAGACAGTATTATTGTAAAGTTACCGAAGAAAGGTGATCTATCAGACTGTAATAACTGGCGTGGTATATCTCTATTATCAGTACCTGGAAAATTATTATGTTGCATGATGTTAGAAAGACTTAAATTGCATGCTGACGAAAAGATCAGAGAAGAACAAGCGGGTTTCAGGCCGAAACGATCATGTATTGATCAAATATTCACACTAAGAACAATTATAGAAGAATCAGTGGAAAGGCAATCGCCACTTATTATCACCTTCGTCGATTTTCAAAAAGCCTTTGATAGTCTACACCGCCCATCATTGTGGAAGATACTTACAATCTATGGTTTTCCAACAAAATATGTGAATATAATCAAAGCGCTATATGACAATGCAAGATGTTGTGTTAGAACAAATAAAGGGAATACAGAATGGTTTACAGTAGAAACAGGGGTGAAACAAGGCTGTATTATGTCACCACTACTTTTTGGAATAGCTATTGATTGGGTTATGAGAAACTATACCCACAATGAACAATTGGGTATAAAATGGACAAATGGAAAATTCCTGGGGGACCTGGATTTCGCAGATGATGTAGCATTCTTAAGTTCAACACCAAGACAATCCCAAGAAGCAATAAATAATTTGTGTCATCTCTCGGTTAAAATAGGTCTCCAAATAAATGCCTCTAAAACTAAAGCTATGAACTTTTCTAACGAGACCTTTGATATCATCTTGAACGGGGAAAAACTACAGAAAGTTGAAAGTTTCAATTATTTAGGCAGTAAAATGACTCAGGATGGTGACACAACAAGAGAAATCCATACTAGAATTGCTTTGGCAGCTAGCGCCTTCAATAGATTATCTAACATTTGGAAATTACGATCATTGAATATACATACCAAGCTTCGTCTGTTTAATTCAAATGTTATCTCAGTGTTAACATACGGCTGTGAGAGTTGGAAAATAACAAAATCATTGGAGAACAAGCTGAATACATTCGAGAACAAATGTCTTAGAAAACTCATGAACATCAGTTGGAAAGAATTCAAGACTAATCGACAAATAAGAGAAGACTCTAGGCAGAAATATGTCTCCGACTATATAAGGAAAAGACGATGGTCATATATCGGTCATGTCCTACGAATGCAAAACAACAGAATACCACTACAGGCGCTCACTTGGGTTCCTGAGGGTAAGAGGAAAAAAGGAAGACCAAAAGAAACACTCAGAAGAACAATAATAAGAGAAGGAAGAACGTTGGGCCTAAATAATGTGCAAGAGCTAAGAGGAGTGGCGTCACAACGAACAACCCGGAGAGCACTGGTTTCTGCCTTATGCGCCGTGTTTGGGGCTTAAAGAATTTATTATTATTATTATATATATATATATATATATATATATATATATATATATATATATATATATATATATATATATATATATATATATATATATATATATATAAATTTACTTGACCTATGACAGTAGTTATCCACGGGGATTATACTCAAGAGAATTCACTGTTCAGAATCGGCCATTAACTCAGAGAACAGCCGATAATTATTATTATTAACATTTGCATAACGTAACAGAGTGTCTCAGCAACCAGAGGCTAGACAGCACAGGAACAATATATTTTTCTTTCTATGACGGTGACCATCACGAATACGTCTTATTCCTACCAACTATATGCAGTGATACATCAATTATCCAGGAAAACAATTAACGCACCAACTTTGGCTACTACCTTGACATTAGCAGTAAGCACTAAGGCTAGTCTAGGGCCGGAATTGGCAACCAACCTGACATGTAGGGTCATATTATTGTTAGTGTTTTTCCAAGGGATACCTGCGACAACTACTGGATAAGCGAGTATACGTGTGGCCACAGAATGACTGAGTGAAAGAACAGAAAGAGAGAAACATTTTCCCTTGTTACCATCAGTATACTAATCTTTTTTTTATTTCCTCACTAATCTGATTTTTTACGGGATAGCTTAACTAGGAACTTGTTCTTTTCTTTTACTGACTATTCCATACCCTTATTGTTAACCTTTGACTTTATGGGGTTACTAACTTCTGTTGGGATCCTTTCTCTACAAGAGGGGTGGGCAATATTGGGTTATTTTCATTTGTCTTAAACCATGCTTTTATTGATATGTATGTGCTTGATGTTGTGAAGTTTTTTTTTTTGAGTGATAGCAAACTTAATAAAACTTAATTTAGTGTCTTGGTCGAAACCCTACCCATATATGTTATCCATAGTTTTTCACGTCTGCGCGTATTCGTCACGTAATTGTGTATGTGTGTGAGGTGTAACTTATATTTGTTATATAAGGAGCGAAGGTTCGTCTGATTACAATATAGTCGTATAGATAGGTTGGAGTAGAGAAACTACTCACTCCAGAGACTGATCTTTCTCTTACACTATCACCCCCTCGTGAAAAAATCTATTTTCTTACACCTTTATTCTCACACATTTTCCACTATCACCTCTGCTCAGACCTGTCCATAAATATCTACAAACCTATCTTATAAAATTACGACAATACAATTGGCTGGGCAATTCTAGATGTTATAAACAACTCTTATGATTGGAGCCTGGTCAGATAGTAATAAAAAAACGTGCGTAGGACGAAAGTTGCAATATAATCTGACACTTTCGCCGGTTTAGAGCACTGAGAAATTCACCTCGTCAAGAAGACAGCCAGAGCCAGAGTAAGGAATGGGATCAGAATTCCATTTATCGGACTGGACCTTGTTTGCGCATCTTGTGGACTTATATCCCAGGAAAACTCTACCTACATTAACACGGAAAGCCGAAATCCTAGGAAGCACAAAGTCAGAGTGGGGGCCTAGTGTAAAGTAATACCCCAGACCGTGTGTAAGAGGCATCTTAAACAAGTTGCCTTAACTATCTCTCTCAGCCAGGAGTCAGTATTCCCAAGAGATTTTGAGGTGAGTTGTAAATTTTTAAATTCTACATTTTGCATTTATTAACATGTGAAAATCGTGAGGCTGGCAACCTCAGCTCATAGAATGATGGTTTCATGAACCACCACTGCAAAAGCTTGTGACTGCTTTATGCAGGTTTCTCATAGAGAACCAAAAAGCACAGGTAGTCCCCAGATCCATATGAAGCGGGGAGTGTATGATGATAGAACTGATGTACATACATATTATATTATTCACCTTTTCAACCAGTGTCTGTGGCCTAATGGATATGAACGCAGTTTCATAATCCAGATATACCAGGTTCGAAACCTGCTGCAGGCGGTTTGGTAGCAGATCGCTTTGTGTGAATTTTTAACAATGGTATAAGCGCCGTACCGTTCAGAAAGCAATGGCAAACTACTGAATGAAAAAAGATTGCCTAGAAAAATCACAAACAGCCAATAAAAGCTGGGGTTGATTGCCACGTCCTGTAAAGGATAAGCAACTAACTTTCAACCAGTGCAAATGTAAAGATATTCAATATAAATGTAATGAATGTTTACCGCTCACTAGGATTAATATTTAAGTCCTGAAGTACTCAGGAGGGTATTTGTTTCTCTTCTTTCATAACATTAGTCGGTGGTACCAGTTGAGGGTGCTATCTCTGGAACAGAATGTGTGGTATAAGTGGCCTGCTGTCAGTGCTAGACACCATCATCAGACGTGTCTTGAAGACGCTGGACCAGCTTCGTGATTACTCCCTGATATTTCTTGGAACGTGTCACAACCTCCAGACTTGACCAGTTACAAAAGTGCATCAGTCCATAACCTGCAAAGAATCAAACATCGGATGGAGTAGACACCAGCACATTTACCGGCAGCTAAGTGCAAACTTAAAAGCTGCAAAGTAAACTTTCAGACAATTCCCTCAATATCCATAACATCAGCCTGTGATGATTACCTTTTTTTAAAAAAGAATTATTCATTTTACACTGTTAAATATAATTAATTATTAAATTTGTTATTTGTATAAATACAAATTTTTAGTTGATTTAATCCTTTTGAGTGTACTGCACCCGTTTGTCTCATTCACCTTAAATACACTTAAAACAGAGCTACTAAATTAAGATTTCGCTGAATTAAATCAGCGGGGGCTTGAACGAGCTAAATCATACAATATATCCCTTCACAAAAGTTGTCGGGTAGATAATAAGTTTACTGTGCTAAGACACACTCAGCATTGTTCTTGATTTCTGAATATTTTGTGAACACTACCTCAAGGCAGAAGCATCATCATCCTTCTATTTGCATCTCTGCCAAGAGTATTCTTGTGCGAAGTAGAAACCTTTGAAGACCCACATTATATACTCTAGGTTTTGGCCGTTGCTGGACCATCACTGCAGAGCAAAGGGGAGGCAACCCGTGACAGAAGATACGAAGAAAAATAGGCCTATTGATCCCAAACGCATGTCGTAAAAGGCGACTAATAAGAGTTAGTGCATGGGGCTGACAATCTCGTTACGTAAAACAAATTGTTACACAAACCACATTTGTAAGAGTGTGTGTTTTGGCATAGGCTTTCTCAAGGGGGTCATCGGCAGTGTTGTTTTCATGCTCCATATATAATGCAAAAGAAGACGATGATGTGTTGTTTTAGTTCTTTTTTCTAGTTCTTTTTTCTAGTTCTTTTTTCTGAAACTCTCTTTCTTAGGAGTCGGGTATACCTGTAACCGGTAGCGTGATAGACAAGATCATGGAGTTTATGGATACCAACTGTGATGGCAAGATAGATATAAGGTTTGTCCTTTAAGCTAGAGGAGTCGAATCGTTTGTTCATTTGCCTAGACGTCAACTCACTCATCTAGGCATTTACCCTCAAACCCGTCTACTAACTCAATAACACACGCACTCACCCATCAGATAGCTCATTAATCACTCAGTTACACCTGGTGATTGCTACTTTTATTTGTCTCTCATTATTTCCTGCTAAGTCATACAATTCATGTGTCATGATTTCATGTTACTATTCAAATATATTATTGTTACCTTTTTGTAATTCCATTAAAAGAGCGGTAGAAAACTCAAAATAAATTATATTTCACCGAACGTTATCCTCTCTTGGTAGAATAGATCGGGTTCCTATAAAATGCAGTTCTCTCTTAAAGTGAATATGTTTAAGCTAGCTCGTGTTTTCAAGATAATACTGGGCTTTTAAATGCCGGTGGAAGAAAGACAGCTTGTCCGAAATGCATAGCTTTAAAATTCTCTGTTTTTCTGTGTCACCTAGCTATCTACCTCATCATTCCCTGTTATCTACCAATAAATCGGAATCCATCTTATGCTGACTCATTATCTATGTTAAATGAAGATGAGAACAATAAATTATGCTAGAGATGGGAAAGGTTAATTAATAAAGAATAATCTACCCCTGCCTTACGCCTGATCTCAAAACAGTCAGGTTTTACACGAGCTAGAAGTCTTTTGTAACTTATTATTATCTGCCCTTTCTTCTAGCCAGTATTATCTACCTTAAGTATGTATATAGATGTTGTTAGTGTTCTTGTATACTTTGAACAGTGCACAACCAATATGTAATATGCTCATCTGCTTTTCTAGTGAGTTTCTTCGAGGCGATAAAAGAATTAAGAACATCGCGCGCAGACAAATCAAGGATGAACAAGAACGAAGAATAGCTGATACCAGCTACACAAAGTATTCCAGAACTTTCCAGAGGGCTCACATCGATCCTATCACCAATGCACTTAAGGCAAGTGAGTTTATGGTCACCTTTATTTACAAGATTTAGACGATTTGTACACTGGCGTTTTGTGGCTCAAAGTTTCTTAGGATTGGTTAGTCGGTCCCATTCACATCCTTTTGTAGTCACCTGCTGGAAGAGAAGTCATAGCTGGTAGATTTGAAAATGCGCAGTGAAGACAAAGGTTATGAGAATAAATGTTGCAAATAATAGATTGCACTTGGAGAAACACCTTTCCCTGCAAGACGTTGACTCATATATTTGCAGCAAGATAGACAACGTTTAAGAAACGAGCAGTGCATATAAGTATTTAAAAATGAAGATGAGTTGGTAATACCTGGCAATGCTATGAACCCGTTTCTTCAGTGTGTGTCTTATCTGTCTCCGATGTCTTCTTCTCATCTGTTGTTCTATTAGCACTTGTCTGGTTCTTGTCATCAATTCTACATTAGAGATCTTGTCTTAACTCTTCAATCTTTCTATTCTACGCACATTGTGACAGAATTGTCCGTTCTCTTTTCCTAGCATTCATGTTTGTCGCCGAAATTTTTTCGCTACGTCTCATTTTCAGTAATTAATTATTGTTTACACTCCCTCCCATCCCTCAAATCTTGTCGTGTCGGGACTTTAGCGACCATCTTTTGCTTATTATGGTAACCAATCACTTTCGTTTGAACCCATATTGACACCTGAATCTGTGGAGTGAAATGTTGTTTTACGAGCAGACCGTGTGTAGGAAACACTGGGTAAATGAGATAACTATTTCCAGACAAGACATGTCGGAGAATGGTTATTCGTCTTGAAAGAGATTACCTGTGATAGATTATGAAGTCGTGAGTGTAAACATGATCGATGGTGACTTGTAAACAACACATTTATTTTTGTGTTTGGTAGTTATTTATGAAAGTCTGTAACTTTTTGGTCATTGATGTTTTTTTTTCTTCATGATTCAATGCCATACAGTAAGTACTGACTTGACATTTGAACTGGAGATTCTGATTTTTTTTGTTGGGTTTGATTTCTTTTGATCTCCATATATTTCCAAATGCAATGAAATCTCCTCTTCCATTTTTTATTCTTATTTTGATATCATTGTATGTTCCTCCAACTGTGTCTATCTTGTTGCTAAAGTATATCTATGATGGAAAATAAAAACAAATGAAGAAAATATCTAAAGGGTAATGAAGATGAGGACTCACTACAATCCTGCTATCGTACTCACTCTCTCATGTCCTCATTGGCTTCCTCGTACCTCATTCATTCATTACAACAACACATAATCTTTCGGCAGCTCACTTACCCATCCACCACTCTACCTTACTCACTCCCAACTAGTTCACTCACTTATTTACTCACTTACTGTCTCACCACTACCTCACTTTCACAGCACTACTTTACTGACTAATCACTACATCACTCACTCATCACTACATCACTACATCACTCACTCACAGACTGCATTCATCTGCTACCTGCCTCATTAATCTCACTCAATCATCACTTCCTGACTCATTTACCTCACTCAGTCAATACCTTCTGATTCAGGTCACCCACTGTTATACTCACTTCCCCATTCACCCAACACTTCACTAATTTACACAGACTTCCCCACCTAGATAGTTCCTTCCGCATTTTTCTTTCTTTTTCTTTCTGTATTCTCTCTAAAGTATTTACACTCGATTTCCAGGTAGATCCAAGCCCAACTCCAATGAGGCAGTCTCGAAGACCATCTGTCATCAGGCCAGCCAATGAGATCGACACTGATGACGTCAGTCGCTTAGACATTCCATAACAGCCAATAGATCTTGATGAAATTACCCTATATACTAATTGTTTTAGTGAAACGTCTGTAACCTAAATTGAAGCAGTCTCACTTGCTTTTCGGGAAAATATGGAAAAGTTGCTCATTGTGCCGTGAAAACTAAATTGAACATCCATTAAAAGAATGCGCATGTCTTCCAATCTTTTCATATTACATTTTAGAAAAGAATGGAAACGGAGCGCACTGCTCTGTGAAAGTTTGATTGAACATCCATGCAGTTTATAGGATTATGTTTAATACTAGCAATAACCCGTCAAAATGGACAGGTTTTTAATTATAGTGTGTTTCTGTTACATGTATTACAGACGGTACTATTACTACTGTGGTCATTTCATTGCAGGAGACCTTCATTAGATATTTGTAGTGAAAATTATATGGATGTATTAAATATGAAGACACGGAGTAACCTTCCTAAATGATACGTGGATAATGATCTATTGGACAGGAAATTGACTAAATAACTAACATTTCTTTTAAGACAACATGTCTCGTAATTGTTCATGCATCTTTTAAAATCTTGACTTTCCATAATCAAACTGTTCATGCACACCGTCATTTGCGCACGAGAGAGTACATATAAGAGAAACAATACAATTATAGTCGAACTTTCAACCACAGTTGCACCCCTTAGCTGTGGTTGAAAGTTAATGTACTCTCTCGAGAATAGAAAAGTGCGCAAATGACGGTGTGCATGAAGTGACCAACCGACCGACGTACTTACAGCTAGAATTATGGTATTGGATAATAGCTCTGCAGCTGTCTAATTTTTGATAGGTGTATGAATTGATTATATCCTGTAGAGCTTTCGTTGTATGTGTGGCTGCACTGCATTAGTAAAATATATTCTGTTTCTTGAATGTTCTTTCTACATAGATGACATTTTTTACATATTTGATTGGATATGGATTCTTCTCGTTATGTTGTGGATGTCATATTGTATAGTAGTCTAAACTTCCCTTCCCTTGCTTTGACAGTGATTTATTGGTTGTGTTTGTTAAGGGGTTGGAGTGGCTAAGAGGTGTGGCGTCCGCCTCGAATTCTAAAGATACGGGGTTCGATTCCCAGTAGAGGGAGTGTAATAGAATTAGTTTTTCAGAACCGGTGGTCTTAATGATGCCATCCTCCCCCTCCCCCGGTCTGCTGGGTAGTGAGATGCCTAGCCTTCTCGAATAAGGGCGAAAAAATAGGTGGTCCCGTGTGCAAGTAACGCACCTTAAAATTGCACAGCAGTTAGAAATCGTAAAGAGCAGGCCATACGGTCGCTGCCCTGGAAAATGTTTTTTACGTCGAAACCTACCCACCACAAAAACATTTATAGAATGTATGATTCCTATATACATACACTAGGATTCTAGCCGGTGCTACGGAGTTATTGCACTGTGCTGAGATACTCTTTGTCTGAACTAAGGGAGGAGATCGGAGCACTGATGGAGTTGTCCCCGTGCAATGAAGATAGTCCTTAAAACCAAAGCCAAGTGTTAGTGAAGAAGTGAGCAAAATTTACTATGAAATATTCCTACCCTCTTTTAGTTCTGAGGCGTAGTGAAAACTAAGTGTTTATAGATTGTATTTATTTTGTGGTGAATTAAGCGTTCATTCATGTGGACGTTTGTTTGTTGTTTGTTTACTTGAGTTTGAATATTGCCATCATGATACCCTGTACAAATACTTGGTTATAATTAGGGTAGATTTTACGATTCCTGTCTTAAACGTTAAGTCGATTTTAGCCGTTAAAGATCTAGTCCTGGAAAAGGACCCTTTACAACTGCTGTCTGACGGCATTTGCCCTTTCATTATATGGTGGTCTTTTCATTCCATGTGTGTACTTGCTTCGCTCTGTCTTTGCTTATTTGTGTTGTTTCTCTGTTGTGTCGTCTTTCATATCTCTATATGTTATAGGGTTTTGTAGATGATTGTTGGTAGAAGGTTCTCTAGTATTTCCTTCAGCGATTTTTCACTTTGCTGCTGGTTGTATCTCTCTGTTGTTTTGCTTGCAATGTCAGTGATGACCTGTCTTTCTACTTGGGTTCTTGTAAGGATCTCTTCAGCTTCGGATTTCTGCCAACTTTGCAATGTCGTCTTGAATTTGTTGATGTACTATTTTCATACCTAGTAACACTTGTTGTGCACTTTCCACGCTACCCGGGTTTCCATCGCCTCTGAAAGATGAGGTTCTGTTGTTGTCTGGCTGGCGGTTTTCTCTTTCTTTGTGTAGTTTTTGTTTCAGATCTCTCACCTCTGACCTAAGCTCTCTGACTTGTTCAGATAGGCTGTCTTCGCGTTTATTACACAGTGTGCTTACCGCCCCTCTGTGCTTTGCCTCTTGGTACGAAACTCCCTTTCCAATGGACACTGTAATTATTTGCTTTGTTTGCTGGTATTTGGGACACCCACGGTATCTTGCTCCGTGATCTCCGAGGCAGTTGGAACATTTTCTATTTTTGTTTTGTGCCTGGTAGTTGTGGTCCTTTTTTGCCTTAGGGCAGTCTTTGTATTCGTGTCTGCCGGCACAGTACTTACAGACCGCCTCTTTTCTACACGAGTTCTTTGTGTGTGAAAATCCCTGGCACTTCGAACACTGAATCACTGGGGGTATGTAGGCATGCGTTCTTCGGGGTCGATTCTGAAAAGTGATACTTTCCGGAACTGTTGCCCCTTGTGAAGTCACTATTATCAAGCTGGTGTCTTCTTTGTTCCAGGATTGTAACCTTGAATAGAGGATTCTCGGCCTGAATGCATCTAAGGACCTCTGCATCTGACAAGCTGTTGTCGATCCCTTTGATCACTATTTTCTTGCTATCTATGTGGATTTCTGCTAGGATTTTGATTTGGTGTGGTAACTGAAATTCTGTAGGCCCGGAGACAAGAGGAGCCATCAGCGATTTAGTCTTTTCCATAGTATTCAGGGCCAATATCACTCCCTGTTGGTGCCTTCTTATACTTATTATGCCTCTTTTTCCTACTTTACCCTCCAGGATATTGAGTACTTTGTCGTCCGGGAGAACCCTGAGGGTGGCCTCTCCTCCACACAACTGCGTAATTTTAAGTTTGCAGTCTTGTTCCAGGTCCTTTGGAGTGTTTTTCTGTAGTCCGCCTGCGCGGCATCTCCCCTCTGCCATCACTGGCCGTGCATCTGTTTTTCGGCTCGGTATGCTTTCCTCGTCTGTCTGTTCTCGATTATGTGTGGCATTCTGGGTCGTACATGTGGTATTTTTTTGCATTTGGCATTTGGATCTTCGGCTTGTCACGATTTTCGCTGCTACTTTAGACGGTGAGCTTGGTTTATCAGGCTCAGGTTCCTGACTCTTTTCTACACTCTCCACCGTCATCGGATTCTGGAGCAACTTCCCTGAAGTATACTCCCCTGTGTATTCTGTATCGTATGGTGGTGGCGACATGGCCTTCAACTGCTCTTTTGCTTCCTGAATCCGTTGGAGCCGTCTCATAATGTTTTCTTCAATGTCTGCAATGTCATGGGTGTCTTCTATTACGTCAGAGACGCCTGTTTCTGTCCCTTCTTTCGCCTCGTCAGGGGTCGGGTTATTCAGGATCTCTGGTATGCTGTTACCCGTCTCTGTTAACACCGTCGTAGTGTCATAAGCTTTACTAGTCGGCTTGTTTGGTATCCCGCTTCCAGGTTTAGGAGATGCTGGTTTGTTGTTATTCATATCTGGTGGGCTAGTCAAACAGCTCAGAAAGTTTACCAATTAGTCAAAATTAAACATTTCCTGGATGAGGAGGCAAGGAAAATGTTCTACATATCTCATATACAAACGCATCTAGACTATTGTTCCACTATCTGGGATGGTTGTTCCGTATCCAACACAAAAAGGCTCCACTCACTTCAAAAACGCGCAGTGCGCCTTGTTGCTGATAAACACCAATCCCATTGTATAGATTTATATAATTATCTTCAAATATTACTCCCCAGGAAGCGCTTTCTATTTAACAAAGCAAAATTTATTCACAAAATCTTGTCACGGAATGCTCCAACGTATCTTTGGCCGATTTTAAAATACAATGAAAGACGTAGTCAGCGCTTAAACAAATTACAGGTACCCAAGCCCGGGCTAGACCTATTTAAGAATTGTTTGGCTTACTCAGCTGCTCATCTTTTGAACAATCTTCCCAATGACTTGAAAAACACGCACAGTCCTTACTCATACAATCGTATACTGTTCAAATACTTTATGAGTGCTGATTATATGCCACCCTAACTGATTGTGTTGTACTTTTATCTAATATACTGTATGGAGGCTCTGATGATCTAGTTTTTCATTACAATATACTTATTCTTAATTTTGTGATCAGGTACTGTTAATGTATGCTATTATACTGCTTTGTAATGTTTAATTGCCCTTAAATTAATACTTTAAGTACGCTGGAGAATGTTTGAGCAACAGTAGCAAAAGATGAGCAAGAGGAAGGAAGAATGCAAGATGGAACTGTGTGCCCAATTGTCAACCATTGGAAAATTAATTTCTTTCGTTTATGTCTGTCTAACTATCTACCTAATCTACTCGTAATTCTGCTCTTGAGTTAGGGAAGGCAAAGACAGAAGGAGAGGAACTAGTTACCCCACCTCATGATGATGGATCTAGTATTGTGAAGGCTTAAAAAATTCCCTCCCTACGGCAGTATCTGCTATGGGACACAAAGCTGCTCACGTCTGGTCAAATCTCTCGCATACACTGGAAAACACGAGTCCCTAGTCATTCAGTAGCAGACTGTTCCAATGTTTCACGAGTTCTTATAACACACCGAGTCCCTAGTCATTCAGTAACAGACTATTCCAATGTTTCACGAGTTCTTATAACACACCGAGTCCGTAGTCATTCAGTAACAGACTGTTCCAATGTTTCACGAGTTTTTATAACACACCATCTGATTATGCCTCAAATCACTGTCTAATTTACTGTATGAGGAATTCGATTTTTGTCAATCTTATTGTTTGTTTGTTTGTTTTTTTTTTCTCATTTAATTTTTTATTTAATTTATTTATTCTTTTTTTAAATTTATTTTAAAAACATACTTTGATTATGATGAATATTGCAAATGTATGATGTTAGATTACTTTTTAATGATAAATGCCTAAATAATGCTTGCAGTAAATGGGGGGATGAAAGGATCCAGTATGCATGATGAGAGAGAGAGAGAGAGAGAGAGAGAGAGAGAGAGAGAGAGAGAGAGGAAGGGCAAAATGTCAGACGGGCCTACGTGCCCAATTCTTAACCCTTTGAAAATAAAATTCGTTCGTTCGTTCGTTCCTCTTCTTGGCGCGTGGTTTAGTTCGGACCATTTTTACTACATTGCGATGATGAGAAATCGTTCGAATGTGGCGTCGTTGAGAGGTGATGTGCGAAGTCAGTTGATATCGAATGTGACAAGAAACGTACATGTGTATGGCTTGTATGCACGTCTTATAAAATGATCGCATGGGGATGAAGTGTTGTGGGAATACAAGTAGTATAGTAGGTACGCTACGGGTTGAATTTGTGGTAGCGGCGCGTGACTTTTATATAAGGAAATACTCCGATCGATGGTGGTGGTGGCGCATGACTTTTATATAAGGAAATACTCCGATCGATGGTGGTGGTGGCGCATGACTTTTATATAAGGAAATACTCTGCTCGGTTGTGGTGGTGGCGCATGACTTTTATATAGGAATATATATTAGTTCGATAATGGCGGGCGTGTAGGTAACTAAGGGGAGATAAGTGTGTTGTGCTGTTGTTGTGTTGTTTATGTTACAAACAGGTGTTACAACATATATTTTACAATAGTTATACATATATTACAATATATATTTTACAAACATGTAGACATATATACATATTCATATAAAAGAAAAAAATTGGGTGCATCACGTCTACGCATATACACCCAAGTGTCTTTGCAGGAAAACTAGGTTTTTGAAACGTGTCCAGACTTGTTGTATGCTAACCAGGGCCTGGTTAGGCGAAAAACTAATCGATCGTTGGCGTGTTGTCTAGACGAAAAGGGCAGCAGGACGCGCCGCATAGTATCACCGCGAGCTTTGATCAATACGAAATAAATGACGTAGAGACCACAAACTTTGGTAACTACATCTTGTACATGCCTAGCATTGTAGTTAAAAGGTCGGTTAGAGTTTCTCGCTATAAAATTAACCAGGTCCGGGTTTCTAGGAGGTAGTCCAAAAGAATCAAAATATTCAAAAGTTCCAAGTCCATTATAATATAGAGCGACCCAGTGGTCACCGGGTCGATAGCTAGGGTCAGTGTTGATGACGAAAGCAGCCGTCTTGCTCGGATCGATACGCAGAGGTATTTGGTCACGAGCTAAAACTTTAACGACACCAGTTCGTTTAACAAATATATCCGACAGGAGTATGATCCGTATCTCGTCTGTATTCATCGTTTAAGTGGTGTAGTCTGTCAAAACTTGGCGCGATTTCGAGATCTCCAAGATCGAGTCTTGCTCGGCGTAGACGAGGACCTGTAATGGTTCGGGTGTGATCTCGGAGAATTTAAGTTCTATTGAGAGAGGGCCCGGCTTGGCCATCTCAAACTGGTCACCGTCCAGTAGACTGGGGGTGAGGTCAAAGGCGAATAAGGCGTACCCATTCTTAAAATGTCTATATTCAAGATCGTTGCCGGCGTCTTTGCCAATTAGTCCCATGGCTAGATTCGCACCGAAGAAGGCTCTCACGTACTGGTTGTGATCATAATCCGCTGACAAAGGCTTGCCACTAACCATTCTTCCATCCGTGCTGACATTTAAATATATCAGACCAAAATTAGCGAAATTGAACGGATTAGACGTGTGCGACCCGTTAAAAGCTGTCGAAGTGATTAGGCTAATCACTATGCGGGTAGGGGTTTGACTGAGAAACAGATTATCCTGCATGTGCGATAGCATGCCTCTAGGGATAGAGAAAGTTTTTAGCACAACTCGTTTCAAAGGGTACTTGGCATTACCTCGCAACAACGCTTTCTCGTGGGCTAGAGAGACGGCTGGATTTAATTTGGCTTTCCGTACAACCAGGGCCGCATAAGTTATAATAGATTATAACCACCAGCGTGGTCGTTTCCCAGCACGTTGATCGCATCTTTAGACAACGTGAGTTTTACTTTAACGGTCACACCGTTTAACATATAGCGATCTTGGGCGAAAATATCTGAATGTAACTGACCCATCATATCGATGTCGTGAGAACCAGCCGCTATATGGCGACGCAGTCTTAGTCCGTTGTTATTATCGCCACTTGTTGCCGCAATAGAGTTTGGCGTGTCTTTAAAAAACAGAGCAGCTGTCATATGGCCTCGCTTGGCTTCCTCCCCGTAATTCAACGTGGCTTCCAGGTAAGCTCTATAATGGTAGGTGTTCTCGCTGGGTGTAATCAGCGTGTCGTTTAGGGAAACGTCGACTTGAGAGAATAAACTGTGCAAGTAATAGTTGACCGGGGCCACATCCGCATCAGCGGGTAATTTGTCACCATTAGCTAACGTGATTTTGGCGCGCACGTGCAGAAAAGTATTCTTCCCCGTTCCCCGATATTACAAATTCCACCGGGGCTCCGGGCGCTAAGGTGGCCAACGGATGTATCTCCACAAATTGACTCTTCTACGGCTGTCTGCGTTGGTGGCACGCTAAACAAATCTAGGCCACTGTGAAGACACTCGCACGAACTGGGGTGAATAAGCGAAATCATTCAAATATATCAGAGTACCGTCGCTTGTTCTTCTGGGAATGAGAAGGGCGAGCTCGGATAGCTCGTTTTATTCTTTTCGGCTCGCCAGGTGGGGCAGCTCTCGTTTTTCTCGTTCTTTTTCTTCTAATACCGCTGCCCGATTGGTTAGTTGTGAGGTGGTCAACCGCTCCCTGTAATAAACGTTGACCCGATTCTTTGGCTCGTTCACGAAATGACTCGCCAACATTTCTTCCGGGTAACGCACCGCTCGCGACCTGTAGACCGGTGCCAACCCCTTCTCTGAGTAAAGCTTTACCTCCAGTTTTTAACCACGGGAGAACCATGCGACCGATCCCGCTGAAAAAAAAACTGCCTAAGCCATGCCCTTTTTGACTTCTGCCTCCGATAAACACTGGCATCCCGTGTCCAGCTTGGTTGCAGTAAAACTCTCGTACTTTTTGGGGTTTCGTCGTATTGGCACGTGCCTAACCATTTTTTTCTTCTATTTAAAATCAAACCGTCTGTGCGTTCGGAAATGTAGCGTCAACACCGAAGCTCCGCTAGTGAATGGGATAGTCTTACTCTGGTCATTACTTAAAAGTATTTCCATGGTGTCAAATGAAAAACGACTCAGGGGTACGTAGTGCGGTTTGTCGTAAATCCTAAAAATCGAAGCGGTAGTCCTGTCCAAAATAGTAACAATCCGTAACAAAGGGACAGAGGCATCCCCAACCGGTCTTGCCGCTACGAGGTCGCAGTACATGTATACATTTTTCATGTCGCTATCCATTTGTACTTCAGTCTCTCCTCGTAGTATTGGGTCGATGTCTGTTGCGATCGAGGCGGGCAAGCCTAATATGTGTTTCAACGTCTCGCTAATTCTAACTTCACCCCCCGTTTCATACAGATTCAAGGTCGCCTTATTATTGTTAAAATGGATTCTAACTCGGGCTTTTTCATTCACATCCGTGCCTAAAAGCATCCGATTCAACTCATCGATAAGCGTGTCGGGTGAAGTGTATAGACCGGCGGGTAACGTGAGTATTATAGGTGTTTTTCCCTCGTCTTTGTTTGGGAAGTAATGTATCCATACTTCATCCTCTAGCACGTTATAATAACTTTTGGGGAATTGAATCTCAACCAAGCCAACCTCGTAACGGGAATTCAATTCTATAGTCTGTGGTAATTTGACAAAAAAGTGACCGGCGTTATTATTCGGGTATATTTTCATCGAGGCATTGCTCGGTAAAGTCACTTAAAAACTCATCTTATCTTAGGGTTAGGTAACATGTAACCCAGACAACTGCTCATTAAGGCGATCCAAAACTTGCCGTCAGGGCTCTCGGCGTTGCTCCGACTCATATTGAATAACGAGACCCCGATGACGACATTTATAACGATCATCTGACAGATGAAAACGATCTCTAGCCGCGGGACTAATTTCCGAAAAAAGGCCAGAACGAGGTTCTCGTGGCCTTGGGAGGAGGTGACCGCAAAACTGGGGTGCTCACTTCTTCTATCTCCATCAGTCTCGATATCTCGCTAGTTGTTTGGAGGAAATCCAGCTGTTGAATGACGAGTTATAACCGAACCATTTGACTAAATACTCTTTAACACCCCTGACAACTCGCCGTTCTGGCAAAATGGACTCGAATCGATAAACTATTTTGTCACCGACCCGCTGCAGCTCTTCTTGGTAAAAAGAACCTTTCAATTCCTCCCCACCATCGTCTTTAAGGACGTACGTGACCGGTCTTGTCTGGTTTAGTCGGCTGACCGTAAACAGTTCTTCTGTCCACGCCGGCGTATAACCCTTTTTAAAAGTTTGTCTGGCTTGTGCGATCCGCACGCGATCACCTGCTTTAAAATAGACTTTTCTTCCGGTGACGTCAGGGGTCGAATACAACGTATACCACACCTCTTCTTGGTTGATCGGGTTAACTTCCGACGGTGCCATCTTAATACTCCGGTGATACGAATAATTGTAGTTGTGGACCAGTTGCTTTATCACGTCGACGTAGCGAAGACTGTTGGTTTTGGTAAAGTAACGTCACGTTTTTTCTTTGAGGGTTCGATGAAACCTCTTCACTATAGCTGCCTTGGTATCCTCATTCTCCGTAGTGAAGAAATGGACACCCTCTTCTTTAAGAAACTTTCAGAATGTTTTGTTGACGAACTCACTGCCTTTGTCTGTTTGAAAATTTATCGGTTTGCGACTGTTAAAAATTATCTTCACCGCTTCTACTAAGGCTTTCCCAGTTTTGTTTTTCAGAGGAACAGCCCAAGCAAATTAACTAAACACATCGATACACGTCACTAGATAGGAACACCCATCGTTGAATTTTTTTTAAACCGCGCAAGTCTATTAGATCAGCCTGGAACTGTTGATCGATACCACCCGAGATGGTCGCGCGTCTTTTAAATTTCTACGCACCGGCTTGTGTAAGGTGTACGTATCCTGATGACCTAACCACTCTTCAATTTTTTTACGAGTAAGTTTGGAACTACGTTGCAAGGCACCCACGCCTCCATAAGAACCTGGTAACTTCGGTTCGTAGTAATGTTGTTTTAAAACCTTATTCACTTCTTTGGCCATGCTTCATACTTTGGGTTTTTAGTCTTTTTCCTTCTTCTGAGTGAATACGACGATGTTTCTCGCAATTTACTGTCAACCACCTTATTTCGATTAGTGGGTGTGACTTGTTCGGTCAAGGACTGAAAAATTTTGTCCACGACCTCGTCTTTAAGTACAGTTGGTGAACCTAGCTGGTCGGTAGATTGTAATTGTGTTGGTTGTTTAATGTCCACGAGGCCTAGAGGCACGTGACTGTACTGTTCTAGTCGAGTCAAATAGCGCTGCAGTGTTCGCTGATATAATCTAGCTTTGTCACCCACCGGTAAATCTTCTCGATCCAAGACTAGTTGCATTTGACTGTCCAATTCTCCTAGATTATCTCTTATAGCATCGGGGGTTCTATAAGGTTTTTGTGCCTCTAACAAACGAGGGTCCATCAAAATCATTTTCTTGGCCATATGTTTACACACCTAAGACACATTTTAACACGGCTAGTATTGGAGTTAACAGGGCACCCAAAAAACCACCGTTTTGTAAAAATTGTTTCCGTCTTTTGAGCGACAATTTCTTTTGGGTGAGCACTCTCAGGGTGTTTTTGTAACGACGCATACGCCTCTTCTGAGGGGGTGTAAGTGTAACGTTACTTTTTAATACGTTGTGACAACATTCGCAGAGTGTTCCTACGAGGTCGGGTGACGCTATTTTCATAACAGCTTTGATGGCTGGGGGTTTGGCACTGCCTAAAAATTTCAACATTTCAGCATGGCGTCTCACCTTTTCACCCATCTCGTTATTTGGGGACGTAAACGACTTGTTGTTCGTGTGGAAATATATGACTGCGCAATCTCAAAGCATCTGGCATTGCCTGGCGCAGGTCGAGTAGCAATTAACCGTGTGGGGTCGCCATCGCGTCTTCAAAACTTTCTTGGACATAGGCAGTACAACCTGGATACATCTGCTTGGCTAGATTCGTAATTTGTGACCCATCTCGTGGATTTTTGAAAAGCACTATATAATGAGAATTCAAGCTAATGGTTCTTTGTTCTTGCCAAATAGATTTTGCATGATGTAGATCACGCTAATATTACGATGGTGGCTACCCTTCGTGAAAAACACTGACACACTGACAAACGGACTATGTTACGTACATTTATTACCTAAGGGGGTAGTCTTCGGTCCTGCCAAATGTACGCACCAGTCTCAATATAGTTATATTATTTGTGCGTTCGATTGATTCACGCACTGACGTGCACAATGCAGTGTGAGTGGTTTTGGACGCACGGGTAACCTAGTTTGGGGATTGATGGACGTCATGTTTTGGTATGGGGCAGTACGGACCATTGTGTTGTCCGTGGAATATTTCTTGTGTTGTGGCAAGTATGGTGGAAGCCATCCTTATTGCGATATTGGTCTTCAGGTCGAAGCCAATATGGATAGTATTATGTAAGTTGTCGCCCCTCATATTTGTATGATTAGTGAGTGAAACGTGTAGTTTAAGGCTGCTCCTTGTATCAGTCTAGCGGGGATCCATCTTGTAATGTTATCCCTAGAATGGACCTACGGAGTTGATAGCCTCTGAGATCGATCGTGGAAGGAGGATTCCTACGACGGAAAGAAGTTAATTTGATTGCAGTATTCATATGTGTAAACGCCTTTATTGTAATGCCAAAGTCGTGGCATGATTTTTGAGAGGTTAGTTAAAACCTAAAGATACTAACTCAGATACCTCTTCATATATGTACCAGTGAATATATATTGAGTATACGTTATATGGAACTATGTCTTGGATAGAAACAGTCTCTTATTGGACGAATGCGGGAGTTCGTGGTATGGGAGTACATGCTTAGTTGGATGACCTCAAGCAAGGTCAACGGACATTTTATCTAGCTTGAACATTACTGGATCCGTATTAATTGAATGTAAGGAACATGTTTGAAAGGATCCCACCACAGTACCAAACCATCATCATTCACCAGAGTATTCTTGTCATGCATTTTTATGTGATTGTCCTAGTCAAGAACAGTGTATCGTGGCGTTGAACTTATGTCGTCAATAAACCATGTTAACTGTTCTACCAGCCTTCACAGTTTACTTCACTTCACGGCAGGCTTTGATTAACATGCCTGAAGTTTACATCGTTGTGTGTTGAACTTATTTGACAGTTGTGTGGATTCGCGATTTATTATCAGCACGATAGAAAACCATCTATGGAAACCCAGAAGAAACGCTCTATCAGTAAGAAAAGCACTATCAGTAAATGGCGGCCGGTGTGGCTTGAATTGCTCAAGATTCAAAACGGGAATTACCTCACAAGTTCCACACTAGTTGAAAGTACGTGGATTCTCTAACAACTCATATCCTTTATAACGGCTACCTCAAGGTCAAGGTACATTGAACCTCAATCTCAAGTTCTACATCAGTGTATGACTACGTGGGACCTCAGCTGTTAGTCCTCATCTGGCAGAACTCAAGTATTCGAAACAGAGTATTTCGTTGTCTCAAGCGTACATCCACGGAGACGAGGCACATTGATTTTTTACCTGCACGCGAGATGAGTATAACGTGTTTTCGTTGTACCCTTTATTACGTTTAGCTGTGCCTCAAGTAGTTATGTCAACATTTATATTTTTCATATTACATGTTATATGTGTTGTATTCTTCGTGGGAGGTAGGGAGGTTGATCTGACGAACGAGATCCATCTCGAAGCCAATTCGGGCTCTTCGTCAGACGTTCTGTAGGGCTCATTTTGTAAGTTTCAATTGAGCGATAATTCCGGTACAAGGCTAGAAACCTTGCCGAAGTTCCGATCGCTAGTTGTCCCTTATAACAGTATCTGTTTAGCTGTTTCGTCACGTTTTTAATTGTTGTTTTCGTAGTTATTTTTACTCGTATTTAGTTTTATTATGAATTTTGTTTGTATTATGCGTCCTTCTAATCTTCCTGTCGTTCAGTTTTTTACAAAACCTATGTTTTTACACTGTGTTGTCAATTGTCTTGTACAAGTTTATCGCATATTTCATTGCATTTTTTGCAACAGTACTTCTTAATTTTTTCCATTTTTATTTTTTTTTTGATTTATGCGAACGTTTTCAGTCGTTGATTATATCTTGTCGTGTCAGTATTGTGCTACTGTCTGTCACGTTATTGCTTTCACACCATTACATGTTATAAATTACATTATTAATTATTAATATTATTGCCTATTATATAACTTAATTTTACCGTTCTAGGACAGGAACGAAGACCACTAGTTGTAGTAACACTTTTAAGTAGTATTATTACATAATAATATTGAATAATGTCTACCTTAGACTATTTCATTAAGCAAGCAAAAGCTCTTCAGATGGCTCCTGATGAAGTAAAAGCATTTGCACTTGCAGAATATAAGAAAGCTCAAGAAATAGAAGCCGAACAGAGAAAATTAGAAACTTTAAGACTAGAAAAATTTCAATCTGAGTCTGTGGAGAATGAGAAAAAAATGAGACTAGCCGCTGAATTAGAAGAGAAACGATTTCATCGAGAGGCAGAACAGAAGCAAAGGGAGGCTGAAGAAAGACTTAAAATTGAAATGGAAGTTAAACAAAAGGAAATGCAAAATAAACAAAAGGAAATGGAAGAAAGAAGATTAATAGCTGAACAAAATACATTACGACTTCAGCTTGAGATGGAAGAGAATGATAAAAAACGACAGCATGAACTGAAATTAGCAGAGTCAGAATATGAGAGACTTAGGTTAACTCAGGAAGCTAATTCTCAGAGAACTTTTGAAAGCCAAACTTCATCCAGACATGACCATTTTAAGGAAATTCACCTTAAATTACCAAAATTTAATCCCCCGTCTGATGACGTGATATTCTTCCTAGATAGGTTTGAGGCCACTTGTGTGTCTTATAACGTGGATAAAACACTGTATTGCACATATTTATCCAGGTTACTTACTGGGGATGCTTTAGCAGTTTATCATACCACCAGCATTGGTGAGAAAAATGACTATAATGCTCTTAGAGCCGCACTTCTGAAGAAATTTCAAATGACAGAAGATGAATACCGATTAAGATTTCGTACATTGCTACCGCAATCAAGCAGAAATTTCAGTGATTTTCTGTCACAAATACGACTAACCCTAGAAAGATGGATCGAATTATCCAAAATTGAAAAGTCGTATGAAGGTCTCTTCGATTTACTGATGCGCGATAAGGTACTATCGTCTGTAAATCCTACATTTCTCGCATTTTTACACGAACGGAAACCTTTATCAATGAAAGACTTAGAAGAACATGCAAAAAATTTTTGCACTGCTCACCCAACCATGGATCTAAGTAATGCACAGATTAAGAATGAATTGCCTGTTGCTTTTGCAGCACAACAAAACAATTTTTCACGCAATCGTTCCTTTAGTGCTGACAGGTATGTCAATAAGGGAAATAATTACAATTTTAACAATGATAACTTTTACAAAGGGAAGCAATTTCAACAATCTGCTCCATTTAATGTTTCTTGGAACCAAGCTCACAGATCGCGAGATTTTGGTAACAATAATTTTAAAAATAATCAAGGACATTATAATAAACAAAACTGGAGATCAAAATCTCAGGGTCCGCAAAACAGACAATTTTTTGGAAATAAACCATTTAACCAACATCATAACGATCATTATACAAATTATCGGACTCATCCAAATTTTAACTCAGACAGAACCTCCAATTGTGGCAATTTTAATGACAATAATCACAATCGATCGCGCCGACGAGATAGATCGTCGAGTAATACGGGTAGACATTCTAATGTCGCTTTAAGTGATACACAGGCTAACATTGAACAGGGTAAAGTAGCTGAAACTCACAATGCTATGTCTTGTTCTCTTGATTGTACCCAGGTGAAAGACTGTCCAGAATGCTCGACTCTTTTCCAGCCTAAGGCGATCACGACGCTGCGTTGCGGACATACCTTGCCTAGTCTACCTGCAGTCTGTACGGCCACTGCTGCGTCAGTACA
The DNA here is from genome assembly GCA_024509875.1 of Oreohelix idahoensis. Classification (NCBI taxonomy): domain Eukaryota; kingdom Metazoa; phylum Mollusca; class Gastropoda; order Stylommatophora; family Oreohelicidae; genus Oreohelix; species Oreohelix idahoensis. Next base: position 324,701 of record JAMPIV010015693.1, read on the forward strand.
CCAGGGACAGGGCTCTCTTAAGTTTAACAAGGGATTTGTCAATAACATTTCATGCTCTATCCTATTTGACTCAGGTTGTAGCACTGTGGGCGTCCGGACTTCGCTGATCAACCCAAGTTGTGCCACGGGCAGGGTTGTCAAGTGTGTGACTTTGGTGGCACCATTGAAACATTTCCCACTGCTATTATTGACCTTAATACACCATTTTTTTCAGGAAAGATCCAGGCATGTCTCCTTCCGAATCCAATTTGTGATGTAATACTTGGTCGCATACATGGTATTAAAGAGTGTACACCACAGCAAATTGCTGAATGGGAAGAGCGACATATTCAAACTGCAAATGCAGTAGTGACTAGAGCGCAAGCTACTAATATGTCGCATGATACACCTATTGAACCTACAGTTCATACCACTTGTGATGATGATGCTCCTATTTCACGGGAGTTGTTTGCAACATTGCAAAAGAATGATGATTCATTAAAAAAAAATTTTCAGTATGTGAACAAAAAGAATACCAGCAACAAACTTGCAAAATCTAGACATGACTTTATACTTAAAAATGGGATTTTGGTTAGAGTAATACGGGAAAAGGATTCATCCTTATGTTATCAGATCTTAGTCCCATCCTCTATGAGATCTCGTATATTACGACATGCGCATGACTCGCAATGTGCGGGCCATATGGGTTTTTCGCGTACCAAATCCAGAGTGCTTTCGGCATTCTACTGGCCAGGCGTCCATAGGGACATCACTCTCTATTGTCGGTCTTGTTTGATATGTCAGGAAGTTAAGGTACGGGGTCCATTTCATGCGGCTCCTATTCAAGCTGCGGACATCCCGATTAGACCATTTGATAAAATGGCTATAGACATTATTGGTCCGATGCTTCCATCTGCTAGAGGGCATACGCATATTCTTACGTGCATTGATATGTGCACTCGTTGGCCTGAGGCCATCCCTCTCAAGAACACTTCATCTGCCAGTGTAGCAGAGGCATTGATGTTAATCTTCTCACGCATTGGTTTTCCACGGAAAATCTTGTCGGATCATGGGGTTCAGTTCATTTCTGAATCCATGTCTCAAGTTATGAAGACATTAGGTATAGACAGATCTCTTAGTTCTATTTATCATCCGATGTCAAATGGGTTAATTGAGCGTCTCAATAGGACACTCAAGCAGTTGTTGGGTAAGATGACCCAAGACCATCCCCAAGACTGGGATCGGGTCATACCCGCGGCTCTGTTTGCGTATCGCGAAGTACAAAATCAAGCCACGGGGTTTTCTCCATTCCAGCTTGTTTTTGGCATGCAACCACGCGGTCCGATGTCGTTAATCCACGACTTATTGGTTGACGAGAATATTGAAGAGGAAACTCAATCCTCTTATGAGTATGTGATCTCTCTGAGAAAGAGAATCATAGATGCTTGTAGACTAGCTACTGCATCATCCGAACAAGCCAAAGAAAAAGCTCGTCTATTTGCAAACAAGTATAGACGTCTTCGCCAGCTCATACCTGGTGATGAAGCTTTTGTCTTACTACCTGCGCATAACAATCGTCTTTTAATTACCTGGAGAGGTCCTTTCAGGATCATCTCAAGAATATCCGATGTCGACTACATCGTTGATGTTAATGGTAAACATAAAACCTTCCACATTAACATGTTGAAGGAGTATTACTCACGTCCTGATTATCTACAGTCAGTGTTCCAGGCAACTGACGATCCTACACCTCCTATTCAACACTATTCTAGTTTGTCAGTCATCCAAGAAGAAGAATCTTCTTTCGATGATGTACAACTACCAATACCAGTTGTACCACTCCATTCCACTGAGAAATGGAATGATGTTACAATCTCATCTACTCTTTCGGCTGATCAACGTCAGCAAGTCTCTAATATTCTACACTCGTATGAGGATGTCCTCACTGACATCCCAGGTCATACGTCAGTCATCCAACATGACATTATTCTGACTGACGATACGCCTATTCGAGTTCGCCCATATCCTATCCCTTTACACTTTCGTGATAAGGTTGATAAGGAATTGGATGAGATGCTTCAATTAAATATAATTGAACCATCTTCATCACCATATTCTTCTTCTATGGTAATCATTAGGAAGAAGGACAACAATATACGTCTTTGCGTAGATTACAGGAAATTAAACAAAGTTACAAAATTCGATGCGGAACCGTTACCTCTTTTAGACGACTTATTGGAGAGGTTATCTCATGCCACATTCTTTTCGAAATTTGACCTTTCAAAGGGCTATTGGCAAGTGCCACTAACTCCTAAAGCAAAGCCATTCACCGCTTTCTCGACGCCACGGGGTCTTTTTCAATGGAATTTTATGCCATTCGGATTAATGAATGCGCCAGCTACCTTTGTACGCATGATGCGCCGCATATTGTCTCATCGTCCCGATGTCATTACTTATATAGATGACATCTGTCTTTTCAGTGACTCTTGGGATGAACATATTCATGGATTAAAAGCTTTACTTTCTACCTTACGGGATTATAACTTAACAGCAAAACCTTCAAAGGCTTTTGTCGGTTTTCATGACATCTCATTTCTGGGTCACCGCATAGGTCATGGTTTCATGTATACAGAAGACAGTAACGTCTCTAAAATTTTAAACATCTCAGCACCTAAGACAAAAAAACAAGTTAGGTCTATTTTAGGACTAATACAGTTCTATTCAAAATTCATCCCTCATTTGTCTACTATAACTGCACCTTTTTCGTCTCTACTGAAAAAAGGCACATCTAATGTAATAAAGTGGTCGCAGGATCACCAAACGGCGTTAGACTATATAAAACGATTTTTTTCAAAAGAACCTTTTTTGAGGTTGCCTAACAAAAATCTCACTTTCATTCTTCGCAGTGATGCATCTTCTTACGCTATTGCTGCAGTTTTGATGCAGGAATATAACGGCACCTTATTTCCGGTGATGTACGTGTCCAGAAAACTTACGGAGAGCGAACTCAAATACTCCGTTCTAGATAAAGAGCTCCTTGCGTTAGTGTGGGCAATCACAAAACTGGAACGTTACCTCCTTGGCTCACACTTTGTGGTGGAATCTGATCAAAAAGCTCTTACCGCACTGAACTCGAAAAACGTAAAATCATCGAAGTCAGCGCGTTACGCTATAGCGCTTCAACCATTCAATTTTGAAATACGAGCTATTCCTGGAGTGAAGAATGTGTTCGCAGACTGTTTGTCGAGATGCCCAAGCGAACTTGTCGAAACTAAACCACTTCCAGATGTTGAAACATCCTCACCGATAACATGAATAACTTTGTACATTTTCACTGATTATACATCTATAAAGACTGATCATATAACTGAAGTATTCGTATAAATATATCTTTCAGGATATACTTACTTATGGATTATAACATTACTTCTTGTGTAGTAACGTTTTATTAGAACGGGAACAGTGGTATTAGAGTAACATTTTATTAGTACGGCAACATTGGTACTACAGTAACTTTTTATTAGTATGGAAACATTGTTAAAAGCGACAAATATACATTTGTTATTCCTATGGAACATATTACACTACATATCGTGTTCGAGAATATATTTTATCGTGTATGGAACATTGAGAACATCGTCTCGTCGATTACTAACTAGTTGTAACTGAACATTGACAATGAGTGATATTGGAATTACTTAGAATATATTAGTAACTGGTTATTTGTTAGTAATTAAGAAATATATATAAATTAGAATAATTCAATTTAATCTATTTAATTAATTATGGATCACACACATACTAACTTTCTTAGTTGTCACGTAATACCTGCATTCACGGGTCTTAGTTATGATATCTCACTGTTAAGATCACTAGTCAACCATACTAGTGTTAGAAAACATTAAGTGTGTTGATTCTTAAAGTGTTTAATTTTGCATTGCTTCATTTTTGCACATTGTATTTTCAATTTTTCTGTTTTATTGATTCTCTTGTCATTGATTATCATCAGTGTTGCTGTTCATTTTCATTTTTGAAATCATATGTTTCAAATTTTTTTTTAGAAAACTTAGTTGAATTTTATTATCATCTTTTTTTTTTAATGGTTTTTTCAATTTTAATTGTCAACTTCTTTTACTTCGAATATTACCACATCGTTCCAAAGTAGGTCGATGGTGGATGTGTGCTTTAATGCATACTATCATTTAGTTATATTGTTTTCGTTTAATATTCTTTTCTTAATATGGTATAACTTTATGCATTTCATATATATTGTTGTAGTTTTGACTCACCTCTCTCGGGTACTAAGTTCAAAAAAATTAATAGAATTATTTTTTTAAGGGGAGGTAATAAGGGAGCTGTTACGTACATTTATTACCTAAGGGGGTAGTCTTCGGTCCTGCCAAATGTACGCACCAGTCTCAATATAGTTATATTATTTGTGCGTTCGATTGATTCACGCACTGACGTGCACAATGCAGTGTGAGTGGTTTTGGACGCACGGGTAACCTAGTTTGGGGATTGATGGACGTCATGTTTTGGTATGGGGCAGTACGGACCATTGTGTTGTCCGTGGAATATTTCTTGTGTTGTGGCAAGTATGATGGAAGCCATCCTTATTGCGATATTGGTCTTCAGGTCGAAGCCAATATGAATAGTATTATGTAAGTTGTCGCCCCTCATATTTGTATGATTAGTGAGTGAAACGTGTAGTTTAAGGCTGCTCCTTGTATCAGTCTAGCGGGGATCCATCTTGTAATGTTATCCCTAGAATGGACCTACGGAGTTGATAGCCTCTGAGATCGATCGTGGAAGGAGGATTCCTACGACGGAAAGAAGTTAATTTGATTGCAGTATTCATATGTGTAAACGCCTTTATTGTAATGCCAAAGTCGTGGCATGATTTTTGAGAGGTTAGTTAAAACCTAAAGATACTAACTCAGATACCTCTTCATATATGTACCAGTGAATATATATTGAGTATACGTTATATGGAACTATGTCTTGGATAGAAACAGTCTCTTATTGGACGAATGCGGGAGTTCGTGGTATGGGAGTACATGCTTAGTTGGATGACCTCAAGCAAGGTCAACGGACATTTTATCTAGCTTGAACATTACTGGATCCGTATTAATTGAATGTAAGGAACATGTTTGAAAGGATCCCACCACAGTACCAAACCATCATCATTCACCAGAGTATTCTTGTCATGCATTTTTATGTGATTGTCCTAGTCAAGAACAGTGTATCGTAGCGTTGAACTTATGTCGTCAATAAACCATGTTAACTGTTCTACCAGCCTTCACAGTTTACTTCACTTCACGGCAGGCTTTGATTAACATGCCTGAAGTTTACATCGTTGTGTGTTGAACTTATTTGACAGTTGTGTGGATTCGCGTTTTATTATCAGCACGATAGAAAACCATCTATGGAAACCCAGAAGAAACGCTCTATCAGTAAGAAAAGCACTATCAGACTAACAAAATAGATATTTTGTTAGTCCGTTTGTCAGTGTCAGTGTGTGTTAGTGTGACAGTATATAAAATATATATTCACTAAAAAAACGGGTAACACTGTATTGTAAAAAAAATGATATTGTATACGATATTTTACTTACATTAGAACAAAGCACCTTTATATTAGAGCAAACTTTAAAAAACTCATCTCATCTCATAATCGAAACCTCTTCTACCCCGTGAAACGAGGTGTAGAGGGGACCCAAGTGCACAAGGCCCATGGGCAGGACATGTAATCGATGTGACTTGGCAAACAGGTGATTAGCCCATTGTGCCCGAACTTGCCCTCATGTGTACTCATATTCGCTATAAAACCACCGAACCATCGAGACGTCATTCCAGCCAAAATAGACAGAGCCACATATACCCGAAGGTTTTGAGGGGTGTCCTTCCTCATCTGCACAAAGACATTTATAGAGGAACTCTCAGGACCCGTAGGTCTGAGGAAAGGAGCAAAATCTGAAGACAGGCACAGCAGTCTTTGGTACTGGGAGGTCTCAACTTAGAGTGGTGTACCACACACAGTCAATAAAGACAAAGGTCGCCTGCGGGCTCCATTAACTTTAAAAAACAAATCTTTAAAAAGCAACACTGAGATATTACACACATTGTTATATATGGTAATATTATTATGGTCTGTTGCCTTTATAAAAAAAAAATAATGTTGCAAAAACAACCGAGAATGAGTGATATTTTTTACAAAAACTTCACTCGAGTAATGCTTTTTAGAACGGGGAAGTGGTTCTCATGATGTTGGAAACCACCAGACTTTTGGTTCTGGTTGTGTTTACACCAATAGGGGGTGTGTGTGAATGCGGCGAGTAACGCTTTTTAGAACGTCGCAGTGGTTCTCACGGTGTTGAAAACAAACAGACGTGTGTGTTTTGTTCGCAGGGGGTCTCACGTTGGTGAATACAATATAATAACCGCATGTGAATGTAATTTATCATTACTAGCCATGGATCCCAGGTGGCCACACCCCTTTACAGCCCTGATAGCTGGACCGACCGGTAGTGGAAAAACTGTCTTTGTACAACGGTTCCTGCAACATATCCGGGAAATGATCGTCCCTACCCCGGACGAAATTATATGGTGTTATGGAGAGTGGCAGTCCATGTATAATTCGATGACCGGAGTTCAGTTTATTGAAGGACTGCCGGACATGGACCAGTGGTCAGGTGATAAGAAACGCCTGCTCGTTATAGATGATCTGATGAGTGAGACGGATGATAGAATAACTAAACTTTTCACGAAGGGTAGCCACCATCGTAATATTAGCGTGATCTACATCGTGCAAAATCTATTTGGCAAGAACAAAGAACCATTAGCTTGAAATCTCATTATATAGTGCTTTTCAAAAATCCACGAGATGGGTCACAAATTACGAATCTAGCCAAGCAGATGTATCCAGGTCGTACTGCCTATGTCCAAGAAAACTTTGAAGACGCGATGGCGACCGCACACGGTTATTTGCTAATCGACCTGCGCCAGGCAACACCGGATGCTTTGAGATTGCGCAGTCATATATTTCCACACGAACAACAAGTCGTTTACGTCCCCAAATAACGAGATGGGTGAAAAGGTGAGACGCCATGCTGAAATGTTGAAACTTTTAGGCAGTGCCAAACCCCCAGCCATCAAAGCTGTTATGAAAACAGCGTCACCCAACCTCGTAGGAACACTCTGCGAATGTTGTCACAACGTATTAAAAGGTAACGTTACACTTACACCCCCTCAGAAGAGGCGTATGCGTCGTTACAAAAACACCCTGAGAGCGCTCACCCAAAAGAAATTGTCGCCCAAAAGACGGAAACAATTTTTACAAAACGGTGGTTTTTTGGGCGCCCTGTTAACTCCAATACTAGCCGTGTTAAAATGTGTCTTAGGTGTGTAAACATATGGCTAAGAAAATGATTTTGATGGACCCTCGTTTGTTAGAGGCACAAAAACCTTATAGAACCCCCGATGCTCTAAGAGATAATCTAGGAGAATTGGACAGTCAAATGCAACTAGTCTTGGATCGAGAAGATTTACCGGTGGGTGACAAAGCTAGATTATATCAGCGAACACTGCAGCGCTATTTGACTCGACTAGAACAGTACAGTTACGTGCCTCCAGGCCTCGTGGACATTAAACAACCAACACAATTACAATCTACCGACCAGCTAGGTTCACCAACTGTACTTAAAGACGAGGTCGTGGACAAAATTCTTCAGTCCCTGACCGAACAAGTCACACCCACTAATCGAAATAAGGTGGTTGACAGTAAATTGCGAGAAACATCGTCGTATTCACTCAGAAGAAGGAAAAAGACTAAAAACCCAAAGTATGAAGCATGGCCAAAGAAGTGAATAAGGTTTTAAAACAACATTACTACGAACCGAAGTTACCAGGTTCTTATGGAGGCGTGAGTACCTTGCAACGTAGTTCCAAACTTACGCGTAAAAAAATTGAAGAGTGGTTAGGTCATCAGGATACGTACACCTTACACAAGCCGGTGCGTAGAAATTTAAAAGACGCGCGACCATCTCGGGTGGTATCGATCAACAGTTCCAGGCTGATCTAATAGACTTGCGCGGTTTAAAAAAAATTCAACGATGGGTGTTCCTATCTAGTGACGTGTATCGATGTGTTTAGTAAATTTTCTTGGGCTGTTCCTCTGAAAAACAAAACTGGGAAAGCCTTAGTAGAAGCGGTGAAGATAATTTTTAACAGTTGCAAACCGATAAATTTTCAAACAGACAAAGGCAGTGAGTTCGTCAACAAAACATTCTGAAAGTTTCTTAAAGAAGAGGGTGTCCATTTCTTCACTACGGAGAATGAGGATACCAAGGCAGCTATAGTGGAGAGGTTTCATCGAACCCTCAAAGAAAAAACGTGGCGTTACTTTACCAAAACCAACAGTCTTCGCTACGTCGACGTGATAAAGCAACTGGTCCACAACTACAATTATTCGTATCACCGGAGTATTAAGATGGCACCGTCGGAAGTTAACCCGATCAATCAAGAAGAGGTATGGTATACGTTGTATTCGACCTCTGACGTCACCGGAAAAAAAAGTCTAATTTAAAGCAGAAGATCGCGTGCGGATCGCGCAAGCCAGACAAACTTTTAAAAAGGGTTATACGCCGGCGTGGACAGAAGAACTGTTTACGATCAGCCGACTAAACCAGACAAGACCGGTCACGTACGTCCTTAAAGACGATCGTGGGGAGGAATTGGAAGGTTCTTTTTACCAAGAAGAGCTGCAGCGGGTCGGTGACAAAATAGTTTATCGAATCGAGTCCATTTTGCAAGAACGGCGAGGCGGCAGGGGTGTTAAAGAGTATTTAGTCAAATGGTTCGGTTATAACTCGTCATTCAACAGCTTGATTTCCTCCAAACAACTAGCGAGATATCGAGACTGATGGAGATAGAAGTAGTGAGCACCCCAGTTTTGCGGTCACCTCCTCCCAAGGCCACGAGAACCTCGTTCTGGCCTTTTTTCGGAAATTAGTCCCGCGGTTAGAGATCGTTTTCATCTGTCAGATGATCGTTATATATGTCGTCATCGGGGTCTCGTTATTCAATATGAGTCGGAGCAACGCCGAGGGCCCTGACGGCAAGTTTTGGATCGCCTTAATGAGCAGTTGTCTGGGTTACATGTTACCTAACCCTAAGATAAGATGAGTTTTTACGTGACTTTACCGAGCAATGCCTCGATGAAAATATACCCGAACAATAACGCCGGTCACTTTTTTGTCAAATTACCACAGACTATAGAATTGACTTCCCGTTACGAGGTTGGCTTGGTTGAGATTCAATTCCCCAAAAGTTATTATAACGTGCTAGAGGATGAAGTATGGATACATTACTTCCCAAACAAAGACGAGGGAAAAACACCTATAATACTCACGTTACCCGCCGGTCTATACACTTCACCCGTTAGGCTTATCGATGAGTTGAATGTGAATGAAAAAGCCCGAGTTAGAATCCATTTTAACAATAATAAGGCGACCTTGAATCTGTATGAAACGGGGGTGAAGTTAGAATTAGCGAGACGTTGAAACACATGTTAGGCTTGTACGCCTCGATCACAACAGACATCGACCCAATACTACGAGGAGAGACTGAAGTACAAATGGATAGCGACATGAAAAATGTATACATGTACTGCGACCTCGTAGCGGCAAGACCGGTTGGGGATGCCTCTGTCCCTTTGTTACGGATTGTCCCTATTTTGGGCAGGACTACCGCTTCGGTTTTTAGGATTTACGACAAACTGCACTACGTACCCCTGAGTCGTTTTTCATTTGACACCGTGGAAATACTTTTAAGTAATGACCAGGGTAAGACTATCCCATTCACTAGCGGAGCTTCGGTGTTGACGCTACATTTCCGAACGCACAGACGGTTTGATTTTGAATAGAAGAAAAAATGGTTAGACACGTGCCAATACGACGAAACCCCAAAATGTACGAGGAGTTTTACTGCAACCAAGCTGGACACGGGATGCCAGTGTTTATCGGAGGCAGAAGTCAAAGAGGGCATGGCTTAGGGAGTTTTTTTCAGCGGGCTCGGTCGCATGGTTCTCCCGTGGTTAAAAACTGGAGGTAAAGCTTTACTCAGAGAAGGGGTTGGCACCGGTCTACAGGTCGCGAGCGATGCGTTAGCCGGAAGAAATGTTGACGAGTCATTTCGTGAACGAGCCAAAGAATCGGGTCAGCGTTTATTACAGGGAGCGGTTGACCACCTCACCACTATCCAATCGGGTAGCGGTATTAGAAGAAAAAGAACGAGAAAAACGAGAGCTGCCCCACCTGGCGAGCCGAAAAGAATAAAGCGAGCTACCCGAGTGTCGTAAAATGTTACATCTGTATGACACCACGCTCAAATTCCCCTCTCATAAACTAACTATTGTATTTTGAAATCTATAAATAACTACAATATTTGAAATTTGTCTGGGGCAAAGTCAAATCTACCGCCAACAATTTAACTAGAGAATTTGAATTTTTCTACTTCCACACGTTAAAAGTTACTACCCCATACACACACACACCCACCCCAATATTTAGTTAAGGACGTGGTAAAATTTAACAACCAATCAAATCGGTACCTCGTTTTTGTAGGCAAGAGAAAATTTGGTTGTAGTGGAAATAAGGCCCATTTTGAGTTTTTTAATCAACTTAAATAATTTATTTCTCAATAACTAAAGGGAATTAAAATGTAAGGGATATCTTTAATTATAGCGATAATATTGCTTAATACAGTAATATAAAGATTTTCCCTAATAATATTATCTTGACATAGTAAAATTTAATTTAGTAATATTTTCAGTTCAAGGTACGGGCACATTTAATTACTTAAAAATTACCCAGATAAAAATGCTAAGGAAACGTGGAAGGAAACTTATATGGGACAATAGAGGACAATTGGCTGTTTAATTATCACTTTTGATAATCAAAATCGGTCCATAAATAACTAAGATATATAATAAACAAATTTAGTCAGATTAACAAACACACTTAAAATCGCTCCATGTGACCGTCCCCCAAAAATAGTTAATTTTTTTGGACTCTTCTGATTGTTTAGATGTAGCTGATAAAAATTAACACCTCCTTGCAAAATCAGGCCATTAGATTTGAAAAACACTGCCAAGCTGACTTCAGCGGGAAGACTTAGTGACCACGTTTTTGCCGTCTGGACTAGAACGCAGTATTTACAAACCCTTTTACTGCTAGTCACGCTTGTGTATGTGATTATTCTTTACTTGGGGGTTGTACCATGAAGTATCTAGTTGGTGCAGTAAGCCTGGAGAGAACAACACGTGGGCGTGACTGCTCATCATACCAGTTGTAGCTAGGCTCCTAGTCCTCATCCAGGAAGTACAACACTTGGGTGAACTCGAATATTCTTTGAGTCAACAGCATCAGACATGCTTGCAAGTTAAGTCCTTTAGAAAAGGCACAGATATGTCATCATACTAAAATTCCACAAAAAATAAAATAATCACCTGGGTGTGATGAAAAGAACAGACTTTCCAATCATAGACCAGTGATAATACCCAACATAGAAACCAGAACAGAGGGTTTAGTTCTTCCAGTGACTTTTGTTTACATACATGGACAGAGTTCCACCATATTTATTTCCATCTTGTAAATAAAAATTCTCTTGAGTTTTGACAATTCCTGTCCCAAAAGATTGAGGCACAGGAAGATTAAATTGTACATACATATATAAACTTTACCAACTTTCTTTGATCCTTAGCCGCCGACCGTCAAAGCAGTCAGTGGCCATCACGTCTAGTGGCGTCTTGTAGGGCAACAACAAATTGATTCCACTTTGCTCGGTCGGTGGCCATCCTTCGCACAGTGCCCCAACTCTGGTTCATTCTTTGCATCTCAGCCTCCACAGTCCTCCGCCAAGTTGTTTTTGGTCGGCCTCTCTTTCGTTTTCCTTCAGGGGTTCAAAGCATAGCTGTTCTTGTGATGGCATTGGGGTCTCTTCTGAGGACATGACCAACCCAGTTCCAGCGTCTGCCAGCTATGATGGTGTGCATGTCCTCTTGCTTGCTCCGAGTAAGCAGATCTTGGTTAGTGATGGTATTCGGCCAAAAGATTCGGTGAATTTTTCTTAGGTATGTTGTGTGAAAAGAGGACAATTTCGACATTTCCTTCTCTGTAACTCTCCAGCATTCCGCACCATAGAGAAGCACAGAAAGCACACAGCTCTGATATAATCTTAATTTTGTGCTTATGCTGTATTGGGAGGACTTCCAGATGTTATTTAGGCTAAAGAAGGCTGTTCTTGCCTTATTCATTCTGATATTGATGTCTTTGCCTGCCCCGCCGTCTGGTGTTACTATGCTTCCTATGTATGTGAAGGTATCTGTCTGTACCAATTGCTTATTCCTTACTGATATGGGCTCAGGGTTGCTCACATTGAGCGTCATGACCTCAGACTTCTTTAAATTGATGTTCAAGCCCACCTGCTGGCTAAACTTATTAAGTCTATCCGTTTTTTCCTGGATGTGTTGATGTGAATGTGCTAGTAGTGCAATGTCATCTTCATATTCCAGATCTTCCAATGTAGAAAATGTTGTCCATCTTATTCCTCTTGGACTGCCCTCTGTTGTCTGGCGCATCACTGTTGCGCACATATTAGTCTTCGACGCACAGATTACGGTACGTAGGCATACAAATGGAAAGTTATGGCTATTTGTCTGAGGAAAAGTATTTAATTGAGAATCTATGATTCTGAGAGTAAGGGGACAGAACCTGGATCGGTCGATGTTAGATTCGATTACATGGGTTATCTTTTCTTGTGGGTCAATCTGGCGTATAAATATTGTTTATGTCATTTTTTGCGTCAGGTATGGCCAGAAACAGATTGGTCTTGTTTAAAATGTTTATGACCTGAATTTATATGTATTCCTTGTCTAGTTAAGGTGATTGGCTCTTATATCTTTGTATCTTTGTATTTCTATGTCGGACTATTTTGTGAGCTGAACTCTGGGGGTGAAAGGCGTTGTTAGGCATGCGCAGTGGGTTCTTGAGAGAGAAGAGGAAGGCTGCCATGTCGTCGTGTCTATGGCTGGTTATTTAGAAAGTGTAAAGAGTGATTTGTGATCTATTCTTGGAAGGAGATGGTGTCTCTGTATAAGGGCATTATCAGAGATTCTCCTATATCCATTATTAACGCCTAGGAATGGCGTGCGTTATTCGCCTGTTTGTGTTTTCTAAACCAAGGTAAAACACATAACCTTTTTTGTTGAACTTTGTCGCTAAGACGAAACGAGAGACGTATTATCGTGCATCTCGGGTTGCTGACCACAGATGAAGATGACATGTAATTTAGCAGCACCAGATTACTCCAGTAACCAGCTTATTGATAGCAGAAATAGATAGAAGCAATGAGGACATTTATGATTATATATCGAAGTAATCCTGCTTCATACTTCTCCATCCCAAGTGAGCGAAGCTCAGGGAGGAGAAGCCATTTTTGATTCCCGCCATTATAAGACTATCAACGGAGAACAGAAAATGTCTTACTACCTGATGATGGTACAGGGAGCTAGATAATATAAAAACCCATTACTGTGGTTTAACATGGTCGTCATAACCATTGGATGAACTTTCGGCTTGAGAATATTAGCCAGGAGAAGGTTGGGTCAGTGAACCATTATTGTTGGTGTTGTATGTATTCACCTTAACTGACGCGATTAGTCAGTTAGAACCTGAGACGATAGACAACCAGGAGATTGAGTGTTTCCCTTCTATCGTTCCTTCATATTGATGTACCAAATAACTATACATCTGATATTGTCACCCATTTTTCAAGTATATGATGATTGTTCTGCCAACGTGTTCTAATAACTGTACCTGTGAGGTCGAAGTGTATGTCCATTAATAAATGTATGAAACGTCATCAGTGGTCTGCCCTTATTGACTTCTACTTATGATTGAGTGAGTGACTTGTCAACTCAACAGAACTATACACACATTCGCGTCCTGTACACCTACATTTCTCACTCAATGTCAGCACTGCGTCGGAACGAGTTGACCTTCCATTTACGTGTCCAGTATGACCCTATTAGACTGCAAGAAACTCATACTTATCAATGCGATAGCCACAAAACCTACTTATCAATCACCCAGTCTATGACTGTTAAAAATAGAGTGGTTGATAAGGGGCATCCCTGTCGTACTCCTGTCTTCGCCTCAAAGGTTAGGTTGCTCTGCCCAACACTGCACGTAAAGTTTGCATAGAGGCTTTTTATGATTGACACTATGCAGCTTGGAATTCCATAAGCCCTCAGTATTTTCCATAAACTGTCCCTATGTATGCTGTCAAAAGCCTTTTCAAAATCAACGAAATTAATGTAAAGCTGTCTTTGCCATTCTGAGCACTGCTCTATAATGTTCCTGAGAGTGAATATATGATCTACACATCTCCTGTTCTTTCTAAATCCTGCTTGTTCTTTCCTCAGTTTGTGATCTACTGCCTTTGAAATTTGACAGTCATACGAGCCACAGACTCCGAATGTCCATCCCGCAGCAAAGTTTGTTCATTTATTATTGTTTCCGTAACTTCATTGTTTCTTTTACACAGACAGGGGTGTCAGCCCTGTGCTAAAACCCCCAACCTGGAGGAGCAGGGTACCAGCTTTTGTCTGACCCCTACCCACACAGACCAGTCCAGCTTGGTTGAACCTACCAGGAGTAAAACTCTCACTGGCATAGCTCTGGGGATTATCAGGGTACGCAAGCTGCCATACCGCTACAAGGTATAGGTACCATTGATGGCAGAAACTTTACCAACAGTCTTATTTAATTACTTTTTCATTGAGTTAAAGTTCTGTTTGGAAATTAATGATATTGCATACATTACCCTAGACACTTAAGCCACATAACACCACAGAAATTACTTTACTCTGGGTGAGATCAGAAGAGGTAGCGGATAGGGATCCTGAGAAATACATCATCATCATTTCTTACTCAGGTTCTTACATAGCTTGACCTCACCTTGTTAACATTAACTTTTAGTAACATCAAAACCTCTTATCACACCGAGCTCGCCCTTCTCATTCACAGAAGAACAAGCGACGGTATTATGATATATTTGAATGATGGCGCTTATTCACCCCAGCTCGTGCGAGTGTCTTCACAGTGGTCTAGATTTGTTTAGCGTGCCACCAACGCAGACAGCCGTAGAAGAGGATCAATTTGTGGAGATACATCCGTTAGCCGCCTTAGCGCCCGGAGCCCTGGTGGAATTTGTAATATCGGGGAACGGGGAAGAATATCTAGATTTGTTCAATACTTTTCTGCACGTGCGCGCCAAAATCACGTTAGCTAATGGTGACAAATTACCCGCTGATGCGGATGTGGCCCCGGTCAACTATTACTTGCACAGTTTATTCTCCCAAGTCGACGTTTCCCTAAACGACACGCTGATTACACCCAGCGAGAACACCTACCCTTATAGAGCTTACCTGGAAGCCACGTTGAATTACGGGGAGGAAGCCAAGCGAGGCCATATGACAGCTGCTCTATTTTACAAAGACACGCCAATTTCTATTGCGGAAACAAGTGGCGATAATAACAACGGACTAAGATTGCGTCGCCATATAGCGGCTGGTTCTCAGGACATCGATATGATGGGTCAGTTACATTCATATATTTTCGCCCAAGATCGCTATATGTTAAACGGTGTGACCGTTAAAGTAAAACTCACGCCGTCTAAAGATGCGTTCAACGTGCTGGGAAACGACCACGCTGGTGGTCATAAATCTATTATAACTTATGCGGCCCTGGTTGTACGGAAACCCAAATTAAATCCGGCCGTCTCTCTAGCCCACGAGAAAGCGTTGTTGCGAGGTAATGCCAAGTACCCTTTGAAACGAATTGTGCTAAAAAACTTTCTCTATCCCTAGAGGCATGCTATCGCACATGCAGGATAATCTGTTTCTCAGTCAAACACCTACCCGCATAGTGATTGGTCTAATCACTTCGACAGCTTTTAACGGGTTGCACACGTCTAATCCGTTCAATTTCTCTAATTTTGGTCTGATATATTTAAGTGTCAGCACGGATGGAAGAACGGTTAGTGGCAAGCCATTGTCAACGGATTATGATCACAACCAGTACGTGAGAGCCTTCTTCGGTACGAATCTAGCCATGGGACTAATTGGTAAAGACGCCGGCGACGATCTTGAATATAGACATTTTAAGAATGGGTACGCCTTATTCGCCTTTGACCTCACCCCCAGTCTACTGGACGGTGACCAGTTTGAGATGGCCAAGCCGGGCCCTCTCTCAATAGAACTTAAATTCTCCGAGATCACACCCGAACCATTACAGGTCCTCGTCTACGCCGAGCAAGACTCGATCTTGGAGATCTCGAAATCGCGCCAAGTTTTGACAGACTACACCACTTAAACGATGAATACAGACGAGATACGGATCATACTCCTGTCGGATATATTTGTTAAACGAACGGGTGTCGTTAAAGTTTTAGCTCGTGACCAAATACTTCTGCGTATCGATCCGAGCAAGACGGCTGCTTTCGTCATCAACACTGACCCTAGCTATCGACCCTGTGACCACTGGGTCGCTCTATATTATAATGGACTTGGAACTTTTGAATATTTTGATTCTTTTGGACTACCTCCTAGACACCCGGACCTGGTTAATTTTATAGCGAGAAACTCTAACCGACCTTTTAACTACAATGCTAGACATTTACAAGATGTAGTTACCAAAGTTTGTGGTCTCTACGTCATTTATTTCGTATTGATCAAAGCTCGCGGTGGTACTATGCGGCGCGTCCTGCTGCCCTTTTCGTCTAGACAACACGCCAACGATCGATTAGTTTTTCGCCTAATCAGGCCCTGGTTAGCACACAACAAGTCTGGACACGTTTCAAAAACCTAGTTTTCCTGCATAGACACTTGGGTGTATATGCGTAGACGTGATGAACCTAATAAACTATTATAGTTACAGACTCGCCAATTAATCCGAAACGACTGTGCTTGGACTCTGAGAGCTCCTAGTCGTATGACCGGCACGACCGTAGTAGTGAGGTTAGATGTCATCCTACATTCCATAGACAATCATTCCGGCCGCTAACGCGGTGTTTCTCTTTGTCAATAAATATATAACATGTATTTAGTGTTTTTTCTTTTATATGAATATGTATATATGTCTACCTGTTTATAAAATATATATTGTAATATATGTATAACTATTGTAAAATATATGTTGTAACACCTGTATGTAACATAAAAAACACAACAACAGCACAACAACACTTATCTCCCCTTTGTTACCTACACGCCCGCCATTATCGAACTAATATATATATATTCCTATATAAAAGTCATGCGCCACCACCACAACCGAGCGGAGTATTTCCTTATATAAAAGTCATGCGCCACCACCACCATCGATCGGAGTATTTCCTTATATAAAAGTCACGCGCCGCCACCACAATTCGACCCGTAGTGTACCTACTATACTACTAATACATTGTTCAGTGGTCTCCGTTTATAAAGTTTGAGCCCCATGTAATAGTGTGCTGGCGTGTGTCGTTCTGGGTATAATTTTAAGCTGCCTACGTGCTTAATTCTGAGTGCACGGAGTTTCGTTTCTATGTCTTGAAGGGCAATCCCTCAATGTTTCTTGTCTTGTTAATAAACTTCTTCCGAAGATAGTTGTGGTTTTGAATTTATGTTTGTGCAGGATGTCTCTTATTTGTGATGCCAGGTTATTCCGTGTGTCCGTATATGTGCGCTTTGGATGTGAGAGAAAAGTTTCATGTTGTTTGCCTATGCTCATTTGTGTTTATTTATCTACGTTTATTTTAAGAGGTGTCATATCCTAACGAAAAAGCTGCCCATTTATGAAAACAAACAAGAAACAAAAGAACGTCACTTTTGAGGGATTATACTTTCATACTGGTCTTTGGCGATATATACTGAAGCACATTAAAAACGCACCACCTGTATAATCCAGGAACAGAGTGTGAAATGTAAATATAAGTGTTTACAAGTTTACATATTTGGAATCTTTATTCATTTTCCTATGAATCCATGCTGGTCATTAATTTGTACATTTGATTGTTATGAAATTCATTGCATTCTGTGCAGGCAAGGGAGAAAACCAAAAATGCAACCAATAAAAAAATTGTCACACTATCCTCAGTATCTCGTATGTCCACCGTGTGCTTGCAAACAAGCTTGGCAGCGGCTCCGCATGGAACGCACAAGTCTCTGAAGGAAATGCCGGGGAATCAAGTCCCATTCACGTGTAAGAGCAGCTTCGAGCTGTTGCAGATTAGCTGGAGAACCTTGCCTGTAGACTCTGCGTCCAAGCTCGTCCCACAGATGTTCTATAGCGGACATGTCTGGTGATAGGGCAGGCCAATCAATCGTCACAATGTTCTGCTGCTGTAGATATTGCTGCGTAATGCATGCGGTGTGCGCACGTGCGTTATCCTGCTGGAGAAGCTGCAAGTCTGGATAATTTGTGAACGCAGGAGCAACCAATGCATCCAGAACCTCATCTCGATATGTCACAGCATTAACATTTCCACGGAAGACGTGAAGAGGCAAGCGATGGTGAAAACTGAATCCTCCTCAAATGTGAATACTGCCACCTCCAAATCTGTTGTGCTGACGAACACAGCAATCTGCAAAGCGCTCTCCACACCGTCGCCAAATCCGCATACGTCCATCAGCAAAGGATATGTTGAATCTGCTCTCGTCTGTGAATAGGACAGCATTCCACTGCAGTCTAGTCCATCTGACATGTTGCTCTGCCCATTGCAGGCGCTGCTGACGATGTCTGTGAGTCAAGTTTGGCCCAACATAAGGTCGTCTTGCAGTAAGGTCTGTATCTCTGAGTCGTCGTATGATTGTCATTCGAGAGACTTGCCCACGTCTACCCACTATTGCTCTTGCTGTTTGACTTGCCGGGAGAGAACGATTCCTTAGGTTTCTCAGCACAATATGACGATCTTGCGCAGGGGTAGTAACTCGTCGTTGGCCACTCCGAAGTCTATCCCGGGCACTGCCAGTGGTTGCGTACCGTTCATTGAGACGTACAATAGTGCTGTGGTGGCAATTCATCCTTCTGGCAATGGCCCGCGAGCTCATTCCGGTCTCCAACATACCAATGGCTCGTTGGCGGTCGTTTTCAGATAGTCGTGGCATTTCAAGCACATGTACTGGGTGTTTTGTCTCAACGGCCTTTTTATACCGAGTATACTGCCACAACGCGTACACATTTTCAGGGTCATAGCTGTTGGGAATCGTGTTGCACGCGTAACTTTTATTGTTTTCATGTAGTCTGTACACAAACCCGTGGGTTGAATCATGCACTTTCCATTCCAGCAGCCATTCGCTCTCTACCTCATGACAAACACGGGGAAAATCCATTCCCACACTTTTTTTTCCCAGCTTCTCGGCATCAGTATATATAATAGTGGTGCGTTTTTAATGTGCTTCAGTATATATTGGTGTGTAATGTGTTGTGACTGAAATCGGCTCTTCTGGAGGGGCTAAATAAATATGACAACATTTCAAAATTAAAATAGACTCATAACTGGGGCCAACTTCAATAATCTGATAGCACACCGTTCTTCGATCCGTTATTTATGAACAGCATAACCATGCTTCACATTGGTTCATCGTTTTTCATTATACAGCACATTTCACTTCCATTCAACTCCATAAATAAATATTAGACATTCTTCATATGTAAAGCATACATTGCACGGATAATATATTCCATCAGTGCAATATTCACAGAGTATTTTTTATATAACGTAACATTGCGTCATTAATAGTGTGACAATATGGCCTGTTCTTCCCGCTCTATTTCTATCTTTCTTTCCTTCTATCTCTCTTCATTATTTATTAGTATTTTTCATGCTGCAATATTGTCTTTTCGACTGGGTTTTTAATCTGCATTTTCCTCACTCAGACATTATGATGCCACTAATGGTCATTGAGTAAATACTACAAATGCTTAAACCCCAGATTATCAGACATGGCCAGACTTAAAGCCTACAAATCTCGATCGCCTCATGGAATCGTATTCAAAGGACCAGAAGGGATTAGTCTTCTATCATTTACTAGACACAGTATTAAGGTCTTTGTCTGACCTATACTGTTTAATAGGGGAACAACAGAAGTGATTGCGTCCTTAATAGGCTGGGCTGCCGATGGTAAATTTCCGGTGTTATGTGTTGCTGGTCGCACTAGTGACCCGTCATCGAAGCATCATTTTTCGTGATGCCTAGATGGCAGGGAGGATAGTGTGATTCGCTTGCATAGCTAGGCGGTGTTGTCGCACGGAAGGTCCCGGGTTCGAGTCCTGGGTAAGCCACTCACGTCTGTGGTTTTTCTGTTGTCTAGTTTTTTATTTCTTTATTTCTTACGAGTGCCTGAAAACATACCTTTATGTTTGTCTAATATTTATTTAATTAGAGATTTGGGCCGTGTAAAACCATTACCTGTGTCCAGGAAAACCAGATGGTACAACAATCCCGGAGGCGCGTTAGCGCTGTGCTTAATGCACTGGCTTCCTAGCTCGAAGGTCTATGGTTCGATCCCCAGTTGAGGTGGGATTTTTAGAACGCAAACGGCACCGGAGTCGACCCAGCCTCGTGAATTGGGTACCAAAACAACTCTGGGAAGGTTACGGCGGCCGGCGTGATGCTGACCACATCATCCCTAGTGTGCCGATGGTCAAGAAAATATGGGCCTAACACCATATTCCCAATATGCCTCAATGGGCGTGTAACGGGATCCTTTACCTTTACCTTACAACAATCCCACGAGATACTGTGTCGATAGATGGGAAAGTTTAATTTACGTCATGAAACCTTAACTGCCACTAGCAAATCTATGTCGTAGGCAATGGCGAAGATTCACGACAGATCTAGAATATGTGAGAAAATACTCATATAAGCCAGAAGCTTAGATACAAAATTCACGGGATATTTTATGATAGAGGAACCCACACGTGAAGAGTATCAAGAACCAAACACTATTAGACACTTTCTGGTGGACTACGAAAAATATGACCAGTAGAGGCAAAAACATTAAGACATTCTGCAAAAACAACAATGTAGAAATGAGTGTAGAAAATCGCATAGGCTTTCAGACCCCACCAGAAATACAAACGTTAATAAAACCCTATATTACAAAAATAAATAAGGATGCTAGCCAGTAGTCTACAGTGGTAGATCACCCGCGCCCGCCCCCCTCCCCCCAAGATAAATACGTACTGACTATACATAAACCTCCAATCAACATTAACTGCATACCAGCATAGACACCACCATTTTTCTGAACAATACAACAATATGAACTATAATTAAAATGTAAAAATACCCACGAGAGAAGTAGTACATCAGAGAGCATACAATAAATACACACAAGAAAATATTACAATAAATGAAACGTCCTGATATAACTGTGATGGATCCATAAAAACACCCCAGAGGCCCCCTCAAGTTCATGTCATATTTATGTGTTGAATGGTTTATGAGAGCACGTGGGTTCACTTGGAGATGTATATTTCTCTTCCACGCTACCTGAAACATCCCACTATTATACACACATCCACTCTCATACATGTCTTCCAATGTGGCTGGCCTCCGCTTGAAGCATTCATATGCTCTTGCAGTAGTGGTTTCGGTAGCGATCTGTGTTACATGGTGACTTTGCCAGCCTCATGCACAACATCACACTAGTCTCACTGGAAGACATGTATGAGAGTGGATGTGTGTGTAATAGTGGGATGTTTCAGGTAGCGAAAAGAGAAATATATATCTCCAAGTGAACCGACGTGCTCTCATAAACCATTCTACACATATGACATGAACTTGAGGGGGCCTCTGGGGTGTTTTTATGGCCCCATCACATAACTAACAGCTCCATGTATATGGTAGATGGTTGAATGGGGTGTGCTGCAAAGAAAAGTAGTAAACACCTCAATTAAAAAAAAAAAAGTATACAAAATTTACTTTATACTGTCGCATAGAGTTTTATGATCAATAAATTTTCTATATTCTTTTCTTTTCTACCCGTGTCCTCTACTTTATTATCGCTCTTAATTCCTTTTCCTGTTTTTCGCATTCGTTCGTTTGCGACAAAATATTACTTTCCCATTCAAACTTTCGCCTGTTTCTTTTCTCATTTAGAAATGCATTTTATTGCGTAATGTGTCAGTCCCTGGCTGAACGAAATAGTGTGAGAATCCGCCTCGTCAGACATAGAGAGCAGACATTTGTCTACATTTTCAAGCTGACACGAGTTTTTCTTCGGAGTTTCTCGGCGTGAGGTGTGAACGGCGCCCTCATGCTCGCTCAGAAATGAGACATGTCGTGTGAGGTGTGAAGACGCGTTTTGGCAGTTATGGCCAGCGTCTAAGTATGTAGGGGAGACGGGGGGTTTTTGGAAATAGCGCGCATCCTTTGTCCGTTTTCATATATCTACCCCAGTAGCTTAGACTATTCATTCATACTCCTAGTTGCAGTAGACGTGATCGCTTCGTTCTAGATACTTATATTTATAAGTGAAACTCTTAATTTCGTTGTGATACCCGTAGTTCTGTTTGAAGGTAAATATTATACATATATCTAGTAGTGTTGAGTGATTCAGTGATAACCGCTTATTTCAGTTTACTAGTTAGATTTCTGTGCAGAAGTAATTAAATTGTAAGTCTGTTATATTCTCTAGCTGACGTGTTTCAGTGGAAAGCAAAATAAATTATAATTTCTAGCTTAAACTCATGCAGCTATAAATAAATTTTATTAAATTGCTAATAATCAGTCGAGTATATTTTAAACTAACTTATAACTGCACTGATTCATCATTGAGTATTGACGAAATACGTATGTATTTCTAATTCGTGATGATTGATTTTATTAATATAACTTATTTCACGGGAATTTAAACGATAAGACCAGCTCTATGCTTGCAGTTTATAATGTAAGTTATAACCGAGGAATAGTATGTATAAGTATTTTATATGTTGTTTTCTCTTTATTCAGTGAAACTGGGGTAGCCCAACTTTGCCAGCGTTTAAGTACTGAGAAATATCTGTGAAGAACATAAAACATTTTTTTCTTAAAGACTTGGGTGTATAAAGTAAAACCTGTCTGGCATTTCGTTGGCATCCAGAACTTTAAGATTTAATGAAGTAACGGGCCTATCGAGCCAGACTTAATTCTTCCTGAGAAAAACCTCAAGTACATTTCAGCCCGTGTGGCAAGTAAAATATTACAATCAATAACCTTACAGACATTTTTGACAACTAGTGGTGTGACCAAGAATTTTACCTTTGATCGAAGTTACAAACCTGACATTTTCCCTAAGTAGTGGAAACCTCGTGATTCTGACACTGTGAGCCTGCTTAAAACTAATTCTTACCTCGTGATTCAAGTGACACTAACCTTAGTCTGAAAAAATATTCGCATGAAGAGGACTCTCCCCGGAACCATTGGATGAACCCAAAATCTGCAGAGCTGGGATCCGCTTCATAAAAAGAAAGACTGATTAAAGTGTGTGGGTGTCCTAAAGTTTGCGCCAAACGGCGAACAACAGCACGATTGTAGGTAAGAATGTATGTCAGCGCCCTGATGAATGTACAGAGAGAAAGCAGGAACGAGTGACTCTTTGATGGTATACCAAATTTCACCCACTTTGTAATTCTTTATGCAAGTTTTGTTGCTAACAATATTTTCCTTAGGATAGATTAGAGTATAAAAGTCTGTTCATACCTTTAAAGGGAAATCATTAGACTACAGCAGATGTATCCGTGACTCTTTGGGGCTATCACTTTTCTTCTAACAGGACTGTGGGCTATACATCGAGGGAAAGGATCATACCAATGGGTCTATCATTCTTGTAGCAAATTCATGGACTTTATGACTATTTGTATGTGCTTGATGTAATTTTTATGTGTTGTGATGGAATTTTCTTCTGATAATTAAATTCAATTAAACTTAATCAGTTTGTTGGTCAGCTCGTTCCAAATTATCTATACTTTTCATTGTCATAGTTTCATGTCTTTTTGTCTATTGCAGACACTTGTATGTGTGTGTGTGTGAGGTATATATATATTAATATATATTATACTAGACGGTCTGATAAATCTTAATCTGTTGTAGATGATAGACTGACTGAGAGAAATCATCTCGAGGGTCAGAGACCGACTCTAATATATTTCCTCCATCTCACTCGTGAAATCTATTTCTACCTATATCTCACTGAGACATCACCTGTTTCTATTGCTATTCAGAAGGGACCAAACTTAAGTCTTAATTCACCTATCACAAATCTACGACATACACCCACACCGTGGAAAAATGCTACTATATGACGAGAATTCCGAATGACAAACTCTTTGGAAAATAACAAAGTGGTGTTAAAGAATTCACCCTGAGTTCAGACTTTTAGGTTTCTGGGCGGAAAAACATTCACAGTTGTAGAACTTAGGTGCCCAGCGCCTATCGGAACAGACCAGCAAGTCTTTGCCCGACTAGCAGAACCCAAAGCCAGAGATACAGTCAACTCCTAATCATAAAAGAGCCTAGATCAACGCTCACATATGTAAAGTCAAACCACTGCTGTATGACAGCACAAAACCACCTGTGCAAGAGCTGACAACAAAGAATTACAGCCCAAAAGCCTAAAGATTATTTGGTTTACCTTTTTGTTTACGTAATACATCCTTTAAGTTGCCTTTTTAGTTTGAAGAGGAAGTAGCCCTTCGTTTCTTCTAACTTTATAATTTAAGAAGTGTTCTTATTTAATTAGGGGGAAAATGAATTTGGGCATTTTTTTTTAAAATTGAAGTTAATACGTAAAAATAGTATTTCTTAAATTTAAAGGGTTTCTTATGCAACGTTTTTGTTCTTATATTAAAAATATATGCATATTGAATTGTATTTAAACAAATCACTGTTGTTTACAAGTTAGTACACTGTGATAAAGTACATTGATACAGCGATAAAATTATTAATTATAAGTATAAAAGTTAAACCCAATTAAGATGGTTTGGCCATGTCTGCAGAATGGGAGAAGATCGGATACCACGACAAGCATGGGAAACAAAGAGCCAAGGATCCAGACCCCGAGGACGACCCAGAGTCCGCTGGGAGGACAACATTAGACAATCTTTGAAGGATCGAGGACTAGAATGGAACCAGGCCAGGAGGAAGACAGCCGATAGGATAGTCTGGCGCTCTCTCTTCCAAACCTCTACACCTCACGGTAGAAGGGGAACGACTAAGTAAGTATAAAAGTTAAAATAATATGAGTAGAAATAGAAATAGTAAAGTTGTAACGCGTCTTCTTTCCCTGTGCCAGTCATCGCATTGAGATAAGAACGTAGTGTGAAACCTTATTGCCGCGCTAGTGGTATTGGATTTTATAACTCGCCCGTCAAGGGTTAACGGTAACAATTTTGAAAACGACAAGCTTAGTTGTTCCAAGAAAGATAGTAAGAATAAAACAGGGGAGGCATAAACGAACGCATAAAAGTGAGAGAGAGAGAGCGAAAACATGCCCCAAATTGTCAAGTGTTAGATTCTTGGACTAGCTACCCAAGACGACAGTGCGAGACGATACAGTGGCAGGTGTTCGGTAACGTGTCGCAAGCTTTGTAGAATTTAAAAATACCCCGCAAAACCCAATACTTTTTCGGACTATAGACACACTGAAAAAATATATAAACACACAGACGGCGCTTTCGCTGCAAAAGAGTCCATTTCATGACGTAACAGACTAGTAGTTTCAGTTTTGGACAACGCGGGAGAGGAGAAAAGATGGCGTAATTTATATGATAGTGGAAATTGAAACTAACTCTGGAAAAAATATGGACTTCTTTATTAATGGGTTTAGGATCATAAAACCTAGTTAGTTTGATGGCTTATCTTCTCCTGATAAATAATATGTTTAAAAATACAAAATCCCCCAGTAGATAAGAAAGTTATTGACAAAAGACTGTATTTGTTCGTGCAGACAAATGGACAGACTGGCGGTTTTGCATTCATTTTGCATTCACTAACGATTACAATTTTGAACGCGTTGTTGGAAATGAGACAAGCAAGCATGTATTCTGTTGGAGGAGGGGTAGACAAGGGGAGAGACATTATGTTATGGCTTAACACTAAATTTATTTTAGCAGGGGAAATCTAAGAATGAGTGAGGAGAAAACTTGTTATGTCCCAAAATCAAGTCTGTTTTTGCTTTTATTTTCAAATTCAAAAGTAGTCGTTCGCTCATTGGCCAACGCCTTTTATAATATTGAAAAAATTCAAAGTCTCGACGCCATTTGTATAATACAGTCCCTCGAACAGGACGTATGAAATTCTGTGAAGTGTGACTTGCCTTATTAAATTAAATATATAAAGTAAAACAAACAGGCATCACAGTCCAGCCGGCAGGACATCTGAAGTCTGCTAATCAACGTACCTGTGTTTATTCATTTAATTTATGGTAAGGCAGAAATTATTCATATATATTTTGTTTAAAAATGTGAGTGAGAGATACTGCCATTACGATAGTAAGTACATAGGTCCTTAGCTGATTTAAGCAGGGCCTAGAGGTAGATTTAGGCTATAACACATTGCCAGTTTTGTAAAATGCACATGTTTTGTGAAATAAAAATGTTTTCTTAGGTGGCCAGATGAACACAGCTCACCTATCCTATTGTATGGAAGAAAAGAAAGATTAATAATATTATTGCAGATGCAGGGCCGCCTTGAGAGGAGAGACATGTGAACAACACTGGTACACTTTGTAATGAATGAGCTGGGTTGGTCAATTAGATATGACCCAGATCTTTATTTCTTATGTATTATAATTTGTAGAAATAACAGTTTAAGTGTGATATCAACAAGGAGACATTATTTCATTGTTACAGGGTTTTTATCTGGCACTAGCCCGGTGCCAGATGTCTGTGAAAAGCGGTTGAGAAGTCTTTTCATTTCCAGTAGTGACAGGGGTCTACAGAGTCCACCCTGTTACTTTTGGGCCAGTATCAAAGTGATCGTTTTACGCAAGAATACGGACAGTTCAAGTTGTGCCAGATAAGTATAATATATGGCACACGACTTTTCATCAGCATCAAAGACTAGTGCACCCTTGTATAACATAATAAAAATATTCCCCAAAGAATTAAACATTGAAAGGTGTATTAAAGCACTGGGGGTGATTAAAGAATCCCAAACAGTCATCCAGTGTTAGAAACCAGTAATTTTAAAAATTTAGTAACACTACTAGTATATTTTAACAGTATTTGTTTGGACAATTGTTCCTTTGGGTTAAAAATTTGAATTTTATGTATATACCTTGATTTCTTTTAATTTGGAAAGTCCTGACCAGAAGAATACTAGGTTCAGGACCAATAAAATTGTATAGAAAATATTTACATATAAAAATTTAACCCAGGTGTTAGTTCATTTGATCATAGACTTTAATATGTGTTTATGAGTGTGTGTTAGTGTTAACTTACCATCACACCACACTGGCATAACCCTAGACATTAGACGTAGCTATCATACATACTAGTCAAGAATAGGTCTGATTGAGGTCATAAGGTGGTAGCAGCAAGGTACCCTGATAACTCAACCCAAAATTTGTTATAATCAGGGACCTTCACAGCTGACCTCATTCAGTACAATAGTAATAAAGAACAACAACATTGCATAACATCAAAAACCACCACATACACATCTGTTTTTTTCGTTGTAGACAATGCCAAAACTTTGTTCATGTAATTTAGTGTTAATTCCTGTCTCCGTAATTACAAGGCTAGAATTCTAAAAAGCCACTTCTAGAGCCCGCATTGATTTTGATCTGATTGCACTAGCTGTTGTACATAAAGCTTGATGTTAAATTCTGTCTAATTTAATCTTGTCTCAATGTGCAGCAGAGTCATATATTATACTTCCATAATCTATTTTTCCGATAATAAAAGATTTATAAAACATGAGCATTGTCTAAGTGCTTGCGTCGCATCTATTAACTTTCAACATCTTAACAAGTTAGTCAAACATTGATTCATACGAGGGACGGTCAAAAAGTAATGCCTCGTAATTTTTAATTTCATTCAAAAGGCAAGAAAACAGATAAAATTCAAATTGAAATGTAGCCCCCAAGTCTGAACTTCAAAAATTTATTTCTCAAAGTAGTCTCCGTTATTTGTTACAGTTTTTGTCCATCTTCTCACAAAGGCATGTATCCCCGCACGGTAAAAATGTGTGTCCTTTTTCCTAAACCACTGGCGTAGGAAACGCGTTTAAGGGTCTCGGTGTCCTCAAAGTGATGTCCGCGAAGATCTTTCAGTGGTCCAAACAAATGGAAGTCAGAAGGTGCAAGATCGGGACTGTAAGGGGGATGTGGTAATAATGTCCAGCCAAATTCTGCAATCGCATCAATGGTGCGTTTAGCGGTGTGTGGCATGGCATTATCGTGCAACAGTAGTGCAGTTCTCTGATCTTTTAATGGGTACAGTCGCCGAAGACGACCTCTAAGCTTCTTCAAAGTTTCAATGTAACGGTCTGCATTCACCGTGTTTTCCTCTTCCAAGAAGTCGAGAAGAATCACACCCTTCTCATCCCAAAACACGGAGGCCATAACTTTCCCTACAGATGGTGAACTTTTGAACTTCTTTCTTGTCGGCGATGTTGTGTGATGCCATTCCATTGACTGCCTCTTGGATTCTGGTTCAAAAAAATGAACCGAAGTCTCATCACCTGTCACAATATTCGATAAAAACTCTTCTCCTTCAGTTTCGTAATGGTGCAGGAGGTTGATGGCTATGGTTTTCCTTGTTTCTTTATGTCTGTCTGTCAACATTCTGGGTACCCACCGTCCACAAACTTTTGAATAACCCAGGTCTTTAATGATGTTCTGGACACTGCCTTTACTAATGGACAACATGGAAGAAAGTTCATCCAGTGTTACTCGACGGTCACCACGAATGATGCCATCAACTCGATGAATGTTGTGTGGAGTCGCTGTGGTAGACGGACGGCCAGTCCGCTTTGCGTCAGCTATTGAGGATTGACCTACTTCAGCTTCGTTACAACGATGTACCCAACGTCGGACAGTGCTAACATCCACTGTTGAATCTCCATAAACATTCTTCAAACGTTCGTGGATGCGAATGGGGGTCTCGCCTTCAGCATTGAGGAATTCTATGACATAACGTTGTTTTAACCGAACGTCTTTGGCAGCCATTTTAAAACTGTTACAGTGGTGCCACCTGTTACTGAAACAGGTTGGTAATGCTATATAGTGCAGAAGAGTGTTTGAGGAATCCTGCTAAATTTACAAACTGCACACCGATGCAGAATTTACGTACATAAAAAATAGGAGGCATCACTTTTTGACCTTCCCTCGTATAAAGCTGTGTTACGCAGACGCGATGAAAAGATAACATGAACACTTTTGAACTTTGTGGGTATTACCCCTCTTTTACAATTACGACTTTGGTAGTACCAGTACCAGTTTTTATGCAAGAAAGATATCTGGACGAAAGACAGAAACTAATAATATGCATATCAAACATGTCATACATATGTCTTCCTCTTCAAGTGCCATGTCTAGTGGCGTAGTAGATCATATCTCTCCACAACTTCCTATCTCCAGTACAATTTATCAATTCTGATGTTGACTTCTTTCCATGTCACGATGTCAAACTGTCCAGTATTTGCTGTCTTTGTCTTAGCCTGTCTCTTTTCCCTTCAAAATTACCTGTTGTTACGACATATTTCAGCTTTCCTCTTCTCATAACACGCCCAAAGACAGTGGATTGCTTCGTATGTGTACATATTGTTAACCTCTGCTACTGTCGCGTGGTGCGTATTGGGGCAACTACGACAGTAGTTTTTGCCAGGAATAGCCTATGAGATATTAGGTAGAAGGTCTCTAGAAATTGGCTTGTTAAGAAAGAATAAAGACCTATTCGAGATAGGGACAAGAAGACGGGAATGCGAATGATTTCCACTGGACAGAGTTTTCTAATTAGTTATGGAAAGAGTTCTGTTTCCCCACGACCTTAGTTTCTGCCCTTAGATCCCGTAACAGAAAAAGCCCCCACCTCATCTGAGTAGAGAAATGTTCCTATAGGTGAATATGTAACACCGACAGCACGAGTGATACATTAACAAACTAGATAATGATCAAACGATCGTTGGGTTTATTAATGAAATATCCACACATATAGGGTTAGTAATGGTTAGAATGTGATGATGGTGAAAGACGATTCACACAAAACACACAGATGAGATAATAAAATTGCAATTAATTAAGTAGTAGTTAATTAAGAATGCACTGGTGCAAAGCGAAATGATGATGATGTGATATGATACGTGTTACCAAAATGGTGAGTAATCTACACAGTCCATGCGTCTCTACATGCTTCTCATTGATATGATGATTCACACGTATGCATTAAATGTCCCAAGTTGTTATACGTTATGTCGAGTGGGGTATCTCTAAGTCGAGGACGTTCTGATGAAAACTTTTGTCAGACTGAGAACGGTGACGAGAGATATAGATATTCCTTCACTGGTTGAGTATATCTCTGTAGTGTTGATCAACAGTTAATAGCTGTCATATGAACAAAAGGTCTGTTGTCTAATCTCCCGAGGGTACTGGTCAGGCTGGATATCTTCACGAAATGTTAGTGATATGTAGACTCATAATCTTGCGTATGTAGTCGTGATTCATAAAATATACTTTAGAGTCTGCTTCATAGAATGCGCTTAAGAGTATGTTGCACTTGGTATAAATATGAGATTCCACTTTTGAGCTCTTAGCTTGACTTAAGATAATAATGATCTTTCGGGTGATTTGAACTTGTGGTAACTATGTATTGAACTTGTGAGCCAGCAGTATATGGGTGACGAAAAATGCAGCGTCCACCTTCTGACTTGTGGGTGAGACGATATTCCTTTTCAATTAAGGAATGAAAGATGTCCTATAGCGAATTCTGCTAGCCAAATGTCCGTTTTTGATAACTTATTTCTGGTTAGACGTCAGACACGTTGCGTGTAGACTCAGACTTCTGATGAACTGAAGACACACAAAAGTCTTCGTAAGTTTTTCACATTTAACATCACTGGTTGACTTTCATTCATACTACTGCTCATTATTGATCTCTCTCTGAGTTCGATTCTTACTTACTTACTTAGTCGTTCCCCTTCTACCGTGAGGTGTAGAGGTTTGGAAGAGAGAGCGCCAGACTATTCTATCGGCTGTCTTCCTCCTGGTCTGGAGAGTTCGATTCTAATGATGTTAAATATCTTGTGCATGAGAGACTGTGATGATGATGAAGGTGAAGTATGAACTATTAATTACCTCCTATCATCCTATCATCTTCTAGGAAAATCTTCTGATTTTATTAATCAGTTTTGAAAAGAGTTAATTGAAACTATCTTTCGCACCTTTAGCTGTGAGGTTAAAATAAACAAAGAATAAGAAAATGTTTTAATAATCTGTATAAGATCTACTAACCTTCTTTTCTCTTCGCTAAATTCTTTAAGAACACAATTAATCACAGAACTGAATTATCATCCACTCTGAATAAACACGTGTATTAGGCTAGGCGTTATAGGGATCTCTGTACCTCACAATGTAAAACTGGACTGCTCTCTCTAGCGAGCTACGCGGTATTATATTTCTGGAAGTCCAATGTGGGTTTCTTCGATAGGTAATGAACAGCTCCGCCCATACAACCAATCCTTGAGAGCCTCTCTGGTCACTCATTCACAGGATCGCTCTTGTCCACTGTCAGTCCAAACGTGGGTGTGGTAATTCGCGACCAACTTTCTTTGCCTGGCTTGTTTGACAAACAGGTAGTGAGATAATTGGCTGGCCAATTCAAAAGGGCTGACTCATTATTCTCTGGTTGTTTATCGTTCCGTGTGTTGGCGGCACTCTTAGTTACCTCCGCCCATTGTCGCCAGCATGCTAACATGTCCTCTTTGTGGCACCGCCTATTGTATTACATGCCGGTTGCTTTAAACATCATGAGACATTTTCACCTGGCCAAGCTGGGCGTCCAATGTGGTGACCTGGCTGAGCAACAATGATAACAACAGTCTACAGAAATTGTATAATGCCCAGATGTCTGATTGGGATGACCAGATGCGTTTTCACCAGATTTATCACGATGCAATGTGGGCTTCAAACGATAATGTCAGGTATGGGAACTCAATCAAAAGACTTTATTTCCCCCGATGAAAGAACAAATGTGGTTCTCTAGATACCGGTCGCAAGTAATCACAACGATGAAATAGCAAATGTGGGATAGCAAATGTGGGATGAAAGAGCAAATGTCGGAGAAAATACAATACGAGAGATGTAGGAAAAAAGGTAAGTAAAGGTAAAGGAACCCGTTACACGCCCATTGAGGCATATTGGGAATATGGTGTTAGGCCCATATTATCTTGACCGTCGGCACACGAGGGGTGATGTGGTCGGCATCACGCCGGCCGCCTTAACCTTCCCAGAAGTTGCTCTGGTACCCATTTGGGGCTGGGTCGACCCAGGAGCCGTTTGTGGCCTAAAAAATTCCCGCCTCATCTGGGGATCGAACCATAGACCACTGCGCTAGGAAGCCAGTGCACTAACCACTATGCTACCTCGGCTCCGATGTAGGGAAAAGATAGAGCAATAAGGCCTTGCGCTCGTTTATCACAGCTACACCGACTACAGTGCTATCCTCTCACGGCACAGTTGCCAGGTTCCGGCTTCAAAACCAAGAAGGATCACACTCCAGTCTGCACAGTTGCAATTGGGAAACTGACTTTGCTATTTAGCCAGGGAAGGCAAAAGCAACGAGCAAGGGAACCCGTCACCCCACGCCATAAAAAAATCTGGACCAAGTATGGTAAACTCCTTAACACTTCCCCCCCCCCCCCCCACACCCCCCCCTTACCCCACTTACGGTAGATTCTGTTTTACGACCACCTTTATCTAGTTTACCGACTAGAGTTGTCTTATGTACCATCTTCATTTTTCTATGCTCTTCTTGACGTATCATGGAGCCACCATTACATTTAGCCCCCATACAGGAAGCATGCACCAAGCATTCATTTGCTTGCCCAGCGATAGTTTCTGTAGCATTTTCTTTACATAATGAAGTTGCCAATCCTATACACAACCTCATATTTGTCACCCCCTCCCCCCGTTTTTTTTTTTTTTAGTAAACTGTCCCGTACCCCCACTTTCTTGTGAAAGGACATACCTTCAAGTACATATCGTGCATATGCCATAAGACAATTAATAAAAACATTAACTAATTTTTCATTTTAAAAAATTATTCGATACATACAATTTTTAGTACAATAAAGTTTGTGTTTATCAGAAACACATAATGTATAAATATAGCATAAATTAAACATAAATCGGTATCATTACAAAGTCACAAAAAAAAAAAAAAAAAAATGAGCGAGACCATTGATTCTATTTCTTGTCAACCAATAGTTTTATTCTTATTTTTTTTTTAAGAAGAAAAAAATGTCCTGTTCAACCTCCGATGGATTGTGATTATGATACATCTTCTTCTTCTTTGATCCTTAGCCGCCGACCGTCAAAGCAGTCAGTAGCCATCACGCTTGGTGGCGTCCTGTAGGGCAGCAACAATTATACAGAGAATTTCAAAAGCAGTAGACCACAAACTGAGGAAAGAACAAGCAGGATTTAGAAAGAACAGAAGATGTGTAGATCATATATTTACCCTCCAGGATTATGATATTTAGTATCGCAAATTCAAGATAATAATTTGTATTTCCAATATCTGAATATGACATTATCAATGTCACCAAATGGACTAAACCATAAAGTGTCAGATTGTAAGGATGTGCGTGCGTGCAGTTTTTCCTTGTTCCAAAGTGGTTCTCTCTCATCCCTGCCATGTTAATAAGGGTGGGGGGGGGGGGGGGGGGGGGGGGGGGGGGGGGGTGGCATGGGTGGCAAAGTCTAGGTATTTGGATGACACCCAATTCACTATTCATCTGTTATTAGCAATATGCATTACAAGAACCATATCACACCATCATTTTCCCGCTTTCCCCTTACTAATCCTGTTGCATTAATACTTGTTCTTGTTATACTCCGTATTCTTGGTACATCTTTTGAAAGAGATACCTGAATATCTTGTTTCGGATGTGACTGAGAACAGTAACGAGAATCCTGATTTATACATATATTGTTAGAGGATAATAAATTCATTTACCAGATATTCCCAGTACCCACCTTGACAAGCGTGTCGTACCAAATGGAGGTAAGCCTACATCAGGCTGAGAACCCATGCCCTAAAGGTAAACACAAATGTAAGCCTACCCACAAACGCAAGAACAACCCCCGACGAAAATTGCTAAGATATGGAAAGGCTGAAGGGTCAAAAATGCCCGACATATGTGGAACAGAGAAAACGCATATTTAAAAAAAAATTAATGAAGAAAAATATCCCGTTCAACCTCTGATGGGTTATAATTAGGATATATCTTGTTTTCAATTCCAAATAATATGAACAACTGCCGATATGAGAAAGTGGCATCACACTTGTCAAATCATTGTAAATAGGGAAAATCATAGTTACCAGTTATGCTTGTATGTCAAAAAAAAAAAAAAAAAAAAAAAAGAACAAAATCAAGCAGAAACTCTGAACAAGAATAATATTAAGGTGGAGGGGTCTAAAGGCCTGGTGGTTCCAGTTACATAACTGACTTTAACATATATTTAATTGACTTTCACCTGTTAAAAGCCATATGCATTGTATGAACAGCATCAGACCTTCACATTCCCAACTACTATATGTTAACCTTTGTTCGTGTTAAATATTGTTTGACTATATTATGCAGTTCCTTAAGTCTGTCTATTCTTAACACTTCTATATTTATAGGTAAGTTTGATGCCTGCAAATAATCTAACATTAGTGTTCTCATTTATTCATACCTCATACATTTTAACAAGAAATGTTCTATATTATGACATCCCTTTGAAGCATTATTTTCAATTCCCTAGATACGAGTATCTGATATTTTCTTGTTGGAGCCTTGAACATCTTATATGCATGTCTTACTTTCAGATTTTTATCCCACTCTGGTTTCCATTCATCGGTTATTAAATATTTAATTAAGCTCTTAATCTCTGATTTACTCAACCCTACATTTATTAGAGTTTTATCAGATCGACCTTTCTTGGCTCTTTATCTGCTTTTTCATTTCCCTCTATGCCAAATGTGAAGGTATCCAATCAATTAAAAAAAAATTTTTTTTTTAAATTAATGAAGATAAACAGAAATCCCGTTCAACCTCTGATGGGTTATAATTAGGATATATATTGTTTTCAATTTCAAATAATATGAACAACTGCCGACATGAGAAAGTGGCATCACATTTGAAAATAGGGATACTCACAATTGTGCTTAGGCCTATACGTTAAATAAAAAAATAAAAAAACAAACAAACAAACTAAATCAAGAAGAAACCATGAACAAGAATAATATTAAAGTGGAGGGGTGTATAGGCCTGGTGGTTCTAGTTATATAACAGACTTTACCAGATATTTAATTGACTTTCATCTGTTTAAAGTCACATGCATTGTAAGAACAGCATCAGACCTTCACAAGCTCTACGAAGATGCAAATAGCCACAAGCTGACTACTGCGTTCTTTGAAAACGTCCAATTAGAAGTCTGAGAGTGTACGAAGAAGAAGATGGAATACTCTTAAAAGAAATGAAACACTTCAATAAAATAAGGGAACAAGTCTATTTGTCTGTACGACAGTCTATGCATGTCTTTAATTTACTGGCATGCAGTTCACCCATAACTGTAGAACAGCTGTTGAGAATCAGTAGACCTAGAGAACCGCATATTATAGTAAAAGTATATAACAAGAACATAAAAATAATATACTATTAGCGACACTATATATCCCAATTATATCCCATCAGAGGTTGAACGGAACGCATTTTCCTTTGCTGAAAAGGGAGTTAAATCTAAAATTATTGTTACCGGAAACGTTCGAAAACTGGGAACTTCAACCAATACACCTGGCTACGGATAGTGCGTGGTACGATTAATTTGTTGGCGTTGTTCGGTTATTCAAGCTAAAAGATTAGAAAAATGAACGAGTTTGTCTTTCCTTGTTCTCCAAACTGGTTCTTATCATCCATCACTAGTGGGAACGAAGCAGGTTTGTACGCATTTGGGGCAATGAACCATGTGTATGTTTACGATGTCAGTGAATTAAATCAAGCATCGACGCAATCACATCAACTCGGACAAGGGAACTCAGCAGATCTGCCACACAAACTACCAAAACTCATTTCATGCTACACGGAGCATGAGCTGAAGATCTCATCTTTGTGCTTGTCTCCAGACCCAGAGCAGCTGACATGCTGCTCAGCAGATGAAACTGTTGTGAAGTTATGGGATATTTTATCTTGCACTACAATTCAGACTCACAGCGAGCACAAGGTAGGATTGCAGGGAGTTTTTAATAGCTTACAGTAGATTATTATTTTTGTTAAAGCTAATTTTGTATAGGCTATAGTTTTTATGAAGACCACTATTTGTTAGGCCTAACTACTATATTATGTACATCAGAACCAACCCCAAACATCTGACAAAAAGTGCTTCACATTTCAGCTGTGTTAAATCACAGTTTAGGCCTGCAGTACACACAAGGCCATGACACCAAACTCACAGTTAATATACCAGCAAACTCAATTATTGTTTGGCCATGTTCCATGCCAGTCTGCCTTTCTTGTAGGCCCTATCATCAGCAATTTGTCGCAATTTATTATTTATCATTACAGGGTAAAGGTTAGTGTTAATGGCTTAAAATATCAGAACAGTTAACCGCTAATGCTAATCTTAACCTTTAGCCTACTTGAGTTGAGATCTTTCAAAAATAATTATTGACACAACAAACCCAATTGGGATTGGCACAAGCTGTCCCTTCTCCTGTGACACCATGTAGTATTAGTGTGTGTTGATGGGTGTACGTAGTATGTACTGGGAGAGGCACAGCCTGTGTGTTGGCACATCTGATATGTCTAACGGTATGAAAAGGTCCTTATAAATCACACATTCATTCTTGAATGAACGACCAACTCAGGAACTTAGTCCAACAACAAAATATAATGAATGTCAGGAACATCGATATCGTTTGAAAATACAGATAAAAATCCTGTCACCAAAATTTAATAATTCGTAATCCTCCTTACTTTCTTCACTTCAGAATATTACAATACAATCCTGCCATACAATACAGCCAGCCCGCTTGGCTCTCAGCACGCAACAACCTTCCGTTCACCTTCATACAAAAGCTGACTCAACACTAAAACTATTCTCCAGTGTTTTTCTGACACAAACCCCGCACGAGACAAACTCACCATCTATTTATGTCCCTCACGTAAAACCAGACTGACCAGTAATTCTTCACATTAAACATACACAGAGGCCTACACAATATACTGTTCACGCAAGAGAGCTCACCATACTTTGCCAATTACTACTCATACACACAATTATCATCACCATGGGGATTATCATGTGAAAGGGATAGTCATGATTCACACGTTTGGCTCACACATGCGCAGACTGACTTTGATGAATGATAAGTGACATAGTTGAATGTATACTGCAAACTGTGATTCAGCCTTTCAGTTGCTTAAAGCTTCGGTTGAAATGAAGCACAGTGGGCCATCTGCTTGATAGGGCCTTAAAAAAGAATTCAGAGACGCAGTAAAGGGTTAGGTTTAAGTATCCTATACTAAACCCTAACAATAACAACGTTAATGACTTACTGGGATGGCATCAAAGAAGACAGCCAACTGTGCTTCATTTCACCCAAAACTTCTAAGGGTACATCTGCTTCACTAATGGCCATGCTGCATAAAAGCAAAAGAGAAAAATGATCAAATCAATGATTGTAGATTACATAATAATTTGAGTGCAGTCATGATATTGCTGTAAACCACACTTAATAATTTTAGTACATAATGCTTTAAAGTTTAAACTACTTAACTCTATTCAATTCTTGACCTTTGAAGGTTTTTTTAGTAGCTTTCAGGTGACATTTTGTAAAAACATGTAGAATATTGTTAAATATGTTAAACCTATACACATTATATATCAGTGTGTTTAGAAATGAATGGACTTTAGTGCAGTAGTAGTTATTTTGGGATTTTGTTTAACTTTGTTGAGTAGCAACAAATTAATTACCGAATTTGATGCTTGAAAAATAACAAAAATTTACATACACTGAAATATTCAGATATTGGAAAACAACTAGCAAAAGCAAGATGTACAAAACAGTGGCTTTTATTTAAAAGTACTTTCAGTTTTGTATAAGATTTGTGAAAATCAGACAAATATTATCATAAATTCATTAATAAAAAAATTAATTAATGTGTTAGGTAGAAAAGGGGAACAACTGAGTGTTTGAACAACGATTATGATGACGTCACAAAATAACACTTAAAATCTTGAAAAATGTATGAAACTAATGTACATTATACATAGATATGTTTGAAAGTTAATAAACTGTGTATCTGTGGCATTTATAGCAATATTTTTTTACAATGTAATTATCCAAGGTCGAAATGATTGCATAATCTGACACAAAAATGTACATAAACTGAGATATTAAAGAATGAAAAAAACCTATGTAATTAAAATAATACAACAAATTGACATTTATTTAAAAGATTATCCAAGTATGTAAACATTTAAAACAAAACTTAGAGATTCTGACAGTAAATAAAAAAAATTAAAAGCTAATTAAAATTGGCACACAGAATGGGGCAATAAGTGGAAATGTATAATTTTAAAAAGTAAACTGAGATTTGTGGGGAAAAAGTGACATCAGCAAGCAAATCATATTAGCTGAATCAAGAAACAAAGATTGTTTTAGGACTTATGGTATTCAAATAGGCAGTTTCTGTTTTTTTTTTTTTTTTTTTTCATGAAACAAAGAAAGGTGTTGCATGCACTACATTTTGTTTGTGTTCTTCCTTCAATACCTTGAGTTGCCCAACAATGTTTACAATTTTTCCTTGTAGCAGTATGTTCTGGTATTATTGAGTGTGTGGTGCTGATTTTAGTTTTTATGGCATTATGTGCAGAAGGAATATTCTGATGTTTTTTTTAGTCCACCCAGCTCCCTAATAAGTTCCTCCGTAAAATCTATTTGAAGGTAACGATTCGGTTTATCTAGTTCTTCAACATCAGGATGATCCTTTCTCCATTCTTGAAAAATTATATAGCTGTTAACCCTGGCAATGTCAAGAAAATGGTAGAACAAGGTTTCCCAATATTTGTTTGTTTTCCTAAGAACATTATATTTATTAATTAATTGGTCACTTTTATCTACCCCACCCATATGAGTATTATATTGTTTCACTACATTAGGCTGCTTAACTTTTAACTCTCTAAATTCCCCATTGACTTTTGTTCTTTTAGTGGCTTCTGAATATCCATTAGCTGTCATAAAATTAGACATGATAGAAACTGTTTTGAACATCAACCTAAAGAAGACAGAGGTCATGACGCTCAGTGTGAGCAACCCTGAGCCCATATCAGTAAGGAATCAGCAACTGGAACAGACAGACACCTTCACATACATAGGATGCATAGTAACACCAGACGGCGGAGCAAGCAAAGACATCAACAACAGAATGAACAAAGCAAGAACAGCCTTTTTTAGTCTAAACAACATCTGGAAGTCCTCTCAGTACAGCACAAGCACAAAATTAAGATTATATCAGAGCTGTGTGCTTCTCTATGGTGCGGAATGCTGAAGAGCTACAGAGAAGGAAATGTCGAAATTGTCCTCTTTTCACACAACATGCCTAAGAAAAAAATCTCTGAATCTTTTGACCGAATACCATCACCAACCAAGATCTGCTTACTCGGAGCAAGCAAGAGGACATGCACACCATCATAGCTGGCAGACGCTGGAGCTGGGTTGGCCATGTCCTCAGAAGAGACCCCGATGCCATCACAAGAACAGCTATGCTATGGACCCCTGATAGAAAACGAAAGAGAGGCCGACCAAAAACAACTTGGCGGAGGACTGTGGAGGCTGAGATGCAAAGAATGAACCAGAGTTGGGGCACTGTACAAAGGATGGCCACCGACCGAGCAAAGTGGAATCAATTTGTTGTTGCCCTACAAGACGCCACCAGGCGTGATGGCCACTGACTGCTTTGACGGTCGGCGGCTAAGGATCAAAGAAGAAGAAACTGTTTTATTATCCCTCCATTGCATTTTTAAAATCTCCCTCTCACTGACCCAGCGCTTGTCACCGCAAGCTGATTTGTTTTCAAATGATTTTATTTCTTTTAAAGATTTTGGAAAACCTTTCTATTTTTGATAATAGTTCCACATGCACAAACACCTTTCTTTAAAAGATCTTTTAGAAGCTATACACTAGTGTAAAAATTATCAATAAATAAGTGATAACCTTGATTAATAAGAGACTTTATTAGTCTCATAACTACATCATAAGCCAAACCAAATGGGCAACATTGGGTACCCTTACCAAGGTAAACTTCAAAATCATATGTGTATCCTGTTTCAGCTTTAGCAAGGATCCATTGTTTCATTCCCCATTTAGTTGGCTTATCTCTAATAATACTGCCTAAATGGATACCTGCCTTTATTTCGAACCATCCTTTCATCGATGGAAAGGTGTTGTCGAGGCTGATAAAGGTTCTGGCATTTTCTATTAATATAATCAAACAGAAAACGTACTTTACTTAGCTTATCAGTTGAATTTTCAGTCTCAAAGTTTTAAACGTTTAGAAATTACATTATCTGTAAAAATCGCTTTTTTTGTCATGAAAGACCTAGCCCACAATCCATGGTACAAGAAAGATGTAGACCAATATTTCTGCACACCTGGTATTTGTACAATACCCATGTACATAAGAAGTCCCAGAAACTTATAAAATTCTTCAACCGTTACATCCATCCATCACTATAAACTGATGGCTTTGATGGACCATACATCATGGCATATTTGCTTGTATATAAACATAAATAAAAAGATGAACAGTAAAAAACAACTTGAAAAAATCCACAGGCCTTAAAAATTCTCGGACATCTCTTGTTAGAATTTCCTCCTTCAGATGAACCCCAGGCTTTCGACAGAGCAAAACCTTTGGAATTGACAAAGGGGCTCCAGCATCCAAATCATTATAGCCTTTGGGTCTGTAATGAAAAAATTTAACAAACTGTTAGTTAAAGTTTGAGAAACTAAGTGTAATATTTTAAAATAGCACATTATGCATTATAATGTATTCTTTAAAATTAAAATAATAATGATAATAATAAATTGGAACCTATAAATATTTTTAAACATTATCCATTCAAACAAAATATAACTTTGATCACTTTCCAAGCTGTTTTATTATATTTTTTTACTCTGTATCTGTTTGTTTTGCAAATATACATTTCCATAGCAACCGTTACTTTGGATGGGTAAGCTTTAAAAAAAATGAAGTAAAAAAAAAAATTGTTCGCCATAAATGTTAAAAAATTATTATCAATTTTAATAGAAAATAGGTTACAGTTACTATTTAAGTGGTAATTTTAAAAAATCTAGGTCACTACACTACCACATTCCATAATTCTTGACGCAATCGTGTCATCACTGGTTCTCGTAGCTTACCTTGCCATGCCGGCTTCACAAATTGGGTCATCGGGGACACTATTTTCAACATCCGTGTCTGAATCCGATGTTCAGGCTCCCAGACATCATCCTCTGCAGAATCAGTGCTGCATTCATAATGTAGATCATCGCTGGAACTCATGTTTTAATTTTTGTTGCGGAGACAAAGAAATCGAATTCAGACCAAGTTTAAAAATGGCTTCGGGTGTTTTCGTTCTTCACTCTCGTTTTCAACGTTGATTATTTTTTTATACAACTTGTTTTAAAAGAAAGTTGTTGCGTTTTAAATAAATTTTATGCAGTATTTTATTATAAAATAACGATATTAATTTTTAAAAATGTTTTAAGGTTCTTTCAGCGGCTTTGGAATTTACCTGCCAAATTTGTCGGGTTTTATAAGGATAGAAACGAATAGAGTTAATTACTTTACTGTTCTTTTTGACAAT
Source organism: Oreohelix idahoensis (assembly GCA_024509875.1). NCBI lineage: Eukaryota > Metazoa > Mollusca > Gastropoda > Stylommatophora > Oreohelicidae > Oreohelix > Oreohelix idahoensis. Next base: position 366,839 of record JAMPIV010015693.1, read on the forward strand.
TAACATCACTGGTTGATAATATGAGATGATATTTTGTATCTTCCTTTAGCGAAATTTAGCATATTACATCAGCATGAATATTTGTTCACTGCAAGGTGTCTTAAAAAAAACAAAAACTTATACACTTTGTAGGAAAGATGGTGTTGTCACCCTAATTTTTGAACAACCGGTTATGTCAGATATTGATGTTATATAAACTATCGGGTGATAACTTTGAGGAAAAGCATGTCAAAGTGATTCATATTAGTACACTATAAAATTAAGTAATATCAGATTTATATCATTAAAACAAGAAAGACAGATTTATTGAATGATAAATTAGTGAATGAAAAATTTTAAAAATGACTATGCATCGTGCTTGTACAGAATTTCTTTTATTTTCAAAACTCATGTATCATTAACAGATTAAAGAAGAATCTATTTAAAAGGTCTTTTATATTTGAAGATGCACCCTAATATAACCGACTAGGTTGTATGGGATGCGCCTCGCCAAAACGAGGCAAAACTTTATTTAAAAAAAAAAAAAAAAGATGAATCTGTAGCAATGTTGTTCCAAATGTAATTACTGGGATCATAAAAACTGGGGTGAATTGGCCAATTTTGTATTATAAATTTATGTTTTGCTTTGTTATTGTAGCCTATTTTGTAGCATACATTCAACAGCCGGTTCTGTGAACCTGGCAAATTTTAATGACCTCGAATCATTCAAACCAGCTGAATCCAGTACCATTCCTGGAGAATCTCTACGGAGATATCAACAGCCTCAAGCTGACCACTGTTTTCTTTGAGCATATTCCAGTTGACGTCTGAGGGTAAAGGAAGAAGCAGAACCAGATGAATGAATGACACCTGAGGAAAGAAATGCCATACTTGATCATATTCATTGTGCAGTATGCTGTAGGCCATGAGTTATGTGGCATACACTTAGCATATGACATTATTCACTGTTGTGGTTGAACATATTACAGAATGAGTCATGACATTGTGTATTTTATCCATTCCAGGAAAAGATTACTTGTATGACATGGTCTCCTTGTGACAATGATCTGGTCCTGACAGCAAGCGAAAAGGGAACAGTGGTTTTGTGGAAACTAAAAAGCAACACTGTGACTTCTTTTCAGCCACTGAAGGATTATGTCTTGTGCATGAAGGCATCTCCACATTCTGCATCGATTATTGCTCTGGGGTAAAGTAAACATATCTATGTAATCTTGTCCTTTAAAATTGTTGTACAAACACTTGTATAACAAATTCTTGCTGTCTACTATTCCAAGCTATAAAGAAATGCAAGAAGGTGACAGTAATATTGGTGACAAGGAAGCATTACGAGATGCGTGGGCACAAGTTTGCAGATGTGCACCAACAGGGCATCATTACCCTTCAGCTCCCTCAGGGGCATACGCCTTCAACAAATTTACGCAAATTCCTCCTGTCCTCCGCTTTCACTTAAAGTTCTTCTTTGTTTTCTTCATCCCTTTTATTTTCTTCAGTTCTCTTCTCCATGTGTTTTTTTTTTTTGTTGGGTATCCATCAACCTCTTTTACTTTGGGAATTGCAAAACAAGAACTGCCTTGTAATGCTATCTTCTGGTTTCCTTACTGTGTGTCTTATCCTTTGCCAGCATCTTCTGATGTCTTGTTCCGCTGGTTCTTGTCATCTGTTCTGCACTGCTGATCTTATCACTCCATTTCAGTCCTTATATTCAACCCCAGCATGCATTTATAAGTCTGTAACATCTTTGTTGTTCTAAATTTTTCAAAACCATACAGTAGGACTGACTTGACATTTGAGTTGAAGATTCTGATTATGTGTTGGATTTGAATTCTTTTGATTTAACGTATGTTTCCCATTGCACACCTTTTTTTATTTCTTATTTTGATATTACTATTTGTTCCACCAATTTTGTATATATTGCTGCCAAGAGTTACATATGACTCTACATCTTGTTGACCCAGCCTCATGAATTGGGTACCAGAGCAACTCTGAGAAGGTTAAGGCGGGCGGCGTGATGCTCACCGCATCACCCCTAGTGTGCCGATGGTCATGAAAATATGGGCCTAACACCATATTCCCAATATACCCCATTGGGTGTGTAACGAGATCCCTACATCTTGTAGGTTGTTGCTTCAGGTGTAATCTTGTTATCCTTTGTCATGTCACATTTATTCTCATAATCTCTGTCTTTTACCTGTGTGCTACTGGGGCCTTAACTCTTTGACTCCGGAACAACGCTCAGAGCATTGGTCAGATTTAACTCCCGTGCCAAAACAACTCTCTGAGTGTTGTTTTTAGTCTATCACTAATTAAAATTACGGGAAAGGGTGGAAAATAATTGCCGATTTAAAGAGGAGCAAAGAATAGTAACACTGTAACATACCATGCATGTCATAAAGGATAACCAAGGAGGGTTGGCATGGACCTGACTACCCTACCATTTAGAAGCTAACAAAACTTCAACAAGTTTGGGCAAATGAACCATCAGTGGGAGAGTTGTTGGCTGTCCTCCAGTGCAGAGTTAGCACTTTATCTGATTAGCCACTTTATTTGATTAGCCACTTTATCTGATTAGCCACTTTATTTGATTAGCCACTTTATCTGATTAGCCACACACTATGTGGTGCACATTTACAGTTCTTCTTCTTTACCTTTCAACTCTTGTGTGGAATGTAAACCTTCAAGTTTAAACCAAGCCCTCCTTTCTTGCAACATTTATGCACATTTTTTTTGCCTTGCATGATTTATTGACATGATGTTTGTATCCAATTCTCTTCTTTTATGAATTTAGGTTTCCTGCTTCTTTTAACCTCGGGATATCACAAGTGCTGCCTTTTTATGTTATTGACTGGTTTCCTTAATGCGTCCTTTCCACTGCCAATAGCTTATCCTCAATTCTTCATTCCCCAACGGGCTGATCACCCGTTTGCCAGTCACTTTGATTATGGAAACAACAACAAATGGATTGATTTGTCGTTGCCCTAAAGATGCCATTAGGCGTGATGGGAACAACGGCAGAGAAAATCTATTCGCTGTTGCCCTTAAGACGCCACTAGGCGTAATGGCCACTGACTGCTTTGCCGGTCATTGGCTAAGGACGGAAGAAGAAGAATTCTTCATTCACTGATGTGTTTACCTCATTATTTTCATTAGTTCCACATTGGTGATTCTGTCAAACCATTACATTTTGGTTATTGTTTTGTTTTCTATGTTTCAAGCCATAAACTAGGACTGCCTTGAGGACTTTATTCATTTGAGATGAACATTCCTATTTGTTTTGTGTTGGGCTTGATCTGTTTCGATTTCTTTAGGTTTCATAAGTGAAAGCCTTTTTTGCCTTCTTTATTCTTTTGATAATTTTAACTATCCGAATGGAATCTTTAGCTGTATGTTGGCTGGATATATGTGTGTCCACGTATTGTAAAGGCATTTCTCCAGATACAGTCTTGCTATCATTGGCTGCATTTGTTCTTACCATTTGCGTAGTTTCTAAGTCTCTACCCTTTTGTTGTGACCTCATATCTGACATTCTAATTTTTCCCTGCATCTGTTTTCAGTTATGGGGTAGAAGGGTAAAATCACCAGCAAATTGCTTGTCATTAAGCTGTTATATTTTAAAATGTAAATGCTATTTCATTGTTTAATTTAAACATAGTAATTTTTTTTTGTTTTTTAATCAATAAAAAAAAAATTTGATTAATATTCTGTAATGAAGTATTAAATGTCTGTTTTCTGGAAATGTTCTGTCTTCACTGAAAGCTTGGTTATTTAAATGTTTGGCACACATGCTTCCACAGATATCACTCAAGTGTCATACTGATAATTAACATTGGATGTGATCAACCATATGTCATGCAGAAGTTGAGGGGCATTGACTCAGATGTGACTTCAATCTGTTGGTGTCCACTGAAAGGAAAGAACTGGCTCGATATTGCTGAAGATGGTATTTCATCGATAATATATTTTAAACAATTATTTGAGATTTATTTTCCTTTAAAAATAGGGTGCTAACTTTGAATCTTGTAACATATTGTATAGAGGTTTCTGGACATGGTGATACATTTGTAGATAGACGAGAGAGGATTTTGAGAAATTGACAATTATACATTATGTAGCGACGATGTCTATGTATCTTTGAAAGTATGTACCATAATTCATAAGAATTCACAGTGAGTGGTCGATATATCCTTTTTTGTGGGGGGGAGGAGGGGTCAGTCGAGTACAAATGGATTGTCATATTCTGTGAATTGAGGTGGTTGTAATTCTGCCAGATGAACAAAAACTGGCGGCACTTGTCTAGTTCATGTCACCAGGTCTTCATTGGTCATCTTCTTGTACTATTTCAGTCCTTCTGTTCTACACAAACACCCCATTTATGAAAGTCTGTTTCTTCTTGGTTGCTGTGTTTTGTTTTTCCTGTCCATGTTTCACAGCCATACCATAGAAGTGACGACTTTTGAGTGCCGAGTGTAGTTCCCGAGGTTCTCTGAAAAAGACCAAGGCATATCGTAAAAAGCGACGACTAATATGATGTTGTACATGGGGGGCTGGCAACCTCATCATGTCAAACCAATGTCCACAGAAACCACCACTACAGGAGCATGTGGATTATTGATGCTGGCTTGCTACGCTAAGACCAGCTACAGGGATGGCTTCATGTTCTGTAAGGAGTACATAGGAAAATGACGAATGGCACTTGAAGATTCTGATTGTTTTATTGGACTTGATTTCTCTTGATCTCCATATGGTTGTTGATTTTTTTGCTCTCCATGTCTCAGAGCCATACAATAGGATGGACTTGACATTTGAGTACAAGATTCTGATTGTTTTATTGGACTTGATTTCTCTTGATCTCCATATGGTTGTTGTTTTTGTTGCTCTCCATGTCTCAGAGCCATACAATAGGACGGACTTGACATTTGAGTTGAAGATTCTGATTGTTTTATTGGACTTGATTTCTCTTGATCCTCCATATGGTTGTTGTTTTTGTTGCTCTGCATGTCTCAGAGCCATACAATAGGACGGACTTGACATTTGAGTTGAAGATTCTGATTGTTTTATTGGACTTGATTTCTCTTGATCTCCATATGGTTGTTGTTTTTGTTGCTCTCCATGTCTCAGAGCCATACAATAGGACGGACTTGACATTTGAGTTGAAGATTCTGATTGTTTTATTGGACTTGATTTCTCTTGATCCTCCATATGGTTGTTGTTTTTGTTGCTCTCCATGTCTCAGAGCCATACAATAGGACGGACTTGACATTTGAGTTGAAGATTCTGATTGTTTTATTGGACTTGATTTCTCTTGATCTCCATATGGTTGTTGTTTTTGTTGCTCTCCATGTCTCAGAGCCATACAATAGGACGGACTTGACATTTGAGTTGAAGATTCTGATTGTTTTATTGGACTTGATTTCTCTTGATCTCCATATGGTTGTTGTTTTTGTTGCTGTCCATGTCTCAGAGCCATACAGTAGGACGGACTTGACATTTGAGTTGAAGATTCGGATTGTTTTATTGGACTTGATTTCTCGTGATCTCTATATATTTGCTAATGCAGGACCTCTCGCCTTTTGTATTCTTATTTTGATATCATTGTCAGTCCCTCCAACTTTTTCTATATTGCTGCCAAGGTATATCTATGATTCTACATCTTTTATGGTTGTTTTTTCAAGTACAGTCTTATCATTTCCTGCATTATCATAATATTTGTCTTTTCTCTCTGTATTTTTAGATCCACTTGCTGTGATCTCTCATCAAGCATTTTCATTTTGTTTTGTATCTGGTTATTATTACGTGGAACACATATTCTACGTTGGTTAATTTAAAATTTAATTGTGTGTTTTTAATTACTATACATACTTGAGTATATGTTAATCCAACTATAATTCGACCCCTAGACTTTAGGACTTAAAAAACTTCCAAAATGAATGATCTAATTATAAGTCGAACAAGTTTTTTTTGTCAATTCAGAATTTCCACAATGCATTGGGATTTCTGTAGCTTTCTGCAGATTCTATCACTTTCAGCTTAACCCGTTCCCATTTAAAACACCTGAAATCGGCAACCCGGAAAGTCTTAATACTTTTTTCAGTTGTTGCCAAGTAGCAATTATATATTGGTATTTAGCAAGAATTAAGTTGCGCAAAGATTTCTGGTACATGTAAAGCTTCTATTTTTCTGAATTTTTTATTTAGAATCGATTGATATTATATTTCGTGATTAGTTTTTAAAGCCATGGCTTTCTCGATGGTTGAATATTTGCTTTGGGATCTGAGAAGTTACTTGTTATTTGATCGGGATGCTAACGATCGGGATGCTAACGATGCGGCAGAATCAGATGTGGATGTTGAATAAGGGCCCAATTTAGACTCTGACAGTGACACTGGCGAACATAAATCTAGTGAAAGAAGTAATGATATTACTGATAGATCAAACGAAGGAGGTTAGTCAACAAAGCGTACTCCATTTGAAATTTGTGACATTGTAGGAATTCAAACGTGTATTACTTAAGATATTTTGATAAAAACATTTAATGGTGAAGCAAATTTATATCTAAAGGATACCAGTGTGCGGTGGGAAGGGGGAGGGGCAACACTGACCAGTTTCGTGACATTTTTTTTTTTTACTTGACTACAAGTCGGAGGTACGTTTTTAAGGTCCAGAATGTGAATACATTTCTCGACTTATACACAATTATATACCAGTTTTTTTTTAAATATCTTAAACTGGGCACGTTAATAACAACGGATGGAAGACACATCTCAGAAGTGAAGCAGCTCAGGCAAAAGCAGCATTCTATAAAATGAAGAGTATTTTATGCAACAAGTCTTTGTCATTGGAAGTAAGAAAGAGAGTTCTTCATTGTTATATAGAACCAATCCTAACATATGGGAGCGAGTCATAGACAATTAGTAAACAAATAGGGAAAGCACTAGAGGCAACGGAGATGTGGTTTTACAGAAGAATGTTAAAAATACCATGGACAGCCAAAAGGGGTAATGAAGATGTCATGAAAGAGGCCAGTGCACAAAGGAAACTTATTTCACAAGTTAGAAAGAAGCAATCCACTTTTTTTGGGCATGTTATGAGAAGAGGAAAGCTGGAAATATCGTAACAACAGGTAAGATTGAAGGAAAAAGAGATAGGGGAAGGCAAAGAGAGCAAATACTGGACAGTTTGACATCGTGGCATGGAAAGAAGTCAACAGCAGAATTGATAAATTGTACTGGAGACAGGAAGTTGTGAAAAGACATGAGATCTCCTATGCCACTAGGCATGGTACTTGAAGAAGAAGAAATAATAGTTCTGTTTGGTTCTTATCGGTATTCAGTGGGGTACTGGAAGATGAGACAGGTCTGTATTTCAGAGCTGGCATTTGCTGATGATGTTGCCCTGCAACCTGCAAGTCTGGAAGGAAGAGCTGGAGAAGAGAGGGATGGTCATAAGCAGCTCTAAAACAAAATCCATGGTGATATCACGAGAAGAAAGAAGACATCAGATTAAGCTGGGAGAACAGGTCCTGGAGCAGGTCGACCACTTTAAATACCTCGGAGCTATTATAGACCGAAAGGGAGGCGTCAAAGAAGAGTTGGCCACTCGAAAAGCAGCAGCTGGGAGACTTTTTCAGGCCATAAATCGAGGATTCCTCAGCAAGAGAGAGGTTGGTAAGAAAACGAAAATGGCTGTATACCGCTCCACCTATGTCCCAGTCTTGACATATGGATGCGAGTCATGGGCAATGACTACAACCCACAAAAGCCAGATCCAAACCTCAGAAATGAGGTATCTGAGGAAGGTGGTTGAAGTAACAAGAAGAGACATGGTCCGCAACCAGACGATACGTCAAGGCTTAAAATCCCACCCCCTGCAGACCCAAGTAGAACAGTCCCAACTAAGATGGTTTGGCCATGTCTGCAGAATGGGAGAAGATCGGCTACCGTGACAAGCATGGGAAACAAATAGCCAGGGATCCAGACCCCCAGGACGACACAGAGTCCGCTGGGAGGACAACATTAGACGATCTTTGAAGGACCAAGGACTAGATTGGAACCAGGCCAGGAGGAAGACAGCTGATAGGATAGTCTGGCGCTCTCTCTTCCAAACCTCTACACCTCATGGTAGAAGGGGAAGGACTAAGTAAGTAAGGTTCTTATCGGCTGTTTTTTTTTCAGCGTCCAGTTTCAGAAGTGTTGGTCTGAATATATCTTATTCTTTATTTAGCCTCCATGTTGGACATTAGTAGCATTGGGTTTGAGCATTGTGAAGGTGTTTTCTAAATGCATCCACATTTCAGCTTCCAATGGAGTAATTTCCTCCAGCCAATTCTGTTTTAGCCATCCTGACCTGCGCATTATGCTTCATTTCTTTCCGTGTTTTCTTTGTCCTTCTTATGTTAGATTCCACTTCACGTGTTGTTAGGGATCTTTCTTTATTGTTTCTATCCTAGGAGGTTCCATAAAATGACTGTCAGATGATGCTTGTGGATGACTTTATGTATCCTGCACACCTCCAACATTGTTTTCTTCACCTCTTGTTCAGGTGGTTGTTGGGTTATTCCCGTTGTTCCACATTAATGATCTTGCCATACCTTTTCAGTGGTTCTGTTCTGTGCATTCACATGTTAATAATTGTCATTACTGCCAAATTTTAAATGATTAAATTAATATGAATGCCCTGTGTAGGTCCTCGGTGTCTCTGAGGAGACAAAGAAAGAATCGGAGCACTGCTGCCTCAGGTATGTCTAAAGAGGCAACTGTTGTGAGGTTTTCCATGAGGCTGACAACCTCATCATCTCAAATAAATTGCTACAGAAGCCATTGCTGTAAGAACACATTAATGGTTGTGATGGAGGCTTCCTTGTAAGGTGCCAGCAGCCATGTTGGTCCAATGCTCCACAGGTAGTGAAGCGGGACATGATTGAATGATGAATACCTACACATTTGAACATTAATAACTAATTGTGCTGCTGTCAATGAAACAGGTGATTCAGGTACCCTTATAGCTGGGGCCGGGGGAAAGCTGATCAAGATCTGGAACTCCGTTACTGGAAATGAAGTCTTTTACAAAAAGATGCCTTACAGTGCCTACAGAGTCAACTTTCAGGATCCAGTGGGCAAAAAACTATGGCTGGACATACAGTGGCCAAAGTCAAGCCCAGATTATCTCATATCAAGTGCTTCAGGGTATGTTTTTGGGGGCACATTTGGCAGTATGGGGGTTTCTTCTTTCTATCCCTAAGGATTTGAGTTTTCACACTTAACCCTGTTGTATTTGTGGTGAGTTCCAGGACTTCCTTGCATACCCAGAGGGCATTGGTAAAACATACCAGACCTACTAATTGGCAGGTGAGGCAATGCCATGAGTTGGATGGTCCTCTACCGTAGTATGGTAGTATGTGTTGCATTCGTCATCCTTATCATAATTTTCCCGTGTGCTGCTTACGGAACACGGAGCTGCAGCTGGTCCGCGTGCAGGAAGCCTCCACCCAGCATTCACACGCTCTTGTAGCTGTAGTTTCTGTGGCACTTTGTTTGACATGGTGAGGTTGTCAGCCTCATGTCCAACCTCATACTAGTTGCCTTGTAGGACATGCTTGAAGGTGCAGTAGTCCTTCTCTTTCTTTGTCTCTCCAGAGACCTCTGGAGAACTGCAAGGGACAGGTATTGCATTAAAAACCGATATATTAACTCTTTGATTCCATAATTGTTTTCCACCATGTGCCATAATTATTTTTTGAAGAATTCCAAACGGTGAAGTGTACTGACTTTTAGTATAAATTTTATGTTAATCTTTTTCTGTGAATATATACTTATTATATACCAAACTGTAGGGAAATGGATAGAGAATTGTAATATATAATGTCTTTGGTAGTATTAACACAAGTATGTTCGGTATACTTAAAACATTTTGCATGTAAAATTGAAAAACACTAAAAAGTTAACTGTAGAATACGATCTTACCAAAGACAAATTACTGTTGTAGACAATAAAACTTTCTTTTTAGTCTTCAAACGTCAAGTTAATCCATATACAAAGTAAAAAAAACATGCTTATAGCTACAATTAGTACATTTAGTGTTATTCACACCCGTTTCTCTGTGGTCCATTATAAGAAAAAAATAAATTATGCAATCTTGCATTACGTAATTTTCAAACAAATAAAGAAGAATAACGGCATATAAAAACTTTTTTACTCTTGTTTAATGTTTTAATTGTATCCCTAGATTCATCTTTTACCAAGAACTAGTGATTAGGTGTTATGGTAGGTCTAGTTTTGTTGCTTTTTGATCTGCCAGAATACGACTACGCCCACTCATCAACTAAATCTAGTGTGTCTAGCTTTTCTGCACAGATTCCGTATTTTGACAACAAACTGTGACTACCAAACAATCATCATCAATGTCAGCAATGTTTCAAAGTCTTCTTCTTCTTCGATCCTTAACCACCGACCGTCAAAGCAGTCAGTGGCCATCACGCCTAGTGGCGTCTTGTAGGGCAACAACAAATTGATTCCACTTTGCACGGTCGGTGGCCATCCTTCGTACAGTGCCCCAACTCTGGTTCATTCTTTGCATCTCAGCCTCCACAATCCTCCGCCAAGTTGTTTTTGGTCGGCCTCTCTTTCGCTTTCCTTCAGGGGTCCAAAGCATAGCTGTTCTTGTGATGGCATCGGGGTCTCTTCTGAGGACATGACCAACCCAGCTCCAGCGTCTGCCAGCTATGATGGTATGCATGTCCTCTTGCTTGCTACGAGTAAGCAGATCTTGGTTGGTGATGGTATTCGGCCAAAAGATTCGGTGAATTTTTCTTAGGCATGTTGTGTGAAAAGAGGACAATTTTGACATTTCCTTCTCTGTGACTCTCCAGCATTCCGCACCATAGAGAAGCACAGAAAGCATGCAACTCTGGTATAATCTTAATTTTGTGCTTGTGCTGTATTGGGAGGACTTCCAGATGTTATTTAGGCTAAAGAAGGCTGTTCTTGCCTTATTCATTCTGATGTTGATGTCTTTGCCTGCCCCACCGACTGGTGTTACTATGCTTCCTAGGTATGTGAAGGTATCTGTCTGTACCAGTTGCTGATTCCTTACTGATATGGGCTCAGGGTTGCTCACATTGAGCGTCATGACCTCAGACTTCTTTAAATTGATGTTCAAGCCCACCTGCTGGCTAAATTTATTGAGTCTATCCGTTTTTTCCTGGATGTGTTGATGTGAATGTGCCAGCAGTGCAATGTCATCTGCATATTCCAGATCTTCCAATGTTGAAAATGTAGTCCATCTTATTCCTCTTGGACTGCCCTCTGTTGTCTGGCGCATCACCCAGTCTATGACTGTTAAAAATAGAGTGGTTGATAAGGGGCATCCCTGTCATACTCCTGTCTTCACCTCGAAGGTTAGGTTGCTCTGCCCAACACTACACGTAAAGTTGGCATAGAGGCTTTTTATGATTGACACTATGCAGCTTGGAATTCCATAAGCCCTCAGTATTTTCCATAAACTGTCCTTATGTATGCTGTCAAAAGCCTTTTCAAAATCAACAAAATTTATGTAAAGCTGTCTTTGCCATTCTGAGCACTGCTCTATAATATTCCTGAGAGTGAATATATGGTCTACACATCTTCTGTTCTTTCTAAATCCTGCTTGTTCTTTCCTCAGTTTGTAGTCTACTGCCTTTGAAATTCTCTGTATAATTATCCTGCCTAGTATTTTGCTGGGAACTGAGAGAAGAGTGATTCCTCTCCAATTATTGCAGTCTGAAAGATAGTTTCAAAGTAGTTTGACACAATTATTTGCTTAGAAGACTTAGAAAATGTAAATATAAAGCGTGACATATTTCTCTAGCAATAACAACGAAAAATGCAAACACGCGAATCTTCACAAAAATTGTGATAATAACATCAAAACACGCACATGTGCTGATTAACTACAGTCAAATTAGTTGTTTAAATAGTAGTGGAAGTCATTCTACGAGTTTTAATGTATGAACTGCATTAAACGGACGATTTTTAGGGTTTATTCATGATAAACTAAAAACCACGCTCTGAGCGTTGCTCTGGCACGGCACGTTGAATTTTGCAACGTTCAGAGCGTTGGTCTGGAGTCAAAGAGTTAATAATGAATTTGAAGAGTGAGTATTGTGCCTTGAGAGTTTGAATTATTTTCAGGTAAGATTTTGGATACTAATTTTGTTTCATTTTTAGGTTATTGTTTCCCACCCTAATTATTTTTTGTCCAGCTCTGTTATTGTCGTGCATTGATTCTATGAAGAAATACACGAGAGTAGAACAGTCTGTTATAATTTTTTCTACAGAATTTGTGTAACTGAAATACTTGTCTGCAATTTTTTATGTCGGCCAACCGTTTTGTTTTGCCCACAGAGCACAAGGTGATTTATTTCTGTGGAACCTCCAGACTAGAACACAGTACGAGCCAGAACTCTTTGACAGTACAAATATAAACAAGCACTCAAGACTTATCTTCAACATCACATTTGTTGGTGACAAAATATGCACGTTCTCTGTGGATAGAATTGTAAGTTTGTTTGAGTAGCTAAATTTTGATTAATCATTCATTTCCTTAAACTGTATCTTTTTCATATACAGGTAAGGGACCATTTAGGCAGCATGCTTGGGACCCGTGGGTTGCCGAATAGTGTGTTAAAAAAAAAAAATTCAGGTAGCCAGGCCTAAAATACAAAGAGCATTATATTTCTTAAATTTAGCATTCTTGCTTGATGAATACTCACAGGGTTTTGTATACCTGACTTTTTCTTTCAACTCTTTACGGAGCATAGGCCTTCAACAAACATATGACAAGTCTTCCTGTCCTGTGCCATCAGCTCAAGGTCTTTCCATATTTTCTTCATTCCCTTCATGTCTGTATCTAGTTCTCTTTTCTATGTGTTTGTTTTGTCTTCCTCTACCTCTCTTCCCTTGGGGATTCCAGAACAAACTTGTCTGGTAATGCTATCAACACATTTTCTCAGTGAGTGTACTATCCATGTCCAGTGTCGTCTTCTCGTCTCTTGTTCCACTGGCGCTTGTTTAGTTCTGGTCTTCAGTTCCACATTAGTGATCTTGTCTTACAACTTCAATCCTATTCAGGCACCAGTTTATGAAAATCTCTAGCATTTTGGTTGTTGTTTTTGTTATTCGTCATGTTTCAGAGCCGTAAAATAAGCATGACTTGACATTTGAATTTCCTGATTACTCTACTTACTTACTTACTTAGTCGTTCCCCTTCTACAGTGAGGTGTAGAGGTTTGGAAGAGAGAGCACCAGACTATCCTATCGGCTGTCTTCCTTCTGGCCTGGTTCCATTCTAGTCCTCGGTCCTTCAAAGATTGTCTAATGTTGTCCTCCCAGCGGACTCTGGGTCGTCTTGGGGGTCTGGATCCCTGGCTTCAGTCCGGTTTTCTCTCTTGTAGTTCTCGTAATCAAAAGTTTAAAGCAAACAGGTGATTGGCCTGTTGTGCCTTTGCATGGTGGAGGGGCTGCCTCCATGCAGGCTGCCCTCCTCCTGTTTCAGCCGGGCTTGGGACCGGACTATCCGGAGTTCCTGATTACTCGTGGACAATTGTTTTGCCTGTGCTATGATAAGAGAATGAGCTGAGATGGCTTTCTTTGCTTCTGAGCTCTGAGATCCTTTCCATTAATACTTTTTTTTTTAATGAATTCCTTATCTGACAAAATGTCTTCCTCTGTTCCATTAAATCCCTATCACTTTAACATTTTGTCTTTGTGTTTCATTAAATCATAAATGCTAGGTGAACCAGTAGCCACCCATCATGCTAAAACTTCACTAATGCTCCTTTGTCTGAACATTTTTTTAACTCCACTTTATCCTTAATGTTAAGAGATGCTTCTTTTTTAGCAGTCTTGCCACCCAGAGATTTTTCTACATGCTTATTTGGCGTAATGACCATGGGTACTATATATGTACAGGGCTGAAACCCCCCCCCCCCCCCCACTCAAGCCTTCACCAATGATTGTTTTGAACAACAATTGCTCATCCGTGGGGCCATCATAAACAAAGCAGAAGCCATAGGAATTCTGTGGCCAGCATTTCAAATATTACATTTGATCAGATTGTATAACTGGTCACACACTTGTACTACTTTGAGAACAGTTTTCTTCTTCTATGCTTCGGTGTTTGTTTTTGTTGCTGTTTTTTGTGTGTTTTAAATGGGTGCTTGCATAAAATCATCATCATCAGTTGCCATCTCCACAACGAAGGTTGGCTGTAATGGATCTCCAACGTCTTCTGTCTCTTGTCTTGGTGGTACACTCTGATAGACTCTTTCCCGTCCATCTCTTGATGTTATCTTCCCACTTATAGCGCTGTCTTCCCCTTGCACGTTTGCCTTCAACTCTCCCTTCTGTTATGGTCTTCTGCAAGGTGTTATGCCTTTTTATGTGGCCAAAGTATTTTAGCTGCCGAACTTTGACCTCTCTCATTAGTTCTCTTTTCATACCTAGATTTTCTAGGACCTCCTTATTTGTTTTCATCTCTTTCCATGAGATACGCCCCATTCTTCTATATATCCACATTTCAAGAGCCTCAATTCTTTCTTCCAAATGCTTATTCATCGTCCATGTTTCTGCACCATACAGAAATGCAGAATATATATAACACTTTATGATTCTCAGTTTTAATTTATGAGATAACTGTTTGGATGTCAGTATATGTTTCATGTTGTTGAATGTAGCTTTGGCCATTCCTATTCTCTTCTTGATTTCTGTTTCACATCTGCCATCTTCTGTTATTATATGACCAAGATATACGTAGCTCTTGACTTGTTCCAGGATTTTCCCATTTACGCTTATCTTTAATGTGGGTTTATCGTCTGTTTTGCTAATTATCATAGTTTTAGTTTTCTCAATATTAATGTCGAGTCCATATTCATGACTTATACTGTTCACTTGCTTCACTAGTTCTTGTAACTCCTGTTCGCTTTCAGCTAACAACACGGTATCATCTGCATATCTAAGGTTGTTTATTGATCTTCCACTGATGTTCAGTCCTGGTATTTCCTGTATCTGTTTGAAAATTTTTTCGGTGTATAAATTAAATAGGCAGGGGGACAGCACACAACCTTGTCTGACACCTCTTTTTATGTCTATGTATGGTGAATAATTCCTTCCCGATCTTACTGTGGCAGTTTGCTCCCAATAAAGGTTACTGAGTATTCTTATATCTTTTCCATCAATACCTATGTCTTTGAGGCATTCAATTATTTTCTCATGATGGATTCTGTCAAAAGCCTTCTTATAGTCAATGAAGCACATATACATACTTTTTTGGACCTCTGTATATTTTTCTGCTAATCTTCTTAGGCAAAATATTGCCTCTCTTGTTCCACTGTTCCGTCTAAAACCAAACTGTTCTTCTTGGATTTCGCTGTCTACTTTACTTTTTATTCTTTCCTGTATGATTTTGAGCAGTATCTTAATTGCATGACTCATCAGGCTGATTGTTCTGAAGTCTGAACATTCTGTTGCATTTGGTTTTTTGGGCAATGTTATAAAAACTGATGTCTTCATGTCGTGTGGTAAATATCCTGTATTGTATATATCATTGCATATTTCTGTGATTGTATCTATACCAAAGCTCTCCAGAGCTTCTATCATTTCAATGTTTATGTTATCCATGCCTGCTGATCTTCCTTTTTGTATCATATGAATGGCATTCTCTACTTCTGATCTGAGAATGTTTGGGCCTTCATTAGAATCTGGTGATGGTTTTTTACCTCTGTTGTCCTCGAATAGTTCTTTTACGTATTCTGCCCATCTGTTTGATATGTCTTTCTCATCAAGTAATATTACACCATTTTTGTTCTTGATACAGCTTCCTCCTTGTGCAAACCGCGACCGATTTGATAATTTCTTTATTTCTTCATGCATATCTCTTGTCATGTGCTTTGCTTCCAAGTCTTCTATTTCCTTACATTTTGTTTCTATCCACCGTTCTTTTGCTTCTCTACACATAGTACGTATGTCATTGTCTATTGTTTTATATTCTGGAGTGTTTTTTGCTTTCTTTCTTTCTGCCATTTTATTCAAGATGTCATCTGTCATCCAAATTTGATTTTTCTTAGACTCCTTTTTAGGTAAATTTGCATTTGCTGATTGTATGCTTGTTTTTAAGCATTCCCATTTTGCGGTTGCTTTTTCTTCTGGGTTTTCTCTTCTATACTGCTCCATGCTTTCTGTCAATAACTGTTGGTATTTATTTTTGACGTCGATTAAATATTTCTGTTTTATATCTGGTTGTTTCAGCGCTGATATTTCTATCTGGGGTTCCTCCTGTCTTCTGTTTCCTGCTCTTTTCAGCTTTATATTTACTTTGATGACAACTGGATTGTGATCTGAATTTATGTCGGCGCCAGGATGTGTCTTTGCACTTGTGACACTGTTCTTAAATCTATGTTTTATCATGATATAGTCGATTTGATTACGTGTTACATCTCCTGGGCTTTTCCATGTGTATAATTTCCTTGGGTGATGTTCAAAAAAGGTGTTACATATGACCAGCTGGTTTTCTTCACAGAACTGGATAAGTCTGTCTCCTCTATCATTTCTTGTCCCTAATCCATACTGTCCTACTATTTTCTTGTATTTTCCTTTTCCTACTTTTGCATTCATATCACCCATTACTATCAACACATCTGTAGATTTGACTGGTTTAAGTGTGTGTTGTAGCTCTTCATAGTATTCTTCTATTTCTTCCTCGCTGTAATCTTTAGTTGGTGCATAAGTTTGTAAGATTGATATGTCGAATGGCTTTGCTCTCATCTTTAGTAACATCATTCTGTCATTGTGTGTCCAGTATCCACATACGTATTTTTCTAACTCCTTCTTTATCAACATTCCTACCCCTCTTTCGTGTTTTTCTCCTCCTGAGTGTATAAGCGTGTACTGGTCTCTTGTTATGTAGCCTGTATCCAAAAGTCTTGCCTCTGCAACTCCCAGTATATCGAGTTTCATGTCGGTTGCCTCTAATATAAGATTGTCCAGCTTTCCTTCTCCGTTTAGAGTTCTAACATTCCATGTTCCTATTTTTAGGCTTCTCCTACTAGTTTTTAGGTGGTCTTTCTCAGAATGCTCCCTTTCAACAGAATTTAAGGAACACTCGTCATTATGTACTTCCTTACTCATTAGAGGAGTTGCCTCTTCCCTGTTAATTTGTACAGTAGATTCTTCCCCAGGGGACAGAGAGTTCTCTACATATCGGTTCTTATCTTGTTGTTGTGATCCCATTACTTTCTGTAGGAAGTACGTGGTAAGGCCCCAATCTCTTCCACGGTGGCTAGCCATTGTCTTTTTCTATGTCCGACATGCCTTTAGTGCGCCACACACTTTGCTGTTTCGCTTTGCGAGCCGTTGATCTTCTCAGATTCCTCCGCCTCACTCACCGTCTCAGTCTTTGTGTACTAGGGATGGACATTCCCTTGAGTAAGATTGCTCCTACTCCACCCATGTAGTTTAGCCAGTCAGCCAAGACTGTTGCCCGGGATGTGGCCACCGCCGTACACAAGCGGTATTCTAGGAGCCATACATGAGCTAGACAAAGAGAGGAGAACCAAATAGGATCCTGACTATCCTAAAAAGGACATGGCTGTCTCTCACCGTGAGGTACTATCCCTCTCTCTTTATCCTACTTCCCTACTAAAATCAACAAATAAAATAAAATCAATCAAGAAGGATTGAAATCGCACGACAAGGTTAGCATTGTGGAACTGATGACAAGAACCAGGCAAGTGCCAGTGTAACAAGAAATGACAAGAACCAGGCAAGTGCCAGTGTAATAAGAAATGAGAAGAAGGTGCTGGTGATAGATTTGACACACATTGAGGAAACCTATTTATAGCTTTACCAGGCAGTCCTTGTTATGGAATCCTTAGGGTAAGAGAAGCAGAGGTAGACTGAAAAACACATGGAGAAGAGAACTGGAGACAGAAGTGAAAATGATGAGGATGACACGGTTGAGCTGATGGTGGTACATGACCGAGGACTTGGCATATGTTTGTTGAAGGCTTGTGTGTCTTGGGGAGCTGAGGGGTATTGATTGATTGATAATGTATTTTTTTGTTTGTTTGTTTGTCTGTGATTCGTTTGTTTCTTGTCTATTTCTGTCACGTGTTATTAACTGTGTAATCTAATGAAATTTAAAAAAAAAAACTGTCAATGCATTCTAGTTTGTCTCTATATTGATTGTACAGATTGCAGTGTGGGACTTGAAGAGTCGTCAAGGCTTGATCTCATGGTGCTCATTTGCAGGTCACATTTACTGTATCAGGGCTTCACCAGTTGATCCAGGTAAAGTGTTTGTTATTTTTTTATTTTCAGCTCACGTTCTTCATGTTTTGTCTTTAATTTAACCCCTTAAGGGGAGGTTTAACCCTCAAAAATGAAGAATTTCATTGAAAATATCAAATTTTAGATACATATTGCACTGAAAAGTACATTCATTTGCCCCCATTTCTGTATTTTTTTTTTTCACTAAAACCTTTGTGGAGGATTTTATATAAATTTTTAAAGTATGTCAGGTAAGTGTATTTTTACCTAATTATACATGTAAAATATACAAATTGGTATATTTGTGATGCTATATTGCTTCTAATGCATGGATTTTAATTTTCGGTACCATATTCATTTCCCTGAAGCAAACAGAATTCAAGTTTTTTAAACATAGTTTCATGTGTAAAAATAATTTTGACTGGCTAATTTTTATTAACCATGGGGTCCTTTGATGGGTCATCGAAATAATAACGTGGCTGGAGGTATTCCAGTAGAGTGGTAGGGTACCTCCTTATACGCAAATAAAGCTGCAGGTAAGAACGAATCACAGGATTCTGGTTTCTCCTGTGCGAGCTTACATAAATTTGTAAGTAGAGTCCCGTTATATCCTTCCACTTGTCCAATCGATTGTGGATGATAAAATGTGCGGACGAGAATATTTTGAAAAATCCTAAAAACTTCCTCCATCAGTTTCCCTCTGAATTGTGAACCATTGTCAGTTAATATCTGATAAGGGTATCCTAATCTTGTGAATATTGAGAGCAAAGCCTCTCCTACATGTACTGAGTCTGCTGAGGGTAGAGCAATCGCTTCCCCCCACATAGTACATGTCTACCAGAGAAAGGATGTATTTTTTCGGAAACTGATGAAAAACGCATACAGTCTGCTGAAATGAAGAATTTAATGAAAAGTAAGCTGCAAAGTATGACACAGAACATGGAATCAATAAAGGAAAATACCAGAGATGATTCCTATGTAGCAGGGGGATACTGAGGTGAGTAAATTTTGTGTAAAAGTGTAATTCCTTCCTTTTTTCTTAATTTTCTCAAAACCTCATTTTTCACACAAATGTGGGCACGTTGCCCATTATTTTTCAAAAACTATTAGTGATACAGCAGTAAATTTTGGGCCACATGCTGTACACATAATGCTTATTAAAATAAACTAAAATAAAGAATATATGTTAACAAACTACAAAACTGTTGAGAAATAGCTAAGATACCCCCCTTAAAAATTTCAACTTTTTTCGATTGGTATGTTAAAATCCAAAAAAAACTCAGATATCAAACCAATCAAAATTATTTTAGTGTACAATCATTATCATATATTAACAAATGAAACAGCCAAATTTCATAACTCAAGTTGTATTCACATTTGAGATATCTTGGGCAACAAAATACCCAAAAAAGCTAAAATTTGCCTTTTTTTCACTGTTTTTCCGCCATAGATTGCAAGTTTTTAGTATATACCTCAATGTTTTGTATTTTTTTCAGTCATTTTGCTAGTATAAAAGACCAGATATAGATATTAACTTATAATTCTGTGTTTTTCATTTTGGGGGTTTAACCTCCCCTTAAGGCCCAAGAGCTTCTACAACTGAACACTAAGTGTTTCACTTAGCTCATGTTTCTAAGAATGAATACGTATTTAGAATGTAACGTTTCAAATGACTGGACTTGACTTTGATCCACTGTCATATAAACTTGAAAGCCGATCATGTATTTATGAAGTGGCACTTATTGGACCCAATGGGCATCAATACGTGTTTTCTTATACAATTTTCTTATATTATATATAATTATCATATGATGGGTGATATATGGGGTTGCTGGGCCAGGGTTAAGGCAACTATGCACACTTTGCCCTGTGTAGTTCCCGATTCTCTGAGGATCCTCAGGCGTGTTGTAAGAACTAATATGAGGTTGATTATGAGGTTGGCAGCCTGGTCATGTCAAACATTACTACAGAAAACACTGCTGCAAGAGCACATGAATGCATTGGTGCATGTGTCCTGCGATGGTGGCTCCATTATGAAGCATGACTTCAAGTACAATAACATAAAACTAGCCAATCAAATTACAGAAAACTAACCAATCAGGTTACAGAAAATTAACCAATCAGGTTACAGAAAACTAGCCAATATGTATTCAAATTCTTACCAGATCCCAGTGTAACATTCAAACTCTGCAATGCAGTGGTTTCACTAATGCAAACCACTGTTTTGCCGGGACATTTAAAAATCCTTGTATTATATTTTCTTTTCTCAAAGTGGGTGGTGATGTTTCTCAGTTTCTTGTGACCATCAGCCAGTTGAAAATATTTTTTTCCTTTCCTGTGCCAGCTGTGTGGTATATTGAGATGCTTCCATCTTCCTCATCTTCTATTTTGCACTGAATTGTTTTCTTATCTAGGATATCTAAATTTTCACCAGACATGGAATACCAAAAAAACTTTATATTTAGTGATTAACCTATGGATTTCGTCAGTGTCTTTAATTACTTTTCTGTTTGATATTCCAACTTTCCAGTGCATACTAATATTTTTAAAAAATAACATTGAATACATAACTTAATCATCATTGTCATGATAATCACACCCCCTCACCTTTTCAGCTCCCCATGGAACCTTCAGCAGACTTCTGTCTCTTTCCATCAGCTCAAGATCTTTCTATGTCTTCCCTTTAATTTCTGTCTCCAGTTCTCTTCTCTTTTGTGTTCTTTAATCCCCTTCAACCTCTCTTAACCTGGGGAATTGCAGCTTGGCGATGACTTCCTGTTAGTGCCATCCACAGGTTTCCTCAGTGTGTGTACTTTCTATCGCTAGTGCCTTCCTCACTTCTTTTGTTCCACTGGCAGTAATCTGGTTCTTATCATCAGTTCCACATTAGTGATCTTGTCATATCATTTAAATCTTTCTGTTCTCTGCAAGAACTTACAATAGGGCCCCAGTTATACAGTGGGCTAGGCTCCAAGCGGAAATTGCTGAAAAGTGGAACATGGCATTTTTTTAACTTGCAAATGCATGTAAAATTATAATAACATATCTACACTATCACATATGAAGTGCGTAATAGGTGCTAGGCCTAAAAACACCATACAAAAGTAAAATGAATATACAGCATTTTAAGTAAAAGGCTTACGGCTCCTCTTTTTATCACTACTACTCTTAGATGCCATTGTAATTAATTTTAAAAAATAGCATATGTAATATAATAAATTAAAAAGATTTGTAGGTTTGGAAAATTGCCAGAATACAGAGAGATGCTGAGCGCACAGCTGCTGTAAACAGACTGAATTACCGAAGAAAACAAAATGGCGCATGAAGTCATTCAGCTGCTGAATACGTCATCCCAAAAATGCCAGAAGAGCAGAACAAGCGATGAATGTAATGAACATGTATATAATTGAAAATTGCTGTATTAGCAGAACGCCAAAAAGCGGGGTCCAACTGTATGAAAGTCTCTAACTTACTGGCAGTTGGTTGTTTTATTGTTATACAGAATTGACATGATTGCACTCCGGGCAAACCCATAGGTGCTCAGTCTCCATTTGTATATGTGCGAAGAGTGTGAATGCTAATTGTTCCTGTAGCTCGCTGGTTGTAAACACGACGGGTGCATCCCCTCATACGTCCATCTCTACTAGCCTTACATTTGATGCCAAATTCCAACAGTCTTAACCTTGATGATTCATCTATTGCAGTGGCATTCTCTAAAAGGCGATCATTAATTGTTCTCAGTATATCTCCCTTATCCATATCTAGTGTCCTCACTATGCGTGCTCTTGATGCTAGTCTGTCAGCTCTTTCATTACCACATACGCCAGCATGACCAGGACAGTATACCCACACCAGCTCTTGTAGACTGGAAGCTTCTATGAATGTTTTCCATTCATACCGCAACCAACCATTTTGAACTTTCCGAAGCATGGACTGAGAGTCTGATACAATGATGGCTTTTGTTAATGAAGTTTCAGTTATGCAATACATCAGTTGGTTGTGTTCCTTGTTGTCAGAGCTAAACAAAATAACTGAATTGGCATTTGAGTTGCAAATTCTGATTCCTCTGTTGATCATTTCCTATTGCAATGAAAGCTCCTTCTGCCCTTTGTATTCTTATTTTCATGTGACTGTCTGTCTCTCCAACTTTGTATTGCTGCCAAAATATATGTATGATTCTAGATCTTGCAGGAGTTTTCTTCAAGTTCAGACTTATCATTTTCTTCATTTATTCTCATAATATTTATCTTTTCCCTGTACATACTTAATATGTATTATAAATTACATCACTGGAGTAGTTTCATAAATATTCATTCAGGTCAAAATGACACGCCATTTCCAGTTATTTGTATCTTGCATTGCATTCATAACAGGCATGGTAGCTATTGGTGCTGGAGACAATGCTATACGAGTATGGAATCAAAACAACAAGTCGAGGCCATTTGACATTACTAGCATATCTTACGGTGTCCGCTTGAAGATAACCGCAGTAAGTAAACGTGTAACTTTCAGTAAATATTATAAATTATCTGGTGTTTGAGCTTATGATTTCTGCTGGCAGGAATGACACTGAGATTTTCTTGTAACATTTGGGCATCATATAACTGTTAATGTTTTCTTGGGTATTATCCTACAGTGTCTGATGACAGAAAAGTTTGGCATTGTTGTTCAGTGAATTCCCTTGTTTGTCTGCATTCTGTGTAACAGTCTTTGACTCTCTCTCTCTCCCCTCACCAAAAGCTTTATGTCTGCTACATGCAGAGACATTTGTGCTGCAATTTTCTTTTTCTAGGTTGATTTTCTCCATTTGGCAGATTTATTGTGTTACTCTTAGCCTTCTATTGTTATTGTTTTAGAATATTATTTTAGGGGCATACGGAGGGAATAAAATTAGAAACACCACGGTGTAACTAGACTGTATTGCTTATCTCTGTCATATAGTAAAGTTAGTTGCTTATCCTTTACAGGACGTGGCAATCAACCCCAGATTTTATTGGCTGTTTGTGATTCTTCTAGGCAATTTTTTTCATTCAGTAGTTTGCCATATAGCAAGAGGTGACTAATATGAGGTTGTGCCTCGAGCTGGCAGCCTCATCATGTAAAACAGGTTGCTACAGAAAGCACTGCTGTAAGACCATGTGAATGATTTGATGCATGAATTTTGTTGAAGACTTTTACCTCTTTGGGAGCTGAAGGGTAATGAATGAATCAAGATATATAAAATCCCAGCTTTTTCTGTCACTAACACTAAGGGATGCAACTTTGGTTGAAAGTTAGACATTAATTGTATTGTTTCCCTTATATGTACTCTCCCGAAAATAGTAACACTCGACAAAGAAAAGTGCGCAAATAACGGTGTGCACAAAAATATTCATAGAATATGTGATCCCATTTACACACATTGGGATCATCACTGCTACTACGTAGTTCGTATACTGTGGTGATATACAGTGGTTTTTTTAAGGGCATGCACGGCAGTGAAAACAGGGTTTTACGTACAAAATATCGATTTTTTTACTTTTGAGCTTATTTTATTAAATAATCATCGAGGAATCGATTGAGCAAGGTTTTATGACATAAAAAATGCATTTGATGTGTCAGATAGCATATTTTCGGCACTACCCCCCAGCTATGATTTGCAAATTTGTGCAGAAAATGCATGATTTCTCTCTCAATAATACCTTAGTTACGCTGAGCGCATCGCGAAGTATTTGGTATCGCCGAAAAGGGGATTTTTTTATCTTCCGGATTATACCATATTCGAAACTGACTTTCTTATAGCTCTGCTTGGTTTGGTATTCAAAAACCTCCATAATTTTTACACTAACTTCCTTATAAGGAGAGGTCACGCAGTGACCCCATGCTCTCATTCATGGAACATACATGTTTTTCTTTTTGATTGATCATAACAATGCTTTGGTTGGGCTACGCAAATCCGGAAGGTAACAACACCTACTTCCACCAGTAAACAACTGTGTTCTATTGAACGTGTTGTTACTCTATTTCTCCCTGGATTACATTCTAAATCTCATTAAGTTGTGTTCTATTACGTCAAAATGGGAAGAAAAGGTAAGAAAGCAAAGCAACTATCTGCTGCAAGAGCACGTCGACAGTATGTAATTTCTAGCAATGATAAGATCGAATCAGCGGTGAATGATAAGCAAACTGATGTAGGCTCAACATTGAATTTCTGCATTCCAGTATCCGATAGGGCTATAGTTCAAATTGCTGGCCCAAGTCAATGTGATATAAAAATGAGCGCGAGCAAGAATGGTGCTTCTCATAACACTGTCTGTGCTAAACTTACATATAGAATCATTGTGGACATTTCTGTTTTCAACGATGTTCTCAGCAATGTGTGCAAGCAGAGCACATTGCACACAAGAACTGACAACACCAAGTCAAATGGTTTCTTCCTCTTCCTTGAAGTTGTATGCGACACATGTGAAAAAGCAATTTCTGGAACGTACACATCCGAGACGGAACCAGATGTCCGCTGCCCTCGGGGACATGCAATCAACAAATCTGCTGTTCTTGGTGCCCTCATGTCTGGAATGGGCCCATCTATGTTCAGTCTCTTCTGTGAGAACCTAGACCTCCCTGGGCTGCACCAGAAAACATTTCATAAATATGCAGATCAAATTTTTGATCATTTGGATACAATGCACTCTACAGTATTTCAATGTGCCGTCAGCATCGTCCGAGCTGAACATGCTAAGAGTCAGCATCGTACCATTAATAAAAAAGAAGTCATTGACATCGCTATCAGCTTTGATGCAACATGGCTAACTAGAGGTCATAAGTCACTGATAGGTGTTGGCAGTGTTATCGACATCTTGACTGGCATGGTCATCGTAATGTCTTCCTTCTGTCACACCTGCAAGAATACTGGACAGTGGCAACTGAAAAATCAGCCTGACAAATTTGTACAACGGACAGCAGAGCATCAGAAGGACTGCTGCCGTAATTACGAAGGGTCAGTTGGAATGATGGAAGTAAAAGCCTGTGAGGTTCTCTGGCTTCGTTCAATGGCAAATCACAAGCTATGCTACACTGTTTTGCTATCAGATGGCGATTCCAAGGCCTACAACAGACTCTGCGACATCAAACCGTATGGTCCAGAAGTTGACATAACCAAAGAAGAGCGCGTCAACCATGTTGCAAAGCGATTAGGCACTGCACTGAGGACACTCATTACTGACTGCAGGAATCAAAAAGTCACCCTTGGTGGAAATGGCCATTGTCGTCTGACCCAAAATGCCATACGAAAACTGTGTATTTACTACACCAGGGCCATCCGCCAGCATAGTACAGCCCCAGAGATGAAACAAGCCATCATGGCTTCTCTCTACCATGGGTATTCGACAAACAACAAACCCCAACATAATTTTTGTCCGCCAGGCAAAAACTCCTGGTGTTTCTATCAGGCTTCCATGGCCAAAGGAGAAGCTGCCGGATCCCACGAGACCCAAGTTCATACTTCGCTGGACTACAACCTGCTCCATAAGCACTTAGCCCCTATTTATGAGCGTCTTACTGATCAGCATCTGCTCAAACGGTGTGAGCTAGGTGCAACTCAAAATGCAAATGAAAGCCTCCACAATGTTATATGGAGTCGTTGCAGCAAGCGGAAATTTGTGTCATTGAAAAAAGTCAAATTCAGTGTCCTTGTGGCCATTGGAGAGTTCAACTTTGGTCCATCAGCCAGTGCAGAAATAACAAAGCTGTATGGCCAAGCATCTGGAACAAACTTGAAACGCCTTGGTCAGGTGCAATTAAGGAAACGTCTGGCCAACAGCCAGAAATATGAGGCTGACAAACTTGTAAAAAGAAGAAAAATTAGGCAAGAGGCAAGACAAAGGCGAGAGGAGGAGCTGCAGCATACAGTGCTGGAGAATTTTTGTGACATTTGACCCCCCCTAATGGAGTATATTGGACAAGACAGGGCACTCGGTGAGTAAAAAGCATTTTTCTTAAAATTAACATTTTATTAACAAAAAATTTAAAAACTAACACCCTATCTAACAGATCTGTCTCAAATTTGGCATGCATGTAGTACACATATATCTTTAAATGATCACATGCTTTTTTTGATATTTTGGTAATTTGCTTTGATATATTTTAAAAAATATTTTGTTTTAATTTTTATCACACAAATATAGTGTATTTTTTTAAATAAAATCATTAAAAATAGAATTTTAAACTTATAAAAAAAAGCATGTGATCAATTTTTTCAATTGTCAGTCACAACAGGTGTGTACAATTTGATAAAAGTTGATCAATGGGAAACACATGGTTTTTGCTCTTGAAAATTGGTTAAAAATTCAATATGGCAGATGTTTTATTTTTTGGTTGCCATGGTAACCACATTTTTTTTAACAAAATAAACTGTAGAATTTGTTTCATGGACATGCACTGAGTCCATTGAGTATATAAAAAGTGTGAAAATATTATTAGAACAAAAGTTAGTTTTCACTGTAGTGCATCCCCTTAAAATACTTTTGAATAAGTAAAATTGCGGTTAGGTATTAGTGCTTTTGAATAAGTAAAATTGCCGTTAGGTATTGCTCCTTTTGAATTATATTCCCGTCTTATGACGGGCTTTTTCACTAGTGTTACGCTTATGTTCGTACACATCAGTGCATTCTCTAAGGGAAGGCATTGATGTGAACCGATGGGGTAACACCTATTCGCACCACTAGTAAACCACTCTATTATAAGTATTAGTGACGTCAGTTTTCAGTAAAAATTAGGTATGCACGTCTGCAGTAGACTTGTAACGCCCTCTTGTGGCCTGTGTACTTGAAGGTGTTCAGACGCAAGTGTGAGAGCTCGGATTGTGTTTGTAGAAGTCCACTGCAAAAGTTACAGATTCTATGAAGAATATATTTCTATGTGTGCTTGTGATGGATGGATTGAAAGGGAAAGTATTTAGTACAATATTAAATGACTTTTCGACGAGTTTGATATGCAGTGATAATTCGTGGACATTATGACTTGTACTGACGGTAATTCTGCCTTCCGGTCATTGTATTTTATTCCTTGCTGATATGAAAATGCATGCCACCATTATTCATCAAAACTTGGAGCTCATCGTTTGTTCTGTGTAAAATAAATCTATATAAATGACTTTGAAGTGAATGTTCCTTATTCGCGTTACATGTTGCAGTGTACGTACGTTCAAGTCCTGAAAACACCTTTAACAACTAGTATGTGTCATATAATTTAATGTTTTTTCATTGCTTTTTTTTTGGTTAATTCTTTAATTTAGATTAGTTTTACCTTTTTCGGTGTTGTTGTGTTTATTTCTTGCTATTCTGCTCTTCTAGGTAGCCTGGCACCCAGAAAGAGAAGGGCTGTTAGCTTATGGCACAGATGACGGCCGAGTTGGAATCATCAACACACTGACAGTCAAGTGAGTGTGATAATGATTCCCATTGTCTCAGTCTTGTTTGGCATTGACATTGATTGTGCTAGTGATTCACATTGTCTCAGTCTTGTTTGGCGTTGACATTGATTGTGCTAGTGATTCACATTGTCTCAGTCTTGTTTGGCGTTGACATTGATTGTGCTAGTGATTCACATTGTCTCAGTCTTGTTTGGCATTGACATTGATTGTGCTAGTGATTCACATTGTCTCAGTCTTGTTTTAATTTGGCATTAATGAAAGCTTTATCACAGTCTCATTGACAATTGTGTGAGTGTGATGAATTGATAGTGAAATGAGTGTGAAAATGAATTGACAATGGAGTGAGTGATGAATTGACAGTAAAGTGAGTGTGATAATGAATTGACAGTGAAGTGAGTGTGATAATGAATTGACAGTGAAGTGAGTGTGATAATGAATTGACAGTGAAGTGAGTGTGATAATGAATTGACAGTGAAGTGAGTCTGATAATGAATTGACAGTGAAGTGAGTGTGGTAATTGTTCTTATTGTCTCAGCCTTGTTTTGTATTGACAGTGATTGTGGTAATTTTTATATATATTTTTTTTAAATCTCAGTTACATTTTTACATTGGCAATAAAGTGAGTGTGGTAATGACTTCTTTGATCTAATTCACATGTTTAAATTGGCAATAAAGTGAATGTGGTAATGACTTCTTTGATCTAATTCACATGTTTACATTGGCAATAAAGTGAGTGTGGTAATGACTTCTTTGATCTAATTCACATTTTTACATTGGCACTAAAGTGAGTGTGGTAATGGCTTCTTTGATCTAATTCACATGTTTACATTGGCAATAAAGTGAGTGCGGTAATGACACAGTCATATTTTACATTAACAGAGTGAGATTGGCATTGATTCACTTTGTCATTCTCTAATGGACAGTAAAATGAGTGTGATAGTGATTCATATGGTCAGTCTCATTTTATACTGACAGTCAAGTGAGTGTGGTAATGACTCCACTTTGTCTCCAAAAAAAAGTGTGACGGTATTGCTTAATTAAAACATAAAGGTAGCCCCATAGCAAATACTACCTTAATTGAGTAAAGTGTTTGAGACTTCACTGTACTAGTTTCGACTTTATGAGTTCGAGTCTCATCTTATACTTACAGTCAAGTGAGTGTGGTAATAACTCCACTTTGTCTCAGCCTCATTTTACATTTACATTAAGGTAGTAGGCTACCCACAAAAGATTTAAAAAAATAAAAATCCAACAATTTTCATTTTCATGCTTTAAATCATCGTCAACATGTTCTTGTACTAAAAATAATTCATAGAAGCTTAGAGATACTCTGGTATGATAGGAATCAGTGTTTTTCTACACACACCCCCTTGAGTGATTTGCATAGCAACCAATGTTTATAGTTGGTTACCATGTGAATAATGACCCAACATGAAGGTGCGTAATTGTAAAACTGCGAAATTATAATTATACTGAGGCAACAGGAAAAAGATATTTATAACTTTTCCAAGGGGAATCACTCAATGATTTCTTATGAATTTTTCAAAAGTGTGTATCTAGAAAGCTTTGATCGTAAATTTCAGCATTTGTTACATGCATTGTGCATTTTCCCCCACATCAACTCTATTTATTGCTAGTTTTATACTGATTCTGTATAATAGTAGTTAGCAGAGCTTCTTTTGTTCACAATGGGAAATAAGACAAAGTAAGTTCCTTGGAAATCGGTACACCAACAAACCGTTGCCTGAAAATGAGACACCTATTGTCGATAGTGACGCTATAAAGCCTCTGTGCTCCTCAGCAAAGAAAATAAAGGTCCAAGAAAGTGAAGGACAAGCTAAAAATGACAACAGAGGAAATGTGTTTATCCTTATGGATGTAAAACTGCTGTTTGGGTTTTTATGCGCTAACTTTAGATGTGACAAATGTTATCAGTACTCACTGACCTGTGAGATCGTCGAAGAGACTCGGGATGGCTTTTGTCATGAAATCAGTATCAAGTGCACAAACTGTGTCGAATGGAATGCCAATTTCAATACTTCTGATGTTTCATCTCCAGCTACTCACAAACACAAAGAAGTAAATGTGCGAATGGTGGCATTTGTGCGTTCTATTGGGAAAGGCCACAGTGCATTGCAGAATTTTTCGATATACATGAACACAAGTCAACCCATGGCAAAGAAAGCATACAGGAGAACGCTGCACAGGATCTATTCAGCAAGTAAGGACATTGCAATGGAAAGACCCTAAGAGCACCGAAAAGGGGATTCATAGACACTGCAGCTGCAGTTGAAGGAGACCTTTATTCAACAGGAGCTCATTAAACTTCATTTTGTGAGTTCTTTTTCTGTTTTTCTTCGATTTCTCGGAATTGTCTTTTTAACATAATTGGTAATCTTTGAAACAAGATATCTCTGGATCTATACATTCAATTGACATGAAAATTAACACAGTTGGTTGTCATATAATCTTACAGATTCTGATCTAAAATGGATACAATTGAATTCAAAGTTTTAGTTTTATGACCATCATGCATATATAATGAGGCACAAATATCAAACATTCCAGAAATATAAATTTTGAAAATTCATTAAAAATTAACCTTTCTGTCAATCTCTGTCATTTTAGGTCATGATCTCACGCTATATATAATGATTCAATTTGCCATGTTTCAGTCAGATCCTTGTACAAATAACATAGTTATGATGTTTTGAAAAAAGGTGTATAATTTGTTCACTACGGCGGCCATATTGGATAGCTAATTTGCATAATTAATGAGGTCATTATGTGGACAAAAATTTTAAGTCCATACTAACACTATACCCATGGTTGTTTGATTCTGAAAGGACAATTTGAGTTTTTTACCCTATCAAGGTAGCCTACTACCTTAAAGTGATAATGGCTCACTTTGTCACAGTCTCACAGACATTAAAGTGAGTGTGATAATTTCAGTCACATTCTCATTTCGTGATAAAATTGAAGTTGATTATGGTAATAATTCACTTTGTTGTTTTTCTTCTTCACCTTTCAGCTCCACAAGAAGCAATGGCCTTGAACAAACTTATGCTAAGTCTTCCTGTCCCGTGCCATCAGCGCAAGGTCTTTCTGTGTCTTCTTCTTCCCTTCATGTCTGTCTCCAGCTCTGTTCTCGATATGTTCTCTTCAGTGTTCACTTTGTTGCAGTCTCACTTTCATCATCATCATGTGACGTATTCTTTCCAGAATGTTGTCTCCATTACAGCTGCTCTGAACGCATCACGATTCTGGGCAAGTCGACCTGCATCAGCCAAAGACAAGTTCAGACTCTCTGTGATGTCCTGGGCCCACCGTCGTCTAGGTTGACCCCTTCCCCTTTTTCCAGGGACCATGCCTTCCATCACTATTTTTTTCCCCCAGACTATTGTGTCTTTTTATATGACCGAAAAATTTCAGCTTCCTTATTGCGATGGTATTTAGGAGCCAATGTTCCTGTACGTTTAGTGAGTGCAGTACTTCTCTGTTGGTCTTTTTTTCTGTCCAGGGTATTCTCAGCATCCTTCTGTAGCATTTCATTTCGAATGATGTAACCTTTTTTGCAACTGTTTTATTGAGTGTCCAAGTCTCGCAGCCGTATGTTGCTACTGGGAATATACATGCTCTGATCAGTTGTAACTTTGTTTCTTTGCTTGTGCCTTGCCATAGGTTTTTCATCTTTAGCAACAGTAAATCGAGTGTGGTAATAATTCACTTTTATTTGACTCTCATTTTGCATTGATAGTAATGTGAGTGTAGTAATGACTCATTTTATCACTGTCTGGTTTGGTATTGGTAGGGAAGTGGGCGTGGTAATGATTCACTTTGTCTTAGCGTTACATTTTCTCATGCATAACATTAGATTGAAAGTGCATGTCAGAAATAAAACACACAACAGTTCAAGCAAAATGAACATTCCAGAAAATGCTATTGAAATATTCTATGCACCACATCTTTCATAGAAGCAGCAGAGTTCCTTTATTGTACATAGAGCCATCCATGTCTTGGTGTCAGGTTATGGACTGTGAGCAGATAACAAGTGATCGCTGGAGGCTGAAATACATTTTTTGTTTAGAAAAGTGGTAGAGGACCCATTACAAATGAAAAGAACATTTTTAATTGATTTAAAAAAATAAAAAATGTAAAAGTGTGAGGATATTGCTTAATTATCAGGTAAAGGTATTTCCATAGCACAGGGGTCCTCAATGTTTGTTTGCACGACAGGCACATTTTAGATTTGTAAAGAGGGTGGTGGGCACCAACCAAATATCGTGATTTACATATTTAAAAAAGCTCCTTTTTACAAGAAAATATTTATATAAGGCAGAGTCAACACATTTAATGATATAGAAAATATTCAGGACCAAAAAAAAAATCTTTAAAATATCGGGGTCAATATTATAATTAGTGTAATCTCTGGTACTGCATGTCACTGGTCAACTGTTCATTGTTAGGAGTGTCTGTCAGGAAACGTACTTGAAATTTTATTGAGACCACTAAATGCAAATACCTAATAGTTTCTGACAATGCAAGTAAAATTATATATTTATTCTTTCATTCACAAATCATCAGCTGGTACACAAATAAGCCTTGGCTAGCACAATGGTGCCTGAGGGCACTGCTTTGAGTACCCCCTGCCATAGCAGATACTACCTTAGGGGAGTAAAGTGTTTGAGACTTCACTGAACTAGGTTTCCACTTTATAAATTTGGGGGACCGGTTTCCCTCATTTCTGCCTGTGCCTTACCTAACACAAGAGTAAAATCTGGTACATGTTTGCAGCTAGGTACATGCTACCTGGTTTCAAACCTGTTAATTATACCTCAGGAAGCAAGCACTTTACCACTGTGCCACTTGGCTCTCATATTGCTTACTTATGATACAATATTTTTGTTTTTTGGTTATGTGACTGAATTGTAGTAAATAATCTCTTGACATCTTGTTTCCTTGATCAGGCCACCACTGATGTCTAATGCGTTACATAAAAGAACAGTGTACGTTGTGTGCTGGGGCCCACCTGTACGTGCTGATTCAGGTATGTGCGTTATCATTTTAACTTCATTAAGTGTATTAGTTTCTTAATTGCCATGTTGTCATTAAAGTGGTGAGAGAATGAATTTAAATAATTTACAATTGTAATCAAAGATAATAAGAAAGAGGGAGACCAGACAACACACGGAGATGATAACTGGGACAGAAATGAAAGGTATTATTGTTGATTAACTAGGGCTGATGAGCTTGTCGCTCTTTAAATACGGAAACAACATGCATTGCACCGTGCTTTGAGTGAATGCTATCTACGACACTCATAATCATCCCGCTGATATTCTTTTTTTCTTATGATGTCACAGATCTGTTCGCAAGTAATCAATCAATAAATTAAGAAGAAGTTTAATAATTTAGTTTCGTAATAAAAGAGCCACACAATACCTTTTCATGTTTATTTTTAACTGTAACATTCTGTTAAAACTAAAGATAGAGGACTGAATTTTTAGAAATACCAAAAATATTATAGGATATGCCAGATTTATGAAGTGGAGTGACCAGCTTCCTTCCTTACTGCTGTTGCCTTCCCTAACTCAGGAGCAGAGTCAGGTATCTATTTGCAGCTGGGTAGACTGGAGTTTGACACTGTTAGGTTTCAATCCTGGTAACTTTGCCTTCAACCAGTTTGCCAGTCGACACTTTACAAACATGGTACAGAAAGTAACGGGTAAACTAATAATAAACACAGAAATATGTCAGCCACTTGAGTGATCCAAAATATGACAGCCACTTGAGTGATCCAAAATATGACAGCCACTTGAGTGATCCAAAATATGACAGCCACTTGAGTGATCCAAAATATGACAGCCACTTGAATGATCTGGGAATCACCGAGATAAAAGAGAGGAACTGAATAAATAATGAGCTAATTGTGAATAAATGTGCTCTAGATACTGAAAGTTTGAAATGATGGCTTCAGTTGTCCTCCCGTCATTGTGATAGTGTTGGTCTCAGGTGAAGTTATATGCAGCAGGCTTTTTGCAACCCAGGAGTTTGTAGACCGGAAAACAATGCCACTACGTGTATGATGTTATTTGGCCTGTGATGTATAGTGGTGATGTTATATGTCACATATGAAAATGCACAGTTCACTGTCAGCTGCACTTGCAAACAATTGGGGACAACCATCATGGTTATATATTTATTATGAAAACAACAAACACCAAGGATAAAATGCATGTCCACATGTCAGTGCGATTATATACATTTTGTACAAAGTTCTTTTCAAAGGTTCTCAAATACACAGGATCAACGCTAATTTTTCTACAGTGATATATGGAAGTTGTGGTAGACCTGCCTATCGCAGGGGATATAAATTTAGATCCCAGTAAATTGCTGCTACAGTTCACTCATACCTTCACTTCCCATGTACGGTTTACACTAGTGAAATGGTTCTGTCTAAACTTCCTACATAAAGGTAAACATCTTGAAGATTACATAGACTTGTTATAATATCTCCACAGGTAGTCAGCATTATCAGGTTTATTCAGTTGGAGATGGGACTGTGCTGCAGCACTTTATTGATGAGCCTGGTAGTAAGAAAAAGGCAGTAAATCTTATAGATGCTGTTCATGCAGTCAATGGCCTTGAGGTAAATAAACTTTCATGATTTAACCAAAAGACATGTTTCAATGGTCTTTAAGAGTTCATTTTTGACACCGAATCTCTTTATTTATTTAAAATCTTTACAGGTGCATGATACGACATCTTATTATGAAGACATGTCACGCCCTGGGTTAGGGCAAAAAGACTCTTAACAATGCATTTTTGATAGTTTTTAAGTCTTTATTGTTTTTAAAAGTCATTAACAGTGTGTTTATTGACAGCTTAGCTGTTTAAGTAACTCGTTTATTATGGTAAGCAGTAAACAGAAGTACAGCCCTGCTTCAGCACAATACTTGAATAATGAATACTGACACCATCCTTGTTGAATCTGTTGTCGAGACCTTTTTGTTGTGCACTAGCACACAGTCACCCATTGACAAACAGCTGTCAAATAGGGAATTCCTCGGTATTGTAATGTAAGCAGTGAGTGTGCTCTACATTGTTGCTGAGTATTAAAAAACTTTTCTTTTTTACTGTCTACACTTATTTACAAAATTTGTTTTGGACACTGCAGTTCACTAATCTCCATATCACATAATTAAAAACAGTAATATGAAGGGAGATTAACAGGAGAAATAAGTATATATTAACTAATCTGAGAACATTCCAGCTGTAAGAAATTTCATTCAGAGTACCCATGTTTTGGAGCTTTCAGAGCAAAAATTTGATCAGTTGTGAGATGACATGGAGAAATAAGTGTATAGACTTTGCTGAGACTATTACAGCTGCTAGAATTATTGTACAAGGTACCCATGTTCTGGTGTTTTTAGAACAGAAATGTGATCCTAAGTGAGACAGTTTGGAGAAATAAGTGTATAGAATATGATTTTCCTTTGCGCTCCTTACGGAGCAGGTAACCAACACTGCAGCTAGTCCCCTCTCAGGAAGCCTGTACCACTGTGATGGTTTCTATGGCAATTTGTTTTATGTGACAAGGTTGCCAGCATCATGAACAACCTCATGTTAGTCAATAAATGTATAAATGTCTTTATATATATTTATTTCCTTATCAGCAGCCTCTTTCATCATTGCTACCCTGTTTTCATTTCGTGATAAAAGTATATTGTGGACTTCTCTATTTTCATATTTTTACGTTTGTTCAATATTCCGTGTGTTGTATTTTTCTTTGACCTGTCTATAATTCTTGTCCTTGTCACCTGTTTATAGCTGTGGCTGACAAAGGGTGAACCCGAAACATCCAGAGTTTCCTGTGAACAGTTAACTTGTAAAACTGATTCCATACCATTTTATTGTTTAATTTAAATATTTATTTCCTTACCAGTTTTAGAACAGCCTCCTCATTTATCTTGTATTAGTCACCTTGCTCGACATGCCTGAGGGTGCAGTAGTCTTATTCTTTCTTTGACTCTTCAGGTACTCTCGGGTACAACACGGGGCAGTGTATACAACATACTTAGAATATTCCATCTGTAAGAAATATCATTCAAGGTACCCATGTTCTGATACTTTCAGAGTGAGAATTTGATCCGCAGTGAGATTGCGTGGAGAAGAGACTACACGGCTTTTGCTGTTGGCTGTGAAAATGGGTAGGTCTTCTAATTAAATCTGTTCAAACACAAAGCCGGTATGTAAGTTGATTTCAGACATTGATCTTTACTCTCAACAGTTGCAGGCAAAGTTAGATGATGTTTCGTTGTGAATTAGCTCTTTGGCTCCGTTACAGTGCTCAAAGCGTTGGTCAGATTTGAAACCCGTGCCAAAACGACGGTCAGAGCGTTGTTTTTAGTTTATCATGAATAAATCCAAAAAATTGTCTGTTTAATGCAGTTCATATTTTAAAACACGTAAAATGACTTCCACTACTATTTAAAGGACTAATTTTAGTGTAGTTCAGCAGCATGTGTCCGTATTTTGATGTTATTATTACAATTTGTGTGACGATTCACAAGTTTGAGTTTTTCGTTGTTATTGCTATGTCAAGCTTTATATTTACAATATCTAAGCCACCTAAGCGAATAATTGTGTCAAAGTACTTAGAAACATTGCTGACATTGACGATGATTGTTTGGTAGTCACAGTTTGTTGTCAAATAACGGAATTAGTGCAGAAAAGCTACACATTAGATTTAGCTGATGAGTGGGTGTGGTCCTGTTCTGGCCAATAAAAAAAGCCACAAAACTAGACATACAGTAACATCTAATCATTAGTCCTATGTAGAAGATGAAGCTAGGGATACTATTAAAACATTAAACAAGTGTAAAAAGTTTTTATATGATGTTATTATTCTTTATTTATTTCAAAATTACATAATGTAATATTGCATAATGTTTTAAATTTTTATATGGGACCACAGTAAAAATTAGTGTGGATAACACTAAATGTACTAACTGTGGCCATAATCAGTGTTATATTGCTTCGTAAATGGATTACCTTGATGTTTGAAGATGAGCAAGAAAGTTTTATTGCCTGCCAGTAAGTTGTCTTTGGTAAGCTCGTATTCTACTTTGAACTTTTTAGTCTTTCTTCAATTACATGAAACTTGTTTTAAGTATACCAAATGTACTTGTATCAATACTACAAAAGACACTGTATATTATAATTCTCTATGTATTTCTCTACAGTTTGATATATAATATGTACATGTTCACAGAAAAGATTAACATAAAATTTACACTAAAAGATAGTACACTTCACCGTTTAGAATTCTTCAAAAAATAATTATGGCACAGAGTGGAAAATAATAATGGAAGCAAAGAGTTAAGAATGGAAAAAGAGAATATTCATAATTGTAAAAAAAAGGTGAACAAGACCATACCAAAGGATTGGGAGATTGCCACCATAACACCAATTTTCAAAAAGGGTGACAATCGACAATGTGGAAACCATAGAGGCATATCCCTTCTCAGTGTCCCTGGTAAAATCTGCTCTAGAATCCTAGAGCAGAGACTCCGACGCCTAGCTGAGCCACAATTGGATGAGGTCCAGTGCGGATTCCGAGCAAACCGAAGTACTCAAGACCTAATCTTCACACTCAGACAGCTGAGTGAAAAGGCCCTTGAGTATAAGAGTGAGATCCATCTTTGTTTCATAGATCTGGAAAAGGCGTTTGACAGGGTCCCCTGGAGCAAACTTTGGGACTGTTTGGCAAGGAAGAATATTCCAGCACCTCTGATTCATGCTATACAGAGCTTCTACAAGTCTTGCAGAAATTATGTGAGGACAGCAAACCATAAGTCAGAAGAGTTCAGGACCACCACTGGTGTAAGACAAGGTGATATCCTATCACCTTACCTCTTCATACTCCTTATGGATGATGTCATCAAGGCATGTAAGGAGAGAACAAGAAAGTATTCAGTGGGGTACTGGAAGATGAGACAGGTCTATATTTCGGAGCTGGCATTTGCTGATGATGTTGCTGTTGCGGGGCTTTATACGATTCACTTCTTTTATTGTTGTTGCGGCCCCGTCTTCTATTTCAGTGGTCGTTGTGGAAAGCCACCGTTCTCATTGATTCAATAAGCTTCTTAGTTCTGGTCATTTGATTCATTAATTCTTGATCGTGCTATTGTTGGAATAGTTACGCGAATGTGAGTTAATACTTTCTGTCTGTCACAAGGTTTGAACTCAGTATCATAATTGTTGAATTTGTAACTTCAATGAACGTGATAAGTCTCTTCTCGAGTCCACACAATTTTTAATATACATTTCAAACAGTAGACAGTCCATGGAGGTTGATTATGAAAACATTATATATTAGAATTGAATCATACATCATAAATGCTATCCATGCATTATAGTCCTGGTCCAATAATATGCAACACTATAGTCAGAACGTCGTAACTATATGTACGCGCGGTTGGGACATCCAACGGCCGACAATGAGATTAGACGTCTGGCGATATAAAACGAATGTGGACCATAATTTCATCCTTCCTTGACTTTAGTTAAAATTACTAACCTCGATACATTCCTCTCTTCATAAGAATATCGGACTGACCCATGTCCGTACTGCAATAACATATGTGCGGCAATATCATGCCTACCACTGGAAGGATTATAGGACACGTCTTATCCGTTTGACGGTCATCTAAGAAAAGGGTGTGGTAACCTAGTCACGGTGCGTGACATACCAACGCATACACGTCATAATCAATCGTGTGTATCGCGTACACTAACTAACAATTATTTACATTATATTAAACGTAGTCACCTATTAATCTTATGCTGTTAACCTCTAGCAGACCATGCCAATAAAATACCTTAACAATTCCCTGTCCACTGGGGGAAAAAAAAAATCTATTAGATAGATTTTTTTTAACAAAAACCCATCTGAAAAAATACCAATATGTTAACAATATCAAAAAAAAATTTAACGAGATTGCGGCATATGGCCTACGACGTTCTGTCTAGAACCAATGTCGTGGTCATGTCGACTAACCAATAGTCATGTAATATATTCATTATTTATATCATAAATAAATATAAATGGTAATAAGAACTAAAAGAGAATGGTAATGTCGATCTCTAATTAAATAATTAATTAACTTAAAATATGTCGTGATAAAATGTCATGTCAGACTAATTTAAAGTGTTAAAATTAAACTAAATAACTATACTAGGTATGGAATAAGAATAAGTTGTTGAAAATCTAATGTAAGAAAAATGAGAGGATCTGTTAAAGAAAGACATAATAACGAATAAAGAATAAATTAGAGAAAGAAAAAAAAATGATGTATAAATTTAACTAAGTTATGTGTGTTGAACATCAAGTAAGTGTAGTATTAAGTTATTAATACCTTTCTAACTAATTTAAACAATAGTATGCAATATAATCATGTAATTCTAAGAATATAATCAAAGAATTATGTGAGTTTTCTTTTCTTTCTTTCATTTTTTTAAGTTTCATTCATTTTTTTAAAATTCAACTCACTTGTCATTTTAATGTGGATTAGTTTTAAAGAATAAATTAAAGTAATTAACATTGGATATGAAGATCCATTCGTAGTCTTGATCCTTGAATTTCCATTAGACAAAATGTTCAAGTATTTATGAAAACATTATATAACGAATTAGTTCGACTGGAATGTCATTTATTTTCTCCGAAGTGTTTTGAAACAATGTTGTGACAAATGTAAACCAGGAAAGTCCCGGTGTAAAGACGAATATAGTGTCAATTGATTGCAGTCACTTTGCGTATAATTTGCCTATAGAAAGCAGCTGAGTAAATGGTTCATTCATGTGTCAAAAAGCAACGATGGTGCTATGTTCTTTGATTAAGTTTCTCTGTACATGGTATTGTCTTTGCGACAAACAACGTAAATTAGGAATCGACATCATTAGGATTTCGAGATAATGTATCTGCCAAGATGTTGTCGGATCCTGTGATGTACTCGATTGAAAACTCGAAGGGTTGGAGGAGTATAGCAAATCTGGTCAATTTTGGACTCTTGTGATTTGCTCGTTGTAGTGATGCTACGGCCCTTTGATCGGTTTGTACTACAAAAGGGGCTCCCAGTAGGAATTTTTCTAGTTTGGTTATCGCCCACACGACGGCTAAGAGTTCGCGATCAACCGTAGAGTACTTCACTTCTGGTGGTTTCAGTTTTCGTGACACGTACAAGTTTGGATGGAGGATGTCGTCATGGTATTGGAGCAAACATGCGCCAATTCCGTAGTTACTCGCATCTGTACGAAGAATGAACTTTTTAGAAGCATCAATTAATCTCAAAATAGGTGGATTTGAAAATATAGAAATTATTTGCCGAAAAATTCTGTCACATTCGTCAGTCCATGTCACTTTCACTGGCATGTTCTTCTTTAGTAATGAGGACAATACAGCAGTGATGGATGACAAGTTAGGTACGAATCTACTGTAATATTGGACTAGACCTAACAAGCTTCTCACTTGTTTCTTCGTTTGAGGAACGGAAATGTTTAAAATTTTTGAAACTGTACTGGGTAATGTTCGGATATATCCAGCTCCAATAATGTGACCCAAAAAAGTGATCTCATGAAATGCTACCTGTAATTTTGTAGGTTTAGCAGTTAACTTGTACCTTCTCAAGGTATCAAAAACGTATCCAAGACCCAAAAAATGTTCCTCAAAAGATGAACTAAACAAGCATATGTCATCTATATATGTAATAATGTCTGGTCTACCTGAAAAAATGTGTCGCATCATGCGAACAAAGGTAGCTGGAGCGTTAACCAGCCCAAAAGGCATCACGTTCCACTGGTATAGACCTAGCGGAGTTGAAAACGCTGTGTAGTATTTTGCTTTTTCGGTTAGTGGTATCTGCCAATAACCTTTAGTTAAGTCTATCTTAGTAAATATAGTTGCTGTCGATAGACGTGGCAGTAAGTCATCGAGAAGTGGATGTGGTTCGCTATCAACTATCGTTTGTGCATTTAATTTTCTATAGTCGACGCATAGTCTAATGTTATTGTCCTTCTTTCGGACAATAACTAATGGAGAAGAAAATGGGGAATTACTAGTTTCGATAATTCCTAAAGATAACATCTGTTCAAGTTCCTTAGTAGTTTTAGTAAGAAAGTGTATAGGAACAGAATAAGGATGTACCCGAATTGGAGTATCCTCGTTAAGAGTGATGTCATGATTAATGACTGATGTGCGACCTGGAACATCGGTCAACACATCTGGATAAGATTGTAGCAGATCAGCAATCTTTTGATGCTGTTGCGGTGTAACCGACGAAGAGATGGTTACGTCCCGCCAAGATTCGCTAGATTGTACTACAGGTACAGGTAAAGCTAACTGTACCTCAGGAAAAGAAGATTCTTCTTCCTGGATAACGGATAAATTAGAATAGTGACATGTAGGTCTGAAAGTGTCATCTAATTCATGAAAAATAGCTTGTAGATGTTCAGGTCGAGTATGAAATTGCTTGAGCATATTTATGTGAAATATTTTGTGATGTCCCTTAATGTCCAGGACATAATCAACATCAGAAATCTTATTGATAACCTGGTAAGGACCATTCCACGAGATTAGTAGTCTATTATTGTTATGTGGCAATAACACATAAGCTTGATCTCCTGGAAATAATTGACGTAATCGTCTATTACTGTTTTGGAAAGTTCTAGCTTTCTCTTTCGCAGCCTCAGATGAAGCTGTTGCCATTTGACAGGCATCAATAATGTTATTCCGGAGATTAATTACATATTCATAGGATGACTGAGTGTCCTGAGTCATCTCAGAATCGATTAATAAATCTTTTATCAGTCCCATAGGACCTCTTGGAGGAGCGCCAAAGACTAAATGAAACGGAGAGAAGCCAGTTTGTTCATTTGGCACCTCTCGATAAGCGAATAACACCGCTGGTAGCACTCTGTCCCAGTCCTGTGGATGGTTAACTGTAACTTTATGTAGCATTTGTTTGAGTGTACGGTTAAGTCTTTCTACAGCACCATTACTCATTGGGTGATAAATGCTGCTGAGGTTTCTATCTATTTGCCAAGTCTTCATTACCTCCGTCATAGTCTCAGATATAAATTGAGAACCATGATCTGACAAAAGTTTTCTAGGAAAACCTACTCTAGAAAAGATCAAGTGTAGTGCATCAGCTACATCTGTTGTGGTGGTTGTTTTTAATGGGATGGCTTCTGGCCATCGTGTGCATAAATCGATGCAAGTGAGAATAAACCTATGTCCTCTGGCTGATGGTAAAAGTGGGCCAATGATATCAATGGCCATTTTGTCGAAAGGTCTCACCGATATATCACAAGCCTGAATAGGCGCCGTGTGAAAGGCTCCCCGTGCTTTCACTTCTTGGCATATCGTACAGGAGCGTACGTACTGTGAAATATCTCGTGATACTCCCGGCCAAAAAAAAGAAGATAATACTCGTGAACGTGTACGAGTATAACCCATGTGACCTGCACACTTAGAATCATGTGCATGTTGAAGTATGTACCGCCTAAAAGCAAAAGGTACCATGACTTGTTGTCTTATCTGAGTTTTATCCATAAAACATCTTAATAAAATGTCATTTTTAATACTAAACCACTGACTATAATTTATGTTCCTAGAAAGATTGTCATCTTTGTTGACCAGCGTAAAAAATTTTGTTAGTGACCTGTCTTCCCTCTGTTTTGCAGCAAATGATACTCGGTCAATAGCAGAATGAATCTCGATATTTTCATGATCATTTGTTTCCTTGTTTTCCGTGTCTATAGTCTCTAATTGTTTTGTATGTGCTCTGGTTATTGCTGCATTTCCGATGTATAGATTATTTTTTTCCCATTGAATAATCTCATCTGGTGTGCAATCTTTACTCCCGTGTATGCATCCCACCATAAGGTCGGCAATTGGGTTTCTTAACATGCATGCTTTAACATTGCCTGTGAAAAAAGGTGTGTCAATGTAAATAATAGCTGTTGGATAATATTCTATGGTTCCCCCAAAAGTCATGCACCTGACATGTTCTCCAGTTGCACAATTTGGATGAACAAGTGTCTGACGGATTCCGATCGTGGTCGATCCCGAATCTCTTAAGACTGAGACGATGGATCCATTAACTTTTCCTCTGTTGAAGATCAGTGATCCTGTTCCGTCATTGACTGCTAGACTGACTTCTGGTAGAATATGACCGCAGTTCAGAACTGTCTCTTTTGCTTTCTGAAATATAAGATTACATGTTGGGCAACTATTTGCCACGTTATAATTCATTGCAAAACAAGTAGACGATGACTGTATTTTGTTATCAGTAGTTGAACTCTGAACCCTAGGGGTTGTAGCAGTAGTAACAGCTGCCCCTGTATTATGGTTATAAGTTGTCGATCTACGAGAATGAGAACGATGACGAGAATAATTAGATGAATTATCCCGTTGTCCTCTATTGTAACTGTTATCTCGATGTCTCGAGTTATAATTATCGCTATTGTTCCACTTGTAATCATTATTATAGTTATATGATCGATTATAACTTGAGTTACGTGGATTACTGTTATTTCTTGACTGAGGTGAATAGTTTCTGGTTTGTTGTCGTCCTCTATTAAAGTTATTGTTAAAGTTATTCTGTCCCTTATGAAAATTAATGTCATAGT
Organism: Oreohelix idahoensis; assembly: GCA_024509875.1. Classification (NCBI taxonomy): domain Eukaryota; kingdom Metazoa; phylum Mollusca; class Gastropoda; order Stylommatophora; family Oreohelicidae; genus Oreohelix; species Oreohelix idahoensis. Next base: position 410,231 of record JAMPIV010015693.1, read on the forward strand.
TTCCTTTGAACCTACCCCTGTCTACACTGTGTGTTCTAGGTTTGTTATGATTATGATATGCCATATTGGAGGCTACAGGAAGTGGTTCTCTTATCAATGTGCCAGAAATATTAGCATTCGGATGAGCTGTGCAGTAATTTAAAGAAATTTTTTCTAACTCATCAATAGATTCTGGTTTTCTTTCTTGCAGATAAGCAAAGAATGGTGGGCTGACAGACGATAATACTTTATCCCTCAATAACAAATCGACTAACTTGTCGTAGGATTTGTTGACACCTGCCAGTTCAACCCATCTGTTAAAAGTATTGCGTATGTTAGCAATAAAACCTGTGAAATCTCTATTGTTATCTGGCAACAAACTTTTAAAACGCAATCTACATGCCTCTTCGTTCAAGTGGAAACGACGTAGTAACAACGTCTTAATGGCCTCATAGTCTGTTGATAGTGTTGGATCTATATTTTGTGCTGCACTTGCAGGTTCGCCATCTAGAAATTCCTTAAGTTTCAGTGCCCATGCCGCTTTGTCAAGGTTATTCACCTTACATATGTCCTCAAAGCGCGCGAGCCACGATGAAAGGTCATCTACGTGTAACTTGAATGGAGGCAGCTTAAAGTAATAATTACCTTTAAGTCGTGTGGATGAAGATCCAGATTGAGCAGTATCATTTTGGGTTGCTGCAGCGCCCTGTGAATTAAGTTTTGCTGTTTCTAATTTAAGTCGTTGCAATTCCATTTCTTGCTGCAGTATGATTTCTTGTCGTTTCAATTTATTCTCTTCTTCAATCCGTAGGATTTCATCTCTTGCTATCTTTCTTTCTTCTTCTTGTCTTAATTCTGCCTTCTTTTCCGCCTGTTTTCTTTCAAGTTCTTCCATCTCTGCTTTAGCAATGGCTTTCTTTTCCTCCTCTTTTCTTTCAAGTTCTTCCATCTCTGCTTTAGCAATGGCTTTCTTTTCCGCCTGTTTTCTTTCAAGTTCTTCCATCTCTGCTTTAGCAATGGCTTTCTTTTCCTCCTCTTCTGCCTTATATTTTGCAAATTCAGCCAATGCATAAGCCTCGAGAAGTTCTCCTTTTTTCCCAAAATCTTTACCATTTTTAATAAAATAGTCTAAGTTAAGCATCTTGACGTTAATATTGTACGTAATGGTTATGTAATAGTCACCAATAAATTTTAAGTAATTATTATACTTATTCAATTTATGAATAGTCGATATAAACAATCATAATATTATTGAACTTAATCTGGGAATGTTCAATTTAATTAATTGTAATATTATCTAACTATTATTTGTAGATTCCATACATAGACATACTATGTTGGGAAAATATTACATATATACTCGTTAATATATCATAAATAGTTATGATATTTATCTATTTCGGGTGCTGAATTACTATCATGCACCTAATAATAAATAGTATTATTCCTCAAGTATTATATCATTCAGTCAGTGATATGTGCTAAGTAAATCATTTAGTAATGGAAAAAATGTACCAAATAATATACACTATGTCCTTTATATGCAGGACAGACTAAAAAGTCAAATTATTTTATAAATATATATTATTATTATATTATGCCTTAATCATGAGCTATAAAGTGCATCGCCCATTTCTTGGACTACCACTGCAAATTGGTGCAAAGTCCCTAATTCTCCTTAAAAGTCATTAAATTTTAATTATATTCATATACACTCTTATTAAGCAAGAAATTATATTATTAGTGTTAAATCATGAACAGATGAAATGAGGACATACGATACGATGGGTAAACCAAGGATAAACAAACCATATTATCACGAAACAAGACGTTTCTACAATAAAAATTGATATTATGAAACCAAATCTGCAAACCGGAAATATAGAGTAGGGTGAAGGTTAACTGAATATAGAGTTAAATCTGCGTACACAAAAATTAATGACGCAAACATGGACTCATTGACGGTTATACAAAAAAAATGAACTGAATAATAGCAAGATCAGAAAGAACAAGACAGATTACTAACATTGTTACCAAACTAAATAGAATTTAAACTGAATACGATAAAATACACCGATTATTTCACCAAACTAGACATCTAACATATACTGTGAATTAAATGCAGTCCCGAACGAAACAAGCCCCGGAAATGTCATCGACGCGTTCTCCGCGAAATGCGATTTAATTCACTACCCTAAAGACCGTTCAGAATGAATATCGGCAATCCGTAGAGCCATAATTTATTCATTCTGAATCTCCACTCCAACCTCCCACAAATTAGGCACAGCACAAACAATGAAAACAAATATAACGTGCATATAAAATATATAGAACGGACATGCCTGCAAAATGTGAATTAGACTCAGTGATGTTTCTTATGAATGACAACAGTCACGAACTGAGACTTATCTTTTAACCCGTCGTCCGATGCGATCTTCACCAACGGCCTAGACTAGAGGATAGGACTGTTTGCTCCTTGTTGGTAAATAATGTCTTTTCAATCCTATGATCTACTGAGAAGTTGTATTCTTGAATGAAACATTAGGTGAGCTGGCATCGTCCTTCGATCGTTGGCTTGTACACGGAATATTGTGACGTCACTGATTTTTGCATAGTTACACAAGCCACGTCATGTTCGGAATCATGTGACTTGAACGTTTTCTTGTAATCGTAAACAGTCCGTGAAAGTATGTAAACAAGAAAAATTTCTTTCTTCCTTCGTTCCCCAGCAATGGCAACCACTTTGTTGCTGGGCTTTATACGATTCACTTCTTTTATTGTTGTTGCGGCCCCGTCTTCTATTTCAGTGGTCGTTGTGGAAAGCCACCGTTCTCATTGATTCAATAAGCTTCTTAGTTCTGGTCATTTGATTCATTAATTCTTGATCGTGCTATTGTTGGAATAGTTACGCGAATGTGAGTTAATACTTTCTGTCTGTCACAAGGTTTGAACTCAGTATCATAATTGTTGAATTTGTAACTTCAATGAACGTGATAAGTCTCTTCTCGAGTCCACACAATTTTTAATATACATTTCAAACAGTAGACAGTCCATGGAGGTTGATTATGAAAACATTATATATTAGAATTGAATCATACATCATAAATGCTATCCATGCATTATAGTCCTGGTCCAATAATATGCAACACTATAGTCAGAACGTCGTAACTATATGTACGCGCGGTTGGGACATCCAACGGCCGACAATGAGATTAGACGTCTGGCGATATAAAACGAATGTGGACCATAATTTCATCCTTCCTTGACTTTAGTTAAAATTACTAACCTCGATACATTCCTCTCTTCATAAGAATATCGGACTGACCCATGTCCGTACTGCAATAACATATGTGCGGCAATATCATGCCTACCACTGGAAGGATTATAGGACACGTCTTATCCGTTTGACGGTCATCTAAGAAAAGGGTGTGGTAACCTAGTCACGGTGCGTGACATACCAACGCATACACGTCATAATCAATCGTGTGTATCGCGTACACTAACTAACAATTATTTACATTATATTAAACGTAGTCACCTATTAATCTTATGCTGTTAACCTCTAGCAGACCATGCCAATAAAATACCTTAACAGTTGCCCTGATTGCTAAATCAGAGGCACATCTCCAATCCAACCTGCAAGTCTGGAAGGAAGAGCTGGAGAAGAGAGGGATGGTCATAAGCAGCTCTAAAACAAAATCCATGGTGATATCACGAGAAGAAAGAAAACATCAGATTAAGTTAGGAGAACAGGTCCTGGAGCAGGTCGACCACTTTAAATATCTCAGAGCTATTATAGACCGAAAGGGAGGCATCAAAGAAGAGTTGGCCACTCGAAAAGCAGCGGCTGGGAGACTTTTTCAGGCCATAAATCGTGGATTCCTCAGCAAGAAAGAGGTTGGTAAGAAAACGAAGATGGCTGTATACCGCTCCACCTATGTCCCAGTCTTGACATATGGATGCGAGTCGTGGGCAATGACTACAACCCACAAAAGCCAGATCCAAACCTCAGAAATGAGGTATCTGAGGAAAGTGGTTGAAGTAACAAGAAGAGACATGGTCCGTAACAAGAAGAGACATGGTCCGCAACCAGACGATCCGTCAAGGCCTAAAATCCCATTCGCTGCAGACCCAAATAGAACAGTCCCAACTAAGATGGTTTGGCCATGTCTGCAGAATGGGAGAAGATCGGCTACCACGACAAGCATGGGAAACAAAGAGCCAGGGATCCAGACCTCCAGGACGACCCAGAGTCCGCTGGGAGGACAACATTAGACAATCTTTGAAGGACCGAGGACTAGAATGGAACCAGGCCAGGAAGAAGACAGCTGATAGAATGGTCTGGCGCTCTCTCTTCCAAACCTCTACACCTCACGGTAGAAGGGGAACGACTAAGTAAGTAAGTAAGTAAAAAAAGGTGAAGGTTGTCAGACAACAGATTCTACTGTAAAGGGCTGAAGTGTTTGAGAATTCACTACATTAGGTATCAGCTATATGAGATGGGGTGATCAGACCACTTATTCACTGCCTTTGCCTTCCCTAAAATAAGAGCAGAGTCTGATACCCATTTACGGCTGGGTAGACTGGGACATGAATCTGCCAGGTTTCATACCTGGAACCTGGTAACTTTGCTGTGAGAGACTGGCTCTCTAATTACTCTGCCAGTCAGACACTTATTCATATGAACACAATAAATAAATAAGCAGATTATTTTTTGCCATTGACGTCTTTCCCCATGGTCTTCTTTGAATTGTCCCATTAAAAAAAAATAACTTAGTGCTGTTCATTCCCTCCTCTGACATTATTGGTTCATGTTTTTGCCTTCCTTAATTTATTTTTCAGTTTAGATCATCACTGCATGATGTAAAGGTATATAAAGGAGCAGATGTGGCATCAGATCACCATCTTCTGATAGCCAAACTAAAGATGAAACTCAAGAGATATGCAGCAATACATAGCTATAGACAACAGTTTAATGTAGGACATTTAAGAAATCAAGAAATGAGACAAATTTACAGTCACAATATTCAACAAATACCAAGTGCTCCAACAGCTGGAAGATGCAGCGAAAACAGAAGACCACTGGCCGCAGATCAAAACTATATGGAATGAGACGTGAAGAAGTACTGGGAAAAAGAGATTGCCAGAATAACAGAAACCGTCAATAAGATAAAAGACAGAAAATGCAAGAAATCAGATTTAAACAGAAGCAAAACCAGACATTCCAAAGCTCAAGAAGTGTACACAGAAGCAAAGTAAGAAGAAGCATCAAAAGAGACAAGAAGAAATATATTGAAGAGCTGGCAAGAGAGACAGAGGATGCTGCAGCCAAAAAGGAAATATGAGAGACCTGTATAACAGCACAAAGAAGCTAACAGGGAAATACAAGCGAGCAAATGGAATCATCAAAGACAACAATGGAAAACTGCTTAGCAATATACAAGAGCAAATGAAGAGGTGGGCAGAACATTTTGTGGACATTCTCAATAGACCAGCTCCACAAAATTCCCCAGACATCCAGCCAGCAGAAGGAGGGCTGCAAATTAACTGTGAAAGATCAATGAAGGAAGAAATAAAGATAGCCATAAAGCTTCTAAGAGATGGAAAAATGGCAGGTCCAGATGGCATTCCAGCAGACGCCATCAGAGCAGATATTGACACTGCTGCAGAGGTTTTATACAAATTACTTGGTAAAATCTGGGAGAGAGAAGAAATACCAGCAGAATGGAAGGAAGGATATCTGGTTAAGCTGCCTAAGAAGGGAGATTTCCAAGAGTGCACACATTACAGAGAGATTGTGTTATAGTCAGTGCCAGGAAAAATATTAAACAGAATCATCCTTGAGAGATTAAAAGAGCCCATAGACAAACAACAGAGATGAACAAGCAGGTTTTAGGCAAAACAGATCATGTACAGATCAGATAGCCACATTGAGAATAATAGTGGAACAAAACCTAGAATGGAACTCACCTGTTTACATTGGATTTGTGGACTATGAAAAGACAATGTAGACAGAGAATCACTTTGGAAAGACACAGATCGACAACTCGATGTATAGAGCAGATGTAATCTGCACTATTTTGACAGTATGCTAAAAAAATTTCTGTGTACCCGAAAGTGATATAATAAAGAAAGAATGCGATAAAACTGCTGCGAGATACGAAAGCCCACATGGCATTCTAGCAGAGGCCATAAAAGCAGACTTAGACACTTCTTCAAAAGTTTAAATTTGCGTAAATTAAAGTTTAAATTTGTGTAAATTGATTCAGATTACTTGGTAAAGTGTTGGAGAGAGAAGAAATACCAGCAGACTGGAAGGAAATATATCTGGTCAAGTTGCCAAAGAAGGGGGATTTGCAAGAACACATAAATTACAAAAGTATAATGTTATCATCAGTGCCAAAGAAGCATGGAGGCATATCTGGAGTCATCCTTATACGATCACCAGCTATGCACAATGCTATAATATACATCTGTGGAAGTGAACCTGTGTCTGTGAGGTTAATTACATCCTCATTGACTCTTGAAATCATCCACACACTTCCAGGGATTTCCCATGTGGTGAGACTTCTTGAGAACCCAGCATTGCACACTAAGCTTGGAGAAGTCACTTGAGTCCCAAACGTACTTCTTTAGCTTTGACCTGGTTGACTGAATGTAGGTGGATCTCACTATGGACCCAGTGATAGGCAGGGGGAGCTGAGAAGTGGCTGTGTTCAGGACGTGACAATTCCTTGGGAGAACCCAGAACCAGAGCACAGTATTTAGCTTTGCTTAGTTGGAGAGCTCCCTTGGATGGTGGGGAATGCACAGTAAGCCATGAGCTTCTTACTCCTAGCTTGGGACCAGATGTGACAATCCTCTAAATGCAAGCCAAGCTGGAGAAACTGGAGCTCATGACTTCAACTCAACACGTTTCAGAATGGCAGAAACCCACAGGAAAAGTCTAGAGCTACAGTGTAGATAATATCAAGGAGTCTTCAACTTGGTGTTGGCTGCAAAAGAGCCAGAAGCTCAGCAGCCCTAGTTAAACAACAACATCAGTGACAGAGAAAATATTAAACATCATCATTCTTGAGAGATTAACTTAAACAATAGACTAACTCTATTCAGAGAGGGAGGAATTGGCCAACACAGATCCTATACAGACTAAATAGCCATGTATACCAGTGAAACAGAGTTTTGAATTGAATTCATCATATTACATTCAATTTGTGCCCCATTACGTTAGATTAGTGGGTTATGAAAAGGCCACTGACTTTAAAGAAGAGGATCATTTTGGGAACTGATGTTGCATTATGGAGCAACCATTAATTATGTTCAACAGGAGCTTCAGAGCTTGATGAATCACTTCACCCAAGTATGCAAGGACTTTGACCTCACTATAAGTCTAAAGAAAACAAAAGTGCTTACTCAGGATGGGGGTGCTGCACCAGTTATCACTATCGATAACTATGAATTGGCAGTGGTGCACCACTTCATGTACCTGGGGTCTACCATCAATGACAAACTCTCACTGGACACAGAAATTGACAGTCGCATTGGCAAAGCTGCAGCTACCTTTGTCCGTCTCACATCACGTGTTTGGGGAAACTCCAAACTTACAGCAAAGACCAAAGCCGTGGTATTTAATGCCTGCATCACCAGTGCACTTCTATATGGCAGCGAGACATGGACAACCTATGCTAGGCAAGAAAGAAGGCTCAAAACCTTGCATCTACGGCGTCTACGCCACATCCTCAGCATTTCGTGGAAAGATAAAGTGACAGATGTCGAGATGTTGTCATGTGCTGGCCTTCAAAGCATGTATACACTGCTTAGACAATGCAGACTACGCTGGCTTGGCCATGTCCGCCGCATCGAAGATGGTCACATCCTGAAAGATATCTTCTACGGACAACTGGCAGATGGCAAAAGAACAGTTGGGCGACTACAGCTGAGGTTCAAAGATGTGTGCAAGAGAGACATGAGGGCACTGGACATAAATCCAGCAACATGGGAGGATGAAGCTGCCGATCGCACCAAGTGGCGATGCTCTTTACGGCACCACCTCAGATTGGGCAAAAAGAAGCTCACACAACAAGCAGAAGAGAGGAGAAAACGTCGAAAGGTGCACCAGGAAAATAAGCAGCTGATGGCTGTCACCTCAGGGGCGCATCCCATGGTCAATTATGACTGAAGGGGCTATTATTATTATTAATTATGTCCAGCAACCTGATAAGGAAAACATGAGCCAATTGAATGCACGATTCTTTATGAAGAACAACTTACTGAATTCATTGAGATAACTGTCATAACTGCTTTAATTTTAACTTGTGACTTGCACTAGTATTTGTGTCTCTGCAGAGGTATCTGTTGTTGATTTCTGAATATTGTTTATTCAGTTGGTTTACTTCTTTTATTAGTTTCAATGACTTCTTAAAATCCCAGCTTATTCGATCTTCAAGCATAACTTTTCTTGTCTTCACATCCAGGTCAGTAAATGTGTACAGCTTCCCAGGATTGAGGCAGGTCTGTGCCATCAATATTCATCACAAAATTATCGGCTGTGTGAGGTGGCATCCAGAAACAACAGCAGAATCTGTCCGCAGTTCTCCTTGCAAGAATTGGTTGGCCTTTGCTGGCAATGACCGGCAGATTTCTGTTGTTGACCTGCCAAGATTGTTTGGTATGTTCTTTTGCAGATGGCATTTAAAAAAAATAAGTTTTCCCCTGCTCCATTTCACAAATTGATGTCTTAATAAAGTTACACTTTTGCTGTGAAACTGTAGGTATTCTATGCTAACAAACACAACAGTATTTAATGGTAGTGTAAAGGCAGTTCTACTGCATCAAACAGGAGTATGCAGAACTAATGCTACAGCTGTAGAGAACCCATGAACAGTTTGTAACTGCCTTTGCCAGTCTAAACGACATCTGGAAATGTTCCCAGTACAGCACAAACACCGCATTAAGATTATACAAGACTTGCATACTTTCTGTGCAACTGTATGGTGCAGAATGCTGAAAAATAACAGAAAAGGAAAAGTCAAAATTGTCCTCTTTCTACACAAGTTGCCTAAGGAGAATTCTCTCAGTTTTTTTGGCAGAAAACCATCACCAACTTTAAAAAAAAAAAAAAAATAAAGTTTTGCCTCATTTTGGCGAGGCGCGTCCTGTTCAACCTAGTCGGTTATATTAGGGCGCATGTCCAAATATAAAAGACCCTTAGGTCTGAATATAAATCACACAATGAACGAACTTTTTAAATTATCACCAACTGAGACCTGCTTACTCTAAGCAATCAAGACGATACGCTGGAACTGGGTTGGCCATGTCCTCAGAAGAGACCCCAACAGTATCACAAGAGCGGCTGTGCTATGTACCACAGTATGAAGATGAAAGAGGGGCCGTTAAAAAATAACTTGATGGTTTGGTTTGAAGCATCTTCATTGCACATGAACTCCATCAGTGCTCTGATTTCCTCCCTTAGATCACCCAAGGAAGATCTCAGCACAGTGCACAAACTCCATAGCACATGCGAGGATCCCAATGTGTGTATGCAGAAATCACACATTCTATAAATATTTTTGTGGTGGGTAGGTTTTCCTAACTTTTGTAAATTTTGCAGTCTACTCTGTACAATTTCCAACTGCCGTGGAATTTTTAACGTGTGCAACTTGCACACGGGACCTCCTATTTTTTCGCCCTTATCCGAGAAGGCTAGGTATCAAGTCTCACTACCAGTGAGATCAGGGGGGAGTATGACATCATTAGGGCCTACTGGTTCTGAAAACATTTCCATCAAATATATTCCCCGCACTGGGAACTGAACCTGGTACCTTGAGAATTAGAGGCGGATGCCATACCTATTAGCCCCACCGACCCTCAACTTGATGGACAACTGTGAAGGCCAAGATACAAAGCATGAATCTGAGTTGGGGCACTCCACGGAGGATGACCACAGACTGAGCAAAGTGCAGACAGTTTGTTGCTGCCCTAAAGACACTACTAGGCGTGACAGCCGTAAAGGCATTGTGAGTCAGTGGCTAAGAATCCAAGAAGAAGAACAGTTTGCAAAGTTGGATAATTCATCAAATCATCATCATTAGTTCTATTGTCACCAACCCTTCTCATTCCCTGTGAAAGACAGAGCAACCACTGTTGCTTGCACCTGATTTAGTTTGTCTTCTTTAGCTCTGTCTATGAAACTCTGGTTGCATTGCTTTCTTTTTTTTTTTTTTAACCATTTTTATTAAGGCTGTCTTTTGCCTCCTCACTCCCCTCTTCCCCTGTGGATTCCATGGAGTTTAATTCATGTCTGGTTATATTGACTGTTTGTTTATTGAGGTTATATCCTATCCATGTCCCCCTTTCTGTCTGTGATAAAAGAATATAGAATTAACCTAAACAAAGAAAATGCCAAAAAAACCACCAGGCATCATCTTATTATCATCATCATCACTCTTCTCCTTCTCCAGTAGCATAGTTCTTCAACACATTTATGCCAGGTCCTCCAATCCTGTACCGTCTGCTCGAGATCTTCCCATGTCTAATTTATCTCTTTATTTCTTTCACTGATTCTCTTGTCCATGTGTTTTTTCTATCTCCCTCTACCTCTTTTACCCTGGGGGTTCCACAACAAGGACTGTCTTGTAATGCTATCAACAGGTTTCCTCAGTTTGTGTCCTATCCATCACCAGCGTCTTCTTCTCATCTCCTGTCCCAGTGGTACAATATCTGGTTCTTGTCATCAGTTCTTCTTCGTTCACCCTCAGATGTCAACTTGAATAAGTTCAAAGAAAGCAGCGGTCAGCCTGAGGCTGTTGATATCTCCGTAGATTTTCTCCAGGAATGGTACTGGTGATGGCCATATGCGTTTTCTCTGTTCCTCATATGTTGGGCACCTTTGAAGCAGATGTTTGGTAGTCATTTTATCAGTGCCACAGTCACACTCATCAGTAGCTCCTATCTTTAATTTGTTGAGTAGATGGTATCTCGATCTGTTATGACCTGTGCGAAGTCTGAAGATTACCACTTGTTCACTTCTGCTGAGCTGGTAATATGGATCATTTTTTGTGTGGCCTAGATGCTCTTCTTCCCACTTGTGCCTGTATCTGCGCTTGATGAAACTCTTGGCCTCCTCATAAAAGTTATATTTGTGTCAAGTTGAGGAAGCTTTCCCCCTTCCTTTGCCAATCTGTCAGCCTCTTCATTTCCAGGGATGTTGCATCAGTTCCACATTGGTGATTTTGTCATACCATTTCAATCCTTCTGTTCTAAGCAAGCATCTGTTTATGAAATGGTTGCATCTTATGCCTCTCTGTATTCTCATATGTTTGATAATGGCTTATGCTCATGACATTGATTTACCTGTTACGTCATTCTATTTAACAGTTGGTGCAGAAGCAAGCTCATTCAGTCCAGTAACAATAACAGAAGCTTTCTGCCAGCTACCAGGACATCTGACAAAAACCACTGACCTGTGCTGGAGCCCCCATCATGATGGAAGACTTGTCAGCACTGGTTATGATAGAACAGCCATTGTAAGTACCTTCAGTGGAATTTTGTCAATTTCTAAAGATTTATGATTCACTTGTAGGAAAATGTATGTGGTTTATACAAGATTACTTGAAGAAGCTTGTGGTGGCTGAGGCAACACAGATAAGTACACATGTGTAAACTACATCTCCTCACCATTTGCTAGCCCTATCCTAGTTTCCAGGGGCCACTGATTAGACAAGGACAGAATAAGACTACTGCTAATAAGAGTTGACTAATAAAAGGTTGTACATGGGAGGGAACTGTGTCAGCTCATCATGGGAGGGAACTGTGTGAGCTCATCATGGGAGGGAACTGTGTGAGCTCATCATGGGAGGGAACTGTGTGAGCTCATCATGGGAGGGAACTGTGTGAGCTCATCATGTGACATGAATTGCCACAGAAACCATAACTGAAAGAGCTTGTGAATGATGTGGTAACTGGTTTTCACCAGTGTCTTCTTATCCAACACCAACGTCTTCTTGTCAGAGGATTAAACAAGTAAGGAGGGGGAAACCCGAGGTCTGTAAACAGTAAATAAATAATACACAAAGGGTAGATTTCAAGCACTGAGAATTACAGAAGTAGAAGACTAGATAACAGAAGTGATAAGCTTACCAGGAATTGAACCCAATTGATTCCGAATGACACCAGCGCCTAGCTACGGGAGCAAATCATTACTATCCTCTCTGCCAAGTATGCACCACAAAAAATAGTGGACAGAGGTCATTAGCATGATCTCTCCACATAACCCGGATATGTACCTACGGGTGACCCAGACTAATTATAGATGCAATCAGTTCTGCAGTTTTCCCATTTAACAGTATAGGCCACATTATACAAGGCTCCTGTAGCTAGGTGGTGGTGTCGTTTGGAAGATCCTGGGTTCAATTCCCGGTAAGCCTATCACTTCTGTTGTTTTTTCTGTTGCCCAGTCTTCTGCTTCTTTATTTCTCTGAAACATATCTTTGTGTAATATTTATTTATTTACTTGTCAAAAGATTGTTCCACTGGTATTTATGTAGCTCTCACCATCATTTCTATATTGGTGTTCTTGTCATAGCAACTCAATTTTTCTAATATGTGCAAGCTTCCATTAATCAAAGTCTGTATCATTTTCTTTGTCACTTTTGTTGGTGTTTTTTTTATTTTAAATTTTAGATGTTTGCTACTTTCTTTTGTGTAGTATGCCGCTTTCAGCCATTTATCATATACATTGAATGAACTGTTGGTTATATCAGGACGTTTTTCAGTTAGTACATAAATAAACCCCAAACCGATATTAAATTCATGCTGGTATAGACACAAGCATGCTTCTTCTTCTTCTTCGTTCGCCCTGAAAAGGACGGTGGTTGCGTTGTGTCTGTTTACAACGTAGCTGTGATATCTGCACCTTTCGGTCGACACATCCGACTTCTGCACGGCATTTTTTAGGACCGGGTTTGCCTTCCCATTTCGATCCACACTCGCTCAGCCAGCCTGCACAGCTGCAGACTGTTTCCAGGACCACCACGTGGAGGTGGAGTGCGGTCTTGACCAGCTCTGGTTCGCTGGTCCTGACGCAGGCAGTCAAGCTATGAGTCGCTGACTGCGGTCTCTATTGCTGCGTCTTGAGGTCCCAGGCATGCTTCTGAACCACATAACAAACTGAACTATTAACCAAAAAGTAAAAACCCCATCGTGAGGAAAGTACAGAACGTATAATAAACACAATCAAGAAAATATCATGCTTTTGTTCTTGGTGATTCGGAGGTATAACATTGGATTCATTTAACATTTGAGCTGAAGACTCATATTTTTGTGTTGGACTTGATTTCTGCTGTTTCCGTATATTTCCCAATGCAGTGAAGACTCATCTTGCCTATTGTATTCTTTTTTTGATAACATTGTCTGTTTCTCCAACTTGGTTTTTATTGCTGCCAAGAAATGTTAATGAATCCACATCTTGTAGGGATTGTCTCAGCGTGCTATTGTTATTTACATTTATATAAGAATATAAACCAATAAAACGGTATTGAATCAGTTCTACAAATTAACGGTTCACATGAAACAAGGGACGTTTCGGGTTTTACCCTTTGTCAGCCACAGTTACAAACAGGTGACAAGGACAAGAATTACATATAGGTACTACAAAAACATACGATGATGAGAAACATACACCAAATGAGCGATACAAGCAGATGGAAAAAGTAAACAACCACAGTGATGAGCGAAAAAAGAACAATAATAATGCAAGAAAATCGTAAAACCTGAAAGAAATACCGAAACAAGAAAGTAAAAAATCAACGAAATGAAAAAAAGAGAATGAACAAAACTTTGGAACAAGTAAAAGGTCACTTAGCTAGATCCGTAGATGCTTGGAATAGAAAACTGAGGTAGCTTGTCCAAGAAATTGTCTAAGGAAGTGATGTATAAGATAGCAACAATTTAAAAAGATTCAAAAGGATACGAAACGAACCAAAACAAAAACATAAGAAGATAGATCGAAAAAACAACGAATAAAGAAGAATGAAAAAAAAGAGAAAAGCCACCAGAATTTATGCAAAATGATGTTGGACGGTAAATGTTTGCCATGATAGATGTCATTTAAGTGCTCATGAAACCTGTCTGCCAAACGTCTGCCAGTTTCACCAATATAGGTAATGCCACACTTCTTGCAGATGATAGCATAAATCAGGTTTCTGGATTCGGACGTGAAAGACTCTCTGATGACAAATTTTACTTTTGGAAAAGTGACTGTACAAACGGACAGCTCTTACATATACGGCGTTGCGATATGCCACCAAAGGGTATCACGAAACAACTCTCTGGTATCAGGATCAGAGTGGAGAATAGGCAGATGTCGAAACAGAATTCTCTTCACCGCCAGACAGTGAGGATGGAAAGTTAGAACCAGTTTGAGTCTGTCAGATTGGACAGAAGCTTTAGTAGTGAGTGCCATCTGACGAGTGACATGCGTGATGCGATTAAGAGCATCAGATAAAACATGTTCTGGATAAAGACGTCGGCGAAAGAACTTGAGCAATTCTTGAGCTTGCTCATGGAAATCATCGTCATCGTGACATAACCGACGCAAACGAAGAAGCTGAGAAAAGGGAATGGAATTTTTACAACTAAGAGGGTGAGATGAAGTATAAAGAAGGAAACCATGAGCGTCAGAATCCTTATAATAGACAGACGTTTTAAGACTAGTAGGGCTAATAGTCACAGTGATGTCAAGGAAGTTCACTGAAGTCGTAGAAATTTCAGAAGTGAATTTGATGGCAAGATTGAAATTACCAACATAAGCAATAAATCGACGGAGGTCTACCTCAGACATGTCTGTAATGCCAATTCCATCATCAATATAGCGGTGGAAAAACTCAGGTATCGGTCATTCGTAACTTTGAAAGACCAAATATTCAAAGTGGCCCATAAACAGGCAAGCATAACTAGGCCCATCTTAGTACCCATAGCGACGCCATTGATTTGGTTGAAGAGTTGGCTATTAAACTCAAAAGAGTTGAGAATAAGAACCAACTCAGCAAGTCGAAGAAGCGGACTTGTACTTATAGTAAGATCAGTACGCTGGTTGAAAAAAAATTGGAGTGCCTTGAGACCATCAGCATGTGGAATAGAAGTATAAAGGGAACAAACATCTAGGAGGAAAAGACGGTAAGTACGGCCAGGCGTGAATCTGATCGAATCAAAGGTAGTGATAGCTAGAGTAGTGTCCTTCAAATAAGAAGGCAGATTGGCGACTAAAGGCTGGAAAATACTATCAAGGAATTCAGAAATACATTCAGTGGGACAAGAACAGGCTGAAACAATAGGCCTACCAGGGTTAGCAATTTTATGCACCTTAGGAAGCATGTAAAAGGATGGCTTACCTAGACTATCAAAAATATGGAGAGATAAAGCGCCAGAAGGAAGAAGATCATCATGAACAAGGCCACGGATAGTCTTATAAACAGTAAGATTATTCCCGACTGTTGCATCACCAGAACAAGGTGAGTAAAAGGTGGTGTTACCTAGCTGTGTAACTCCTTCATGAATGTATAGGTCCTTACGCCAAACAACCACTGCACCACCTTTGTCTGCCGGCTTGATAACAATATCATCACGGTTTCTAAGGCGTGACAATGCCCGCCATTCAGAAGACGTGAGGTTAGATCGACGGAGACGGCGTAGAGTAAGCTGGTCAATGTCATGTAAAGTATTGGCGATAAATAAATCTAGAGCATGAGAAGCTCCTGGAGCTGGAGTCCAGTCTTGTTTGGGTTTGTCAAAACGATGAAAGATATCATCAGTATCGGAAACCTTGGTAGAATCATTACCATTACGATGGTAATATTTGAGACGCATGCGACGATGGAAGCTGTGAACATCTTGAAGCAGAGAATATTTGTCAAAATTAGAACGAAGAGGAACAAACTTAAGACCTTTGCTCAGGACAAACAATTCATCAGGAGACAGATGCAAATCTGGAGGAATGCAAATAACTTTAGCATGGGTAGAAGACTGAATAGAGGACCCTGAAGGAGGTTGCGGATGGAGGCGGCGCAATTTCTTTTTTTTATGCGTGCTCAAACGAGTATAGAGCTCCCTATTCGTGTCATGGATAATATTGCGAATAAGAGGGAACGCTGCCGGGCACGAAGAAGTCAGTAGACGTAGTTGTTGAGTAAGGTTGGATTTCGAATGTTCAAATTCAGTCAGCTGGCGTTTATGTATAGCAATGACGCACCTCATACGTTGGAAAGAACATTTCTTCTCAACCTGTAAGCGGTACTGGTCAGCAGGATGAGGAAGTCCAGCCGGCAGATGGAAGCTAGAGACAAACCCTTTGGGAATAACCCTAGCACGGAGACAGTTCTTGAGAAAATTAATGTGACATGTACAGCGTGTCTTCTTGTATATAGTAAAGGCTAAGTCACAAGCAGTACGAGATATGTCAGAAGGCATGAGAGAAAATGAATGGGTAATAAAAGAATGAAGAGAAGAAATCAACTGTTTCTGATAAGGCATAATGAACAAATGTAAAAATATGAAACTAGAGAAGCACACAAAATATAGTAATCACGAAACGAAAACAGGGTAGCAGCAATGATAGTAGTATAGTGTAAGTAAATAAATTAAGGGGCTGCTGTAAAACTGGTAAGGAATATAAGTATATAAACCAATAAAACGGTATTGAATCAGTTCTACAAATTAACGGTTCACATGAAACAAGGGACGTTTCGGGTTTTACCCTTCGTCAGCCACAGTTACAAACAAGTGACAAGGACAAGAATTACATATAGGTACTACAAAAACATACGATGATGAGAAACATACACCAAATGAGCGATACAAGCAGATGGAAAAAGTAAACAACCACAGTGATTTATTTACTTATTTATTTACATTTATTCTCATCATCTCAGACTTATCTCTGTATATTTCCACTCCATCGCTGTAACCTCTCGTCAGGTATTCTCACTTTATCTTGCATCTAGTATGTTATGGGACTGACCAGCCAAGTCATCACAAAAATTTAGATCGACATGCCGTTTTGTCAGAGCCCATTGAATTCATTTTCTGTTTGTTGATATTGTTGTTTTTATAATCCAATCCATAGCCAGTAAGAAAAAAAATGGTAACAACAGGTAACCATGTAACACTCCAGGCTTCTGTAAGTTGTCCTTCATGGAGAATTGAACGCTTGATGTCTACATAGGTTTTCTTTATTGAGTTAATGAACTTAAAGGGGACTGCATAATACCTTATAGTTTCTATAGGCTAGAGATTATCTCTCTTAATTGTTAAATGCCTTTTCATAGTCCACAAACCTGATGTAAAGTAGTGAGTTAGTACCATGTTCTGTTCAGCTGTTATGTACAGTGTCACTATATGGTCTATACGAGATATGTTTTGTTGAAAACTTGCTTGTTCTTCTCTCAACTGTTTGTCTACGGTGACTGTGAATCTCTCAAGGATGAACCTGTTTAATATTTTCCCTGGCTCTGATAATATTATTCTTCTATAGTTAGTGCATTCATGCAAATCTCCCTGCTTTGGCAACTTGACCTGATTTCCTTCCTTCAAGTCTTCTGATACTTCTCTCTCCCCCAGACTTCTTCTCTCTCCCCCAGAGTTTACTGAGTAATTTCTATAGTATCTTGCTAGAGGTGCTAATGTCTGCTTTGATGGCATCTGCTGGAAGACTGTCTGGGTCATCAGCGTTCCCATCCTTTAGAAGCTTTATGACGTTCTTTATTTCTTCTGTTCAGTTTTTCTGGTTCCATTATTGTGAAGTAGTAAAGATTTTTATTTTTTCAGAACAAGCTGATTGAAGCAGACTTTAAATTAATTTCATCGTATAGTTGGCAGAAAATGCCAACAATTTTGAATGCAGTGCAAAATATGAATTAAGAGGACTTTAACATTGTTTTTTTTTTTTTTTGTGAGCTTAAATTATTTGCTGCCATTTTCTGACATTTACCAGGTATGGAATGTCAAAACTGGTGAAGGTTTAGCCAGCTACACTGAGCATAATGACCGTCTTCTGACTGTCTTGTGGAGCTACCTTGACCCAGATCTCATTATAACTGGTGCATGTGATGCCACTGTCAGAGTTTGGAGGATCTCGGCACAGTCAAAGGCAGCTATTGATGCCAAAGGCAAGGAAATGCTTTTGATTCCTAGAAATCACTTTGCTTTACCTCAAATGTATTTGAATAAACAATAAACTCTGTACAGGAAACCATCTATTTAATTGACTTTATCAAATCCTGGGATGGTAAGGATGTACATTTGATCTACAGAAGTGTCACTTTGGTTTCATGTTTTCTTTAGTGAATGTACCACAGAATAAATATAATAGTGTTTTAACAGCTGTCAGTCTTCAGAGCAGAGGCAGAGATATTAAAAACTGGCAGAAGTCCCAGTGACAGAGGAAACAACAAAGAGACAAGTACATTTATTCACAGATGCACTGTCAGTGGTTGCAGCACTGAGGAGCCAGATATTCAATGGGGGAAGTAAGATGTAGAGAACTCGACAAACAACCAGCAAGTCATCTTCTTTGGCAGAGAATGTAGAGATTTGTTCAGTGAGAAAGCAGAATTGGAAATTTATCAGCTAATAAATGATCATTCTTGGGAAAATGTCATAGTATATACTGATAGGTCTGTTCTCAGTGGTGAGAAATCAGGATGGGGCTTCTCAGCTAGGGTAAGGGTCAAGGTCATTGCTGAACAGAACATAGCTTACATAACAACAACAACCTCCAGCATGAGCATGGAGATAGAGGCAGCTACTGCAGCCCTGAGGTGACTGTCTGAAACTACATTAGGCAGAGCATTTAATGTGTCGGACTTCCAAGTTCCTGAAGGTCTGAAATAGATGGCTACGACCTGAATGAATAACGTACATTGAGGCCTCAACCCTTCTGGAACTGGTTTGGATCTACTGTCCTGGTCATGGCCATGCAGGAGTATGTTGGTAGTGAGAGAGCTGACAGACTAGCCTTGAAAGCACCCATAGTGTGGACATTGGATATGGATACAGGACACCTAACGATCGCCTGTTACAGAACGACCTGCAAATAGTGAATCAACATGACTCAGACTATTGAAATTTGGCATAGCATAAAACTAGCAGGGATGAAGGTATGAGAGGATGGGTCTGGCATGTATACAGCCAGAGCACAACCAGAAAAATAAGCATTCATTCCCTTCTGCGCTTGCTGAGGGAGACTGGGCACCAGTGGGTTTGCCCATTGTGCAGTGATGTCAAATCTGACCAACAATAACAGTTGTGGGGAGGAGCTGTTGTGAAATGCTGTTGTCATAAATCATTGCAGGATTTCAGTTAAAATGCAGTCTTGACTTAAAACACCAATAGTTATGGCATAACAAAGTCATGTGATGGTATAATGCAGTGGCAGGCAACCCAGGAGTCATGGTGATCTACTTTAAAAACACTGATCTGTCTTAAGATCTACCTTGATGAAATCATGTTTGCAGAGTTAGGTAGAAAATCAGTTTTAGTTTTAGAATGACCTGTTTTAAAATTTCTTGGCAAACATGATGAAAGCCTTGCACCTCTTCCAAATGCTGGTGGGGGAGGGTTAGTCTGAAATTTCCTTTGCTTAAGGCTTTTTAAATGTTTTTCCCCCTTCATTACCTAAAGGTCTACCAAATCATCCCTTGTGGTCTACTGGTAGATCATGAAGGGGGATTTGCAGGAACGCATAAATTCATTCATAACCCTCCACTCCCAAAGGAGCATAGGCCTTCAACAAACACATGCCAAGTCCTCCTGTCACGTGCCATCATCTCAAGTTCTTTCCACGTTCTCCTCATCGTTTTCACCTCTGTTTCCAGCTCTCTTCTCTGTGTGCTTCTTGGTCTACCTCTGCCTCTCTTGCCCTGGGGGGTTCCAGAACAAGGACTGCCTTGTAATGCTATCAACAGGTTTCCTCAGTGTGTGTCCTATCCATCGCCATCGTCTTCTTCTCATCTCTTGTTCCACTGGCACTTGTCTAGTTCTTGTCATCAGTTCCACGTTGGTAACCTTGTCATACCATTTTAATCCCTCTATTCTATGCAAGCACCCATTTATGAAAGTCTGTAGCTTTTTGGTTGTTGTCTTTGTTGTTCTCCATGTCTCAGAGCCAGACAATAGGACTGACTTGACATTTGAGTTGAAGATTCTTATTTTCGTGTTGGATCCAATTTCTCTTGATCTCCATATATTTCCCAATGCAATGAAAGCTCCTCTTGCTTTTTGTATTCTTATTTTGATATCACTGTCTGTCCCTCCAACTTTGTCTATATTACTACCAAGATATGTGTACGATTCTACATCTTGTATTGGTGTTTCTTCAAGTTCAACCCTGTTATCATTACCTGCATTTATTCTCATTATTTTTGTCTTTTCCCTGTGTATTTTCAGACCCAATTGCTGTGACTTCTCATCGAGTGTTTTCAATTTGTCCTGCATCTGATTACGGTTATGGGACAGAAGAGCCAAGTCATCAGCAAAATCCAGATCATCCAACTGCTTAGTCAGAGTCCACTGGATTCCATTTCTGTGTGTTGTCGATGTTCTCGTAACCCAGTCTATTGCTAGTAAGAAAAGAAATGGAGACAAGAGGCATCCCTGTCTCACTCCTGTTCTTATCCCAAACGGTTCTGTAAGCTGTCCTTCATGAAGAACTCTGCATGTCATGTCTTCATATGTTTTCTTTATTAAATTAATGATCTTCAGGGGAACTCCATAATGCCTCATCAATTTCCAAAGTGATTCTCTGTCTACACTGTCAAATGCCTTTTCGTAGTCCACAAATCCGATGTATAGTGGTGAATTCCATTCCAGACTTTGTTCAACTATTATTCTCAAAGTGGCTATCTGGTCTGTACATGATCTGTTTTGTCGAAAACCTGCTTGTTCATCTCTCAGTTTCTTGTCTATGGACTCTTTTAATCTCTCAAGGATAATCCTGTTTAATACTTTTCCTGGCACTGATAGTAACATTATTCCTCTATAATTTGTGCACTCTTGTAAATTTCCCTTCTTAGGCAACTTAACCAGATATCCTTCCTTCCATTCTGCTGGTATCTCTTCCTTTTCCCAGACTTTACCAAGTAATTTATATAACATCTCTGTAGCCGTGTCGATATCTGCTTTGATGGCCTCTGCTGGAATGCCATCAGGTCCAGACGCTTTTCCATCTCTTAGAAGCTTTATGGCTTTCTTTATTTCTTCCTTCGTTGGTCTTTCACCGTTAATTTGTAGCTCTTCATCTGCTGGCTGGATGTCTGGGGGGTTTTGTGGAGCTGGTCTATTGAGAAGGTCCTCAAAATATTCTGTCCACCTCTTCATTTGCTCTTGTATATTCCTGAGCAGTTTTCCATTCTTGTCTTTTATGCGGCAACTTGTTTGCTTGTATTTCCCTGCTAGCTTCTTTGTGCTGTTATACAGTTCTCTCATATTTCCTTTGGCTGCAGCATCTTCTGCCTCTCTTGCCAACTCTTCAATATACTTCCTCTTGTCTCTTTTGATACTTCTTTTTACTTCTTTGTTTGCTTCTGCGTACACTTCTTGAGCCTTGGCTTTGGAACTTCTGGTTTTGCTTGTGTTTAAATTTGCTTTCTTGTTTTTTCTGTCTTTTATCTTATTGATGGTTTCTGTTGTTATCCATGCTATTTGTTGTCGTTACCTTTTCCCCAGTATTTCTTCACATGTCTCATTCCATACAGTTTTGATTTGCTGCCAATATTCTTCTGTATTCTCTACATCTTCCAGCTGTTGGAGCACTTGGAATTTGTTGGATATTGTGACCGAAAATTTGTTTCTTGATTTCTTAGATGTCCTACATTAAATTGTTGTCTATAATTTTGCACTGTTGTATATCTCGAGTTTCATTTTTACTTTGGCTATCAGAAGGTGGTGATCTGATGCCACATCTGCTCCTCTATATATCTTTACATCCTGCAATGATGATCTAAACTTCTTGTTTATGCATACATGATCAATCTGATTTTCTGTTCTATGGTCTGGTGATATCCATGTTGCCTTGTGTATTCTCTTATGTGGAAACATGCTTCCTCCTATAGCCAGTTGATTTGAAGCACAGAAGTTTGAGAATAGTTCCCCATTTTCATTCATTATTCCTAGCCCATGTTTTCCCATGACTTCTTCAAAGCCGGTGTTGACTGTACCTATCTTTGCATTCATGTCACCCATCAAAATTGTGATGTCTCTTCTTTTTACTTTTTCCATAATTTCCTGTAGTCTAGTATAAAATGCTTCTTTCACAGACTCTTCTTTGTCATTAGTTGGTGCATAACATTGGATGACATTTATATTTATTTTCTTTTTAGCTGTTATTATTCTGGGTCCAATGACTTCCCATTCAATGAGTGCTTTCTGTGCTTCTTTAGATAACATAAGAGCTACCCCTTCACTGTGGTGTGAACTTTCGTCTTCATGTCCTGAGGACAGCACCAATTCACCTGTGATGAGTTTCTTCTTGTCTACCCCCTTCCACTTTGTTTCACACAGTCCCAGAACCTCGATTTTATATTCCCTCATTTCTGCTGCTACTTGTGCCACTTTCCCTTGTTCGTTTAATGTCCGAACATTCCAGGTGCCAAATCTGGAAGTTCTCCTAGAAGAAAGAAGGTTAGTCAGTAACACAGACTCCTTTCGGCTTTCTCTGTGTTGCATCATACGCCTCCCTGCGAGAGGGCCATCCCCTGTCTTGGATGGCTGTGTTTTATTTTCCTTAATTGACTTGTAAATGTTTGTTGAAGTTTTTTGTGGTTTAAATTTTTTACAGGATGGGGTAACCAGCCCCATGCCCAACCCTCCTTAGTCGCTTTCTATGACATGCATGGCAAGGAACAGTGTTACTATTCTTTGCTCCCCTTTCGGGCCCCGGTAACACACGTGTGAACGCATAAATTACAAAAGTATAATGTTATCATCAGTGCCAGAGAAGCAAGGAGGCATATCTGGAGTCATCCTTATATGATCACCAGCTATGCACAATGCTATAATATACATATGTGAAAGTGAACCTCTGTCTGTGAGGCTAATTACATCCTCATTGACCCTTGAAATCATCCACACACTTCCAGTTTGTCAACAGTAGGTATAATGCTGCTGGTTGCCATGAAGACGATGACCATATTGTATAATCTTATATTCCGATTCACTTAGGCTTATTCTAGTTTTGAGTTATGAGCTGAACTAAATCCTCATCATTGAATGCTAAAACCTTTGTCACATTAGATTTTTGACTTCTGTAGCCCCCGAGCTTTAGAATTTCAAATTTAGTGTATAAAATTAGTAACACGTTTTACAATGGGTGGGTAATAAAAAAATCGGAAAAAAGGAGATTCATCTTATGAGGACAAAACTTTGTCATCGTAAGACGAATCACCTTTATTCGATTTTTTTTATACCCATCGTACTCCACGTCTTACTGCAATTCCCCTAATCTTCCTCGAAGTAACACATTTTACAACATTTTATAACATTATTTGTAGTAAATCAACATTTTGATAAGATGTGAGAAATCTGATCTAACAAAAGTTGTATCATGCAATGGAAAGTATCTTTGCCAAATGTCGTGTTGACTGATGAATAAATTAAGAAAATAAGTATCATAAAACAGGGTTCTGAGAAATTCATAGTGTTCTTCTTAGAAAAAATACAATTTCTTAATAAAATTCAATTTTTATTGTAAAAAAAAAAAACACTTAGGATGTGATCTAACAATTAATTTTGTCATATTTGATTTCATCATCATCATCAGTTGCCATCTCCACAACGAAGGTTGGCTGTAATGGATCTCCAACGTCTTCTGTCTCTTGTCTTGATGGTGCACTCTGATAGACTCTTTCCTGTCCATCTCTTGATGTTGTCTTCCCACTTATAGCGCTGTCTTCCCCTTGCACGTTTGCCTTCAACTCTCCCTTCTGTTATGGTCTTCTGCAAGGTGTTATGCCTTTTTATGTGGCCAAAGTATTTTAGCTGTCGAACTTTGACCTCCCTCATTAGTTCTCTTTTCATCCCTAGATTTTCTAGGACCTCCTTATTTGTTTTCATCTCTTTCCATGAGATACGCCCCATTCTTCTATATATCCACATTTCAAGAGCCTCAATTCTTTCTTCCAACTGCTTATTTATCATCCATGTTTCTGCACCATACAGAAATGCAGAATATATATAACACTTTATGATTCTCAGTTTTAATTTGTGAGATTAACTGTTTGGATGTCAGTATATGTTTCATGTTGTTGAATGTAGCTTTGGCCATTCCTATTCTCTTCTTGATTTCTGTTTCACATCTGCCATCTTCTGTTATTATATGACCGAGATATACGTAGCTCTTGACTTGTTCCAGGATTTCCCCATTTACGCTTATCTTTAATGTGGGTTTATCGTCTGTTTTGCTAATTATCATAGTTTTTGTTTTCTCAATATTAATGTCGAGTCCATATTCATGACTTATACTGTTCACTTGCTTCACTAGTTCTTGTAACTCCTGTTCGCTTTCAGCTAACAACACAGTATCATCTGCATATCTAAGGTTGTTTATTGACCTTCCACTGATGTTCAGTCCTGGTATTTCCTGTATCTGTTTGAAAATTTTTTCGGTGTATAAATTAAATAGGCAGGGGGACAGCACACAACCTTGTCTGACACCTCTTTTTATGTCTATGTATGGTGAATAATTCCTTCCAGATCTTACTGTGGCAGTTTGCTCCCAATAAAGGTTACTGAGTATTCTTATATCTTTTCCATCAATACCTATGTCTTCGAGGCATTCAATTATTTTCTCATGATGGACTCTGTCAAAAGCCTTCTTATAGTCAATGAAGCACATATACATACTTTTTTGGACCTCTGTATATTTTTCTGCTAATATTCTTAGGCAAAATATTGCCTCTCTTGTTCCACTGTTCCGTCTAAAACCAAACTGTTCTTCCTGGATTTCGCTGTCTACTTTACTTTTTATTCTTTCCTGTATGATTTTGAGCAGTATCTTAATTGCATGACTCATCAGGCTGATTGTTCTGAAGTCTGAACATTCTGTTGCATTTGGTTTTTTGGGCAATGTTATAAAAACTGATGTCTTCATGTCGTGTGGTATATATCCTGTATTGTATACATCGTTGCATATTTCTGTGATTGTATCTATACCAAAGCTCTCCAGAGCTTCTATCATTTCAATTTTTATGTTATCCATGCCTGCTGATTTTCCTTTTTGTGTCATATGAATGGCATTCTCTACTTCTGATCTGAGAATGTTTGGGCCTTCATTAGAACCTGGTGATGGTTTTTTACCTCTGTTGTCCTCGAATAATTCTTTTACGTATTCTGCCCATCTGTTTGATATGTCTTTCTCATCAAGTAATATTACACCATTTTTGTTCTTGATACAGCTTCCTCCTTGTGCAAACCGTGACCGATTTGAGTTATGAGCTGAACTAAATCCTCATCATTGAATGCTAAAACCTTTGTCACATTAGATTTTTGACTTCTGTAGCCCCCGAGCTTTAGAATTTCAAATTTAGTGTATAAAATTAGTAACACGTTTTACAATGGGTGGGTAGTAAAAAAATCGGAAAAAAGGAGATTCATCTTATGAGGACAAAACATTTTTATTTGATTTAGGAGATTATAAATTACACTTTCTAACAAAAAAAAAATTTTTTTTTTCTTTCTCTAACATTTCTATGTTTTTCTGGTCAATTTTAATGCGCTGTTTTTAAATCTGCAAACCGTTTTTCTCTATCAGGTCGGGATCTCTAGAAATACGCAATTGAAGTTTTTTAACAACGCATATAGTATTACAACATCATTCGTACAAGAAGTGTAACAGTTATCTAGCTTGAATTTCTTCGCAGTCGACTTTCGTCGGTGAATGGCATGTGGTACATGGCGATGAAGCATCCAACAATAATCGGCAAGCATGGTCACACTCCACCGTCCTTGATAACGTGACTCCATTACGGCGATATCTTGATGGAATCGTTCTCCATGTTCATCGCTGACTTCGCCAAGGTTGTCAGGGAAAAAGTCAAGATGCGAATCGAGCAAATGGATTTTGAGGGACATGTTACAGACCATAATTCTGTATGCATCTATGCACTGCTTAACAATATGCACATAGTTGACAGATTTGTGATTTCCCAGAAAGTTATCGACGATCGATTTGAATGCCATCCATGCGCGAAGTTCACTACCATGTAACAAGTTCTCGAACTGTTTGTCTGCAATAACTTTCCTAACCTGAGGTCCTACAAAGATACCTTCCTTTATCTTTGCATCGCTAACTTGCGGAAACTTTTCTCGAAGATAAGTGAAAGTTTTGCTTGTTTTATCTAAAGCTTTTACGAAATTCTTCATGAGCCCCAACTTTATATGTAACTGTGGTAAAAATGATGCTGTCTGTGTTAACTAATGGCTCGTGTTTTACATTTTTATGCCCGAGCTGCATACGATCCCTGATAGGCCACACCTTTCTTGCATGATGTTCCTGTCTGTTGCGGCTGTCCCATTCACATAGGAAGCATCACAATTTAGTATACCCAGTCTGCATGTCTGTGAGAATTGCAATGACCTTTAGGTCTCCACAAATCCGCCATTGGTAGTCATTGTACTTTATTTTTGCCAAAAGTATAGCCATATTGTCATAAGTTTCTTTCATATGAACAGAGTAGGCGACTGGAATTGATGAAAATAAATTTCCGTTATGCAATAACACGGCTTTTAGACTAGTCTTGGAAGAGTCGATGAAAAGTCGACATTCGTTGACTATGTGCTCATGACCGAGGTGCACCATTAGACCGTTTACATCTTTGCAATAGCAAATGTCATCATCCATCTCAAAGTATTGAACAAGTTCTCTGTGTCTATGACGAAATTTAGATATCGGAGTATTGGGCGCTAAAAGATTCCATTCTTTGAGTCGCGAACCGAGTAATTTCGCTTGTAATTTTGGTAAGAGCGAGATCACGTATTAGATCTGAAAGTTCTGAATGGTTAATTAAGTGAACACCATCATTCACCGGTATATAATCCGAGTCAGAATTAGTTTCTAAAGCAGGTAAACTATCACTTTCTGATGGTTCATTCACGTCTAATGGATATTGTTCTGGTGGAACTGGGATCGGACACGTGATTTGATCATGAGGCACTGGTTTCGAAACCGATTCAATATTTGGATGGGAGCCGCGCTAGCGTAGTGGTTAGAACACCGCTCTGGCGACCGGGTGATTCAGGATCAAACCCGGGCGACGGCATTTGAGGATTTTTCGTCGACCGGGATTTGGACTGGATTAACTCGAGACCTGGCGAGGACATTTGAAGAAGTGTCGTCGACCAGGGATTGGCGGCTCCTGAGCCGACCCAGCTGTAATGGGTACCTCCGAAATCGGAGAGTATTTGCCTGAATGGCGAGGGACACCTGTCTCTGTACAAGAAAAAAGGGATACTCACGTAAAATCAATGTCAGGTTAGACATAAAATAATAACCTGAGATTTCGCCTCGAGTATTAGCGGGCGTACGAAAAAAAAAAAAAAAAAAAAAAAAAAAAAAAAAAAATATTTGGATAAACAACAGACTTTCTAATTTTAAAAGTGAAACCATGGATATATGTCAAACAGAAGTAACAATCAGTAGCGTGATTTGTCGGTTCACGCCATATTACTGGCACTCCAAAAGGCATCGACTTATGCTTCGGCGATTTTCGTAACCAACCTGCCAATGTATTTGAACAAGTCGAACAAACTGCATTTGGCTTCCAAGATTTATTTGCATCATCAACTTTCGAATCGAAATAAAGTTCATATGCTTTCTTTAGTAATGGTGTAAAGTTTTTCTGGTGAACACGATCAGTAAAATATCCGCACACGTAACAGAACAGATTAGCCGAATTTCTACAACTTCTAGAAGCCATATTTCGCTCAGAATTATTTCAAAATACAGTAACTATTTGAAAAATAGCGTAACATATGTCATGCATCTTTTAGCAGTATAAAAAGTAGAATTATTTTGCATTTTATTAATTTTTAATAAGTTATATAGTAAAAATGAAACGGAGCAAATAACGGTTTCCCAAAAATATATTTTTTCACAAATATCTTAAGAACCCGACGTGATAGAGATAAACGGATTTCAGATTTGAAATCAGCGCAAGAAACTGACCTAAGAACACTTATTCTTATATAAGAAAGAAAAATGTTGTTTGTCAGTGTTATCAGAAAATAGTCCAATCCCAAATAAAAAATTTTTTTTCCCATATTGACACTCCTCCCCATAAGAAACATACAGACCACTTATTCCCCTGCTACTAGGCTTGAGTTCCCATAAAAAGTATACGCAAAATGCTTGTGTGACCGAGAAAATCTGCTGTATTGCATAATTTAAGAATGTAAAAAAAAAAAACGTGCTACACGAAATAGACTGTAAAAAGTAAACACAAATATCAACATTTGCTCAAAGACTATAAAAAATAAACACAAATATCAACCTCTGCTGCTCGGTAGTTGCTCAGATGTAACAGATAAACGTACGAAAAATAACACTGACAAACAACATTTTTCTTTCTTATATAAGAATAAGTGTTCTTAGGTCAGTTTCTTGCGCTGATTTCAAATCTGAAATCCGTTTATCTCTATCACATCGGGTTCTTAAGATATTTGTGAATAAATATATTTTTGGGAAACCGTTATTTGCTCCGTTTCATTTTTACTATATAACTTATTAAAAATTAATAAAATGCAAAATAATTCTACTTTTTATACTGCTAAAAGATGCATGACATATGTTACGCTATTTTTAAAATAGTTACTGTATTTTGAAATAATTCTGAGCGAAATATGGCTTCTAGAAGTTGTAGAAATTCGGCTGATCTGTTCTGTTACGTGTGCAGATATTTTACCGATCGTGTTCATCAGAAAAACTTTACACCATTACTAAAGAAAGCATATGAACTTTATTTCGATTCGAAAGTTGATGATGCAAATAAATCTTGGAAGCCACATGCAGTTTGTTCGACTTGTGCAAATACAACGAATGGCGACTTTTCATCGACTCTTCCAAGACTAGTCTAAAAGCCGTGTTATTGCATAACGGAAATTTATTTTCATCAATTTCAGTCTCCTACTCTGTTCATATGAAAGAAACTTATGACAATATGGCTATACTTTTGGCAAAAATAAAGTACAATGACTACCAATGGCGGATTTGTGGAGACCTAAAGGTCATTGCAATTCTCACGGGCATGCAGACTGGGTATACTAAATTTTGTTGCTTCCTATGTGAATGGGACAGCCGCAACAGACAGGAACATTATGCAAGAAAGGTGTGGCCTATCAGGGATCGTATGCAGCTCGGGCATAAAAATGTAATACACGAGCCATTAGTTAACAAAGACAGCATCATTTTACCACCGTTACATATAAAGTTAGGGCTCATGAAGAATTTCGTAAAAGCGTTAGATAAAACGAGCAAAGCTTTCACTTATCTTCGAGAAAAGTTTCCGCAAGTTAGCGATGCAAAGACAAAGGAAGGTATCTTTGTAGGACCTCAGATTAGGAAAGTTATTGCAGACAAACAATTCGAGAACTTGTTACATGGTAGTGAACTTCGCGCATGGATGGCATTCAAATCGATCGTCGATAACTTTCTGGGAAATCACAAATCTGTCGACTATGAGCATACTGTTAAGCAGTGCATAGATGCATACAGAATTATGGGCTGTAACACGTCCCTCAAAATCTATTTGCTCGATTCGCATCTTGACTTTTCCCCTGACAACCTTGGCGAAGTCAGCGATGAACATGGAGAACGATTCCATCAAGATATCGCCGTAATGGAGTCACGTTATCAAGGACGGTGGAGTGTGACCATGCTTGCCGATTATTGTTGGATGCTTCATCGCGATGTACCACATGCCATTCACCGACGAAAGTCGACTGCAGAGAAATTCAAGCCTACATAACTGTTATACTTCTTGTACGAATGATGTTGTAATACTGTATGCGTTGTTAAAAAACTTCAATTGCGTATTTCTAGAGATCCCGACCTGATAGAGAAAAACGGTTTGCAGATTTAAAAACAGCGCATTAAAATTGACCAGAAAAACATAGAAATGTTAAAGAAAGAAAAAAAAAATTTTTTTTGTTAGCCAGTGTAATAATCCATCTGCCAATAACATGGACGTCAGAATAAAAGGATGGCAGCGGTGAACAGAATATTTCTTCTTCTTTGTACACTCTCATACATCATCTTGAATATGTTCAAAGAAAGCAGTAGTCAGCTTGAGGCTATTTATTTCTCCATAGTGCTTTTCCAGGAATGGTACTGGTGATGGCCACAAGTGCTTTCTCTGTTCCTCATATGTGGGACATCTTTGAAGTAGATGGTCGGCAGTCATTTTATCGGTGGCGTTGTCACACTCATCGGTAGTTCCTATCTTTAGCTTTTTGAACAGAATACATTAGTTCTGAGTTGTTTTTTTCTGGTGTTGGATATTTTTTATTATGGCTTGTGCTTTTCAGGTTGCTGAAGATTTGTGTTTTTACTTTAATTTTTGCTTTTTTAATTTTAGTTGGAGTTTTACTTTGTTTTGGCGAGTTACGCTTTGTGCAACTTAGACACAATGTCTGGCGGTTATGATATGGCACATGTCCAAAAATAAAAGACGTCTGCTGTTATTGTGTTTCTCACGTCTCTCTGACAGAACGTAAAAAGAAAAGGAAAAAAACCAGTAATGCTTCGATTGTTGCACGTTCTGCTGAGAAACAACAAGGTGGGAAAACTGCATCAGAGCAAGACATTACGGAGCTGCAGGACTTGCTGATGGCCAAGCGGGAACAGTTGCTGTTAAAGGTAAACCTTTTATTTGTGCAGGTTTGGTATCTTCATTACCCTGCAGCTTCTCCATCCCTGCTAGACCTCCTGTCCTGTGCCATCTGGCCAAAATCTTTCTATATCTTCTTTATCTCTTTCACTTCTGTCACCATTTGTCTTCACCATTTGTTTATTTGTCTCCCACTACCTCTCTTACCCTGGGGATTCCAGAACAAGGACTGCCTTGTAATGCTGTCAACAGGTTTCCTCATTCTATCCAGCGCCAACATCTTCTGATATCCACTGGACCAGGCCTGTTCCACTTGACTGTGTCTGGTTCTTGTTATTAGTTCCACATTGGTGATCTTGTCATACCATTTCAATCTTTCCGTACTGTTCAAAGACCCATTTATGAATGTAACTTCTTGGGAAAGCAGAACTGGAAATTAGTCAACTGATACGTGATCATGCCGGGGATAATGATGCCATTGTGTATACAGATAGGTCTGTGTGTGATCCGTGGCGAGAAATCAGGTTGGGGCTTCTCTGCTAGGGTAAAGGGCAGAATCGTTGCCGAACATAGCGGGGCTTACAAGCTAACAACTTCCAGCATGAGAATGCAGGTAGAGACATCTACTGCAGCCTTAAGGTGGCCAACTGAAACTTCATTAACAAAGGCAGTCATTATGTCAGACTCTCAATCCGTGCTTCGAAAGGTTAAAATGGTTGCCTACTGCATGAATGGAAAACATTCATAGAAGCTTCAAATCTGCAGGAACTGGTGGGGTTCTACTGTCCTGGTCATGCAGGTGTACGCGGTAATAAGAGAGCTGATAGACTAGCATCAAGAGCACCCACCATAGGGTCACTGTATATGGATAAGGGAGATATACTGAGAACAATTAATGATCGCATGTTAGACACTGCAGTAGACGAATCTTCATGGTTAAGACAGTAGGAATTTGTACCAAACGTAAGGCTAGCAGAGATGGACGAATGAGAGGATGCATCCGTCGTGTACACAACTAGTGAGCTACAGGAACAGTTAGCATTCACATTCTTTGGCATATACTGAGGGAGACGTATCAGAAGGCATAATTTGTTACAAACCAAAATGAAGATAAAGATTGAAGGAAAATGACCAGGAGGAATAAAAGTGGGAAGCAAGTGTCAAGAAAAAGCTAGGAAGATTTCTAAGCAAGAGCCACCAAGGCACCATTCAGTCCTAGAATTTTTTTTCAACTCAGAGATAGCAGTCATGACTAATCAGACTACAGCACAGCTATAAAAGGTAAAGGTAGGCTCATAGCAGATACTGCCGTAGGGGAGTGAAGTGTTAGAGATTTCACTCTACCAGGTCCAGCTTCGACAGGTGGGGTGACCAGCTCCCTTCCTCGCCACCTTTTCCTTCCCTAACTCAGGTGCAAAAACCTTTTGAAAATAGTCTTGGGAAATACAAGTGACCTTATCACAAGTGACCTTATCAGAGATTAGTGGCAGGTGAAATGTAAGAGCTAGAGTGTACATCAGTACAGTTTTATTTGTGAGAACTATTAAGCTTAAGCCTGAGATGCATTAGCTGAAGTCTAGATTAGTTCCAGTCTGAAATTGATCACCTGGAGACTGTGATGGATTAGCTGTAGTCTGAGCTTGATTACCTGAAGCCTGAGGGTAGATTAGTTTCAGTCTGAAATTGCCTGATTTAGATTTGTTCCAGACTGAGATGATTAGCTGAAGCCTGAGATAGATTAGTTCCAGTCCAAGATGGATTATCCCAAGTTAGAGATATACAAGATCCATTTTGAGATTGATTTAGTTCACAGTGAAACTTATTTGGTCTATTCTGAGTTTGATTAGGTCCAGCATGAGATTTATCAGGTTCCATAAATGATTTACTAGGTCCAGCCTCAGACTGATTTGGTCCACCATGAGATTGGTTAGGTCCAGCCTGAAATTCATTAGGTCCAGCCTGAGATTGATTAGGTCCAGCCTGAGACGAATTAGGTCCAGCCTGAGATTGATTTGGTCCAACCTGAAGCCAATTAGGTCCAGCCTGAGATGTATTAGGTCCAGCCTGAGATGTATTAGGTCCAGCCTGAGATGTATTAGGTCCAGCCTGAGATGTATTATGTTCAGCCTGAGATTGATTAGGTCCAGCCTGAGATTGATTTGGTCCAGCCTGAGATTGATTAGGTCCAGCCTGAGATTGATTAGATCCAGCCTGAGATTGATTAGGTCCAGCCTGAGATTGATTAGGTCCAGCCTGAGATTGATTTAGTCCAGCCTGAGATTAATTAGTTCCAGCCTGAGATGTGTTAGGTCCAGCCTGAAATTGAAAATGGTCCAGTCAGAGATGTGTTAGGTCCAGCCTGAGATTGATTAGGTCCAGCCTGAGATGTGTTAGGTCCAGCCTGAGATTGAAAATGGTCCAGTCTAAGATTGATTAGGTCCAGCCAGAGACTGGTTAGATTTAGACAGATCTATCATCATATTGATCAAGTTCAGCCTGGAATAGATTGTGGCCGTTACAGCGGATGATGTTAGTGTTGATGGTACTTGTCGTATAGTGGGACTCGTCTCACTACCCGACAGTAGGCAGCTAGGTGTTGATGATGCTATGTTAAAACCAATCTTGACGATATAACATCACACAACATACAGATGATGGGATGGAGAACATCTGGTGAAAAGTACTGACCTCAAACAGCGGTGAACAACAAAGATGATGTTTATTTACAGCTAGTCATCAAATCCGCTGAAATCATAATTCATGCAAAAGGCAAAGTCTGACAGAACAAACCTCCATGTAATCTGGTTGGATCTAGCAAATGCGTATGGATTCGTTCCACACCAGATGTTGTGGCAGGCCCTAGAAATGTATCATGTTCCACATGAGATTACAGCAATACTGAAGCTGTATTTTACAGGGTTTTCTGTCAGATTTTCAACCAGAGAGTACACAACGAAGTGGATTGGCATTGAAGTTGAAATTGCGATGGGATGTACCATCTCTCCGATACTATTCGTTATGGCTATGCAGGTAATCCTCAATGCGGCTGAAGGAATGGCTATAGGTCCAAAGCTCGTAGGAATGTGTCACATGCCACTGCTCAAAGCATTCATGGATGACACAACAATTCTGACATCAGATGAACATCAGGCCCAGAGGATGTTAGCACGCCTGGATGATCTAGTCAGCTGGTGCAGAATGAGCTTCAAACCCAAGAAGTCGAGAAGCCTATCAGTCAGGAAAGGGAAGATAGCAGAGGTCATATTCTTGGTTTCTAACCAAAGAATCCCTACTGTCATTGAGGAACCTGTTAAAAGTCTTGGCAGGGTGTACGATGCCTCATTAAAAGACTCGAAGGCAGTGCAACAGACAATAGAAATGGCAGGCAGAAGGCTACAGATCATAGACCAAAGCAGACTCCTAGGAAAATTCAAACTGTGGTGCCTCCAGTTCATGTTGATACCTAAGTTGCTGTGGCCACTGCTTATATATGAAATAAGCACAAGTACAGTGGAAGCTATAGAGCAGAAGGTCAACAAGTTCATGAGGAAATGGCTAGGGGTACCACCAGGTCTGTCAGATGTAGCACTGTACTGCAAAAAGTCAAAACTTCTGCTTCCTTTCAAGTCAGTTGTTGAAGAGTACAAAGTTGGAAAGGCAAGGCTTGCAATGATGCTACGCGAGTCAGCAGATGATGTGGTTAAGTCCATTCAGCCCACACTGAAAACAGGAAGGAAGTGGAGAGTGGAAGAAGCTGTTGATGCTGCCCAAGAGTCGCTCAAACTGAGGGAGGTAATCAGATACACACAAATGAATAAACGGGGATTTGATCATGGAGACATCCGCTGGTGGTCCAAGGCATCAAGCAGGGAGTGTAGAGACATGGTAGTTCAGGAGATACGAGGAGCTGAGAATGATAAGAGGTTGCAAAAAGCAGTGCAGCAGGCCCAACAAGGCCAATGGACTACATGGGAAGGAGCCCTGCAAAGGTCCTTGACATGGAATGATATATGGCATATGGCACCTCTTAGGCTCAGCTTCGTTGTTAGATCAATGTATGACCTCCTGCCATCGGCCACAAACCTTGTGAGATGGGGAAAGTCAGATGATGAGCAGTGCCCCCTGTGCCATGGGAGGCAGACACTTGAACACGTGCTCTCAGCTTGCAAGGTGTCATTAGGGCAAAGGCGATACACATGGCGCCACAACAAAGTGCTAAATGAGCTGGCTGCAACAATAGATCTGGCAAGGATGAAGGCGAATAGCAATGTCAGGCCAAACACCGCAAACACATACTTTCTGAGGGCAGGAAAGTCAGCACACCCAAAACCGAGTAAATCAGGTAGCAGTGTACCATCTCTCCTTGACTGTGCAAATGACTGGGAGATGGCGGACAAGGGGCATATCCAGAGAGTATCAGGAAATCTCGAAGACGGCCGGATATAGTGCTGCATTCTTCATCATCGCACCAGATTATATTGATTGAACTGACCGTGCCATTTGAATCCAGATTGGAAGAGCAACATTTGTTCAAAGCGGCCAAGTGTAGTGATCTGGCCGCAGATCTGAGACACGATGGGTTCACTGCAAGGGTCATGGCTGTTGAGGTGGGTGCAAGAGGGCTCATGGCTGCATCAGTGTATGATTTATTGAAACTGTTGGGGCTGAGGGGACAGTCGAGAACAAGGGCACTGAAGAGGCTTAGTGAAACTGCGGAAAAGGCATCATGCTGGCTGTGGAACAACCACAATGGGCTATGGAACTCGGGACAGTAAACTCTGCGGTACAGGAAACATCAGGAATTTGTCTAAGTCCACAATACATTGAGAGTTTTTCGTTGTGCTGGTGAAAGGGCTGTGACTGACAGGCAACACGTGGCGTATATTATAAGAGGTGTTGGGCACAGAATTACAGTTGCTAGTGCGCAGTGGCTAGCCTCGTCGGCTTCGTGCAGGTGTGTTAGTGTCTGTCCCTAGTTATGGTGTGCGGCGGAACGAACGGAATAATTTGTCTTCTCTTTGGTTACTTTCACAGTTGCCTCCACGGCTGGCGGAGTTGTAGAATTTAAAGTTGCTACCAAAGTGAAATGGGTTCATTTTCGATACAAGACAACAAGAGGCTGAGACACTTGGGAGTCATGACCCAAGTGGGCCCGCCCCCCTTAGAGTGTAGAGGAGTAAAGGGCCGAAACACTTGTTCGACAGGGGGACCCTTCTGATGATCAGATTGCCTCCTGTTGTATAGCTCTGTATAGAGTTTCCTATCATATCAAATCCGCTGAAATCATAATTCATGCCCAACCTTCCATCGAGGCCGGCCATCTCATAATACATAAAATGTTCATAGGCAACTTTTGAAATAAATCTTCTCTCGCTTCATCATTTTTTTCTTCTCTTATGATCTAACGCAGTCTCTAAGATTTCTAGCTCATTTACTGTTCTGTTTTTCTGGTTTTCTTAACCCTTGATAAGGCACGTAGGTCTGGTGGAACTAGTTGAGGTATCTTTCTATATAAGACTGGTCTAACTACCAGGGTTGTTTATTTATATCACTAGTCATTTGTTCCACGCTGCCCCTAGCTACTGTCTATTGTCTCTGCATCTAACACAACATACCTGTTCGTCTTGTAGTCTTGACAACTTTGTTAACACAGTCTTGAACTGGCAACATTGTCTTTCTTGTCTTTATCTATCATCTATTAAAGGTGGTGTTTGAGAGTCTTGTTGGTTCGGCAAAATAATTTGATACAATACTGTGACCACAGCAACCAACCACCTTCAGTGGCTTTTTTGCCAGAATATGAACCATCAAAACATTGCTCGCCACTACACAATCTTAATACATAGCAAACTTGCTATCCTACGCTAAGCGCGTTTCAAAATCAGAAAGACCTAATCTT
This sequence comes from Oreohelix idahoensis, assembly GCA_024509875.1. Classification (NCBI taxonomy): domain Eukaryota; kingdom Metazoa; phylum Mollusca; class Gastropoda; order Stylommatophora; family Oreohelicidae; genus Oreohelix; species Oreohelix idahoensis. The sequence goes on from JAMPIV010015693.1 coordinate 446,978, forward strand.
TCTCCCCGTTCTCTGCTAAAATGTTTTCACCCTTGCAACACTTTCTCGTGCGTGTTTATTTTTGATCGCTCACCAAAACCTTTCAAGGGACGTAATTTAAAGTCATCCCCCTTTGCTGATTAGACTCAAAACCCATACAATCTTCTTTAATCTCACTACCAAAACATTACCATGCAAATCAGTCACACCATATTTTGGAACTCGCAAGAAATACCAAACCAAAACACCAAGCTACATCTCCCAAAAGGGGACCAACGGGGTTACCTCCCTTCCCTCAAAACACTCCTCTGCTCATTTCACTTCCCCCCAACAAAGACACACAGTCTATTAACAACTCTATTTAACTCTCTTAAACCACCTCTCTGTACTCTCTTTCATTCTCAAAGCCCCAAGCCACTGGTCACAAGATTAATCTAGGTCAGTTCCAGCTTGGAGATATTTTTTGCTCCAATATGAGATTGATTAACACCAGTCTGAGATAGATGAGTTCCAGCCTGGGGTAGATTTGTTTAAACCTGAGATTAATTAACCTTTCAGCAGTTTATAACATCGTGGGCCAATTCTTTGCCACCCAGTATTTAGCTGCACCATCCTTACACAGTGACTTGTGCCCAATAACGAGCTTTGTCATTCACACAAGTAACTAATACTGAGTATTGGACCACACTACCCACACATTTGGCTAATCTTACGCAGTTTCACTGAAGACGATAGAACATTTCTGTAATGTTGATCATTTGATAGACATTTTTTGTCTCCAACCAGATGCAGTCAGAGTCAGATGCCACTGAAAAGTCTGCTCCTGAAAATTATGTTCCTGATGTACCAGACAGTGGTAAGTAGAAGTTTAAATTATTTTAACAGGTTTTACTACTTACTTACTTAGATGTTCCTCTTCTACCATGAGGGGTAGAGGTTTGTAAGAGAGAGCACCATACTATTCTATCGGCTGTCTTCCTCCTGGCCTGGTTCCATTCTAGTCCTCGATCCTTCAAAGATTGTCTAATGCTGTCCTCCCAGCGGACTTTGGGTCGTCCTGGAGGTCTGGATCCCTGGCTCTTAGTTTCCCATGCTTGCCTTTGTAGCCGATCTTCTCCCATTCTGCAGGCATGGTCAAACCATCTCAGTTGGGACTGTTCTACTTGGGTCTGCAGGGGTTGGGTTTTTAGGCCTTGATGTATCGTCTGGTTGTGGACCATGTCTCTTCAACCACCTTCCTCAGATACCTCATTTCTGAGGTTTGGATCTGGCTTTTGTGGGTTGTAGTCATTGCCCATGACTCGCATCCATATATCAAGACTGGGACATAGGTGGAGCGGTACACAGCCATCTTCGTCTTCTTACCAACTTTTCTTTTGCTGAGGAATCCTCGATTTATGGCTTGAAAAAGTCTCCCAGCTGCTGCTCTTCGGGTAGCCAACTCTTCTTTGATGCCTCCCTTCCGGTCTGTGACAGCTCCAAGGTATTTAAAGTGGTCGACCTGCTCCAGGACCTGTTCTCCTAGCTTAATCTGATGTCTTCTTTCCTCTCGTGATATCACCATGGTTTTTGTTTTCAAGCTGCTTATGATCATCCCTCTCTTCTCCAGCTCTTCCTTCCAGACTTGCAGGTTGGATTGGAGATGTGCCTCTGATTTTTAAAAGGTTTTACAGGTCTATAACGTTTCATCTGAACATGTAAACACTGAAATATTATGAAAATCAAAAGTTTCATTGGGCTACTTTTTTATTACAATTTGGACAATTCCTGATTATTGTGGGTGACTTTGGGCTATTTTAAAACACATTTTTGGCAACTTGGCCTATTTGTGCTACTTTTGAGCTCATTATGGGTGACTGCATTGTTGATGACTTTTTGGGTAACATCTGAAATTGAAAAATCCAGTTTTCGAAGCAAAGCTGTCCCTGGAGTTTTGATTAAAAGGATTCAGACCATTAATTATTATTTCATTTGCTGCTGTTTCCTCCGTTGTTGTAAAACTGATGTTGATGACGATGTTGTCTTTGTCGTTGCTGTTGATGTTGTCTTTGTCATTGATGTTGTTGCTACTGGTTTTTTTTTTGCTTTGTGCTGCTGCTGTTGAGTATGGAAAAAAATTTTAAGCACATGTATTGAACAACAGATGTGAGCAAACACAAGTGAGAAAACTGAACATGGCTGGCTCACACAAAAAAAGTACATACCAGGAATATTAGTATGCTCCAAAATTTGATTAAAGAAATGAGAGAAACTAGTAATCTTTTATTATTCTTGCCTCACCCTCCCACCCTCAATTTGCCTACGTTGCTGATGTTTTAATGCTGTTCTTGCGAATTTTGATGTGAATGTGATTACTTGAGAGAGATGGATGTGAATCTGACTATTTGAGAGCAAATAACGAAGGCAAATGTGTCTGAGCAAAAAGCTGCAAAAGTCAACATTAGAGATAAAATGAGAAAGGTGTATAGTTAGTTCTTGACTTATGACAAGGTTCCATTCTGATGACTCCATCGTAAGCCGATGTGGCCGTATATCAAATCACCCCTTAAATGTATTGACTAATTCCTTAATTCCAAGTGCAGTATTCCATCATATCATCATTTGTTAAAGTCATACACTGTACAATAAATAAAAGGGTTGAAATAAAGGATTTTATGACACTGCAATGCATTTTACTATACTAAAAATGCATGGAGGCATATCTGGAGTCATCTTTTTATGACCACCAGCCTTGCACAATGCTACAATATACATATGTGGAAGTGAACCTCTCTGTCTGTGAGGCTAATTACACCATCATTGACTCTTGAAATCAACCACACACTTTCAGGGATTACCTCTGTGGTGAAACATGTCATGAACTCAGCATTGCACACTAAGCTTGGAGAAGTTACTTGAGCCCCAGACGTAACTCTGGCTTTTACCTGGTTGCCTGCATGCAGGAGGATCTCACTATAGACCCAGTGATAGGCAGAAGGAGCTGATAAGTGGCTCTGTACAGGACGTGACAATTCCATAGGAGAACCCAGAACCAAAGCACAGTATATTAGCTCTTCATAGTTGAAGAGCCCCCTTGGATGGCGGGGGAATGCACAGAATGTCACACGCTCCTTACTCCTAGCTTGGGACCAGATGTGACGATCCTTTAAATGCAAGCCAAGCTGGAGAAACTGGAGCTCGAGACTTCAACTCAACACGTTTCGTAATGGCTAGATCTAGATCTACAGTGTAGATAATACCAAGGAGTCTTCAACTTGGTATTGGCTGCAAAAGAGTGAAAAGCTCAGCATCCCTAGTTAAACAACAACAACTGTACTAAAAAGCTTACAAAAATACTGTTTACAAATTTACTGTAAACAAATGCAAGTACAAAATGTGGTACACAACAGTCACAGTCACAAATTAAGAATAGTCTGTTACAAGTCTGTATATAAACACACACACAAATTAAGAATAGTCTGTTACAGTCTGTACATAAACACACACACAAATTAAGAATAGTCTGTTACAGTCTGTACATAAACACACACACAAATTAAGTGTAGCGAGATTTGGTAAACACTTGCTTGGTTGTAGCGCGACACGCCCACGCGACACCCACACACACCAGCGCAAGGTCAGCGCTGCGGTCTTTCTTTGAAGTTGGTAGACAGCGGAAATGTGACTTACGGTTAAAAGCCATACAGTATTACTGAAGAATGAGGAAATAGCTATATAGGAATGTATGGCCGACTTTAAAAGTTTGCATTTACTGGACATTAAATTATTCACTACAGGAGAACGCATGGTTGGAATAATATTAAATAAATATAACTCAACAAAGGAGATAGGCTAGGAATTATATCCAAAAGGATATTATTCAAATATAAATAGTTTTAAAGATAATTAATATTTTTCACCTTCATCACATCGGCTAAAAGTTAGCTAATAATCTTTAAAAATTTATTACACTAACAAGCCTCAACGGAATTGTATAAAACTTATATGTAATGAAAGCCCCATATGGGGAAAAGGAAATGATATATAGGAAGGAAGGAAGGAGATAAGTGTGTGAGTGACAGAAGAGAAAAACGAGTACAGGAAAAGCACAGATTGTTTCAAATAGCTTCAAAACAGGAGATGAAACTAAAATCTTTTGGGGAATTTGGGAACTGCTTTCTCGTACGCGCGAGAGACTGAAATATAAGGACAGAGCGGCGCATTGTAAATCACACACCAAATCCAGAAGCCAGAGTGAGAAACTGGAGGACAGCCTCTGCAAGAAAAGTTCTATTTTCACGCTGCATGCAGGGCAGATTAAGTTAAGCCAATACAGTCTCACCGTGAGCTTATTAATCCTAAGAGGGTATGTAAGTTTATTAAAAATATATGTATTACTAATATCATTTTATTTCAGATTTTATTTCTGATTGATTGTAGCAGATATAATAAAAAAGGGAATGACGCTAACCAGAGATAACCTTCACCGGCATTGTCAGGAAGCATAACCATTAATTGGTTAGCCAAATATATTATGGCTAATTCTTGCCTGGAAGCTTACGACATACCAGCAAGTACATAAGTGACTTGACATCCATAAGTGGAAGGCAAAGGTTATATCGTACCCATGTATCATAACATGTGATTTATTCATGTATATTGTTAATTCTGCACCTTATACATTATCTTATCATGCTATCTCTGTAATATACTACCATGATTCATTCATTTACATACAAACACTGAAGACATGGTCGCATCATGAACAGCAGAGGGTGGTGAGATTGTTAGAACAATGGCCACCTATTACTTCTTGTTCCAGGTTTTTATGATCAATGTTTATGATCATTCCTGATCGAGAAACTAAAGACTTGAAGAAGTTGATCCAGCTCACTGAAGCCTAGAGGTCAACCAAACTTCAACACCTTAGTCCCCCGTAGTTATAGGGCGGGCTGAAGGAAAGTCTTCCGTACTCCAGTGTGTCGGAGGAACCTCGAGCAGACGTGGATAAAGTTGAGTTTATATATTTCCATCCAACAAATCCTGTGAGCAGTTCTAAAACGACTTTCTAATGATGAAAACTAGATGGCAAGAGATAATGTGACAAACTTGTTTTATAAATTCAGTGGAAGATAAATCCAAGACTTTTTCTATTAGTTATTTTAATTTGTAACTGTAAATAATCATACATTTTACCATCTTCCAACACCCATTTATCATTACAAGAATATATAGATGTACATAATAAATTGGATAATTGTACTCATTTGACTTGTTAAATTTTTAACTGTTAAATTTTGAGTTACTTTTTCTAATTTAATTATAATATCACATAGGGTTACGATAGCGAAGTAGCATCTTATACTTCTGAAGCCTAAATCTATTGTCCAGCTCAGAGTATTCACAGCTGTAACTCACTTGTGATACCAGTGTACTTCTCGGGCACTGGAACTTCATACTTTCTGGAGAGAGATTCTACTTCTGCTCTACCACTACTATCATACTAGGAAAAAATTTCGCTACATTGGGGGCTCTTTCGCGGGATATTATTTTGTATCCTGGGCCACTATCTATGTATTCTTCTATCTTGAGCCACAAATAGTTTGTAAAAATAAATTTTTTTTTTGGAAAAAATTCTAAAAACTTAGAAATTTGTTTGTAATAGTAGTACCATTGAGTACGAAGTAAATAGGAAACGCTCACAAGGTTTTAAGGATTTGTCTTGTTCAAAGTAATTAATTGATTTTAATTAAGTTAGTTGGTTAGTGAAGATAAAATTATATACCCTCTGGTAAGTAAGCATCATGGCTGAATTGGTGAAGTTTAGAGCTGCGATTATGCAGGAAGGAAAAGACTTGGGTATGACAGGAGATGCTCTAATTCGATATATCACAACTGAAGTGGATAAATATTTAGATAGAGAGACCAAAAGAATGGAAGTTGAGGCTGAAGCTAAGAAATTAGAGGCAGAAAGAGAGACTAAAAGAATGGAAGTTGAGACTGAAGCTAAGAAATTAGAAGCAGAGAGAGAAGCCAAAAGACTGGAAAGAGAAGAAAAGAGACTAATTTTGGAAGCTGAAGAAAGAAGGTTACAAAGAGCGCATGAGTTAAGTTTAAAGGAACTTGAACTCCAGGGAGCAGCTAGCAATCATGGTGCTAGCTCACCTCACTCTGAGAGTAGCTCCAACCATAGCGCGGCAAATGGAGCCATGAGTTTCCACCTGGATCCATTTATTGAAAAAGAGGACGCCATTGAGTCGTACCTGGATAGATATGAGAGACTGGCCTCTACCTATGGATTGGAAAAGGAAAAATGGAGCCTTAAGCTATCTCAGGGGTTGAGGGGAGTTTCATACGATGTTTATTTAAAACTCTCAAAAGAAGACCAGGAAGATTATGAAATCTTAAAACAAGCTTTACTGGTCAGGTACGAAAAGAATTCTGAATCTTATAGAAAGAGATTCCGAACTGCTAAGCTACTTCCAGGAGAAAACTATCACCAGTTTTCTGCCAGATTGGAAACTTATCTGACAAAATGGATTAGCTTAGGAAAGTGTCAAGATATAAAAGAAATGGTCATGATGGAGCAACTGAGAGAATCCATGCCTCAAGAAATGAGAAAATTTCTTATGGAACAAGGAGCTGAGAGATTGGAAGATATTTTAACCATGGCTGAAAGATATCAAGCAGCTCAGTCAGAAGTATCAGGAAATAAGAAGAAGCAGGGTGAGAACTTCAAACCTTCACAAAACTTTACCAACTATGAACACAGGGACAATTCCAACAAGAACAAACACAGAACTGATTATAAAGACAAAAACCCTCTAGGATCAGAAAAGAAACCTCCAAGAAAGGAAGGAAAGTGGTGTAAATCTTGCCAAATGAGTAACCACAATACTGCGGAATGCAGACGGAAAAACCCTCCTCATCACGCTGCATGCCTTACAACAGAGAACAAGGGAAGGAAGGACCTGGCAGATAGTCAGAATGACCTCCATCATCCCCCTGTCTGTGAGGAAGTGACCTTGAATGGCACCCAAGTACTGTGCTTATATGATACAGGCTTGGACTTTGACTCAGTAGTGTGCTCTTCTCTGGTGAGTCCGGAACAGATAACCACAGAAACAGTGGAAATCAGAGGACCAGTCAAGGGAGCAGGAACCATGACACTGCCCATAGCCCGAATCAACATAAGATCTCGCTATGTGGAAGGAGAGATCAAAGCAGCAGTGATGGACAACCCTATCTACCCATTAATACTGGGATGTAGATATGTCTTTCTAGGAGAACCTATAAGACCCATAGTGATGGCAACAGTCCAGACCAGGGCAAGCTCTAAGAAAGAGGAGGACACTATCATCAATACTCATCCAGAAGAGATGAGAAAGGCTCAAACTGCTGACAGTACATTGAAGCCTTGCTTTGGCAAATTACCTAAAAGCCATAACCCTCCAGAGAAAGGAGACTTATATATGAAAAAAGGCCTACTATATAGAAAAGCTGGAACAGGACCAAAAGGACATGGACAGCTTGTAGTGCCAAAATCATACAGGGAGCAGGTTATGAAGCTAGGACATGCTATACCCTTCAGTGGACATATGGGAATAGGGGCCACTGGACAACGGATAGCCTGTCACTACTTTTGGCCAGGGATCACAGAGGACATAAAGAGGTATGTGAGATCCTGTCCAGAATGCCAAAGAGTAGCTCCTAAACATAGGACTGCACCAGCAACACTGGGAGAAATGCCCATCATGGGAACGCCCTTCGAACGTGTTGCCGTGGATATTGTTGGACCCCTCAGTAGGACCAAGAAGAGAAATGCATATATCTTAACCTTGGTCGATACTTGCTCTATGTGGGGAGAGGCAGTAGCAATGTCATCGATAGATTCGAAACATGTGGCAGAGGCACTGTTAACAATATTCACCCGATTAGGTTTCCCACATCAAATATTGACTGACAATGGTTCTCAGTTTAGGGGAAAGCTAACACAAGAAGTATTCAGGTTATTTCAAGCTAGACATTATCACTGTAGCCCGTACCACGCCCAAGGGAATGGTCAAGTAGAGCGGTTCAATGGCACGCTCATTTCAATCCTTAGAAAGTTGGCTAGTGAGAAACCTGAAACTTGGGACACATACTTACCCTCAGCACTATTTGCCTATAGGGAAGTCCCACATAACTCCACAGGATTGGCTCCAGCTACATTGTTGTTTGGACGACCAATCAAAGGTCCACTGGAAGCATTGTTGCGGACATGGACTGATGAAAAAGCAGAAGAAACCGTGACTTCTTCATACCAATACGTCAACGAGTTGACATCTCGATTGAAAACAAGTTGGAAACTGGCAAATGATAACTTGAGACAGGCCAGGAGGAAGCAGGCTGCTTACTACAATAAAACAGCAAAAGATAGGGAACTTGAGGTGGGAGAAAAGGTTCTGTTACTGTTGCCCAGCAGCAATAATAAATTGCAAATTGGATGGCAGGGACCCTACGTCATATTGGAAAAACTTTCCCGGACCAACTATAAGATTGACAAGAAAGGAAAGGAGAAGGTGTATCATGTCAACCTTCTTAAAAAGTATTATGACAGGGAAGCATCAGAAGTTGCCCATATCATGACCCTGGCCATTGCAACAGAAATGCAGGATGAACCAATTTCCTCCATGGAATACCCCCTATCAACTACGGAAAGCTATGCTCAGGTTAATGTGAGTGAACATTTAACTCTTGAGCAGAGGAAAAAGGTTCAGGAGGTGTTAGAAATCCATGCTGATGTACTCACAGATAAGCCGGGGTGTACTAATCTGTTAGAGTATGACATGACGATTACTGACCCTACACCAGTTTGTATGCGGACATACCCTATACCTTATGCTAAAGGACAGGCACTCAAGGATGAGATTGATTATCTCTTAAAAGAGAAAATTATTTCAAAGTCTGAATCTCCCTACAGCTCAAGTGTGGTGCTATTAAGGAAGCCTAGTGGTGAACACAGGTTATGCATTGATTATAGGAAACTAAATGCTATCACTGAATCTCAGGTAGACCCATTACCTGACACCAATCAGTTGTTTGCTACATTGAGTAAGGCTCGGTATTTTTCAAAAGTAGATCTAAGCAAGGGATACTACCAAATACCAGTGAAACCAGAAGTTAGGAAACTGTTAGCCTTTAGTACACCGGATGGACATTACGAGTTCAATGTACTCCCATTTGGTTTAAAGAATGCTCCAAGTATCTTCACCAGAATGATGAGGAAATTGTTGGAACCATTACAAAATCCTCATATCACCAACTTCATGGATGATATTCTGATTGCTACCACTACATTCGAGGAACACGTAGTAGCACTCTCCATGTTGTTAGGTAGATTAAGAGAAACGGGATTGACAGCACGCCCAACTAAGTGTCATATTGGATGTGAGACATTGGAATTTTTAGGTCACACTATCTCTACAGGGCAAATGTCTCCGGACCCAAAGAATGTAGAGAAAATGAGAAAAGCACCAAGACCACAAACTAAGAAGGATGTAAGATCCTTTGTGTCACTGTGCGGGTTTTATCAGAAATATATACCCCATTTTAACTCATTGTGCGCGCCATTAACCGACTTAACCAAAAAAGGTCAGCCGGATAAAATACAATGGACTGTGGAGTGTGAACAGGCTTATACAGAGTTGAAAAATAAGCTGACAAATAAACCTATCCTTGCCCTTCCCGATCTCACACAAGAATTCGTACTAAGAACGGATGCTAGCAATGTAGGCATCGGAGCAACATTACTACAGCGGGCAGACACACCGCCACATATGCTATTACCAGTAGCTTTTGCCAGTAGAAAGTTAAATACAGCTGAGAGAAATTATTCTACCGTTGAACGTGAATGCCTCGCTTTGGTCTGGTCGATCAACAAATTCGCCCCTTTTCTTTACGGGAAACACTTCATTGTGGAAAGTGATCACCAGCCTTTGATGTTTTTAGCAGTGTCTAAAAAATTAAATTCACGACTTTTAAGGTGGAGTTTACTGTTATCTCCATATTCGTTCAATGTGAGATACATACCAGGACGGGACAATCTTGGACCCGATTTTTTAAGTAGGCATCCTATCAAAGGAGATATAGAGAAACAGAAAATTAAGGAGGAACTGCAGCATGTGTTACCAAAAAGTTAACCGTGCAGGCACTGTTTTAAAGAAGAGGGCTCTGTAGCGAGATTTGGTAAACACTTGCTTGGTTGTAGCGCGACACGCCCACGCGACACCCACACACACCAGCGCAAGGTCAGCGCTGCGGTCTTTCTTTGAAGTTGGTAGACAGCGGAAATGTGACTTACGGTTAAAAGCCATACAGTATTACTGAAGAATGAGGAAATAGCTATATAGGAATGTATGGCCGACTTTAAAAGTTTGCATTTACTGGACATTAAATTATTCACTACAGGAGAACGCATGGTTGGAATAATATTAAATAAATATAACTCAACAAAGGAGATAGGCTAGGAATTATATCCAAAAGGATATTATTCAAATATAAATAGTTTTAAAGATAATTAATATTTTTCACCTTCATCACATCGGCTAAAAGTTAGCTAATAATCTTTAAAAATTTATTACACTAACAAGCCTCAACGGAATTGTATAAAACTTATATGTAATGAAAGCCCCATATGGGGAAAAGGAAATGATATATAGGAAGGAAGGAAGGAGATAAGTGTGTGAGTGACAGAAGAGAAAAACGAGTACAGGAAAAGCACAGATTGTTTCAAATAGCTTCAAAACAGGAGATGAAACTAAAATCTTTTGGGGAATTTGGGAGCTGCTTTCTCGTACGCGCGAGAGACTGAAATATAAGGACAGAGCGGCGCATTGTAAATCACACACCAAATCCAGAAGCCAGAGTGAGAAACTGGAGGACAGCCTCTGCAAGAAAAGTTCTATTTTCACGCTGCATGCAGGGCAGATTAAGTTAAGCCAATACAGTCTCACCGTGAGCTTATTAATCCTAAGAGGGTATGTAAGTTTATTAAAAATATATGTATTACTAATATCATTTTATTTCAGATTTTATTTCTGATTGATTGTAGCAGATATAATAAAAAAGGGAATGACGCTAACCAGAGATAACCTTCACCGGCATTGTCAGGAAGCATAACCATTAATTGGTTAGCCAAATATATTATGGCTAATTCTTGCCTGGAAGCTTACGACATACCAGCAAGTACATAAGTGACTTGACATCCATAAGTGGAAGGCAAAGGTTATATCGTACCCATGTATCATAACATGTGATTTATTCATGTATATTGTTAATTCTGCACCTTATACATTATCTTATCATGCTATCTCTGTAATATACTACCATGATTCATTCATTTACATACAAACACTGAAGACATGGTCGCATCATGAACAGCAGAGGGTGGTGAGATTGTTAGAACAATGGCCACCTATTACTTCTTGTTCCAGGTTTTTATGATCAATGTTTATGATCATTCCTGATCGAGAAACTAAAGACTTGAAGAAGTTGATCCAGCTCACTGAAGCCTAGAGGTCAACCAAACTTCAACACCTTAGTCCCCCGTAGTTATAGGGCGGGCTGAAGGAAAGTCTTCCGTACTCCAGTGTGTCGGAGGAACCTCGAGCAGACGTGGATAAAGTTGAGTTTATATATTTCCATCCAACAAATCCTGTGAGCAGTTCTAAAACGACTTTCTAATGATGAAAACTAGATGGCAAGAGATAATGTGACAAACTTGTTTTATAAATTCAGTGGAAGATAAATCCAAGACTTTTTCTATTAGTTATTTTAATTTGTAACTGTAAATAATCATACATTTTACCATCTTCCAACACCCATTTATCATTACAAGAATATATAGATGTACATAATAAATTGGATAATTGTACTCATTTGACTTGTTAAATTTTTAACTGTTAAATTTTGAGTTACTTTTTCTAATTTAATTATAATATCACATAGGGTTACGATAGCGAAGTAGCATCTTATACTTCTGAAGCCTAAATCTATTGTCCAGCTCAGAGTATTCACAGCTGTAACTCACTTGTGATACCAGTGTACTTCTCGGGCACTGGAACTTCATACTTTCTGGAGAGAGATTCTACTTCTGCTCTACCACTACTATCATACTAGGAAAAAATTTCGCTACATTAAGAATAGTCTGTTACAGTCTGTACATAAACACACACACAAATTAAGAATAGTCTGTTACAGTCTGTACATAAACACACACACAAATTAAGAATAGTCTGTTACAGTCTGTACATAAACACACACACAAATTAAGAATAGTCTGTTACAGTCTGTACATAAACACACACACAAATTAAGAATAGTCTGTTACAGTCTGTACATAAACACACACACAAATTAAGAATAGTCTGTTACAGTCTGTACATAAACACACACACAAATTAAGAATAGTCTGTACATAAACACACACACAAATTAAGAATAGTCTGTTACAGTCTGTACATAAACACACACACAAATCAGGTCGTAACTCGAGGACTGTCTGTATTAGGAAGATGGAAGGAACAACACTGCACCAGATAAATATATATATATATATAGAGAGAAAATAAAATGTAATGGGCATGTCTTTAGGAGTGCATTCAAATCGGCTATCAGCACGAGGCCTGAACAGCAGAAGATCTGGATGTCTATAAGGCAAGGGGGATGCCTGAGAGGAAGGTGAATCGACAGAATTAAAGAAATGACAATATGACACTTGCCAGAGCAACATGTCTCACCCAGGAATGATAACTGTTTCTCCCAATTATGCTTAACAGCACTCTTTTGGATAGAGGAATAAAGGTAGTTGTTGTGTGCATATTTTGACGCACATATTACAAAAATCGATATGGCTATTTAATATGGAAAAAATATAGACATTCATTCATTTGTGTATGAAAATGCTGTCTATGGGGAAAGCGAGATAATCCATGTTTGATTCACACTTTTGATTATAGGAGTAATCGTTCTTGATATTGATCCGGCGCACGGATATTGCTCTTATATTTGTACTTATTTTTAGGGCCAGAAAATAGATTAATTTGCTTATTATGTTTATGGCCTGAATTCATATGTATTACATATTATTAGTACAAGTAGAATCAGTCCTATATTGTATATTTTGGATGGGTAGGCGGGACTAGATTCTTATTATTCCGCTCTAGCGGAAGTATGAGTTGTCTTGACAAGTCGTGATGAGTTCCGATGTACCGTGATAATGGCGGGTACGCACTTTTCAAAGGGCTGGTAGATTCTTAAGGAAATATGATTCATGAAGTGGTTTTCTTCTAAAGGAGATGGTATCTCTACTATAGTTTATGTTAGAGACTCTCCTAAGGTACGGTACAATGTATAATTCGGACTCCATGTATTGCCAGACCCTATTTTGATGATCTCATGTCGATTCGACCTAGATGGAACATTTTGCTTCGTATCGCTAGGGTCGTGTTTTGTATCGACGAAGATGACAGACTTTCCTACAGCGGTTATGGCTACGTGAATTAACCTGATCACCGTAGAGCTGTATGGAAACATTTATGAAATCATTTATATACCCATTATAAATTAACTCTGGCTTATATTCTCCTTCCTATGAATGAGTGAACGACAACTCAGGGAGGCGGCCATGTTAGATTTCGGTCATCATATGTTTTGATCACTGCCAAGAGAACAGATTATTTATCCTATTATCGGACAGTGACAGGGAGATCTCAATCTTGCTAGAAACCCCCTTTCGTGGTTTCATAATATATACTACAAACTATGGACGTCAAGTAACTTTAGTTATTTACCGATCTGCCTTCACTGACGCGTTTAGTCAGATAGGGGATGCGGCCATAATGTATCATGACATTGAACTTTTGATGTACTGCCCATTATTTCTGAATGTGTCATGACTTCAGATCTGCTATGTATACCTACAAATTGATATGTCAACATACCATGATGTACTCGTATGTCCCAGTGTGTACGTCTGAATAAATTGAGTAAACAAAGATTCCAGCAGTCTGCATTGGTGCCTTGTAGACACAAGTGTATGAGTGGTTATATTGGTCAGCACACGAACAGTACACCATTCGCGGTAATCACACTCTACACTTCTACTTCATACATACACCATCCTGCGTCGGTTGAAGTGACCAAGTTTAGGGCCTGCTTCCCCTGGAGCCTTTGCCTTCCCTAACGCAGGACTAGGGTGAGTTACCCATTTACAGCTGGGTAGACTGGAGCATGCCTGATCTCAACAACACACCACTCTTCCTTACAGAGCATACAGACTGACACTTTACAGAGTGGAAAGAAGAAACAAAACTTTACAGTGGCGAGCCAGATTCCTGGGTCCAGCTTACGCAGTTTTGTGTTGAGAATCACAGTTTACAGCTGAAAGAACATTTGTTTGACCACATCAACACCAGTAGGACAGCTATACAGTCGATGTCAGCTTGACCTGTATTACCGATAGGATGCTGTATCTAGGTCAGCGCTTGTTGACAGTTTTTCGCTGTACAGACAGTATTACACAGGACAGTGGTATCAAGTGTAGAAAATATCTGGAGCAGTATTGTTGACATTTCTCAACGTACAGAAGAATCACAGTGTTGTTGAACATAAAGTGCATAGTTCATCGTTGGATCTTCATATGCTCAACAGAGAAAAATTGACAGTGTAATAGTTTAGAATTAAATCTATTACTCAATAAAGTGGCAAGTTATTATTATTTAAATAAACTGTGCCTGCTTTACAACACTATACCTGCAACACATTCCATTCATGACATAAATTATATTGTATGCTATATGCTATTTATGCTTACATGTTATTTGTTATGTATTAAATTAGTTTATGTTCTGTGTGACTAGTACAAGGTATGCCGAGTGACATTGGTCTGGTACTAGTATTCTATAGGTACACATTTTCTTAATTGGAAATTTGTTAGCAACAATTTGCTGCTATTTCTGTTAGTTGTGATGAGGTGTTCTTTTCTTCGTTGTTTTTGTTAATAATTTTGTGTTCCTTAGTTTTGTTTGATTTGTTTGTATGATTGTAGGTCTCATCTTTTCTATTTTTGATTTCTTTACACCCTTATGTTTATACACTGTGGCGTTATTTGTCTTGTTATCTTATTGCAGTTATCATCACGGTTTCTGTGATCATTTTTTTCATTTCTCCTATTTAATTTAATTTGATCTCTGCAAATGTTTTCAGATTGTCTTTTCTTGTTTGTCCTTTGTAATGTCTTTAGTTGACATATGACACAGGAGTTATAGTGGTATACACTGATAGTATAGTACAGATCAGTACTTTATGATTATTTTCCACAGGTACCCAAGTGATCTTTGATTACATTGAGGTATACAAGACCTTTGTAAGGCTTGTCTCCCACAGTATTTGAGATACAGTTATTGTTGTCCACAGGTACTCAAGTTATCATTGGTTATTATAAACCATACAAGTTTGGACTAAGACTAAGTCTATGGTATAGACTTGTCTCCCATTAAAGTGAAAGAGGGTAATTTATTTACTTTTTCAGGTTTCTGATTTAAGAAGACAATATGTCTACATTAGATTATTTTATTGCACAAGGAAAATCTCTTGATAAGACTGGAAAAGACTTAGAACAATGGGCTGTTGCTCAATATGACAAAGCATTAGCTGCTGAAGAGAGAAAAGCTGCTGCTGAAGAAAAAAAAGCTCTGGCTGAAGAAAAAAGATTAGAAAGAGAAGCTGCTGCTGAAGAAAAAAAAGCTGCTGCTGAAGAAAAAAAAGCTCTGGCTGAAGAAAAAAGATTAGAAAAAGAAGCTGATACTGCTGCTGAACTAAAGAAATTGCAGATGCAAGTGGAGGAAAGGAGATTTGATGCAGAACAGAAAAAATTAGAAGCTGCTGCAGAACAGAGAAGATTAGATAGAGAAGCTGAAGAGAGAAAAGCAATAAGAGAACATGAGTTTGAATTAGAGAAATTAAAATTGACATGTATGAGTAATGTTAATCAGGCATCTGGTGGTAATGGTAAACCCTTTGTGTACAAGGTCAAGGTACCAGCGTTTAACCCTACCAGTGATGACATAACATTTTGGCTTTCTAGATTTGAACGGGCTTGTCGATCTCATAATGTTGACAAATCACAGTATGTGAATCAGTTGTCTGAAAATCTAAAAGGGGAGTCTCTGAGTAAGTTATATTTTGTTGAAGAGGCCGACAAAGATAATTATGATGCTGTTAGGGCAGCTTTGATAAAGAGATATCAGCTGTCTGAGGAAGGTTATCGTCTTTTGTTTAAAACAATGAGACCTGAGGTAGGTGTAGAATTCTCAGAATTCATCTCAAAAGCACGAATTACACTTTCACGATGGATTGAATTATCCAAAACAGAGAAAACATTTGATGGTCTTACGGATTTATTGCTAAGAGACAAGGTCATGTCTTCTGTAAATAAATCATTCCTAGAGTTCTTACATGAGCGTAAACCTAGTACAATAAAGCAAATGGAAGAATATTGTGACCAGTATGCCACGGCACACCCTGACATGATTCTTAGTAACTCTAACATTAAAGAGAGTATGCCAGTTGCTTCGGCAACAGAATATAATCAGAATTACTCACACAAATTCCAAGGAGCTAAAAATAAATTTGATAAAAAGGTTAATTGGAATAAGTATCAAAACCAAGATAACCACTCAAATCAGGGTTCTTCTTCGAAGAACTGGAATCGGGCTGATAGTCCTCGACACGCGAGGGGTACCCATAATGTTAGAAATTCTCGGAAAGGGAGTAGCTATAGGAACTACCCAAGTGCTTCATGGAGACAAAAGAAACAATATTACAGGGATACTCAATATAATGAGCATGATGATTATGATCATGAATATTATGATTCAAACCCAAATAGGGGTTATAACAGAGGCAATAATAATTATAGAGACAATTATAACCGAGGTAGATCACAACACAAAAGACATGGTAAATCTTATTACCAGGCTAACTCTGCACAACAGGAGTTCCACGACACCGATAATCAGAATAATGATAAAAAAGACTCCAACAGTGTAGCAAATTCCGCTTTCGATTTTGCTAGAGCATCTGAGTGTTCGCAATGCAAAACATTATTCGATCCAACCACAGTTTCTACTTTAAGCTGCGGTCACCCGCTTCCCGCTCTCCATGCGTCAATTGCGCATAATGGAAGGGGTGCTCTTGTCTTTAATAGGGGCCTAATAGATGGTACTCCGGTATCAATTCTTTTCGATTCGGGGTGCACTACCATTGGAGTGAGGCAATCACTCGTAAATCCTTCTCGAGCTACAGGCAATATAGTCAAATGTGTAACATTTGGTGGCACATTGGAGAAGTACTCCACTGCCATTATCAATATTGCTACGCCTTTCTTTACAGGAGAGGTGCAAGCATGTCTCTTGCCGAATCCGATCGCTGATCTTATCATCGGTCGCATTCATGGAGTGAAAGAATGCACTCCACAGCAAATTTCTAATTGGGAAAATGTTAATATGCAATCTGCTAATGCAGTAATCACTAGGGCTCAAGCTCTTAATATGCCACAATCTTCACATTCTGAAGATAATGATGCGCAGATCCAAGATGATCCCTTGGAGATTTCCCACGATTCCTTTATCAAACAGCAGGAAGATGATCCTACTCTAAAGAAATTCTTTACTCTGGCAACAAAAGGTGATCCGAATAAGGATACAAATCGTAAATCTTGGATTACGATGAAGAATGGCGTACTTGTACGTATGGTACAAGACTCCGCTAAGTCCATTCATTCTCAAATCCTTGTGCCTAAAAATATGAGAGTTAAAATCTTACAGCACGCTCATGATTCGCAGTGTGCTGGACATATGGGTTTTTCCCGTACTAAAGCTAGAGTTCTTCAATCTTTCTTTTGGCCTGCTGTGAATAAGGACATACGAATCTATTGTCGATCTTGTAAAGTATGTCAAGAGATTAAATCCAGAGGTCCACGCCATGATGCACCTATTCAGGCTGCAGACATTCCCATTCGGCCATTTCAAAAAATGGCGATAGACATCATTGGTCCATTTAAGATAAAGTCTGCTAGAGGACACCAATTTATTTTGACGTGTGTTGATATGTGCACACGTTGGCCGGAGGCTGTTCCTCTAAAGAGCATAACTACTGCTGATGTCGCAGATGCTCTTTGGTTAATATTTTCTCGTCTGGGGTTTCCAGCAGAAATATTATCCGACCATGGTACCCAACTCATATCGGATACCATGTCTCAAGTAATGTCGACTCTGAAGATAGAGAGATCGCTGAGTAGTATTTATCATCCTATGTCCAATGGGATGGTGGAACGTTTGAATAGAACTCTGAAAAACCTACTAGGTAAGATAACAGAAGATCATCCTCAGGATTGGGATAGGGTTTTACCCGCGGCTCTCTTTGCATATAGAGAGGTCGCCAACGAACATACAGGATTTTCTCCCTTTGAACTTGTCTTTGGCGCGAAACCGCGAGGTCCTATGTCCTTACTTCATGATCTTATAACTGCTGATAATATTGTCGATGACACAAAATCCTCTTATGAATATGTCATCGCACTTAGACACAAGATTATTGAAGCATGCAAATTGGCAACTGCTTCTTCTGAATTTGCGAAACAGAAGGCAAGGGAATTTGCCAATAAAAAGAGATGTTTGCGACAACTTTGTCCAGGTGACAAAGCATTTGTCTTGCTACCTTGTAGGGAAAATAGACTTCTCATTTCTTGGAAAGGTCCGTACGATATAATATCAAAAGTTTCCGATGTTGACTATATCGTCGATATTGACGGGAAGCGTAAAACCTTCCACATCAACATGCTCACGGAATTCCATGAACGTCCTGATTATTTACAACCTGTTTTCCAGGCAACGGACGATTTTCCAGTCCAACATGGACAGTACTCATCTCTGTCAGTAATACAGGATGAGGAAACGAGTTTCTCGGATGTAAATTTACCTTTTCCAATGATTCCTCTTCACTCTAATGAATCATGGAAAGATGTTGCAATTTCTCCAGAATTATCTCCAGGAGAGCAGAAACAAGTTTCTACTATGTTAGAACAATTTCAGGATGTCCTTACTGACATTCCTGGTCAAACTGATGTCATTCAACATGACATTATTCTTACTGACCATAGTCCTATAAGAGTCAGACCGTATCCTATCCCGATACATTTTCAAGCACAGGTAGAGAAAGAGTTAGATGAGATGATAGAGTTAAAAATTATTGAACCATCCACATCAGCATATTCTTCGCCGATGGTTATAGTACGGAAAAAAGACAATAACATACGTCTTTGCGTGGATTATCGCAAATTGAATCAAGTGACTAAATTCGATGCTGAACCTATGCCTTTACTAGAAGAGCTACTTACGAGCTATCGAATTCTCACTTCTTTACTAAACTCGATTTGTCTAAGGGATATTGGCAAGTTCCACTATCCGAACACGCCAAACCGTTTACTGCTTTTTCGACGCCTAGGGGTCTATTCCAATGGAATTTCATGCCTTTCGGTCTTATGAACGCCCCTGCAACATTTGTACGCATGATGCGTCGAATCCTATCTCATCGCTCAGATGTCATTGCGTATCTTGATGACATCTGTCTTTTCAGTGATACTTGGAACGATCACTATAATGGTATAAATGAACTATTGTCTATCTTACGCGAGCATAACCTGACAGCGAAACCATCGAAAGCATGTGGTTTTAGCGAAATATCTTTCTTAGGACACCGTGTTGGTCATGGGTTCCTAAAAACAGAAGACCATAATACAAGTAAGATACTTAACATTTCTATTCCTAAGACTAAAAAGCAAGTACGAAGTCTCTTAGGTCTAATACAATTTTATGGACGATTCATCCCGAATCTGTCCTCCATTATGTCACCTCTTTCTTCCTTGCTAAAGAAAGGGTCTCCTAATGTAGTCCATTGGACTCAAGAATGTCAATCCTCTTTGGATAAGGTTAAAACTATGTTTTCTACTTCACCTATCCTAGTATTGCCTTCTAAGGATAAGACATTTATTCTTCGTAGTGACGCTTCATCCACCGGGATTGGAGCTGCACTAATGCAAGAGTACTCTGGAACTCTGCATCCTGTGATGTATATTTCTCGGAAATTAAATGCCGCAGAGAAGAATTACTCGGTCCTAGACCGTGAATTATTGGCTATGGTTTGGTCAATCCTTAAACTGCAAAGATTTCTTCTGGGCGCGCATTTCATTGTGGAAACTGACCAGAAAGCTCTTACGGCTATTCAGAGTAAAAATCTGAAGAGCGCGAGATCAACGCGATACGCGATTGCTCTACAGCCATTTCATTTTTCGGTGCGAGCTATCCGTGGGTCAGAAAATGTGATGGCAGATATTTTGTCTAGATGCCCACATGATTCATAACTGTTATACAACTTTGATACAGTTGTTTCTATGTTGAAATGTGTACACATATGTAATATATCATATATTGATTGTAACACTACTTAGCGGTTCATTGATATTTATTCACCGCTGATCTTTCAATGTTTTTCGTCTTTGATGATCATGATGTTAAGATATCTTAGATGAAATTTATGTATAAACTAATGTGGAAATTGTGTCATTGCTAATATTGTAGTATGCGTTGGTGACACCTCTCTGGAAATATTTATACTTAGAGAAGTACTTTCTCTAAGGTCATAAAACTTATGCTTATCATCTGCGCATTGTATTGGTGCGTTGTGAGCCTATTGTATGTTGCTCCTAGATGTATTTAAAAAAAAAAATGTACCATTTTTTTTCCCCGAGGGGTGTGGTAATCTGTTGCGTGCATATTTTGACGCACATATTACAAAAATCGATATGGCTATTTAATATGGAAAAAATATAGACATTCATTCATTTGTGTATGAAAATGCTGTCTATGGGGAAAGCGAGATAATCCATGTTTGATTCACACTTTTGATTATAGGAGTAATCGTTCTTGATATTGATCCGGCGCACGGATATTGCTCTTATATTTGTACTTATTTTTAGGGCCAGAAAATAGATTAATTTGCTTATTATGTTTATGGCCTGAATTCATATGTATTACATATTATTAGTACAAGTAGAATCAGTCCTATATTGTATATTTTGGATGGGTAGGCGGGACTAGATTCTTATTATTCCGCTCTAGCGGAAGTATGAGTTGTCTTGACAAGTCGTGATGAGTTCCGATGTACCGTGATAATGGCGGGTACACACTTTCCAAAGGGCTGGTAGATTCTTAAGGAAATATGATTCATGAAGTGGTTTTCTTCTAAAGGAGATGGTATCTCTACTATAGTTTATGTTAGAGATCTCCTAAGGTACGGTACAATGTATAATTCGGACTCCATGTATTGCCAGACCCTATTTTGATGATCTCATGTCGATTCGACCTAGATGGAACATTTTGCTTCGTATCGCTAGGGTCGTGTTTTGTATCGACGAAGATGACAGACTTTCCTACAGCGGTTATGGCTACGTGAATTAACCTGATCACCGTAGAGCTGTATGGAAACATTTATGAAATCATTTATATACCCATTATAAATTAACTCTGGCTTATATTCTCCTTCCTATGAATGAGTGAACGACAACTCAGGGAGGCGGCCATGTTAGATTTCGGTCATCATATGTTTTGATCACTGCCAAGAGAACAGATTATTTATCCTATTATCGGACAGTGACAGGGAGATCTCAATCTTGCTAGAAACCCCCTTTCGTGGTTTCATAATATATACTACAAACTATGGACGTCAAGTAACTTTAGTTATTTACCGATCTGCCTTCACTGACGCGTTTAGTCAGATAGGGGATGCGGCCATAATGTATCATGACATTGAACTTTTGATGTACTGCCCATTATTTCTGAATGTGTCATGACTTCAGATCTGCTATGTATACCTACAAATTGATATGTCAACATACCATGATGTACTCGTATGTCCCAGTGTGTACGTCTGAATAAATTGAGTAAACAAAGATTCCAGCAGTCTGCATTGGTGCCTTGTAGACACAAGTGTATGAGTGGTTATATTGGTCAGCACACGAACAGTACACCATTCGCGGTAATCACACTCTACACTTCTACTCCATACATACACCATCCTGCGTCGGTTGAAGTGACCAAGTTTAGGGCCTGCTTCCCCTGGAGCCTTTGCCTTCCCTAACTCAGGACTAGGGTGAGTTACCCATTTACAGCTGGGTAGACTGGAGCATGCCTGATCTCAACAACACACCACTCTTCCTTACAGAGCATACAGACTGACACTTTACAGAGTGGAAAGAAGAAACAAAACTTTTTACAGTAGTCCCATGCCATAGGGAATTGAAGTGTTAGAGACTTCACTATACTAGGTCTCAGCTTAATGAGGTGCGGTGCCTATGCCTACCTTAGCTTGAGTGCAGAGTGGGTACCAGTTACACCTGGGCAGACTGGAATGTGATGCTGCTAGGTTTTTACCTAACTTTGTCTTGAGACAACACTCAAACAAAGGAGGCTTCTTCTTCTTCGTCACTCGCTCTTAAATAACCACATCTGTCTCTATTATAAAGCTAACAGTCCGTCTCAGACTTCTCTCGTCACCATACAGTTTCTCCCTCAACTGGGTTGGAGAAGGTCACCCTGCACCTCTTATTGGAGCCGACAGACTTGGAACACGTTCTACTGTTTCAACAAAAGAGTGAAAATAAACACATGAACTACTTGCCATATTGCCGCGAAGCTGCAAAGTCTCACATAGCTAGTAGGCAATGTTCCCTCTAATTTTTAATGGCCCTATATATATATTGTTGAATGCATATTAGCTTTCCATTGTTGTTGTTGAATCATACATGTTCGTTATGCGTTGTAGAATTATATTGCTTGTTTGGAGTTATATATACTGTATATACAGGCGTAAGGAGAGAACAAGAAAGTATTCAGTGGGGTACTGGAAGATGAGACAGGTCTATATTTCGGAGCTGGCATTTGCTGATGATGTTGCTAAAATAGGGCCAGATGCATACGGTCACTGGGCTGGTACAGTGGGGAGATTTGGGACAGGTGAAACCAACGATCGAGGACTAAGGCTACTAGAATTTGCCAGCAACTATAAACTAACCATTGCAAATACACTATTTCCTCATAAGTTATCAAGAAGAACAACGTGGCATGCCCCAAAAACTGAGATACATGGCCAAATTGATTTTATTCTTGTATCCAAAAGATTCAAGTCTAGTATTAATAAAGCCAAGACTAGGACTTTTCCTGGCGCCGACATTGGTAGTGATCACGACATGGTATTGATGACGCTCAAGCTTAAACTTAAAAAGAACTATAATCAAAACAGATGTTCTCAGTTAAGATTCAATTTAGACAAACTGAAAGATCCAGAAATCGCGGGAATCTTTGAGGCAACTGTTGGAGGAAAATTCGCAGCTCTCAATTGTTTGGAGGTTGATATCAACTCAATCACAGAGAACATGAAAGACGTGCTCATTGAATCAGCAACAGAAATACTTGGTAAAAGAAAGAAAATAAACAAACCATGGGTTACAGATGACATTCTGAAGTTATGTGATACACGGCGGGAAATGAAAAAGGTTAAGAAAGAGGTTCCTGAAGCAGCATGGCAATACAGTATGGTGAATAAAAATATTAGGAAGAAAATGAAACAGGCCAAAGAAAAATGGGTAGCTGATCAATGTGAGTCCATTAATACGGGGCTAATAAAAGGTAACAGCAAGGCAGCTTTTGACACATTAAGAAAACTATCAAAACCCCAGCAGCCCAGGGTAACTGTCATAGAAGATAGCAATGGGGCTCTGCTCAATGAAAAAACAGCTGTAATGAGAAGGTGGACAGAATATTGTAAAGAATTATATAACTGTAAACTTGATACTGACTTAGGCATATTAAACAACATTAAGTGCGAAAACAGAGAACTCGGAAATGCAGCAATATTACGGGAAGAAGTGGAAGAGGCTATATGTTCGATGAAAGGTGGGAAGTCACCAGGTGTGGATAATATCCCAGCAGAGCTCTTGAAATATGGAGGACCAGATATAGTAAAAATCATGACAACAATTTGCCAGAAGATATGGAGTACAAAAAAATGGCTAAAAGAATGGACGCAGTCATTAGTAATACCGCTTCCAAAGAAAGGAAATCTAAAAATGTGCAAGAACTACAGAACCATTAGCCTTATTAGTCATCCAAGTAAGGTGATGTTAAGGATACTTTTGAACAGAATAAAACAGAAATCAGAAGAAATCTTGTCAGAGGAACAGGCTGGCTTTAGACCAAAAAGAAGTACCTCAGAACAAATCTTCAATATTAGAGTACTTATCGAAAAACATCTCCAACATCAACACGATTTATACCATAACTTCATCGATTTCACAAAAGCCTTCGATCGAGTCTGGCATGAAGGCTTATGGCAAGTAATGAGAAAATTCAATTTTGATACCAACATCATAGAACGAACGAACGAACGAACTTTATTTTCAAAGGGTTGAGAATTGGGCACGCAGGCCCGTCTGACATTCTGCCCTTCCTTTCTCCCGTCTTTTATACTGATTTCATTTATTCTCACATACAATTTACCCATCAATTCAAGGAATTCAACGTTGTACAGGTAAAATAATAGCATACTCACATTCACATTCATTAATTATAAACATGAAATAAAATATGTTGAAAAGTACAAACTAAGTATTACCATGAAACAAAATATGTTGAAAAGCACTAACATCATCATTAAACCTACACTCGATATTATACCATTTGTTCGGAAAAATAATCATATTAGGGGGGCAGATAACACTGACTAACAAAAAAAAACTTTTTTTTTCTTTCTCTAACATTTCTATGTTTTTCTGGTCAATTTTAATGCGCTGTTTTTAAATCTGCAAACCGTTTTTCTCTATCAGGTCGGGATCTCTAGAAATAAGCAATTGAAGTTTTTTAACAACGCATACAGTATTACAACATCATTCGTACAAGAATTATAACAGTTATGTAGGCTTGAATTTCTTTGCAGTCGACTTTCGTCGGTGAATGGCATGTGGTACATTGCGATGAAGCATCCAACAATAATCGGCAAGCATGGTCACACTCCACCGTCCTTGATAACGTGACTCCATTACGGCGATATCTTAATGGAATCGTTCTCCATGTTCATCGCTGACTTCGCCAAGGTTGTCAGGGAAAAAGTCAAGATGCGAATCGAGCAAATGGATTTTGAGGGACATGTTACAGCCCATAATTCTGTATGCATCTATGCACTGCTTAACAATATGCAACATAGTCGACAGATTTGTGATTTCCCAGAAAGTTATCGACGATCGATTTGAATGCCATCCATGCGCGAAGTTCACTACCATGTAACAAGTTCTCGAATTGTTTGTCTGCAATAACTTTCCTAATCTGAGGTCCTACAAAGATACCTTCCTTTATCTTTGCATCGCTAACTTGCGGAAACTTTTCTCGAAGATAAGTGAAAGCTTTGCTCGTTTTATCTAACGCTTTTACAAAATTGTTCATGAGCCCCAACTTTATATGTAACAGTGGTAAAATGAAGCTGTCTTTGTTAACTAAAGGCTCATGTATTACATTTTTATGCCCGAGCTGCATACGATCCCGGATAGGCCACACCTTTCTTGCATAATGTTCCTGTCTGTTGCGGCTGTCCCATTCACATCGGAAGCAACAAAATTTAGTATACCCAGTCTGCATGCCCGTGAGAATTGCAATGACCTTTAGGTCTCCACAAATCCGCCATTGGTAGTCATTGTACTTTATTTTTTCCAAACGTATAGCCATATTGTCATAAGTTTCTTTCATATGAACAGAGTAGGCGACTGGAATTGATGAAAATAAATTTCTGTTATGCAATAACATGGCTTTTAGACTAGTCTTGGAAGAATCGATGAAAAATCGCCATTCGTTGACTATGTGCTCATGACCGTTTACATCTTTGCAATAGCAAATGTCATCATCCATCTCAAAGTATTGAACAAGTTCTCTGTGTCTATGACAAAATTTAGATATCGGAGTATTGGGCGCTAAAAGATTCCATTCTTTGAGTCGCGAACCGAGTAATTCCACTTGTCCTTTGGTAAGAGCGAGATCACGTATTAGATCTGAAAGTTCTGAATGGTTAATTAAGTAAACACCATCATTCACCGGTATGTAATCTGAGTCAGAATTAGTTTCTAAAGCAGGTAAACTATCACTTTCTGATGGTTCATTCACGTCCAACGGATATTGTTCTGGTGGTACTTGGATCGGACACGTGATTGGATCATGAGGCACTGGTTTCGAAACCAATTCAATATTTGAATAAACCACAGACTTTCTAGTTTTAAAAGTGAAACCATGGATATTTGTCAAGCAGAAGTAACAATCAGTAGTGTGATTTGTATGTTCACGCCATATTAATGGCACTCCAAAAGGCATCGACTTATGCTTCGGCGATTTTCGTAACCAACCTGCCAATGTATCGAACAAACTGCATTTGGCTTTCAAGATTTATTTGCATCATCAACTTTCAAATCGAAATAAAGTTCGTATGCTTTCTTTAGTAATGGTGTAAAGTTTTTCTGGTCAACACGATGGGTAAAATATCCGCACACGTAACAGAACAGATCAGCCGAATTTCTACAACTTCTAGAAGCCATATTTTGCTCAGAATTATTTCAAAATACAGTAACTATTAGAAAAATCGCGTAACATATGTCATGCATCTTTTAGCAGTATAAAAAGTAGAATTATGTTGCTTTTTATTAATTTTTAATAAGTTATAGAGTAAAAATGAAATGGAGCAAATAACGGTTTCCCAAAAATATATTTATTCACAAATATCTTAAGAACCTGACGTGATAGAGATAAACGGATTTCAGATTTGAAATCAGCGCAAGAAACTGACCTAAGAACACTTATTCTTATATAAGAAAGAAAAATGTTGTTTGTCAGTGTAATCAGAACTCATAAAGTATTCGAAAAGTTTACGATTGTATGAATAGGGACTGAGGTTGTTATGTTTTAGATAATGTGGAAGATAGTTCCAAAGATGAGCAGCAGAGTAAGCTAAGCTTTTCTTGAATAAGTCAAGCCTAGGCTTGGGCACTTGTATTTTGTTAAGGCGTTGACTGCGTCTTTCACTGTATTTGAACATTGGCCACAGATATGTTGGAGCATTCTGTGACAGGATTTTGTGAACAAATTTAGCTTTGTTGAACAGAAAGCGCTTTCTTAGAGGCAGTATTTTGAGATATTTATATAGATCTACACACTGTGTTTGGCAGTTGTCAGAAACTAGATATCATTGAAGCACTATACAAGGACGCAAGCAGTGCTGTTTTTGCAAGCAACGACATTGGAGAATTTTTCAAAACAACTGTAGGAGTTCGGCAGGGATGTATCCTGTCCCCAGTGCTCTTTAATATTTATCTAGAACATATTATGCAGGAGGCTCTCTACGATTATAAATCAACCATATCGATTGGAGGCCGACCTCTGTGCAACCTACGTTTTGCTGATGATATTGATCTGATAGCTGGATCAGAATCAGAACTTCAAGACCTTACCTCTAGACTGGAGAAAGTAACAAGAACGTATGGGATGGAAATTAATATAGAAAAAAGCAAGATATTGGTGAATAGCCATAAGAAACATGTTCCGACCAACATTACGTTAAATGGGCAAACGTTAGAAGAAGTTAACACCTTTAAATATCTCGGGTCCACTATATGTAGTGATGGAAGATCAAGTAAAGAAATCAAGACAAGACTTGAGATGGCCTCAGCTGCCATGACAAAGTTGAATGTGATCTGGAAAAGTAACATCAGTTTTCCTGTGAAGATCAAATTATACAAATCACTTGTATTATCTATTCTCTTGTATGGGTGTGAGAGCTGGACACTCACTGCAGATACGGAGCGAAGGATTCAGGCTTTCGAGCATAAATGTTATAGAAGAATTTTGCGCATTTGCTATAAAGAGCACAAAACAAATGTCTATGTTAGAGAGAAGATAAACACCTATGCAGGCCACCAAGAACCACTTTTGTCAATAGTGAAACATCGAAAGCTTGCCTGGTTTGGGCATGTAACTCGTCATGACTCCCTTTCGAAAACGATCCTTCAGGGGACAGTCGAAGGTAAACGGAGAAGAGGAAGGCAAAGAAAATCCTGGGCTGATAACATCAAAGAATGGGCAGGACACGGTTTTTCCACACTTGTACGCATTGCTGAGGATAGAGAGCAGTGGAGGACCCTGTCTGCTGATGCTTCCACCATGGCACCCCTACGACCCATGACGGGTTACGGGCTGAGATGAGATGAGATGTTGCCCTGATTGCTAAATCAGAGGCACATCTCCAATCCAACCTGCAAGTCTGGAAGGAAGAGCTGGAGAAGAGAGGGATGGTCATAAGCAGCTCTAAAACAAAATCCATGGTGATATCACGAGAAGAAAGAAAACATCAGATTAAGTTGGGAGAACAGGTCCTGGAGCAGGTCGACCACTTTAAATATCTCGGAGCTATTATAGACCGAAAGGGAGGCATCAAAGAAGAGTTGGCCACTCGAAAAGCAGCGGCTGGGAGACTTTTTCAGGCCATAAATCGTGGATTCCTCAGCAAGAAAGAGGTTGGTAAGAAAACGAAGATGGCTGTATACCGCTCCACCTATGTCCCAGTTTTGACATATGGATGCGAGTCGTGGGCAATGACTACAACCCACAAAAGCCAGATCCAAACCTCAGAAATGAGGTATCTGAGGAAAGTGGTTGAAGTAACAAGAAGAGACATGGTCCGCAACCAGACGATACGTCAAGGCCTGAAATCCCATCCGCTGCAGACCCAAATAGAACAGTCCCAACTAAGATGGTTTGGCCATGTCTGCAGAATGGGAGAAGATCGGCTACCACGACAAGCATGGGAAACAAAGAGCCAGGGATCCAGACCTCCAGGACGACCCAGAGTTCGCTGGGAGGACAACATTAGACAATCTTTGAAGGACCGAGGACTAGAATGGAACCAGGCCAGGAAGAAGACAGCTGATAGAATGGTCTGGCGCTCTCTCTTCCAAACCTCTACACCTCACGGTAGAAGGGGAACGACTAAGTAAGTAAGTAAGTAAGTAAGTATATACAGGCATACCTCACTCTTTCGACAGGTTAGGGACCAGAGCACTGACGAAAGTCGAAAATCGACGAAAGTCGAAGCATAGCCTTTATTTAGCTTGCAAATGCATTAGGGCCGCCAAAAAAAAAAAAACGTAAATAACTATATAACACTTGCGAACGCGTGCAACACCTAAAAAAACAGAAATAAACATAAGAATAAAGAAAATACAGTAATAAATAAAAAATACGTAAATAACATCCTTAAAATCATTATTGAGCAAGTAGACGATGGATATATACAGTATGTTTAGTTTTGAATGTTGGTGATTTAGGGGGATTCTAGACTTAGAAAATCAGATGGAGAAAATTGAGGAGGCTCATCTTCAGAACTGGAGGAACTCAATCTAATTCTTTTAGGACAAGGGGACTTTGAAGGAGATCTAACAGGAGCTGGGGCTGATGTTAATGGCTCGGAATCTGAAGTTTTAGGGGGAGGGGTGACTGAAGTTGGTTGTGGCGGTTGCGTCTTGAAAAAGGAGAGCAAAGACGTTTGCCTCATTGATGTCTTCTTCCTTTCCCTAAGAAGTTCTCTGTAACAGGCTATTTGGTTTTCTAGCCCACTATTTACCTTTGAACTTCTGTCGAAATTCGGATCCATCCTGTCCCAGTATGCAATTGCGTCCTCTACTTATGGGTTTTTTAAACATTGTCACTGCACTTAGGACCCATTATGAATATAATTAAAGCACAACAATAATAAGTAGTATAGGGCCTAAATACAAAAAGTACAGTATGAAAACTGTACACGTTTCTGATAATCACGATATAAACACTGCCATTATACTGTTATCACAAAAATAACTATGAACTGTTTACAGTATAATCACAAAAATAATATAGTATGAATAGTTTGGTTATTTTAATCGCAAAAATAAGTAGTATTAACATGTTTAATCACAAATGCGGACAACTTCAAAAAACTGTCCACACCGAACGATTTCTATTCAAAGACTGAACGACGACAGAAACAAGATGACGCGTGGTTGTGACGAAATGTGACGAAAGAGCGAAGCGAGCGACGAAATTTGGAAACGTGGTTTTAATTGAAAACCGATGAAAGAGCGAAGCGACGAAACTCGAAGCGACGAAAGTCGATATATGCCTGTACTAGCAAGCAGGACAAAGTTTCAGTTCATTCTTTCAGACGTGTCATCTCAATGACTAACTCCAAGGGTGACGATCTATGATACTTATTTGCTTTACATTCCTCAGTTCAGTAACTCTATTGTAATATGGCAAGTTGACATACGAGGTTTGCTCAGAAAGTAATGCTCCACATTTTTTTCTCGAAAACTATTTATTCACAATGTATGAAATTCACACACAGTATAACTGGATGTATCCTATACAAATGCTATTTTTCCACATAATCTCCGTCCACTTCTACGGCCTTACGCCAGCGCGAAACAAGGGCATGCATGCCTTCCCTGTACCAACTCGTTTCCTGTTCATGTAGCCATGTCCTCACTGCACGAATACGCTCTCGTCATCTTCAAACCTTGTCCCGCGCAGTACATCCTTCAGTGGCCCAAAAAGATGAAAATCGGAGGGCGCCAGATCAGGACTATAGGGGGTTGGGGGAGCACAGTCCAACCAAATTTGGCGATTGCCTCCTGAGTTTTCAGATTTGTGTGAGGGCGGGCATTGTCGTGCTGGATCAAAATGTCTACTGCATTCCTGTTAGGCCGCATCGCCGGTAGCGTTGTTTGAGTTTGTGGAGGGTTTTGATGTACGCGTCCGAAGTGATTGTCTCACCTCTGGGCATTACATCCACAAGAATCACTCCATCAATGTCCCAAAAGACGGTGATCATGATCTTTCCGGCGGAGGGAGTTGTCTTGAATTTCTTTTTTCGTGGTGATTGCGGATGATGCCACTCCATTGACTGCCTTTTCATCTCCGGCTCAAAATGGTACGCCCAGGTTTCGTCACATGTGACGATCCGGGACAAACAGGCCTCCCCCCTCAGCATCAAAATGCTCCAACAATTCAGAACAGATGGTTTTCCTTTGACGTCTGTGGTCGGTTGTGAGACTTCGAGGAACCCATCTTGTGCATACCTTCGAATATCCGAGAGCGTCGATAATTGCCATCGCACTTCCATTGCTGACTGAAAGCTGTAGGGCCAATTGTCTTGTGATGCGATGATCCTCACGAATAATGGCATCGTCACGCTGCAACATGTCTGGGCTGGTGGCTGTGGCAGGACGCCCAGACCGCGGCTGATCATGCAGCTCCGTCTCTCCACTTCCGGAAGTCTTAACTCTCTGAACCCAGCATCCAACGGTGCTCCTATCGACTGCACAACTTCTATACACAGCACACAAACGTTTGTGAATGTTCCCCACACTTTCTTTCTCCGCCACCAAGAATTCAATTACAGATGCCATTTTCACAGACTACTACAGCGGCGCTATCTGTCGGACGACCGTGCAATTACGCACATGTACGCGCGAAACATCAGTGTTGCTACGTGTAAATTTTCGCTTTGCTATCTTTATTCTGGGATGAGAAAAAAAATGTGAGGCATTACTTTCTGAGCAACTCTCGTATATTAACGTTATTTCTCTAAGCTCTACTTACTTAGACAGCGCTCATCAGTCTGACCAAGCAGATAGACATTACCACTATTTAGGCGAACCAATGCTGACGCTTTCTTAGCGAAATATAATAATGAACTTACGCGATCGTTCCTCGAATTGCACACAGCCTAAAAATGCCTATCTCACAAGGATGGCGCTTACACCCCCAGTGGGCTCTCAGACCGCCAGAAGAAAAATCACACACTTTGCTGGACAATGCCAGAACACATCCGCAAGCCTCGAAGGCGGAAACAGAAGACCGTTATCACCATGCATACGTCACGCTTAGCAACTTGCAGGTGTCATCATACTTACTAAGGGAGGTTACGCGCATATTCATTCAGTGGGAGTGCTATGCGGTACTCAAACAATACCAACAGATTAATTAAAGTTTAAAGCATCGCAAAACGACTCCCAACAGCCCGTGTGCACACAAATTTCAGACTAAACACTTTTTTCCCACAGTGATGAAAACGTGTGCACGCTAAATCGGGTAATGTATTTATCAATAAAATACCGGGATTTAAAAAAATAAATAAATTATCATTTTTTTAGATTTAATTTTTTTGTGCACAGTTCATTTTTGTGTGTGCACTTATCTTATAACCACTGTGCGCGCGCACTGACGCTCAGCTGGAACATTGCACGTTTATGGTATAAATTTGTCATTTCCAACACATTTTGGTAATAAGGGTTCTTGCATCTGGGTCAGTGTGCACACGGGTAGATTTTTACCCGCTCATTAATTACGGAAACTATATAAAACAGGACACTGAGGTCGTTAATCAATAACAATTTTGTAAAGGGGCGCTGAACTAAAAGGGAGGGGGGGGGGGGGGGGAAGAAACTGTCAAAGTTAGGAACCATTGTCCAAAAAAATTAATAAATAAAATTCTTACGTTGTCTGCAGCGTTGCCAGTCCTTAGTGGATTCACCTAGATCTAGGTTTTTGGTCCCGTCTAGGTGTCATTTTCCTTCATTAGTTGAAGAAGGCCACCTCATTCATTCATAACCCTCCACTCCCAAAGGAGCATAGGCCTTCAACAAACACATGCCAAGTCCTCCTGTCACGTGCCATCATCTCAAGTTCTTTCCATGTTCTCCTCATCATTTTCACCTCTGTTTCCAACTCTCTTCTCCATGTAGGTCTTCCTCTGCCTCTCTTGCCCTGTGGGTTCCAGAACAAGGACTGCCTTGTAATGCTATCAACAGGTTTCCTCAGTGTGTGTCCTATCCATCGCCATCGTCTTCTTCTCATCTCCTGTTCCACTGGCACTTGTCCAGTTCTTGTCATCAGTTCCACATTGGTAACCTTGTCATACCATTTTAATCCCTCTATTCTACGCAAGCACCCATTTATGAAAGTCTGTAGCTTTTTGGTTGTTGTCTTTGTTGTTCTCCATGTCTCCGAGCCATACAATAGGACTGACTTCACATTTGAGTTGAAGATTCTTATTTTCGTGTTGGATTCTATTTCTCTTGATCTCCATATATTTCCCAATGCAATGAAAGCTCCTCTTGCTTTTTGTATTCTTATTTTGATATCGCTGTCTGTCCCTCCAACTTTGTCTATATTACTGCCAAGATATGTGTATGATTCTACATCTTGTATTGGCGTTTCTTCAAGTTCAACCCTGTTTTCATTACCTGCATTTATTCTCATTATTTTTGTCTTTTCCCTGTGTATTTTCAGACCCAATTGCTGTGACCTCTCATCGAGTGTTTTCAATTTGTCCTGCATCTGATTACGGTTATGGGACAGGAGAGCCAAATCATCAGCAAAATCCAGATCATCCAACTGCTTAGTCAGAGTCCACTGGATTCCATTTCTGTTGTGTGTTGTCGATGATCTCATAACCCAATCTATTGCCAGCAAGAAAAGAAATGGAGACAAGAGGCATCCCTGTCGCACTCCTGTTCTTATCCCAAATGGTTCTGTAAGCTGTCCTTCATGAAGAACTCTGCACGTCATGGCTTCATAGGTTTTCTTTATTAAATTAATGATTTTCAGGGGAACTCCATAATGCCTCATCAATTTCCAAAGTGATTCTCTGTCCACACTGTCAAATGCTTTTTCGTAGTCCACAAATCCGATGTATAGTGGTGAATTCCATTCCAGACTTTGTTCAACTATTATTCTCAAAGTGGCTATCTGGTCTGTACATGATCTGTTTTGTCGAAAACCTGCTTGTTCATCTCTCAATTTCTTGTCTATGGACTCCTTTAATCTCTCAAGGATAATCCTGTTCCTGGCACTGATAGTAACATTATTCCTCTATAATTTGTGCACTCTTGTAAATTTCCCTTCTTAGGCAACTTAACCAGATATCCTTCCTTCCATTCTGCTGGTATCTCTTCTTTTCCCAGACTTTACCAAGTAATTTATATAACATCTCTGTAGCCGTGTCGATATCTGCTTTGATGGCCTCTGCTGGAATGCCATCAGGTCCAGACGCTTTTCCATCTCTTAGAAGCTTTATGGCTTTCTTTATTTCTTCCTTCGTTGGTCTTTCACCGTTAATTTGTAGCTCTTCTTCTGCTGGCTGGATGTCCGGCGGGTTTTGTGGAGCTGGTCTATTGAGAAGGTCCCCAAAATATTCTGTCCACCTCTTCATTTGCTCTTGTATATTGCTGAGCAGTTTCCCATTCTTGTCTTTTATGAGGCAACTTGTTTGCTTGTATTTCCCTGTTAGCTTCTTTGTGCTGCTATACAGTTCTCTCATATTTCCTTTGGCTGCAGCATCTTCTGCCTCTCTTGCCAACTCCTCAATATACTTCCTCTTGTCTCTTTTGATACTTCTTTTTACTTCTTTGTTTGCTTCTGTGTACACTTCTTGAGCCTTGGCTTTGGAACTTCTGGTTTTGCTTGTGTTTAACTCTGCTTTCTTGTTTTTTCTGTCTTTTATCTTATTGATGGTTTCTGTTGTTATCCATGCTTTTTGTTGTCTTTCCCTTTTCCCCAGTATTTCTTCACATGTCTCCTTCCATACCGTTTTGACCTGCTGCCAATAGTCTTCTGTATTCTCTACATCTTCCAACTGTTGGAGCACTTGGAATTTGTTGGATACTGTGACCGCAAATTTGTCTCTTGTTTCTTGATTTCTTAGCTGTCCTACATTAAACTGTTGTCTATAATTTTGCATTGTTGCATATCTCTTGAGTTTCATTTTTACTTTGGCTATCAGAAGATGGTGATCTGATGCCACATCTGCTCCTCTATATACCTTTACATCCTGCAATGATGATCTAAACTTCTTCTTTATGCATATATGATCGATCTGATTTTCTGTTCTATGGTCTGGTGATATCCATGTTGCCTTGTGTATTCTCTTATGTGGAAACATGCTTCCTCCTATAGCCAGTTGATTTGAAGCACAGAAGTTTGCGAATAGTTCTCCATTTTCATTCATTACTCCTAGCCCATGTTTTCCCATGACTTCTTCAAATCCAGTATTGACTGTACCTATCTTTGCATTCATGTCACCCATCAAAATTGTGATGTCTCTTCTTTTTACTTTATCCATAATTTCCTGTAGTTTAGTATAAAATGCTTCTTTCACAGACTCTTCTTTGTCATTAGTTGGTGCATAACATTGGATGACATTGACATGAATTTTCTTTTTAGCTGTTTTGAAAATAGCTGTTATTATTCTGGGTCCCACAGCTTCCCATTCAATGAGTGCTTTCTGTGCTTCTTTAGATAACATAAGAGCTACCCCTTCACTGTGGTGTGAACTTTCGTCTTCGTGTCCTGAGGACAGCACCAATTCACCTGTGATGAGTTTCTTCCTGTCTACCCCCTTCCACTTTGTTTCACACATTCCCAGAACCTCGATTTTGTATTCCCTCATTTCTGCTGCTACTTGTGCCACTTTCCCTTGTTCGTTCAATGTCCGAACATTCCAGGTGCCAAATCTGGAAGTTCTCCTAGAAGAAAGAAGGTTAGTCAGCAACACAGACTCCTTTCGGCTTTCTCTGTGTTGCATCATACGCCTCCCCGCGAGAGGACCTTCCCCTGTCTTGGATGGCTGTGTTTTATTTTCTTTATTTGACTTGTCCATATTTGTTGAAGTTTTTTGTGGTTTAAATTTTTTTTACAGGATGGGGTAACCGGCCCCATGCCCAACCCTCCTTAGTCGCCTTCTACGACATGCTTGGCAGGGGACAGTGTTACTATTCTTTGCTCCCCTTTCGGGCCCCGGTAACACACGGGTGAAGAAGGCCACCTAGATCTCGCCAAAAATCGGTCAAAATCGCCTAAAGTAGCCCAAAAATCGCCCAAAATATCCCAAGTCGCCGACAGCTAGGTTTTATTTTTCAAAATTAAGAGTGGCAACGCTGGTTGTTTGGTTCATTAATCGTGAGAGATGTTGGCGGAAGAAGGGAATATTTAATGTCGGTGAAGCAAGCGCTGTAGGGAGGGCGATTGACGTTTATTAAGCATAAGTTGCGAAGAAAATAGCCCAGGTCAAGTTTGAAACTGATCCTGCAGTAATTTGCCTGCT
Source organism: Oreohelix idahoensis (assembly GCA_024509875.1). Lineage (NCBI taxonomy): Eukaryota > Metazoa > Mollusca > Gastropoda > Stylommatophora > Oreohelicidae > Oreohelix > Oreohelix idahoensis. Next base: position 483,260 of record JAMPIV010015693.1, read on the forward strand.
GGGATAGTTGATCTGGATTTTTGACTCGGGGTCCCTATGAAAATGTATTACTCCTCCACCGTTGTCCTCGCACTCTCTGTGTGTTTGTCTGTCTGTCTGTCCGTATTGTCTTTCATAAATGAATGCTTGCGTAGAATGGAAGAATTGAAATGGAATGGCAAGATGACTAATGTGGAACTGATTACACGAACCAGTGGAACGCAAACGAACGCACTTTATTTTCAAAGGGTTAAGAATTGGGCGCGCAGGCCCGTCTAACAATCTGCCCTTCCACTCTCACTTATTTTGCATACTGTGTCCTTTCATTCTCACATGTTACTTTTAGCATTACTTTAAAGGCGTCTGTGGCCTAATGGATATGAACGCGGTTTCATAATCCAGATATACCAGGTTCGAAACCTGCTGCAGGCGATTTGGTAGCAGATCGCTTTGTGTGGATTTTTAACAATGGTATAAGCGCCGTACCGTTCAGAAAGCAATGGCAAACTACTGAACGTAAAAATATTGCCTAGAAAAATCACAAAACAGCCAATAAAAGCTGGGGTTGATTGCCACGTCCTGTAAAGGATAAGCAACTAACTTTTTTTTTTTAAAGGCATGCAGTATTTTAAAGGTAATATAGCAACATACATTTACAGTATTCAATTATAATCAATATTAAGTATAAAACAAACAAGAAAGTAATGAAAAAAAGGAGATGGGAAGAGCGTGCAGGCAATGGATAGGACACACATTGAGGAAACCTGTTGATAGGACACACATTGAGTAAACCTGTTGATAGGACACACATTGAGGAAACCTGTTGATAGGACACACATTGAGGAAACCTGTTGATAGGATACACATTGAGGAAACCTGTTGATAGGATACACATTGAGGAAACCTGTTGATAGGATACACATTGAGGAAACCTGTTGATAGGACACACATTGAGGAAACCTGTTGATAGGACACACATTGAGGAAACCTGTTGATATCTTCACAAGGCAAGTCTTTGTTCTGGAAATCCCTGGGGTAAGACAGATATAGGGAGACCAAAGAACTCATGGAGAAGAGAACTGGAGTCAAATATGAATGGGGTGAAGGCATTGAGCTGATGGCACGGGACAAGAAGACTTGGTATACGTTTGATGAAGGCCTATGCACCTTGGGGCGCTGAAGGAGTGTTGATGATGATACATGTCTGTAAGCTCTGGCTTGTGTCCGTTCTTGAACTGCAGGAACCTCTCTACATTTTTGTCTAATCTATTTTGACCATTATCGCCTTCAATTTTTTAAAATGTTCTAATTATTATTTGTCTCACCTGCTAGTTCTTCATTTAGCTCCCTCTTGAGTCATATTTTTCAAACATTTTTTTGATTTAACTCTTCATACTCTATATCTATTCCTAGTTATTGTGTATTATCATTTCCCCCCCCCCCCCCCCACCACCACCATTTTTTGTCGTAATTTACTGCATCCTCTGTGTAATCTTCGACAGCCGACATAATTGTACAACAATTCGGTCAGCGTCCTTGAAATTCCGTGACAGGAAATTGTGTCACATTTGTCACGTTTATTACAGGTACATTCTCTCAGTTTTTGTCTGTCTGCCTGCCTGTTGCTCCATTCACCTGTCCGATATTTCTGTCTGTCTATTGCTCTGTTCATCTGACCGATATTTCTACATGTCTGCCTTGTCTATCGATCTATTCATGTGACCGATATTTCTATCTGTCTGTCTGTCTATTGCTCTATTCATTTGACCGACATTTCTACCTGCTTTTTTTTTTTTTTTACGTACTCGAGGCGAGATCTCAGGTTAGTATGTCTAACCTGAGACTGATTTTACGTGAGTATCCTATTTTCTCTGTACGCTGACAGATGTCCTCTCGCCATTCAGGCAGAGTATCCATTAGAGCTGGGTCGGCTCAGGAGCCGTTCAGGTTATTCCAGTCCCTGGTCGACGACACTTCTTCAAATGTTCTCGCCCGGGCTTGAACCTGGATCACCCGATCGCCAGCGGAGTGTGGTAACCATTACACCAGCGCGGCTCCTAAACCTGCTTATTTGTCCATTGCTCTATTTATCTGATTGGTATTTCTACCTATCTGTCCGTATGTATGTCTGTCTATCTGCTTGTGTGTCTGCTTGTATGTCTGTCGATGCTAATGTGTTTAGCCCATGTACATGAAATGTGATATATTTCTCGTGTATTGAATCATCATCATCATCATCACACGCGTCAAGCATTCACATGCTGTTGTTGCCATGGTTTCTGTGGCAGTTTGTTGAACATGATGAGGTTGCCAGCCTGAAGGTACGGTGGTTCTGTTCTATCTTTACCCCCTGGAACTTCACGGGGCCGTTTATTGAACACACGATTCATATGTGTTTACCTGTGTACCATCAATGTGTCCAGCCATTTATCACCTGTTTATTTGTAATCTTCTCAACTGTACCTTAGCTCGGCAGCGTTGGCGTAGCTGGCGAGTCCTTTTTTGGGCTTTAGGCTAGCAGATAGATAATGTTAGTCTTCTTCAGGACTTAGTGTCTATCAACGCTGATCGGGTTAGCAGTGAACGGAGTTCACATATATTTGGATGGTAAATACGCTCTGATATAACCAAATAGGTTGAAAGGAACGCGCCTCGCCACAAGACGGCAAAAACCGAACCAAATTTTTAAAAAAAACCTGTTTATTTCTATTTCTGCTTATCTGTCTATCTGTGGTGGGTTTAGATGTTAAAAGGTTAAATATTAATTGTCTACAGATGTGAGGTCAGCTATGCAAGTCCCTGAGTCTAATTGTTGATGAAGTTGTTCTCAGGGTACCTGTCTGCTACCACCCTACGACCTCAATCTGCTATATATTTTGAGCCTAATTATATGTTATGGTGTCTGGATGTTATCTGTCTAGGGTAATATGCAATGTAATGTTAATAAAATGACAACAACTACACCTATAACTTAATGAACCAGTAATTAAACAAGTCCCTGGGTAAATTTTGAATGATAATATTTTTTACAATTTTATTTTCCTGTATCTCAATTGCTGGGATACAGGACTGTTTAAACTCAAAATATAAGGCAATTTATTTACAGCAAAGTAATTTAAAACAACAACTGTGTCTGTTAATATTAATCTAAATTGTTTCTGACTGGAAGTGTTCTGATGAAGCAATAACTCCTAGGAAGGGACACACTTCTGAGGAACGACTTGTATCATCATGTCAAGAATACTGATTGATATAATAATGATGGAGAGTATGGTTAAATGAACTAACACACGCCCGTGGACAATTGGGCTTAACTTTATTTCCTGGAACCCTGTGATGTCCTTCTCACAACCACCTTCTTCATGACTGCAACGTCTGAACACTGCTTCCGAACTCTTTGGAGTTAAGGCAAACAGGTAATTTTTGCCTCGAGCTTGCAGCTTCAGGAGTACGTATATTTTGGTATGTGGCTCACTGATTGTTTCACGATGGAACCCTGAAATAAGAGAATTAAGGCCTCCTCAGAACATCATACACCTATCTCCATCTCTAAACAATTAAACATTATCAACAGGTTCAAGATCAGTGAAGTTGCTACATAAATAGCTATCGTTCCTATCTGATTTGGTGCCCTATTCATCATCAGGTAATCTTCAAACATCCGTTTGATACATTCCTTGTCATAGAAGAAATTATAGTTAATTATATAAAGTCATGTGCAAACACTGTGACATGCTGAAGACGGCCAGTGGTGTTCTGATCTTCCAATTATAATAATGTCATATTTTATTTCCAACTATGTCTTTTCATTCTCTCCCAAAGTTTAAATAAGCCTGCCTGGCTTTTAAAAGAAATGATAATCTTCCCTAATATCACTGGTGGCATAACACAAAGTGTTGAGTTTGGCGCCTTTCTGGTGTAGCCTCTCATCATCATCATCAGTTGCCATCTCCACAACGAAGGTTGGCTGTAATGGATCTCCAACGTCTTCTGTCTCTTGTCTTGGTGGTGCACTCTGATAGACTCTTTCCTGTCCACCTCTTGATGTTATCTTCCCACTTATAGCGCTGTCTTCCCCTTGCACCTTTTTCTTCAACTCTCCCTTCTGTTATGGTCTTCTGCAAGGTGTTATGCCTTTTTATGTGGCCAAAGTATTTTAGCTGCCGAACTTTGACCTCCCTCATTAGTTCTCTTTTCATACCTAGATTTTCTAGGACCTCCTTATTTGTTTTCATCTCTTTCCATGAGATACGCCCCATTCTTCTATATATCCACATTTCAAGAGCCTCAATTCTTTCTTCCAAGTGCTTATTCATCGTCCATGTTTCTGCACCATACAGAAATGCAGAATATATATAACACTTTATGATTCTCAGTTTTAATTTGTGAGATAACTGTTTGGATGTCAGTATATGTTTCATGTTGTTGAATGTAGTTTTGGCCATTCCTATTCTCTTCTTGATTTCTGTTTCACATCTGCCATCTTCTGTTATTATATGACCAAGATATACGTAGCTCTTGACTTGTTCCAGGATTTTCCCATTTTAGCCTCTACCCATCAATAATGCATACACATTCAATAATACAAATACATATCAATAATAAGGTTTACATAAATGTTTATCTTACCGCATCAATGAAATCATATGCAATTTATAGGTTAACCGGCGATTAATGGTCACATTCAGATCGCCACTGATGCAGAACAACGAAGGCAATGGTCCTGTATTTCTTGCATCTGATGCTAACACTACTTGTGAGATTTAAATCTTCAAGTGGCAACTAACGCTGGTCTCAAATCGTTTTTATTACTCCTATTAGTCTATTCTACCACAGCCAATCGAATTATGTTATGCCCACTAGCCTCTTTTTTTTTAAAAATAAATTACACTTTCAAAAAAATGTAACGCCCTCCCTTTCCCAAGACTGGCAAAGTTGAGTGAGGACATCAATGCATCTGTCTCTCTGTCTTTTCTTTACAATATTTCTATTATCTAAGCATTTTTTACTGTAAGATATTATAACATTATGGGTAGTATTGTCTTCTAATAAACAAATATCATTTTATTTGTCAACTGTCCTTGCTTTTATTTTATTATTCATCAAGGTTTCTTTGGCCACCCTTTCTCCACCGTTCTCAATTTCAGTATCACACAGCATAAGCTATCTTTTCAAATATGCCTCCATGCAAATCCCCCACTTACATTTCTCTCTCTCTCTCTCTCTCTCTCTCTCTCTCTCTCTCGTTCGTTTCAAAACGAAGCAACGCGTTAGGATTTCATCAGAAAATACTACCACTGTATACAGGAAATGCGAGCTTGTCTGTGTGTTTATACTAATCGTCTCCCTATCTAAGTGTTTATGCATTCAAACTGCGCTACTAATGAACGGGGTGGGGCAAGCGGTTAGTAGTGGATTTGCTCCGCTTTTCCAAATATGCTAGTAGCAAAGTCACGCGTTTTCGTTACAGTAAGCGATGCCTAGAACCACTGTCGCATGTTGTTCTATTTATAATTTCTCTCCCTCCGTCACTCCTCCATTTGTCTCTCACTCTTTCTTGGAACGAACACACCTAGGCTGTCAAACTGTTATAGTTAATTTCAAGGACGGAGTATGAAAACGCTTGTAATATTGAGAGATGGTATCATTCACTTTGCGTTAAGGTTTTCTCAAAACCTGCGCGACTGCGGGCGATGGCGAAGACGTTGAGCACAACTCCCCTATTTTATCGCTATAGTATTTGGATTTTTAAATTAATGTATAATATTTTATCTATTTGATCGGGGTATCAGGGATCTTACTACACTATCTGTGAACTTCCTCTTTGTGGTGGGTTTGATGTTAATACAGTTTGTTGTTAAGAAATCTTAGTGTACTGAATGAGGTCAGCTGTGAAGGTCCCCGAATATAATAAATATTAGAGTAAATTTCCAGGGCACCTTTCTACTACCACCACTATGATCTCATTCAGACTTATTCTAGATAGACTGTAAGATGACTACGTTTGGTGTCTAGGGTTATGAAATGTTAGTGTAAGGTTGCATTAACCAACTAAACATATAAACAATTACACAATTATTTTATTATCTAATACAACACAACAGTACCACGACATTCACATACGAACTACACTTTAAAAGACTATCTTTAGTAAGTCAGTGGTTGAAAGTTTGGTAAAGTTAATGTTTTTTCAATTTATTGTCCTGAATCTAATTTATTTGGAATCAGGACTGTCAATCAACAGTGAAATCATAGAAATTAATTACATCAATCAATTTATACAATGGATCTTCTGTCCATAATACACATATTATTATTATATAAGGGTGTAGTGTATTTTCTAACTGAGGTGACTTCTAGTATACACTGGTAGATTATTTATTATCATCATCTCTGCATGTTGTTTGTAAGTTTCTGTGGACACTGATGGAATGTTTATATCACTATTCCCAGTCTCTTATTTTTAATATAATGTTAGTTGAGAGATCAGGTGCCGAACATGCACCTATCTTTGTAATATGATGTAGGAATCTTCCTGCACTTCGCTGAACGACAACCTTCAGCTCCACTTCTTCAAGAATGATGGTGGTTTACAGTTGTCTCCGAAAAAGGCAAGACTGTGGCATGAATATATCGGCCCACTGTAGTCTGGCACCAGTTATTGACAGCCACCAAAAACCTCTGAAATCAGGATATGCCTCCTTCATAATCAACAGCCTACACTAATATTCAACAACCAATATTCAACAACCAGTACAGGCACATTACAAACAAACATGTAAGATCAGCTCTTTACGACAATCCCTTTCACCAGTTTCTTTTGATGTGACCAGGTATACCAGTATTCCTCTCCCTAATAGTTACAACGCCTCTGCAATTCCAGCAATAATCTGTTTTCCATGCAATAGGATAGGTATTATGCTCCTGATGATAATCATATATAATTTAGTTGGTCTACACCTCTCTGATAGTCTTTCATATGCTGGATCAATCTCTAGACTCTGTTTTGAGTCTGCCATAGACTCACTTACTTACAGTCGTATGTTAGTATCTCACATTCAAATTTTATTTTAAATAAAATGTTAAGAAAATCAATCTTACCACAGATGCAAGGAAATAACACAAGTAAACGATGACTAGGCAATAGAATATGGCACATTTTCGATCTGCCCTATGTCCAGGCTTTTCCTATGTTAGAAAATTCTCCGCCTGCTCTCATCGATCTTGCTTTACACAAAATTTTCTTGAAATGGCAGTGAACAGTCCCCGTTTCGTGTCAATATCCACTGCTTTGTCCAATGGGACCATGTTTACATTTATTTTTGAATCTATCGTTTCAAATAACAACTCCCAATATGTTTCCAACGCAAATATATTTTTAGGTCAACCAATCATACTTCGCCTTCCTTTAAAATCCACCCAATCAAATATCCCGTACCTTTTAACCTCATTTACCCAAAGTCGTTTTTTCAAAACATGCCATAAAAAATTATAAGCAGGCATGATCTTTCCTGACAGTCTGGTCGGATCCACTATAGTATTATGGCTATAATTAGTTAATTAATGGACTATTTGCGTAACTACTACCATATTCTTTGTCAGCAAGTCCTTATGTACACGAATATATAATTTTTATGGGACTAGTTGGCTTGGTTCAGAAGTACACAGTTTTTTTTTCTATGTTAGTTTTTTATTTTTAGTCTACTCCACGTTCAATTCTTTTCCATGTGCTGTCTTCTCTATTTATGTGATAATTACGTCCTTTGATGAAATAAGAGCTAATGTTGTTTTTGTGACACGAGTTGTCTACATGTTCTAACTTTTTCCTCGTATTTTGGGAATCGCCCTAGGCAAGGCTTTTGCGCGTTGGTTTTATTTTTAGAAACGATGTTAGTCGCGATTAGCATTTGAGGCCATTTATCACCCTCTCTCTCCCCCTTTTACTATATATTCTATCACCGAGGCAATTATTGTTTGAACCTTGGGAAAAAGTTTTAGGTTTTATCCAAGGTCAAATTTGAAAAATACAGTACCCTCCATTCGGCTATAAGGCTTAGCAAAACCCGCATATTAACTGGCGTGGGCGAACAAGATGCTGGACTCAATTTTTATTTTCTATCTTATTTTGACTTTACGCACTATCTTGTTATATTATAATTTAGATATTGTATTTAGAATTCCGTCACACTCTTGATACCTTTAGAATACCTCCGTGCAAGGTTATCATGAACGAAATCATCATCAAAGGGTTACAATGTAAGGTGCACTGAAATAAATGTTTTTAGCAGGTCTTTGTGATTTTAAGTAGCGCATACGCTGAGGCTGTCACGTGACGGTAAATTTTACCGGTCATGGCTCTCCATACAGATCGGTAGTTATCTCTTTTATGATTGTTGTTAATGTGTTCACTGTTTGTTTTATATATATATATATATATATATATAATATATATATATATATATATATATATATATATATATATATATATATATATATATATATATATATATATATATATATATATTTGCTTTTTTTGGTTGCTACTTTGCAAGTACCGGTCTGATATTGCCTAATTGTCTTCGCATACAAGTTCCTGTTTGATGCCTTTGTTATTTGGAATAAAGTTTAACTAAAAAAATTAAATAGATTGTGGGAGTGAGTTTGGATGAGGAGGTTTTGGTCTGATCGTCATATGAGAATCCGTGAATTTCTTACTGGACAAGGGGAGAAAAATAACTGTTTACGTTATTGAAAAAAGTCTTCGTCAGAACAAAAACAAAAGATAAAGACGCTTAAATAAATTGATAGGGTGGGCAAAGATGTGGGTTAGATATGCGATCTACGATAATGCCCTGCGGCCGCTCCACACTCGCACCAGACCCGCACACTAATAAAACTTGAATGTTAAGTCAGGGGTAGTATTTATTGAGGGTATACAACCCAGTCAGTAACACAAGTGTTTAAAAAGCAAATAAACAAACAAACACCCAGCCAGTGCTCATATGCTAACCTGAAACGCAAATAAAGCACCGACGAGTTAAAATCAAAATACTTAAATAATGAGAAACACCATACTTTAACCTGCCAAACAGCCCGTTCTTCCACGCCATCTGAAACATGTCACTATTACACACACTCTCATACATGTCGTCCATTGGGACTAGTATGGTGTTGCGAATGAGGGGCAGTCTCACCATGAACACAGATCGCTACCGAAACCATTGCTGCAAGAGTATATGAATGCCAACCTGGTGGCTCTATGCACCACACGGAGCGAGAAGAGAAATAACTAAATCTCCAGGTGAACCCACGCGCTCTCATAAACCATCCTACACTCTTCCATTCCATGACAATAATAAAGTAACAATAAAATGGGCATCAAACAGAATTAAACATGTTGTACAACCAACACATGAGAATATGAGAAAAAACTACCACCTCGCAATCGATCCAAATCAATATTAGTTCCTGTATTCTGAAGCATGTCGTAGGTGACGACTGGCAACAAGCGTGAAGTATATAACGACAAATCAGACTGGGAATCTCATCATATGAAACGCATTGCTACAGAAACAATCACTGCCATAGCATGTAAATGTTCGTACAGGCTTCTGGTGGACGCCAGCCGCAGCTGTGTCTCCATGCTCCGTAAGAAGCAAACAGAGAAACGCTTCTGGCTCAAAATGCCCTACTCACAAAGGAGGGGCATTATGCTTACAAGGAATCTAAATAACGAAAACTAAATGCATCTTATCAAAGGGCATTTAACACGAAAACTATGTACACAACCAGATGTAACTATTCTAATAAAAATATAATCAATTATCGTGAGCCACACTTAACTAAATTACCTTCGAATCAAAGAATAAAATCACCCCAGCTTTATCATCGATGTACTCCACACCCACACACATCGATTTTGACACTTTCTCTCTTACACACAGACTATTGTACATACACGTACACCGAATTCGTCACCACATTGTACGTCTAACTATCGGCATCATCTCTTTCTCTCTCGTTCACATTGGACTGTGTGTCGTAGTCATAACCCACTCACATCTCTCTCTCTTACACAGTGGACGAAGTATCGTAGTCACAACCCACTCATATCTCTCTCTCTCTCTCTCTCTCTCTCTCTCTCTCTCTCGCGGTAGCCGGTGGATTGTAGTAACAACCGACTCGTGTCTCTTTCTCTTTTTCTCGTTCACAGTGGACGGTGTCGTAGTCACATCCCACTCATCTCTCTCTCTCTCTCTCTCGTACACAGTGGACGGTGTATTGTAGTCACAACTCACTCGTCTCTCTCTCTCTCTCTCGTACACAGTGGACGGTGTATTGTAGTCACAACCCACTCATCTCTCTCTCTCTCTCGTACACAGTGAACGATGTATTGTAGTCACAACCCCTTCATATATATATATATATATATATATATATATATATATATATATATATATATATATATATATATATATATATATCGTTCACAGTGGCCGATGTATTGTAGTCACAACCCACTCATATATCTCTCTCTCGTACACAGTGGACGATGTATGTCACAGGGAGCGGCACCACTTTAAACTTATGTGGTAGTGCCTATCAACCATTTATACATGTGTGGCCGTTAGATAACATTTATAAGTCATGTATCACCATTTTGCATTATGAGACAGGTGGTTAGGCTTTGGTGATAGTTATAAAGAAATCTCTCGAGTGTAACTGGTTACCACCAGAGCTGTTAGTACCCGAATGAAAGGTGATTCAACCCAAGTTCTTATTACTCACACAGGCTGTCACGTTATCCATTCTCCTTGATTCCTTCCACTACAACATGCTTATTCAAATGACTCACTGGTTTTATAAACTATCAGTTTTATTTACAAGTCCGACTGGACTATAAGGTCCATATAATGGACACAACCCAATAACCTGACTACTGACGGTCAGAGCGTTCACATCCAAAAAGAGCATTGTTCCTTTATACAACACGACTACTTAATGAAACACTGTCCAGAAATCATTTGTAAACACTGGTATGCTTCTACTGATACTTCACTATAACATGGTTAGGTTATCATAATGTCATAAAAACGATCGAAGGGTACAAACCGTATACAATTCTTCCAACATAATATCTTGACTTAGTCGTGTGAAAAGGTTACACTTGCAGAAAGGGATAGTTCTCAACTTCTAACAAGGAAAACTCACCGATCTGCAAGACTGATGTGTCTCGCCCGCAAGCTAGTTCTCGACTTTTCTTAAAAAGTACTCAGCCCGTGCAAAGCTTTCTGTACACACTCAAGTGTCAACAATGCCTAGGTCTTCGCCTATTGATTAAGGGGAGCTAACTATTAATTTCTAAGAGTTATCTTACTATTAATTTCTAAGAGTTATCTTACTTTGACCAGTGCTATACTTGCTAGTCTATTCAAGTACGTCGGTCTGTTAGACTTTATTTCTAATACTAACGTGTAAACTTGCGTTAGTGTTAGCCGTACTGTAACATACGTCCCGGGGCTACAAAAATGTATCCTAGAGGGAGACATTTTCGTACTATCTAACCAAAAATCTTAAAAAAAATGACATCCTAAAAAACGTAAGATTATATAATCATGACTTCATTTTAAAAATTTAAAATTATGTGAAAACAGTAAATTACCATCATAGAAAACCTTACAAACATATGAATTAGTAACTATAGGCGCACATTATGTAATATGGTAATAAACTAATGAAACAGTCATGTAGCCTATGTGGGAAGGAAGTGGTATAATATTATGAATATGATATAACTCAAAACATTATCAACAACTGTTGATGGAACATGTATCAAAAGTTAAAAAAAAACATATTATGTGATAATATGGCATCAACGTCAAAAAATTCGTACAAAAAAAAATTATGAAAATCAATGGAGGTGTCTGAAGCGAATGTGGATGATATTATGTAAAAAAAAATGAGGCGAAGGTCTGTGAAAGGCAATGTGGTTGGTAAACGATGTGTGCGAAAGTAATCCACGTGTCCTTCAAATGTGGTGATCGTGTTTGTGATATGAAAAAAAAAAACATCTCTGGCTTTATCCAAAAATAGCCAATACATATAAAAAAAAATGTCATCACTGTGTGTCATTATACAATGTCTGAATCGCTGAGTTAGAAAAATTTACTAACTGTGTAACGATACTCTGCATTAGATTGATGTGCAGTCAATTAGAATTAACAGCTGTATACATATTATTTACAATTGTAAGACTCGCATGTAGGACATGGTGTATGAGCTGTGGATTGTCTGTGATCGTACGTACGTGTAATGCGAGACTGTTTATGTTGTCATCAGTGGAAGTCCCCCCCCCCCAAAAAACCAAAAAAAAACTGGAGCTTGACCAATGAACGGTGTACTAGCTCTACAATATCTACTTACAGTATTGAAAACTAGTTTGCATGGCAACTAAGGTTTCTTGTAACTGTAATGTCTCTCTACTCAACATGGTCGATAAAACACATAAGAATGAAGTTGTAATACAATGCAAGTATTAATAGTCTCAGTGATATACTGATTGATTATGCTAAACGAGCACATAGTATCTTGCAATTCCGTCTGTAGTGGCCATAAGGAAGTGACAAGAGTAATCGTCCATCTAGATGAGGAGTCGGATACGTCCTTGATCTTCTCAAAGAGTGTTGCATCACGTCACAAAAGATTGCTGGCTGGATGGGGTGTGACTATTATCGCGCAGTGCAAGGTCAAAAGAATGATGTAACAACTCATTATCATTCTGAAAAAGACTAAGAAAAAGACAATTATAAATGTTAGTGTTTGACAAACAACATTCTGGCCAGTTCTAGTAATGCGACTTCTCATGATGATAAGCGCTGATCATATTGAGGGTTGTCTGTATGGGGAGTCGTCATGGTAATATGAGCGACGTGTTCCTCAGGGTTACGAGGATGTGTATCGCACTGAGAGAAGGTGGGCAATTTTCTACGTTTTCTTCGAACTCGCAGCCGTACGTGTTCCTGTGTAGGTCTTATCAACTTCGACAATGGAGCTGAATCAGTGGAGGACGATGAGTAATGACGTTTAACAGCGCATCGAGCAGGTATGTCAGATCCAATATCAGAATGGATATCTTCAGACACGGAGAGTGGTGGTAGTGGGTCAGAAGTTATATCTCTCCAGGATTCTGCTGTGATTGTGGCAGAGGAATCAGTCTGGTCATCTGGTGTAGGTGGTTGAACTGGAATCGGAGATGAGGTCATGTTGGAGTGTTGCGGAGAAGAATATTCATCTTCGATCTGTGGTTCAGTATGACTTCGTAACCGAGCATTGCATTGTTGTATCCTCTGTTGTAATTCTTGTAATGGTATGCCGTCTTCTTCGGATGAAGTATCTCGTTCCTTTCTAATACGTTCAACGGCTTCTCTGAAAGCTGTAGGGATATTGACATGATGAATGGATTCGTCATCGCTGGAAGCAATGGAAGTGGAAGATGTATAATGTGAAAGAGTAGCTTTTCTAACAGGTCTCATAGATTTCATCCTAGGTGTCGGAACAGGTCTGTGATCATCTAACTTTATCTGAGATGCATGAGCTTTGGTGGTGGTGTTAGTAGTCTTGTGCCATAAGATGTAATTGGTAGGGGAAGTATGTTCCAAGATTCTATAACAGTCGATCCAGCGGTTATCAAACTTTGAGTCACGTACATACTTCTTAAAGTATACAGGGTCTCCAATGGCGAACGTGTCTAATGTAGCATTCTTGTCACGCGACAATTTCATTTTGTGGAATGCTTTGGTGGCATTCTTGTGTGCGATGCAATGAGCTCGATGTTTTTCTTTAAGTATGGTCTCTATTGGATTGTCACCGAAGTATCTTCGCTGGAGTGTGAGTAGATTATCCAGTGGGAATATAGGTTCTCTGCCGTAGAGTAAAAAGAAAGGAGAAAAACCAGTGGTATCGTTGGTATTGAATCGAATCGCCTCTAATGCATGATGAAGATAAACGTCCCAATATTGAGTGTTCCCTTCAATGTACTTTGCAAGGACATCATGGAGGGTGGCGTGCATCCTTTCATTTCTACCGTTGGATTGTGGGTGGTAAAAACTGGTTGTCGTATGTTTGATATTCAACTTCATCAATGTTGATTTGAACGGATCACCCGTGAATTGTTTACCATTATCTGTAATCACTCGTTTGGGGTATCCATGTCTGGGTACAAATTCAGTGAGGAAGATGTCAGTAAGGGCATCTGAAGTGGCGTTTGGAAGAGGAAAACATTCAGGCCAAACTGAGTACTGGTCAACTATGTGTAGGATGTACTTGTTGTTAGCCATAGTGATGGGGTATGGACCTGATAAATCGAGACTGATTACTTCCATGGGGAAATTGGAGAAGGTCATTTGTTGTAGTGGAACTTTCGTAGCCTTCATGTTACGTATCTTACAAGTCTTGCAGTGAGATATGTAATCTATCACGTCTTTGGAGAGAGTGTCCCAATAGTATCTCTTCTTTATAATATTCAGAGTTTTATCTCTTCCGAGATGACCGTTGTCATCATGAAATTGTACTAAGACTTTCTGAACAAGATGACTGGGGATGTATTTCCACAATGAACTATCTGACTTGTCATCAATGTAATAGAGGACACCATCATCAGGAAGGATGATAAAATGTTTGAACTTCGTGGGGGTAGATTTCACTTGTCTGATCAATAGTGTAAGTTCAGGGTCTTTTTCCTGTTCTATCTTCATGTCAAAAGGAGTATCCGTAATAAAAGCGGCTGATGTGTCATCAGGGGTGGTATCCACTCTTTGGCTTTCATCAATAAGGTTAATTTCTTTGCTATTGTCATGTATATCTGTGAGAGCAGCAGATGTATCGGCGTCATGAGTGTTGTCTACTTCATCAGTTGGATAAGGAATTCGTGACAATAAGTCAGCACAGGTGTTGAGAGTGCCCGCAATATATTCGATTTTGGCGTCGTAACTTTGTAAATTTAGTGCCCAGGTTTGTAGCTTTTCGGCTGTTCTCTAGTCTTCGCTAACCAGTTTACCAGGGGTTGGTGGTCTGTCTTGATAGTGATGTCGGTACCACAGAGATAGAAATCTAATTTCTGCACGGCGTAATGGATAGCAAAAGCCTCTTTCAGTTGTAGTCCATCTACATTGCGACTTACTCAATGCGTGAGAAATAAATGCTATTGGCTTTTCGTTAGGAATGTTCGGTAGAATAGGAACATCTTCTGGTGAGCAATGTTGAACAAGGCAGGCACCGATAGCATTCTGCGACGCGTCTGTGTATAAAATCATCGGTTTGGACGTGTCTGGGTGAGCAAGCAGAGGAATGGTGGTCAATGCATTTTTCAAGTAATCAAACGCTTGCTGACATTGTTCGGTCCACCAAAATCTTGCATATTTCTTTGTGAGGTCTATCAATGGAGCTGCGGCGTGTGAGAAATTGACAATGTGTCTGCGGTAGTATGAGCAACATCCAAGAAAACCTCTGACATGTCGTACAGTAGTAGGGGTGGGCATGTCTCGAATAGCTGATACTTTTCCGTCATCCGGTCTGATGCCATGGCGATTAATAATGAATCCAAGATATTTGGTTTCGCTCTTGAAGAATTCACATTTACTCAGTTTCAACTTGATGTGATGATGCCTGAGGCGTTGAAATACCTTTTCAACATGTTCTAAGTGACTTTCTATCAAACCAGGAGTGTGGATCAAAATATCATTGACGTAGGCTAGTGCATAATCCTGCATTCCACGGAGTACCTCATCCATTAAGGACATATAGGTGGCAGGAGATCCTTTCAAGCCAAATGGCATAACATTCCAAGAATAACTGCCAATATGGGTGCAGAACATGGACTTTTCCTTAGCATCTCGTGTCATGGGGATACACCAGAATCCCGAACGAGCATCAAGGGTGGTGAACCAGTTCGATTTCCCTACTGTGGCTAAGATGTCGTCTACTCGCGGAAGTGGGTATGAAATGGTGCGAGTAATTTTGTTCAGTGCACAATAGTCACAACAAAATCTATGTGACCCATCTTTTTTGTTTACAATCACGATAGGCGAAGACCACTGAGAGCGGGATCGTTCAATTATTCCGGCTTCTAGCATTTCATTGATCGCTTTTTCAACTATTTCCCTATTTTTGAGTGATGTATGATATGGTTTTAGATGGATGGGAACATCAGTGGTAGTGTGGATTTCATTTCAACAGTGTTAGTTCGTTCCAATTCCATATCAGATAGAGCAAAGATATCGTGATGTTCTCGAACAAATTGTTGTAACCTGTGGGCGTGTGGTTCAGTAGTATGCAGTTGTTCCATTAACTGTTCCAATCTGGTTGTCTTTAACTGAGGTGCTTTCTTGTATGAAACATTGGATGTTTGAATCGCGTTAATCTCATGACCATGGGAAGGGAATTGTTGGTGGAACCTTGTATGGGATCGGCAAGGATAACTTTGAACTGGAGGTTCATAAGAGGGAGGAAGTGTTGTTGGTGATGTGAAAGAACCGTCGTGGGGTCATCGAAAACAGGAATGTCTTTTGTCTTGTCTATAAATGTCACGAATGATATCTTGATCTATATCATCTGCATATCTTAGATCATTTTCGGAATCCCGGTTAGGAAAGGAAGTCTGTGCATAGTGTTCTGTCCTATTTTTCCCATAAGTAGAATGTAGTATCTCTTGATCAATAGGGTCCGCGTAGGCATCAGAGTGGAGATAGGATGACCTATCACGCAGTCGATAATCACGAAAGCTCTGATTATGATAGTAGATTTTCTCATTGTAGCCTGCAGTGGGGGAATTGTTTCGTTCCTTGTTTGTTTCGTTCACTTGATGTACTTTTAGGGGACAGTGTGGGATGCGAAGTGAGAGCAAACATGGAATGTGGGAAGGATGGGTATTACTCAAGTGAGATTGTCGTCTTGGAGCTTCATGTTGGAATTGCTTAAAGCTGGATTTCTGGAGGTGATCGACAGGATCATGTGTTGTAATTTGAGCAACTATGGCACCTCTAGCAATGGATGCAGTTGTACCAGTAGCATTAACAATCATTAGAGGAAAATCTCGATGGGTGGTGATGTTAGCTATCCCATCAGTGACTGTGATATGAGGATCATCATTGACATCCATTTCTGATAGTCGTGAAATATAGATTGATTGTCCTGTATGGAAGTAAGGTGAATTCTTGATTCTTCCTTTGACAAGGGTAAGCGAATTAGGCTGTAAGATGACAGGCGCAGTTAACCGGACCAAAGAGGCAATGTGGATATCATCTTGGAGTGGAATGTATTCATTATTCACTCTGATTTTTCGGAGATCAAAATAGATTCTGACATTGTGTCGTGTAAGGAAATCCCGTCCGATAATGAAATTGTGAGACATTCCTCTAGTTATGATGAATGAATGGTTAATGTTCTGTGAGCCAATACGTAATGGAATGTGTGCAGTGCCGGTCGATTTTAAAGCTTGCCCAGTGACTGAAGCCATGAATGTACGTGAAGGACTGAAACGTACCTTATGATGAATCTTGTTGTACAGCTTCTCACTAATCAAACTGACAGTGGCGCCGGTGTCAATAAGCACTCGATATGTATTATTTGCAATAGTAATCAGGCAAGAGCTGGGGTCTGGTATTAATCGACAATTTTTCTGGTGTATCTGGTGGCCAGGGGAACTGGAGTTAAGAATGTTCTGTCTGTTTTGTTGCTTAGTAGTGTCCGCATAAAGAAATTGGATAGTTTTCTTCTTCGTGTGAGATGGATGATGTGAACCTCTCATTATCATCTCTACTAATGATCGGCTCTGCCGTTTCCCTGGAATCGTGGGTATGAATGGCTATATAAGCTGTGTCTAGGTTGTCCACGAGAGTAATTTATGTGAGGCTGGTGGTGAGGATTGCTATGTCTAGATTGTCCACGAGAGTAATTGGCGTGAGGTTGATGGTGAAAAGTGCCTTGCGGTTGTTGTGTGTGGGGCGGAATCTGGTCACAATTCCGTGCAATATATCCAAGCATCCCACAATTATAACAAGTAATAGGTGTTACATTGTGTATTTGTGGCAACCGTGAAGTCGTGGGAGCATTGCGTCTTTCGTAATGTCTGCCATCATTCCTGTGGAAAGTATCGTGACTGTGTAGGTTACGATGTTGTGCATCCTGTGAATAAGATGGGTACCGTAGTTCATTGTTGTTTGTGCCTCTCCTCCATTGATGTCGAAAGTGGTCTACTTCCATCGGTTCTGCAAAATAGTCTGATCGAGGTTCTCGTCCAATGCGTTGATGAAAACGTTTTCTTACATTTTCTTCGTAGACTGCAGTCTGAAGCGTTTCCGTGATAGATTTTGAATCTTTTCTTAAACGGTGGAGTTTTAGGTTATCTGCCCAGAGACCATCGATGAAGATTCCGACCAAGTGCCTTTCTAATTCTTCGGAAGGAATTGATGCACCAAGGAAAGCATCCTCGGCTAGATTTAGTAAGCGATCCCCAAACATTTGAATGGGTTCGTTACGCTCCTGTTTAATCTTCCTAAGAAGTGTCCACGTGTGCATTGAATCGGATATGTTAGAGTAACGATTCACCAACTCTTTGCGAAGGCTATCAAATGTTTCATCTGGAAAAGCCTTACTTCTGCGGCATAAGAAATCTGTAACAAGTCCATCCGAAGATAAAAATGCAATCCGTTTGCGATCCGAATCTGAGGCTGAGTCAATCAACGATGCAAATTTGTCCATGTCTACCAACCATTTTCTAAAAAGTGTGGGATCTCCCGAAAATGGAGTAACAACTGTTCGAATGGCATGAAACTTTGGATAATGATCCACCTGATAAAGAGAGTCAGTAATCTGCTTCAAAGCCAACATGGTGGGATCCATATCATGGGGTAATGGTACAGTATGCGGTAATATAGGTTGCTGTTGCTGCTGATTTTGTAACATTTGTTGGTGCAGCATTTGTTGTTGTATTTGTGCTTCTGAAGCGCTAGTGGTGTCCATTATAAATGCGTAAATGAATGTGTAAATAGTTCAAACTGAATGTTCAATTAGATAACGTAGACAGGGGCGTGAGCTGTTCACGGCACCACTTTAACATATGTCACAAGGAGCGGCACCACTTTAAACTTATGTGGTAGTGCCTATCAACCATTTATACATGTGTGGCCGTTAGATAACATTTATAAGTCATGTATCACCATTTTGCATTATGAGACAGGTGGTTAGGCTTTGGTGATAGTTATAAAGAAATCTCTCGAGTGTAACTGGTTACCACCAGAGCTGTTAGTACCCGAATGAAAGATGATTCAACCCAAGTTCTTATTACTCACACAGGCTGTCACGTTATCCATTCTCCTTGATTCCTTCCACTAGAACATGCTTATTCAAATGACTCACTGGTTTTATAAACAATCAGTTTTATTTACAAGTCCAACTGGACTATAAGGTTCATATAATGGACACAACCCAATAACCTGACTACTGACGGTCAGAGCGTTCACATCCAAAAAGAGCATTGTTCCTTTATACAACACGACTACTTAATGAAACACTGTCCAGAAATCATTTGTAAACACTGGTATGCTTCTACTGATACTTCACTATAACATGGTTAGGTTATCATAATGTCATAAAAACGATCGAAGGGTACAAACCGTATACAATTCTTCCAACATAATATCTTGACTTAGTCGTGTGAAAAGGTTACACTTGCAGAAAGGGATAGTTCTCAACTTCTAACAAGGAAAACTCACCGATCTGCAAGACTGATGTGTCTCGCCCGCAAGCTAGTTCTCGACTCTTCTTAAAAAGTACTCAGCCCGTGCAAAGCTTTCTGTACACACTCAAGTGTCAACAATGCCTAGGTCTTCGCCTATTGATTAAGGGGAGCTAACTATTAATTTCTAAGAGTTATCTTACTATTAATTTCTAAGAGTTATCTTACTTTGACCAGTGCTATACTTGCTAGTCTATTCAAGTACGTCGGTCTGTTAGACTTTATTTCTAATACTAACGTGTAAACTTGCGTTAGTGTTTGCCGTACTGTAACACACAGTGGACGATGTATTGTAGTCACAACCCATTCATATCTCTCTCGTACACAGGACGGTGCATCGTAGTCACAACCCACTTATCTCTCTCTCTCGTACACAGTGGACGATGTATTGTAGTCACAACCCACTCATCTCTCTGTCTCTCTCTCTCTTTCTGTCTGTCTGTCTGTCTGTCTCTCTCTCTCTCTCTCTCTCTCTCTCTCTCTCTCTCTCTCACATTGGACGATGTATCGTAGTCACAACTGATTTATATATATCTCCCTCTTTCACAGTTGGACCATTTATCGTAGTCACAACCGACTCATATATATATATATATATATATATATATATATATATATATATATATATATATATATATATATATATATATATATACGAGGCGTGTTCAAATGAAACCCGACCGTGTTGCGCCAAGTGGACATTAGTAGGAGGAGCATGATGACGTCACATCTGACGTAATAAGCACATACGAATGTACATGTGTGTAAGTGTTCATTCACCCAGTATTCATTGGTTGTGCTGCAGACCGTTAAAATAATGGCCGGTGTGATAAGGAATCCGTCCAAGGTCGATCAGCGAGCGGTAATTCAGTTCCTAACAGCCGAATGATGTCGACCAGTCGACATTCATCGCCGAATGAAAGCAGTGTATGGTGACAAAAGTGTGTCTAAGACTACAGTGAAATACTGGGCACGAATGTTTCGAGAAGGACGTCAGTTAACGAAAAATCTTCCGCGGCCAGGTCAGGTGCATATTTTTGCGACAGAAGAAGCCTTCGCCGAGATTGCAGCAATACGGGTGGAACGTCGTCGGAGCTTACGTTCGCTAGCAGAGGAATTCGCTGTGTCTCTTGGGACAGTTCAAATAGTGGTTAGGAAGAAACTGAAGTATCGAAAGGTGTGTTCACAATGGGTCCCACGGATGCTGACCGATCACCATAAGGAAGAACGCATGGGGTGGAGTTTGAACCACCTGTTGCGTTACGAAGAGGAGGGGGATGCATTTCTGTTGCGCATAGTGGCAGGCGATGAGTCGTGGTGCCACCACTTTGAGCCGTGCAGCAATCAGCGATCATGCAATGGAAACATCCCGGATCACCAAAACCCAAAAAATTCAAGTCACAGATTTCCGCCGGTAAGGTTATGCTGACCGCATTTTTTGACCATGAAGGGCTTCTATTGGTAGACTTTAAAGAGCCTGGCGTGAACATCAATGCCATCCGCTACAACGACACACTAGACAACCTGCATAGAGCCATCAAGAATAAACGACCCGGCATGCTTTCGCGTGGTGTGATTTTGTTGCACGACAATGCTCGTCCACATGTTGCGAACATTGTGCAGGAAGCGTTAGCAAGGAAAAGGTGGGAAGTTCTGCCACACCCAGCCTACAGCCCCGATTTGTCACCATGTGACTTTCATTTGTTCGGACCCTTAAAAAAAGCCCTAAAGAGACAACGATTCGACTCCAATGCAGACGTCAGGGCCTCGGTGACCAAATGGTTCAATAAGCAACCAAGTCGTTTTTCTCGGACGGCATCGGCCGTCTACCCAAGCAGTGGGATGCGTGTCTGAATGCCTATGGTGACTATTTCTAAAGAACCGCAGTGGGTTCTTGCTTCATAACAATTGCTGTATTTAATTCTACTACTGCTGATGTACCTTACATATATTTGTTATAAAGCCACTGGGACGGGTTTCATTTGAACACACCTCGTATATATATATAGTCACAACCGATTCATCTCTCTCTCTCTCTCTCGTACACGGTGCAGGGGACAGTGTATTGTAATAACAACCAACTCATATCTCTCTCTATCTGTCGTCCACAGTGGGTTGTGTGTCGTAGTCACAAGCGACTCATATCACTCCTTCTTTTCATCTCGTCCACGCTCTGCATCATCTCTCTTCCCCCCCCCCCCCACCCCCACCCCCTTATTTTTCCTTTTCACCTGTTTGAAAATATTCTTAATCTCATGTGTTAGCGGTGTCTCTTTGTAACATGAAAACAGTCATATTTGCTTCTTCAGCGATATCATTTTCAAATACAGAATGCATTACCGATCTAAGACGAGCGAACTATCATTAATTATTTTTAATTTCAAAGACATCGTCTTTGATCAGCCGAATCGTAGTTAACCTTTATCTGTCTGTTCATCTTTTTTTTTCTTTTAAGTTACAAAAAAATTGTGTAATTATACAGGCGTATAATGTGCTTGTTTTAAAATGTATTTTCTTGACATTTATCTTTTCAGCGCCCCTGTAATGAACATTCGTGTCTCAGAACATGGCAAATGAAAATATATGTTTTATTATGCACGCCCAGCCTCTTTCAGAATATTGCATGTTGGATTTACTTGTTTTTAAAGCTGCTTAAAGGAGTGTATTCACTAGACAAAATCACTAATATGCAACTGATGACAAGAACCAGACAAGTGCCATGGGAACAACAGATGAGAAGAAGACGCTGGCGATAGATATGACACACATTGAAGAAGCCTGTTGATAGCATTACAAGGTAGTCCTTGTTCCAGAATCCCTAGGGTAAGAGAGGCAGAGGAAGACCAAGGAACACATGGAGAAGAGAACTGGAGACGGACATGAAGGGATGAAGTAGGCATAGAAAGACCTTGAGCAGATGGCACAGGCCAGGAAGACTTGGTATAAGTTTGTTGAAGGCCTATACTCCGTGGGGACCTGAAGGTTAATCATGGTTAAAGGAATGTATTCGTCCTATTCGTTGTTTGTTTGTCCGCTATGAGTGTCTGGTTTACCCCTGTCGCGTCATTCAGTCGGATATTCGAACCGACAGGGATCTCTGTTCTCACATTGAGTGCTAAACACCTGTTCGGGAGCGCATACTGTCAGTCTCGATGGAGAACCACACAGGCACAGTTAGTACTTGCTATTGACCAATCACCAACTTCCGGTTTGTCGATGGTATTGATGTGCTCATCTGGAGAAGAATAGGTGCTGGTCAGCCTTATCGGCCTATCGTGGTATCACTGACACACGATACGGAATGGAAGTCAGTCCCGAAAATATCATGTTAGTGGAGATTAGCATGACACTATGACCCAGTTTAAAGATCTACTGGCAGCCATAACTGGATAAGGGAGCCGGAGCAGATTACGCCTCGTGCACTGGACTGAGTTACTGCTTAAGACGCGCATGCTAACCGTAACTAAAGAACTGCCAAACAAGACGACTTGTAAACGACCACAGTCTAGCAGTCTGGCCAACTAAAGCACGGCTTGCTTGAACAAGAATTTAACTAATAAAGTATATATCTACATTGATTGTATTTTCTTGGTAATTTGTATCTATTGGATATCTCAAGTACCGTGGCTATTGGCATAGGAGATCATGTCTCTCCACAACTTCCTGTCTCCAGTACAATTTATCAATTCTGCTGTTGACTTCTTTCCATGCCACAATGTCAAACTGTCCAGTATTTGCTCTCTTTGTCTTCCCCTATCTCTTTTTCCTTCAATCTTACCTGTTGTTATGATATATTCCAGCTTTCCTCTTCTCATAACATTCCCCCCAAAAAGTGGATTGCTTCTTTCTAACTTGTGAAATAAGTTTCCTTTACGCATTGGCCTCTTTCAGGACATCCTCATTACTCTTTTTGGCTGTCCATGGTATCTTTAACATTCTTCTGTAAAATCACATCTCTGTGGAAGGGACTTTTCAGTTACCGTTTAGGTGGTTTTGCAGTGATGCAGGATTCGGTAAGGCCATTTTTTTCTCCAAGGGAAACGCCGACATATCACCTGGGAGTAGGTCAGAAATGGTCTTTGGATTGAATACGCTGTGATTATATATATATATATATATATATATATATATATATATATATATATATATATATATATATATATATATATATATATATATATATATATATATATATATATATATATATATATATATATATATTTTAAAGATGTTTGCCGTCTTGTGGCAAGGCACGGATCTTTCAGCCACGCACAAAGAAATCATTAGGATTTATCAGAACGCAATTTCATGTCACAGAGTAAGAACTCTTTCCCTGAACTCCGAGTGTATCATTGATTAAGTACCAAGCCCAGAAACACACTACAGGTTAGCATGATGAAACTCTGGAAAAGGCTGTTTGCACGTCACCTTTTTTTTTTTTTAACCGCTGTCTAATGATAAGTTAAATTCATTGTAGAATCTTACACTCCCGAAGTATATATTATGGATATTAATGTTTTGAATAATGTATTTTATTGTAGTAATTAATATTTCCGTTTCGCACGGTTGGAGTTTTAAGACACCAGGTTCCCCGCCAGTTATCCTAAGAGGGTGCTTACCTGTTTATACTGGATAATGTTCGAGTTTGGTCCTGTTAGCGTAAGGGGTGTCGCAGTCGGCATGGATCATCTGTCGCATTGAGATGTTACGCCAGAAGTTCCAGAACATTCTGTGTTTTCTGCAGAGTGTTTCTGGTTCCGCAACACAGCTACTAGTTAGATCGTGTCATTGTTGATAGAGTTGATTGTGACCGAATTAGTGACTACAGTCACCAAAGTTATTAATGGAGGGCTTGCATTTTGAGCTGCTGATATACTGAACATTTGTCAAAAAATGACTTTTGGGTCATTCTCTTGTCGCTCTCTTGTTCACTACGGTCGTATCCTGGACATGTGTTGTATTGATTATTTACGTGTTTCAGTGACCGGCACCCTCTTTCTTTCTCCGCACTGTAGCAGATATTTTGTATTTTAATTCTTACACCCCTCTCAGAGATATTTTGTCTCGTCTGTTTACCTGACCATCCCTGCTGAAGATAGTAGACAGGTGATGCAATATTTGAACGACAGGCATATTCTCGTGTACCCAACCTTGGCCGCCACCGATTAACACTAAAATCGCCAGCGTATTTGTCTAATTGCTGATAAAGCAAGGGTACGCGACAGATAAGAGATTACTTGTCTGGGAGACACATTTTGGACAGACAAGGATGACCTAATCGCTTCCGGTCCGACTTGTTATGACAAGATTACTTTTGATAGTAATAATTTGTTACATCTGAAACACATTGTCGTATGAGTTTACAGATGCGTTGGTGAGTTCGTCTGCCAGGCAATCTGATGTTTTCATACCATATAAGGGAGACGTGACCTCTACATCACGCGCAGAATTATTCCATGTCACATTTAAAAAAAATTACCCCACCTAACATTTTTGTTTGAAATGATTGGAGCCCTGGGCAGCTGCATAACAAGCAGATGCGGGGGTAGGACAGGCATATAACCTGACACGTTTCAGTGTTATTTCACTGTGAGAATCGCTTGCCAACCAGACTTGCCAGTAGTTAGAATCAGGATTCCATATTATCAGACCGGACACCTTTTATTGGAGTATTCATAAGGACTTACAAAACAGCCCAGGAAAACTCTATCAATTTAATAAGGAATCCCACTGTCTGAGGAAACTGAACACACGGAGTCATAGAGGGAATTATCTTATAAAAGTAACGACACACAAGAACACGTGTAAGAGGCCGCCTAATCA
Organism: Oreohelix idahoensis; assembly: GCA_024509875.1. NCBI lineage: Eukaryota > Metazoa > Mollusca > Gastropoda > Stylommatophora > Oreohelicidae > Oreohelix > Oreohelix idahoensis. The sequence goes on from JAMPIV010015693.1 coordinate 508,854, forward strand.
AGTGCCTAAACTTCATTCATCTGAGCAAAATGTCTGTCAGCCAGGATTGGCGTAAGTTGTTTTTTTACATTCTATATTTTTCATTAACATGTGAACTAATACGCATATATTGCCATGTGAATATTAATATGTGAAAATCGCTAGTGGATGTCCAAGTTATTTGAGGCTGGCAACCTCAGCGTAAAGAATGATGATTTCATGAACCACCACTACAAGGGCTGGTTACTGCCATATCGCTAGTTTCTTACAGAAAAATTAAAAGCAGAAGGTAGTCCCAAGTTCCATATGGGGCAGGGAGGAAAAGATGAAAGAAATGATGTACATTCTAAGTATAATAGTTACATTTTCAAACTAATGTAAATGTCTGTATAAACATATTCACCTTAAAATTAATGAAAGTTTCTAAGCTTTTCAATCAGTGTAAATGTAAATGAAAACATATTCAATGTATATGGTGAACACTTTTCAATCAGTGGAAATGTAAATGTAAACTATTCTATCTGTACTATTAACCTTTTCATTTAAATGTAAAATAGAGATAAAGCTATTCAATTTAAATGTACAGAAACTTTTCTCTCGAGGGATTAAATTTAATTCTCAACGAGGGTAAATTCTGAGTTAAATGGGATGGTGGAATAGGAAGATGGGGGGCACATAGGTATGTGTCAGAAAACGCAATACACAGGAGAGCGTTTCGTTTCTATTCTTTTACCATAGTTGTTGGTGGTACCAGGAGGGCACTAATCTCTGGAACAAAGTGAGGGTAGAAGTAGACTGACGTAGAAACGCAGGACCAGCTTGGCAGTTACTCCTTGACATTTCTGGGAACGTGCTGCACCTTTAATCTTGACCAGGGACGCGAGAACTTCAGTGACCTATCTGCACAGAACCAACCCATCAGCGGGAGCAGAATATACCATAGGAAGTTAAGTAGCCCTATAAGCTACCTAGTGACTTCCTTTTAAAACTTACTTCCCATCACAACCATGATGAAAACTTTTGCTCATAATTCATTATTCAAATTCTCTAAAACCTTGTTAAACTTAAATGATTATTAAATCTGTTATTTGTAATTATACAAATTTAACTTCGATTCAGTCATTTTAAATAAACTGCATGTTTGTCTGTCAATTCACTAAACACACCCTAAACAGAGCTATACCAGAATAATAAGAATTCCACTGAGTAAATCAGAGGTGGGGGCTTGACGAGCTGAAACAAAAATAATTGCTTAATCCTTCACAAAAGTTGTCGGCACATCATAGAATTAACGTGCTCAGCCAATGCAGCATTGTTTTCGCTTTTCTGAATATCTTATGAATATTTCTATGTGATAGAAGCGTCATTACCCTTCTATCTACATCTCTGCCAAGAGTAATCTTGTGCGAAGGTAGACACCTTTGACGACCCACTTTAGATACTCTTGTTTTGGACACTGTTGGACCACTACTGCAAAGCAGGGGCGGCAACCCGTGACAACATTACCTATATCGCTTCTAATTTCAAATAGTTTTGGTTCTTGATTTGGAAAAATCCTATTGCATTGGTTTCAGAACAGACTTTCATAAATAGGTGCTTACGTGGAGTAAATGAATAGAAGTGGTATGACAAGATCACTAATGTGAAACTGATGACAAGAAACGACGCCTGTGGAAAAAATAGTTGAGAAGAAGACGATGGAGATGGCTAGGACACATATTGAGGAAACCTATTGCTAAGCATTACCAGGCAGTCCTTATTCTGGAATCTGCAGGGAAAGAGAGACAGTGGAAGACCAAGGAACATACAGGGAAGAGAACTGGATACAGACGTGAAGGGCGTGAAGAAGATATGAAAAACTTTGAGCTGATGGCACGGGACAGGAAGGCATGGTATAAGTTTGTTGAAGGCCTATGCTCCTTAGGGAGGTGAAAGGTGATCAAAAAGTGTCAATTCTGAAAATATAATTTCACATGATATGAATAAAAATGACGTGACATCACAATCAAGTCCAGTCCTGTTGTATATCTCTGATCTATGGAGGAAAACTACACCGACAACCAAGAATCTACAGCCGTACATTAATGGACGCTTACGTAGAATAAAAAAATTGAAATGGCATGGCTGCGTCAATAAAGTGGTGCTTAATGGAGAGAGCCAGACCACTACCAGCGGTGCTAGATGTGAGAAACGGGGTGGGGAATGCTGAAAGTCACTGATTGGTCTCACCGAGGAAGATTATGAAAGTCACCGATTGGCCTCGCCGAAGAAGATTGAGAAAGTCACCGATTGGCATTACCGAGGGAGATTGAGAAAGTCACCGATTGGCATCACAGCAGACCATTGAGAAAGTCACCGATTGGTCTCACCGAGGGAGACTGAGAAAGTCACCGATTGGCATTACCGAGGGAGATTGAGAAAGTCACCGATTGGCATCACCGAGGGAGATTGAGAAAGTCACCGATTGGCATCACAGCGGACCATTGAGAAAGTCACCGATTGGCATTACTTAGGGAGATTGAGAAAGTCACCGATTGGCATTACTTAGGGAGATTGAGAAAGTCACCGATTGGCATCACAGAGGGAGATTGAGGAAGTCACCCATTGGCATCACAGAGGACCATTGAGAAACTCACCTAACTATTAGCATCACCGAGGAAGATTGAGAAAGTCACCGATTAGTATCTGTTACCTTATACTTATTGAAGGCTATTGGGTAACGAGTATATTAATGTGCTGCACTGGTCTTGTAAGATATTTTGATATAATAGACAACAGTCTCAACAGTAACGTACGGAATGGCCAACTTGAATGATCTTGATCAACAGCTTGTTGTACGTTTTATCACATTTAATATGTCACAATACAACATAAGTGTACTTCACTTCTTTTGAGAGCATATGATGATATGACGTTACACTAGTAATACAAATGTGATCAGTAGCAGCCATAAGCAATAATGTCGTTGTGCCGGTTTAAAGTCAGAATGTCTATGTATCGTCTACAACGCCTTCATGCTTTACAAATCCGTATTGATTCAAATCACTTACTGTCCATCTCCTTAAGCCACACATAATCAGGCACACATTCTTAATGAATTGAGTCAATTATCCTGACTCTGAAATATTTTATAACAATAAACACTGGTCTGTCGCTCTCACATAAAAATCCATACACTTCGAAAAACACCAGCCAGACACAACTGTCCTAACGATCACCTTCGTTCCCCCCGCAGAAGACCCGGTCCACGTCATACACTAAATACCTGTGTCACACACATACCACAACTCGCACGCTTTTACAATCGGAGCGTATTTGCGTTCTGCTCCATTGCGCACAGCGATGAATTACCAGCCTGTGAGCAAAGTGATAGGTAACACTTTTACCCCGCCTCCCAGCGAAAACTGAAAGTTTTCCATATAGGAAGTCATTTTTAGAAAATGCGAGAAGTTACCGTCCAGTCTATGTCATACCTGAGCAACAGTCTATGGAATGTAGTCAGCATCATGGAAAAATGAGAAAAATCAATGAAAATGTGAAGAAATATGATAGTGAAATTGTGAAGTTTTGGAAAATGAAATATCTGAATGCATTTAATTAAAAGATGAATGAAATGAAAGATCTAACTAATTAAATAGTATTAAGTAAGTATAATAATTACGTTAATGTAAATGTCCACATGATCGTGTGTGTGCTGTCTGTAGCATTGTGTAAAACTAATTAACTATAGTTACTGAGTGTCTTCAATGATAGGTTCTTCTTTCATTAGTGTGAAAGCTTACTATTTGCAATTTTAGCACTTTAGAGTCACATAACTGGTTTAAGTAATAACAAAAAAAAATGTTCAAATGGCGAAGTTCTCCATAGGCGTATCGAATCGATTGTTTCTTGTGTGAGATTTCTTTTCATATGTTGCCTCTTGAGTGTCACAGTCTCTGAGCCCCAATATTTGAAGTTCGTTTGCTGGAATAGGACATATGATCTTTTTAAAGTTCTGCATCCCAGTCATTTTGTGAAGGATTGCCATTAAGATATGACAAAGAGCCTTATACTGTTTACTTGAGATACTGTTTGATTTGGTTCCTTTACCGCATACGTCATGACTGTCCGGAAATCAGATCTTATGTACTGTTCATGGAACTTGATGTAGTGTGAAACGATTTGAATGTATCCACACAAAACGTCTCTTATCTTGTCTTCAAATGACTTGAGTTGTTTCTCTTGATAACGATGGTAATATGTATCTGGTTATGGATATTGTCAAGATAGCGTTTTTAAGTTATCGAGGTATCTGTAGACTATCAGCAGTGTACCTTTGTCAATGGGTCGCAGCAATGTCATATCCTTGAGAATCGGGCAGGTCTGTCTGTGTACATCTCGACAGAACATCTGCAAGCACATTGGACTTGCCCTCAATAGGTCGAATGATATAGTCATATATTTGCAAATTAATTGCATAACGTGCGACTCGTGCGTTTTTCATGTTGGATTTTTGAAGGAACGACAGGGCCTTCTGGTCTGTCTCAATGATGAAACGAGAACCAAGAAGGAAACGCTGAAGCTTTGTGACAGCCCATATGATCGCGAGAAGCTCGCGCTCAATAATTGGATATCTGGTTTCTGTCTTTGTGAGCTTCCTCGACACATACATCACTGGATGAAGCATTCCATCTACTTCTTGCATCAAGGAGCCACCAATACCGTACATCGAAGCGTCTGTCCTGAGAATAAATGGGAGATGAGGATCAGGGAGTTTTAAAATTGGTGCACATGAAAAGTAATGCTTTAAATGGACTAGAGCTATGTTGCAGGCCTCCGTCCAGACAATTCTATTAGGGGAGCCTTTCGTAGTTAACTCAGACAGGACTGACGTAACTGAAGATAAATGAGGCATAAATTTATTATAGAACTGTATAAGGCCGAGAAGACTCCGCACCTGCTTCTTAGTCTTAGGAATTGATAGGTTAAGAATCTTCGAGATAGTTTTATCCTCAGTTTTCAGAAATCCATGGCCCACTCTGTGACCTAAGAAAGAAATTTCTTTGAAACCTATTTGAACTTTCGAAGGATTCGCTGTCAGATTATTAGAGCGAAGAATTTCGAGAAGAGATTTCAATCCAGAAACATGTTCGTCCCAAGAGTTGTGGAACAAACAAATGTCATCTATATAGGAGATGATATCAGACCTATGAGAAAATAGTTTCCTCATCATCCGAACGAAAGTCGCTGGTGCGTTTACCAAGCCAAAGCACATGAAATTATACTGAAAGAGACCCTTAGGGGTAGCAAAAGCAGTGAAAGGTTTTGCGTTTTCCGTGAGAGGTATTTGCCAATAACCCTTGGCTAAGTCAAATTTGCTAAAGTAGGTTGCTTTAGAAAGTTTTGACAGTAATTCGTCGAGAACTGGCATTGGCTCTGCGTCAGACTCCGTTATGGAATTGAGTTTACGAAAATCCATGCATAATCTGATATTATTATCCTTCTTCTTGACTATAACCATTGGGAAAGAATAAGCAGACTCTGATGGTGCAATAATGTTAAGCTGTAACATTTGACCTAATTCTTTTTCAACCTGATCCTGAAAGTGGATAGGGATAGGGTAAGGCTTTAATTTAATAGGTTTGTGATCTGTGAGTCTAATATCGTGAGTGATTATAGACGTTCGGCCTGGAATATTAGACAGAACTTGCTGATATGACTCTAGAATAGAAAGAATTTGAGATTGTTGTTCGCTGGATAGATCCGGACAAATAGATACATTTACCCATGATTCTGTCGGATAAAGAGACATGACAGGAAGTTGCAAAGGTACATCATGAAAAGAAGTGGGTTCTTCTTGAATCACTGACAATGAAGAGTAAGATGAAGGATGATCAGTGATTACTTCATTAACAGCATCTAAGATAGGTTTGAGATATTCAGGTCTATCATGGAATTGTTTGAGCATGTTGATGTGAAAGGTTTTATTCTTGCCTTTCACGTCAAGAATGTAATCAACATCTGTCAATTTTGAAATAATTTCATATGGACCACTCCACGAAATGAGAAGGCTATTCTCTCTCGTTGGTAGCAGGACGTAAGCTTTGTCTCCAGGAAGTAATTTCCTTAACTTTTTCCAACGGTTTTGAAGAGATCTAGCTTTTTCTTTTGCCTTTTCAGATGAATCAGTCGCTATTTTCCAAGCGTCTATAAGTGTCTTTCGTAGATTCACCACATACTCATAGGATGACTGGCATTCCTGAGTCATCTCCGAACCTGTAAGTAATTGTTTTATTATCGACATGGGTCCTCGTGGTGGAGCACCATACATGAGCTCAAAAGGCGAGAACCCAGTGTGTTCGTTTGGGACTTCCCGATAAGCGAACAGCACTGCTGGGAGCACTCTATCCCAGTCTTGTGGATACGTCGTGGTCACTTTCCCCAGTAGTTGTTTCAGCGTTTTATTTAAACGTTCTATCATGCCATTGGACATAGGATGATAAACAGAGCTAAGAGATCTATCAATATTGCATAGTTTCATGACATGCGACATGACATCTGACACAAACTGTGTTCCCCTATCTGATAAAATATTGTCAGGGAACCCCACTCTCGTAAAAATGAGGAATAGTGCATCAGCCACATCGGTGGTAGCAATGTGTTTAAGAGGTATTGCCTCCGGCCACCTGGTGCACATATCAATACAGGTGAGGACATATCTATGACCTCTGGCTGACGGAACTGACAGTGGACCTATTAAGTCTATGGCCATTTTTTTGAATGGTCGCACCGAAATATCCGCAGCCTGTATAGGTGCATTATGGTAAGCACCCTTTGTAGCCACTTGTTGGCATGTCTTGCACGAACGACAAAATAATTTGACATCCCTGACTACTCCAGGCCAATAAAAATGCCGTAAGACTCTATATTTCGTCCTAGCAAAGCCCATGTGGCCTGCACAGTTTGTATCATGCGCATGTCTGAGAATGTAAGGTCGAATATTGGTTGGTACCATAATTTGCTGCTGTACCGATGTAGCATCTCTAGCATTACGAATTAATATGTCATTTTTAATTGTATACCAAGGTTGTGACCTTTCCGAGCACCCGACATCATTTGATTTTACCAATTTGAAAAGTCTTTTCAAAGAATTGTCATTCTTTTGCATATCAATAAATGATGTCTTCGTTAACATCGGCATAAGATGTTGATCTTCCTCCTTGTCATGATTGTTAGTCATTTCTTCTTCCTCTTGAGCCTGTGCCTGTGCTCTTGTAATGACCATATTAGCGTGTAGTATATGCTGACGTTCCCAGATTTCTATATCTTGGAGTGAACACGCTTTTATACCCACAATATTGCCCATGATTATGTCAGCAATTGGTTCCTGTAATAAACATGCTTTCACTTGACCTGAGAAAAATGGAGTATCAATGTGCACAATGACCACAGGATAGAATTCCACCGTGCCCCCAAATAGGACACATTTTACATTCTCCCCGGTGCAGCAAGATGGGTCTACCAACGATTTGCGTACTCCAACAGTTGTGCAACCTGTATCACGCAAGACTGAAACTAGTTGATTATTTAAAAAACCCCTGTGAAACATTAGTGAGCCTTTCCCATCATGCGAGGCTAATGCAGGTAACAACGCGGGCACAGGATGACCGCAGGAAAGTCTAGAGACCACATCTGGCTGAAACAGAGTGCTGCATTCTGAACAATTTGATGGATTAAATAAATCAGCTGCACACGCATTTGCAATATTTGTGTTTTCCCCATTGGGATTAACTGCTCCTGTGTTACTACTCGTATTATGACTCCAGTTCGAGTTTTTTCGATCCATGCTCCGAGAGCGATTAAAATTGTTATTACCCCGATAATAATTCCGACTCTCTCTGCCATTCTGAGGATTATTAGAATGTTGAGGACACGTACAACCTGGGCAGTTTTGAGATGGAGGAGAGTTTTGGTTGTTCTTTGTATAATAGGATCTGTCTCCTCTGTTCATGTAGGTATTATCAGATCTACGCCATCCTCTGTTAGATTGAAAGTAACCCTGTGATGGTCTTTTTCCATCAAAATATCGTTGGGAGTTTCTCTGATATTGATAAGGTTGATTGCCAAAATTATACCGTCCTCGGAAAGATCCACTATTTCGGTCATTATTCCTGCCAAAATTTCTATCCATACTTTGCGATCGAGCTCTAGGGTTGTTTATCTGCACTGAATGAGCTGATGCAACAGGTAATGCCTCTTTAATAGTAGAGTTGTTCACACTCTTCCCTGGGTGTGCCGTCATAAACTGGCGCCCTAACAACTCAAGGGATTGTAACGATTCTGGCTTCCGTTCATGTAAATAGGCCAAAAAATCAGGGCTAATGGAAGAAAGTACTTTGTCTCTCAAATTAAGGTCCATCAAGTCCTCATATGTATGTTTGATTTTAGCCAACTCAATCCAACGATTGAAGCATAACTTTATAGTTGAAATAAACTCACTAAAGTCCTTGTTGCTTTTGGGTGTGAGTTTTTTAAATCTTAGCCTGTATCCATTCTCGTCTAATTGATACTTTCTTAAAAGTAATGTTTTAGCTGCCTCATAAGATTTTATGTTTTCCTCATCCATTGTTGACACAGCTGTCAACGCTTCACCTGTCAGTAATGACATTAAATGTATCACCCATGATGATTTTTCCAGTTTTTATTCCTCACACACTGTCTGGAATCTGTTTAGGAAGCACGAAATGTCGTCTATATTTTGATTAAATTTAGGTAAGTGAAGTTTAAATGATGAAGCATGTTCTCTCTTGACCGAACCTGCCCCTTCTTGATTACTCTGTTTATTACTAGCTTTCAATTTGAGTCTCTCCAACTCTACAGAAGCCATTTTTTCTTCATGCAGAAATTGGGCTTTCTTAGCCTCTAAATCTATCTCATCTTGTCTTTTCTTTTCTGCCATTTCATCTTGTCTTTTCTTTTCTTCAAATTCTTCTTGTCTTTTCTTTTCTGCTATTTCATCTTGTCTTTTCTTTTCTGTGGTGAAGTGGGATGTTATAAATATTTATAGGGGACTTAGTGTACTGACTGAGATCAGCTGTGAAGGTATCTATATCTATTAAGAGTAGTGTATTATAGATAACCTTACTTGCTACCACATATCTATATATCTCAGTCAGAATTATTCTGGAATAGTGTGATGACTACGTTAGGTGTCTAGGGTATGTGTATGATGAAGTGTAAGTCACAACAACAGACAGATAAACAATTTAATTTAATCCACTACTCTTGACAACACTGTGATACTCACATACATATAACACTCTATGAGAATATCTTAAGGAGTCACTGATAACTTTTCAAATAACAATATGTATTCATGGTTATCATAAAGGTATATGTGTCCTGATTCAAATACAAAGGAACCAGGAATCACAATCAATTTTAATTACAAGTATATGTACAGACTTTATCAATATGAATATTGTAGTGACATATATTATTAAAATATCCTATGTGTGTCAGTTGTGTAGTGGTAATATGAGGTAATACTGGTTTTGTTTTGTTCAAGCTCTGGTGGTATTTGTCATCATGACTTCAATAGTTTGTCTTTTGGGACTAGTATTGGAGATGTTCTCAGTTCCTGATATTAAGACAATTAAATTCCCCTCTGAATGTTATTTTTACAAAGTCATTTCAAGATGAGGGGACATAATGTTGAGCTCAGCTGGCCAAATCAGCTTATCTTGCGTGATGGCGGCAGGGAAGGACTCCTCTGCTCGAATTCTCCTCTGGGCTCTGGAGACACCTCACTGATAGCTAAATGGACCAAGGAGTATGCTGTCCGACTCTGGATTCAGCAAAGCTCTGACCAGGTGCTGCTCAATACCATCAAGACCACGGTCCCACAATTTCATGGAAATAAACACAGATACGTTGATTAGCAATGAATTCTGGCACAATTACTGGCACAAATTCCCATCTGCTTATGTTCCAGGCTTTTATTTAACACAAATATGAGCTGGCTTCAACGCACTGTTGCTTTATCAAGATTATTTGCACTAGTGGTCTCGAACTAACGCTCCTAAGTGAGTATATCAGCGAGTCTAGCCAATGAGGCCAGGTTTCGACAAGTGTTTGAAAAAATGTTACCTTTTCACGTCTCCCCTAACAACGAAAGATAGTATTTATAGCCCGACCAATCGTGGTTAGTCTTTCATTTGTTGCGCTCCAATCAATTTGGAGTTTACATGGTAGGCTAATTCTGTAACGTAAGATTTTTTTCAAACACGTTATAAAAAAATTTTATGAGCAGAAATGATTTCATGTTGTCAGGCATCCCCACTATTTTATTTTGGTTATAATTTATTAATTCCTGGACTATTTGCGTAACGTTTTACATATTCTTGGTCAGCAAGCCCTAAGGAACCCAAATATCCAAATTTAAAAGAGCTACGTGGCTGCGTTCAAAATATGTATTTTCTACCTCCTGTTTCGAAGATGTGCTGTCTGGGTACTGTTATGTTTTCAACCGTAAACCCATCTATTGTTATCTTTCCTAATAAGCGTTTTTTATGATTTTAAAACCTAACTCTGGGAAGGGTAGTGAATTTATCACTGTCCGTCTGAGAAAAAGTTAGTGCATGTAGTCTTACACGCGTGATGGCAGCATTTGTGTATCGCGCGAAGCGTGTTTAGTGTTCGGCTTTCTGCCTCTCCCTTCTCGCTATCCTTTTGTCCATCTGTCTTTTGATCTTGGTAACATAGTGTAGAAAAAGACATGAATGGAATTTAAAATTTAGGTCAACTTGCATATTTCAAGGTTTTTCTTAGAAAGGCAGCACGTTTTATTGTGTGTTTGGGAAACGCGTGTATGTTGCAGAAGGCCTTTAATATCAACGTGAAACGTTACAATTTGCATACGCAGTAGAAAACAAGGGGATTTCGAGTACAGTCATTGTGACAGCACTGTTCTTTACCATTCTTCTTCCTTTATTTATTATATGTATTTATTAGGCTTTATATTTACTTGATAATTTTTATATGTGGATTAGAATATTCCACGACATTTTCTTCAAATTCTTCTTGTCTTTTCTTTTCTGCTATTTTTTCTAACTGAATTCGTTCATCTTTTTCGATCTCTCTCATTCTTGCTCTCTCATCCCTCTCCAGTTTCTTTTCTTCTCTTTCCAGTTGCTCCATGGCAAACTCTTTAAGCTCCTGGCCTTGCATTCTCATCTCTTTACCTAGCTGGATAAAATGCTCCAGACTAGACATTATGTAAGTTTAAGTATATATATATATATATATATATATAAGTTACTTAGTCTGAATATGAATATGGGTACTGATGAGCGATAAGCAGCACCAATGCCAATTCGTTAAAATTCAGTACTCTGCAAATGTGACTTAGCAAGTAATCAATGCAAACAAAAAAATTAGTGTCGTACACTATAAGACAGAACACGTAGTACAATAATGTAGCAACAGAAGAAAATACTAAGGTGTAGAAAAAAAGGATAATGTTTGAAATATATGCTTACACTATAAGGTTAGACTAGACAAGACGAATTTACAACAAAAATCCATATATCAACATAATGATAGCTAGAGAAGACCAACAATAAACGTACAAAAATGCAGAAAAACTGAATTAAAAAAAACAACTGACAAATACAAACAACAGTGAAAAAACAGGACAGCACGTCTATAACATAAAGTAAATATAGTATATTCACAAAGAGCGCTTTCCACACAGCATTTTGAGCCGGGCCTCTTTGAGAAAATATTACATAAATTTCTCTACTGACACCCTTGATTGCAGACCCGTCCGAAGATGAGATGTAATTCTGCTTATCAAGGTCCCACAAACCCCCAACAAACATAAAACAGATAAACAAAAAGGCTCTACTATAGAATTGTGTAAGACTAAGGCTACAACAAACTAGTCCACTTATCTTTTTATGATCCTTCCTCCGAAGTATAAATGCACGTGACAGTATTGTTGCCTCCAACATATGCAATAGGTAGAGCGAAATTTCATTGATGCAGATTGCTCCCACATGTAGAACTATCCATCTTGTTTCACTGGTTGAATGACTGTGCTTTGTCTTGACTGCAGAAATGTTGTTTGATTACTTTAATTTTTTCCTGACGAATCCAACCTGGAACTGCGTAGAGTGATGATAACTTTCGTCTCAAAAATGTTGATGAAGAAAATACGAACTTCTATTGGTAAAGTTCAGCAAATATTATGATTGAAGTGTGCTGTTTACTCTTTAAGTTTCTTCTTGCCGGCCCTAGTTTGAAGAAAGCCGGTTGGCATAGGTTGCGCAGAAATTTCTATTGCTTTCCGATACTGTAAAATTCGTCGATGTGGCTAGGGACAGTAGTATCATTTGATAAAATCTTGTGGGTAGAACGAAATCCCGTGTATACTGGCCACCACTTTATACTGTTACCTTATACTTATTGAAGGCTATTGGGTAACGAGTATATTAATGTGCTGCACTGGTCTTGTAAGATATTTTGATATAATAGACAACAGTCTCAACAGTAACGTACGGAATGGCCAACTTGAATGATCTTGATCAACAGCTTGTTGTACGTTTTATCACATTTAATATGTCACAATACAACATAAGTGTACTTCACTTCTTTTGAGAGCATATGATGATATGACGTTACACTAGTAATACAAATGTGATCAGTAGCAGCCATAAGCAATAATGTCGTTGTGCCGGTTTAAAGTCAGAATGTCTATGTATCGTCTACAACGCCTTCATGCTTTACAAATCCGTATTGATTCAAATCACTTACTGTCCATCTCCTTAAGCCACACATAATCAGGCACACATTCTTAATGAATTGAGTCAATTATCCTGACTCTGAAATATTTTATAACAATAAACACTGGTCTGTCGCTCTCACATAAAAATCCATACACTTCGAAAAACACCAGCCAGACACAACTGTCCTAACGATCACCTTCGTTTCCCCCCGCCCCCCCCCCCCCCCCGCCCGCAGAAGACCCGGTCCACGTCATACACTAAATACCTGTCACACACATACCACAACTCGCACGCTTTTACAATCGGAGCGTATTTGCGTTCTGCTCCATTGCGCACAGCGATGAATTTCCAGCCTGTGAGCAAAGTGATAGGTAACAGTATCACTGACCTTTTATGTGGAATCCTCAGTGTCAAAGAAATATAAAACTTGTATGATAGCATTACGGGGCAGTCCTTAGTCTGGAACCCCAAGGTAAGAGCAACAGAGATAGACCAAACAACAAACACAGAGAGAGAGAAGAGAATAGGAGACAGAAATGAAAATTGATAAGGAAGACATGTAAAGACCTTGAACTGATAGCACGTGACCGGAGGACTTGGCATATGTTTGTTAATGGTTGAACTGATAGCATGTGACAAGAGGACTTGGCATATGTTTGTTAATGGTTGAACTGATAGCACGTGACAAGAGGACTTGGCATATGTTTGTTAATGGTTGAACTGATAGCACGTGACAAGAAGACTTGGCATATGTTTGTTAATGGTTGAACTGATAGCACGTGACAAGAGGACTTGGCATATGTTTGTTAATGGTTGAACTGATAGCACGTGACAAGAGGACTTGGCATATGTTTGTTAATGGTTGAACTGATAGCACGTGACAGGAGGACTTGGCATATGTTTGTTAATGGTTGAACTGATAGCACGTGACAAGAGGACTTGGCATATGTTTGTTAATGGTTGAACTGATAGCACGTGACAAGAGGACTTGGCATATGTTTGTTAATGGTTGAACTGATAGCACGTGACAAGAGGATTTGGCATATGTTTGTTAATGGTTGAACTGATAGCACGTGACAAGAGGACTTGGCATATGTTTGTTAATGGTTGAACTGATAGCACGTGACAAGAGGACTTGGCATATGTTTGTTAATGGCCTGTGATCCTTTGGGAGCTGAAACTTAATCAGTGAGTGATGTTTATTAGTGTTGAATTATGAACTCTGTACATTATGTTTTTTTTTTTTTTTAAATTAGCAGCACTTATTCATTGTTTAAACAAACCACATGCATTTTAAAATAAAGGCGTGTCTGTCGATTTTGTTTTCCAGTGTTGTAGTCCCGTTCATATTTGTTTGTACTGTGTAGTGTTTGCGAGGATTTTTACCGAGGAAAGGCACGTGCTTACGAATATCCTTAAGACAGTGCATAAATCTGTCCCGTAGGTGTCATTGTCAACGAAAATTGTACAGCAAACAGTGTCGGCATTACGAGACGGTAATATCGGAAAGATGAAAGAGTGATTATCAATCGCTGTGTAAAGTTCGTCTGCTCGCGGAATAATGTCAAAGAGAAGGAACGAGTTCGTGCTGGGAAAGTCAGTAAACATGTGGCAGTGTTGCTAAAGACGGCTTCCTACCTGCCAGGCATGATTTTTCACAAAAGGTCGTTTAGTTGGTGGTGGTTATTGATCCTCATGCCTGTTAGTGACATCATAGTAATGTGTATATTATATTACGTTCAGCTTAGTACAAACTACAGTGAATCAGAGAAAATAAAGTTCTGATTGCTTATATATCGAACTTTTTTCTTCTTCATAACTGCTGTTTACATAATTTTGTTCCGCTCAGGCTTGTTACCAGCGATTTTCATCTCTCTCTCTCTCTCTCTCTCTCTCTCTCTCTCTCTCTCTCTCTCTCTCTCTCTCTCTCTCTCTCTCTCGCACAATAAGTGCCATGCCAGGTGGCGTCGGTGATCATGTCTTCCAATAACTTTGTCTCCAGCACAATTGATCAGTTCCGTTTTTTGACTTCTTCCCATGCCAGGATGTCCAGAATCTTCTTTCTTTGTCGTCCTCTGTTGCTGTTTCCTACTGTCTTCCCGTTGTCACGATATACTCCAGTTTCCTTCTGTCTTCCCGTTGTCACGATATACACCAGTTTCCTTCTGTCTTCCCGTTGTCACGATATACACCAGTTTCCTTCTTCTCATAACATGCCCAAACAAAGTGGATTTCTTCCTTCTAACCTGAGGAATAAGCATCATTTGTACATTGGCCTCCTTTAGGACATCCTCATGACTCATTTTAGCTGTCCGCGGTATTTTTAACATTCTCATGTAATACCACATCTCTGTGGCCTCTAATGCGCTTCCTACTTGTTTACTGTACATGGCTCACTTCCATATGTCAGGATTGGTTCTAAATGACACGGAATAACGCTCTTTCTTACTTCCATTGACGATGTGTTGCATACGAGGGGCGTTCACAAAGTAATGCACCACATCGTTTTTCTCAGCTAATAATGAAGATAGAAGAATGAAATTTTGCACACTTTAAATATAGCATGTGCCAATTGTGTGCACCAAATTGCATTGCAACCGGCCAAATAATACGGCTGCCCTAAACCGTTGAAATGGAGCGTGTTAGCAACTTGCGTTATAAGCAGCGAATTGTGATAGAATTTCTCGTTGCAGAGAAGGAAACTGTTGTGAACATTCACAAGCGTCTATGTGATGTGTATGGAAGTTTTGCGGTGGACAGGAGTACAGTCAGTCGCTGGGTTCAGAGAATCAAAGAATCAGGAAGTGGAGATACGGAGCTGCTTGATCGGCCGCGCTGTGGACGTCCTGCCACAGCCACCAACGCAGAAATGTTGAAATGCGCTGAGAGCATTATTCTTACTGATAGGCGAATCACTACTCAACAATTGGCCTTACAGCTGTCAGTCAGCATTGGTAGTGCAAATGCAGTTATAAAAACTCTCGGATTTTCTAAGGTTTGCGCAAGATGGGTTCCTCGAAGTCTCACAAATGAACACCGCTTGCAAAGAAAAGCAATTTCTTCTGAACTGTAGAGCGTTTCACTGATGGAGAGAACTTTTTGGCTAAGATCGTTACAGGTGACGAAACCTTGGCACATCATTTTGAACCTGAGACAAAAAGACAGTTAATGGAGTGGCATCATCCGCAATCACCACGAAGAAAGAAATTCAAAACAATTCCTTCAGCTAGAAAGGTCATGATCACTGTCTTTTGGGACATTGAAGGTGTGATTCTTGTGAACGTTATGCCAAGAGGAGAGACAATCAATTCGCAAGCTTACATTAAGACATTAAAAAAACTCAATAAACGTTTTCGCAGAGTTCGGCCGCACAAGAATCCAGCAGACCTGCTTCTCCTTCACGAAAATGCGCGACCTCACACAAGTCTGGCAACACGGGAAGCAATCACCAAATTGGGTTGGACTGCACTACCCCATCCACCCTATAATCCCGATGTGGAACCCTCTGATTTTCATCTATTTGGTCCACTTAAAGATGCAATCCGTGGGACAAGTTTTGAAGATGATGAATGAGTGATTCATGCAGCGAAGAAATGGCAACACGTTCAAGACAAAATCTGGTACGGGCTAGGAATACATGCACTTGTTTCGCGCTGGCATAAAGCCGTACAAGTTGATGGGGATTATGTGGAATAATACCGATGTTTACATGACATATCCATGTATATTGTGTATAAATTTCATGCTTTTTGAATAAACAGCTCCTGAGAAAAACGATGTTGTGCATTACTTTCTGAACGCCCCTCGTAAAACACCTTTTTTTTTTTACAGAATGCTGCGTAGGCCTGGGCTTCTACTCTTCACTTCTGACACACCCATATATTTTTAACGTTCCAGCCAAGCACACTTGCTTCCGCGTTTGTCGCTGTTATTTGAGAATTATGAACACTTATTCTTCTACCCTATATGTCAGGAATAGGAAAATCTCTAGTATTGGCAACTGGAATGTTCGTACTTTAAAATGAACAAGGGAAAGCTGCACAGGTTGCAGTATCCTGGGATAGTGTGAATTTATTCAGATTTAGCATTTTTTAATGGTATGAATGTCAGCTTTCAACATATCCACCATTTTGTTTTGGGATGCAGAGCTATTTTTCGAAAGCACACCGGATGTGCACATTAGGAGAACTTCAAAATCGCGTTCTGATTTGTATCCGAAATGAGGAACATGTTGAAGCATTATCACAATTAAATATGCTAAATCTGTAATAAATCCCCCCCCCCCCCCTCTCCCCTTTTTATATTTAATTATCCTTTATATCTTATATAGAAGTGAAGTTATTAAAGATTCAAACTGCACACATACTTTAGGGGCTCATTGTATATGGAAATAACCCAATCGGATGGCAAAGAACAAGATGCCATGGCGTAAATTGATTTAAGGCATGCGCTGCACCTGAAGTCGACCGGTGACGATTCGTGAAAAGTTGCCTGAATAGTACTGGTGCCTGAAGTAGTGAAAGCTTCCCAGCTTTGGCCATGGTCGCCAGAAAGTTTTTATCAGTTCGCATATAGGCGTCGACTTTGAACGAGCATATAGCGTTGGAGGCCCCGTCACCCCCCAAACAATATGATGTCCGCTGCCTGTAAATACTAAAACTCTTCATTTTCTCAAGTACAGTTTGAAGAAGTATGGAAATATATGTATCGAAATATATGCCTAATGCAATTGGGATTCAGTTCACTGTTATATATTTCGATATTCTCTTCTTTGTGCGTTTCAAAAGTGGCAAGTGTTGGTCTCTTAATGCGCTTTGAAGATGAGTACGCTTAGAGGACTTTTCAAGGTTTACAGTTTCGAAAATACGTACAGCGTTTGTAAATATCTTGGAACTTAGCGATTCTCAGTATTTTAGGCAGTAGAATGTATTTGGCAGGGATCTTAAAGAAGAAAATGGGCTGGATTTGGATCCATTTTACTCCAACACCTTACAGTACGACTTGTCGCTCTCCCTTGGGAGACTCCCACCCACAGCTTCTGAATTGTGTGGTTGTGGTCCCACGTCGCCACACTGGCGTCTCTCGTTCAAAACGCGAGGGGGGAAAAACCCAAGCAAACATTGAAGAACCAGCACCAGGGCAGCGGGAACACGGTAACACTTGAGTGAGATGAGACTTGTGCAGACGACTGGAAGAAGACCAAATAAAGGTCGTGCCATTAAAAAAAGAAAAAAAAACCAGTGCTGACATTTGGTCTAAGATAGTCACGTGATGGGTGTTACGGTAGTTTTATTGATGGCGTCTGCTAGAAATTGGCAGAGCGCATGATTAGGGTCAATGGAATTAATATAAATT
The DNA here is from genome assembly GCA_024509875.1 of Oreohelix idahoensis. NCBI lineage: Eukaryota > Metazoa > Mollusca > Gastropoda > Stylommatophora > Oreohelicidae > Oreohelix > Oreohelix idahoensis. Next base: position 526,955 of record JAMPIV010015693.1, read on the forward strand.
GATCTTTATACTTTACGGAGTTATGAACGCGAAATGCACGGTCAAGTCGTGACGTGTTAGCGTCGATATGGTCACGCTTGGTGACTAGCTTACCGTACCCTTTTTGTATGACCGTCGAGCTGTAAAGACGTGTCCTTATGTTCTTCTAGTGTCGGGCATGGAGTGCCGCACAGTTATGTTGTATATAAGTATGGACACGGGTCAGTCCATTGTAATTGATGAAGAGATAAATGATTAAGTAGTTGATTCAGTCTCGTCAAGACACATGCGCTCACTACCGATTGTCTGAAACCCAGCAGCGCGAGTATATAGCCATGATGTTCGTTTGACAGTTTTTCAAGTACGACATGGACCCATAATAGGATGTTTGCAAGTATTCAGTTTGTCATATATGCTTACCATGAACTACATTAACTGATGTCGTCAAATATGTTTGTTTTACGTAATCTAGCTCCAGAGGCGACTAATGTGAGCTTGTGGGGGAGAAAGATAGAAGGCAACCTCATCGTGTAAAACAAATTGCTACATAAACCACGGCTGCAAGAACACGTGACTGTTGATGCAGGCTTCCTGTAAGGGGACCATCTGCCATGGTGGCTCCATGCTTCGTAAGGAGAATGACGATGAATGATGAACCTAGCCCCATATCACTTGTCAAAGTTAACAGATTTTTTTGCCGTCTGCTTGTCATTTTGTGAAAGAGTTGGAGGGCGGGCCTGTGGTTGAAAACAGAGGTTGTGTTTGTCTTAAAAAGGTTCAGTAGTTTTAACACAACAACTGCAGTTAGCGATATGTGCAAGCATTTGGTCGTTTTAACCACTTTTATTTAAGATCAAGTTCGTATTATTTTAATTGTCTCGTTTCAGATCTTTGACTCTCAAAATAAATATGTTCCACTCGTCGTAGAGAGCTGAAACTTAGCTTGCGGCTCCCTTTCTTGGTAAATTCTAATGAATCAAGTGTTTAGCAGACGACATTGGCCTAGCTGATTTTTTAATAACTAAAACAGTGTTAAAATAAGATGGGATTAACTCTATTAAAGTACGGGTTTTTAAGTAAGGGAAATAAAGAACTGTGAGTGTAGATAGTGTATCGTATTTGAAAGGGTGGGTGTCGGATGGTGAATGGTGGTTTGCGTATAAAATTAATGTTTTTCTTCAAACAGCTAAGTCGGCGAGTATTTTGTTTTAAAAATAGCTCTGGTAACGACCGACTTTCGCATGAGCTTTATATTAGGTGTGTAGAGTTATCAAAGTATATTTTATTCAAATATGAATTTTACTGGGCAGAAGTGACAACCTTTCCGAACACGTAATTTGCAGTTATGACTTAAAATCATAAGACGAGTCAAGGAAAAATACACAAATTTTGGGATACAGCTTTTATTACTGTTGTCAGATGCACTAAAAATAGAAAATAAATGTTCCATGCATTCTGTTGCATAGAATAAAAGCGGATGGCCAGTTATAATCAATCAGTAATTCATTATATCCACACCAGTTTCTGAAAATTCGAGGCTTCTATGGAGGTTTTCCACAATGGAGCCATCTACTTTGAACTTTCCGAAGCATGGATAGTGAGTCTGATGTAATTACTGCCGTTGTTAATACAGTTTCAGACAGCTACCTTAAGGCTGCAGTAGCTGACTCTACCTCCATTCTCATGCTGGAGAATGTTATCATGTAAGCCCCTCAATGTTCAGCGATGATTCTGCCCTTTACTCTAGCAGATAAGCTCCACCCAGATTTCTCACCACGGATTACAGACCCATCAGTGTACACAATGGCATCGTCAAGCCCAGCGTGATCATTTATCAGCTGATCAATTTCCTGCTCTGCCATTACATTTGCCCAAGTTCTGCACTCTCTGCCAAGGCTGATGATGACTTGCTGGTAGTTCTTCCAGTGCTCAACTGACTTACTCCACTCTTCTCCTTTTTTCACACACACACACACACACACACACACACACACACACGCACGCACGCACGCACGCACGCACACACACACACACACACACACACACCACACCCCCATGATGTCCCCTTCTTTATTCTTTATTTCCGCACATAATCCTTTGCTAGCGTTCGATGAATCGGAATTTTCCGCGACAAAAGCAGCATGTGAGTTTTCCACACATCATCTTTTGCTAGCGTTCAAAAGATCTGAATTTCCCGCAACACAAATATCACGTTCGTTGTCCACACATCATTTATTTCCAGCGTTGGACAGATCGGAATATTCACGAAAAATAGCATGTGAGTTTTCCGCTATCAGCACAAAAACAAAGTTGATTATTTGGATTATTTGTGTCGCAGAACAAGAACCGAAGATTGTCAAGAACGTCCGACCGGCTGTTGAAAAATGTGGTTAACTATGGTTTCGCAACTTGTTTCAGGTCAACTCACCCCTCTTGAGAAATAAAGTTATTAACAAAGGCCCTTAGTGTATTATACTGGAATTCGTGTATGCAGTTTATTTGCTTGTGCCCAGTGCCAGGCGTAAGGTTTTTTTCGCTCCTTACCAGATCTTAATTTCCGCTCTATCATCAAAATTTATTTCTTCTTTGGTTAAATATTCTTTGTATCATTGCTTTGGGGCATTTCATAAAGATCAGATTAGATCTAGTGTCAATTTTACAGCGAAGGTCTGCTTTGATGGGACCCCTCGACTTTTTCTGCCTCTTGCTTTGACACACTACTTCTTCTTCTTTGATCATTAGCCGTCGACCGTCAAAGCAGTCAGTGGCCTGGTGGCGTCTTGTAGGGCAGCAACAAATTGATTCCACTTTGCTCGGTTGGTGGCCTTCCTTCGTACAGTGCCCCAACTCTATACTTATCCGTTTTTTCCTGGATGTGTTGATGTGAATGTGCTAGTAGTGCAATGTCATCTGCATATTTCAGATTTTCCAATGTAGAAAACATAGTCCATCTTATTCCTCTTGGACTGCCCTCTGTTGTCTGTCGCACCACCCAGTCTATGACTTAAAAATAGAGTGGTTGATAAGGGGCATCCCTGTCGTACTCCTGTCTTCACCTCAAAGGTTAATAAGTTGCTCTGCCCAACGCTACACGTAAAGTTGGCATAGAGGCTTTTTATGATTGACACTATGCAGCTTGGAACTCTGTGATGGTATTGCCTCCCCTGCTTTGCAGTAGTGGTCCAACAGTCGCCAAAACTCAAGAGTATCTATTATAGGCTTCAATGGAGTCTATCTTTACACAGGATTACTCTTGGCAGAAATGTCGATAAAAGAGTAGTAAAGCTTCTATCACATGGGAGTCTTCATAAGATATTCAGATAAGCGAAAACAATGCTGGCTGTCGCTAAGCACGTTAATTCTATAATCTGCCGACACTTTTATGAAGAATTTAGCAATGGTTTATTCTAGCTCGTTAAGCCCCCACCGCTGAGTTAATCAGTGGAATGTATAATTATAATGTACGAGTATATATATAGCTCTGTTTAGTAACTTTGACTGAGACAAACATGTAGTACATTTAAAAGCATTGAATCGAAGTTAAATTTGTAACATTACAAATAACAAAATTTAATAATCACTTTTAGGTTTTAACAGTTGGAAAATAATTGGAATAGTTATGAATCAAGAAAAGTTACCCATCACGTTGGTGATGGTAGTGTGGGGTTATAAAAAATTCAAGTGGCAGCATATAGGTTAACTTAGCTGCCAATGATGATTCTAATCCTCCTCCTGATGGGTAGGTTTTCTGTACACTGCTGTCACTCGTCTCTGGTCAAGGTTTGTAGGGTGAAGCTCGTTTCCCAGGAAAGTCTAGGAGAGTCTTCAAGGCTGGTCTGCCGTCTTAATGCGTAAACCGCTTGTCCCTGAAATGGTCTTTTCTGCTGGTACCACCAATAACTGGTAATATAAATAGAAACGAAATGCTGTTCTGAGTATGGCGTTTTTCCGATACGTTTATGTGCCGCCCCCATCCTTCCCACCCTTTCTGTTCTACCATCCCATTTCCGAATTTACCCTCGATGAGAATTAAATTTAATCCCTCGGGATAAAACTTCCTTTACATTTAAACTGAATAGATTTAGCTTTACATTCCATTTACATTAAAAAGGTTAAACGTACAGATATAATATGTTTCACATTTACATGTCCACTGTTTGAAAAGTGTTCACAATATAAATTCATTTATGTTTCCTTTACATTTACACTTGCGGAAAAGTTTGAAACTTCTATTAATTAAAATGAATACTTTCACATAGACATTTACGCTGGTTTAAAGCGTGAAACCGTACATTAATTTTAAAGTGAATATGTTTATAGGGACATTTACACTGCCTTGAAAATGTAAGTCTTATGCTTAGCATGTACATCATGTCTTTCATCTTTCCCTCCCTGCTCTATAGGGAACCTGAAACTACTTTATGCTTTTAGTTCTCTCTTACGAAACTATCAACAAAGCAATCACCAGCCCGTGCAGTGGTGGTTCATGAATCATTCTAGATACTGAGGTTGCCAGCCCCAAATGACTTTGACTTCCAATAGCGAGTTCCACACATTAAACTTCACGTGGTAATATATATGTTAGTTCACATGTTAGTAATAAAATATGAAATGTAAATCACAACTTACGCCAATCCTGGCTACAGACTTGTCGCACAGGGGAATAAAAGAGACGAATCTTTCTCTTACACGTGAATGGGATTTCTTTACATTTTACAATAGATTGCCCCTTCTGACTCCGTGTTTCTTCAGTTTTCTAGTCTCGGGGTTCCTTATTAAAATGTAGAGATTTCCTGTGCTTTTGTAAGTCTTATCTGGTTCTCCAATAAAAGGTCCGGTTAACAAATAGGAATTATGAATCTAGTTCTTCACTCTGGCGAAGGTCTGATGTTGTCTTGGCGAGCGTGCAAATCACAGAGAAATAAAACTGTGAAATTGTCAGCCTATATTCCCTCCAATGATGTTATGAATCTAATCAGAAAGATCCAATCATTTCAAACAGTTCGGGTGTGGCATTTTCCAAATATTTCCTACACGGAAAGTTTTTGCAAAAGGTCACATCTCCCATATATGGTAATATGATGTCTTGCATACACTCTCACCAACACATTTGTAGACTCATATTGTCTAAAATGTAATAAATCCAGGATTACTTTTTAACCAAGGACCGGAAGCGATTATATCACATTTGTCTGCCCACATGTGTCACACAGACAGTAATGTTGGTGTATCAAGGATGACCCGGAAGCGCTTATGTCATAAGTTCCGCCTCGTGCACTGGTTATTATGTGTTTCGCCAGACAAACAAATCCGGTTCTATTCAACACCCCTTGTCGTTTGAAAAGATTGCCAGACCGATATTGTGATAACATACTGTCGCTGGCGTAACTTAACACGTCTTCGTGAAGCGTGAATGCGACACAATAAGATAAGAATTACTCCCGTAGCAAATACTGCCATAGGGGAGTGGAGTGTTAGAGACTTGTAAAGGTTGGATTTCCCTTGACCACACTCACTGGGCCATACCGGCCATCACTGTAAAAGTTCTATTCAACTTTCTAGAAACGCCACACAGGCTATCAATGTAGACACCACACCGTTCATTCCACATGCATAAGTCAATAACGTTGGAAACAGCTTGCACGGTTCAACGATTTATTACTGTAACATCACGTCGACAACAGACATCATCAGAACATCAGACAAGCATACTGTTACTGGCATATTGTTCAAGCACTTAATGGACATAGCAATACGTTCAGTACAATCATAATGACAATAACTCTTGGGCAGCCTGCACGTATCATAGTGCTAGAAGTATGTCATTAATTTATATCTATCCCCTCTGGCGAGATAAGCCAGGTAACCCTCTGGCAAAAATAAGCTGCATGAGTGTCGAGCTCAAATATATACCTTCTTTCTGTCCTTCCTCCGACAGAACACATTAGATGCATCCATAACAATACGAGCCATATAAGTGCGGGCTCAAAATATAATCTTTTTCTGTCCTTCCTCTGACCAAACACAGTTGGTGCATCTATAACAATACGAGCCATATAAGTGCGGGCTCAAAATATAATCTTTTCTGTCCTTCCACTGACCAAACACATTAGGTGCATCTATAACAATACGAATAATCTCCCGGACTCTCCTCCACACTAGGAGAAAGTCGCCTTAGCCTCAGCCCACTAACTTAGGCTGGTAGCATCAAATTACAAAGTACTTGGCTGCAAAATATATATATATAGTTTAAAGGGTATCTTTACCTTGACTGCCTTCAAGAATAACACCACAAAACACTCTCCATCCTAGGCTGTCCAAAAAAATGTCAGAATTACTTCAAGGGGAAATCTCAACCCTTTTCTTAACACACGAAGGACATAATATGTTCACAGAGTCAGAGAAGAATAGCTGAACCTCCGTTCAGCTCAAAACGCCTGGCCGACTGACAAAGACCGACCGGCTTCCTGTCCCGCACAAAAATCATTGCCTGCGCGAATCATCGCGTGATATGAGTTTTAGCTCACATGTTGACAATCCAGAACTTTCCTGGAAAGACCGATCTAGCAAAGCCTTAAATAGACATCTGAATGGACAACTGTATAGTGTCAAGGGAAGATAACAACTAAATCTAAAATGTACTAAAAGAATACATTCCCTTAGACCAACAAAAAATACACATCAATATTTTAAACAATACTGACTGTAACAGTCTACCACACACCCCGGGGAAAAAAAAATGATAACATCATTTTTTTGTTGTTGAAAAAATACAATGACCAGAAAAAAACAAACAAGGGCGGTAGCATACAAATATCTATACATAAGAATACTCTAAATATAATGACATAACAAAAACCAGAAATAAGAGAGACTAAAAAGGATGTAGATAGAATGACAAGATATCCGAAGAAAAGTGACGAGTGGATAAAGACAAAATGGGATACAAAAAGGAAGAGCAAAGATGAAAGAAAGCAATGCCTTGAGAATGAAGAGGACAACAATAAGAAAATCAAATACGTGACATAAATGAATATCATGATAATATTACAGAATATGAGACAATGCTAGTTATCCATATATCCCAAAATAAATAATAAGCATGATACAACAGGCTCGTAACGCATACATGATGCGCTGAAAAGATCAAAACATACTACGCCAAAATCAGGCTATTCTGAAGCACAATAGAGCGTCGTGTGAGAAGTAAAAAAAAATATCTCACAATGTAGGGAAATTTCATACGCCCAGCACCAATACAATATTAAAAAAATTAGGTGCCACACTCGTACAATAAAGCGCAGGGAATATACGCGCTAGAAAATTACATCATATGACTACATATATCTCACATAGAAAAAAATTTACCAAATCGACATGTCTTGTAATAACAAAAATAGACGTCTCATTCCCATTGTAAAGAATCGAGTGTGGTGTATAGAACCTCACTGTAAAGTATGATGGCTGGTAGCACTGTTGTATTCAAAGAGGTGCTGTCACCGTGAAGACAGACACAGGTCAACTCGACCTACACAGGGTAGTGTAAACATTGAAGTGAGAGTACATTGTACGCGAATGGTAGAATGGTTCTGAAGAGTTGACAACTTGGTAACAATATATTCATACTCTCACATGTAGAAGTTAAGGATTACTGGAACTACTGTGTTCTTTTTATAATATTTAATGAGACGCACACTGGAACAGTACGTGTATGGTTACAGGAACACATGACGACATAAACAGCATGGTGTTGATCAATGGTGTATCATCTTAAGTTAGCATACATGCTGGATAACCTCATACTGGAACATTTGTAGACAAGCATTCAGAGTAGGATAAAGAGAGAGGGATAGTACCTCACGGTGAGAGACAGCCATGTCCTTTTTAGGATAGTCAGGATCCTATTTGGTTCTCCTCTCTTTGTCTAGCTCATGTATGGCTCCTAGAATACCGCTTGTGTACGGCGGTGGCCACATCCCGGGCAACAGTCTTGGCTGACTGGCTAAACTACATGGGTGGAGTAGGAGCAATCTTACTCAAGGGAATGTCCATCCCTAGTACACAAAGACTGAGACGGTGAGTGAGGCGGAGGAATCTGAGAAGATCAACGGCTCGCAAAGCGAAACAGCAAAGTGTGTGGCGCACTAGAGGCATGTCAGACATAGAAAAAGACAATGGCTAGCCACCGTGGAAGAGATTGGGGCCTTACCACGTACTTCCTACAGAAAGTAATGGAATCACAACAACAAGATAAGAACCGATATGTAGAGAACTCTCTGTCCCCTGGGGAAGAATCTACTGTACAAATTAACAGGGAAGAGGCAACTCCTCTAATGAGTAAGGAAGTACATAATGACGAGTGTTCCTTAAATTCTGTTGAAAGGGAGCATTCTGAGAAAGACCACCTAAAAACTAGTAGGAGAAGCCTAAAAATTGGAACATGGAATGTTAGAACTTTAAACGGAGAAGGAAAGCTGGACAATCTTATATTAGAGGCAACCGACATGAAACTCGATATACTGGGAGTTGCAGAGGCAAGACTTTTGGATACAGGCTACATAACAAGAGACCAGTACACGCTTATACACTCAGGAGGAGAAAAACACGAAAGAGGGGTAGGAATGTTGATAAAGAAGGAGTTAGAAAAATACGTATGTGGATACTGGACACACAATGACAGAATGATGTTACTAAAGATGAGAGCAAAGCCATTCGACATATCAATCTTACAAACTTATGCACCAACTAAAGATTACAGCGAGGAAGAAATAGAAGAATACTATGAAGAGCTACAACACACACTTAAACCAGTCAAATCTACAGATGTGTTGATAGTAATGGGTGATATGAATGCAAAAGTAGGAAAAGGAAAATACAAGAAAATAGTAGGACAGTATGGATTAGGGACAAGAAATGATAGAGGAGACAGACTTATCCAGTTCTGTGAAGAAAACCAGCTGGTCATATGTAACACCTTTTTTGAACATCACCCAAGGAAATTATACACATGGAAAAGCCCAGGAGATGTAACACGTAATCAAATCGACTATATCATGATAAAACATAGATTTAAGAACAGTGTCACAAGTGCAAAGACACATCCTGGCGCCGACATAAATTCAGATCACAATCCAGTTGTCATCAAAGTAAATATAAAGCTGAAAAGAGCAGGAAACAGAAGACAGGAGGAACCCCAGATAGAAATATCAGCGCTGAAACAACCAGATATAAAACAGAAATATTTAATCGAAGTCAAAAATAAATACCAACAGTTATTGACAGAAAGCATGGAGCAGTATAGAAGAGAAAACCCAGAAGAAAAAGCAACCGCAAAATGGGAATGCTTAAAAACAAGCATACAATCAGCAAATGCAAATTTACCTAAAAAGGAGTCTAAGAAAAATCAAATTTGGATGACAGATGACATCTTGAATAAAATGGCAGAAAGAAAGAAAGCAAAAAATACTCCAGAATATAAAACAATAGACAATGACATACGTACTATGTGTAGAGAAGCAAAAGAACGGTGGATAGAAACAAAATGTAAGGAAATAGAAGACTTGGAAGCGAAGCACATGACAAGAGATATGCATGAAGAAATAAAGAAATTATCAAATCGGTCGCGGTTTGCACAAGGAGGAAGCTGTATCAAGAACAAAAATGGTGTAATATTACTTGATGAGAAAGACATATCAAACAGATGGGCAGAATACGTAAAAGAACTATTCGAGGACAACAGAGGTAAAAAACCATCACCAGATTCTAATGAAGGCCCACACATTCTCAGATCAGAAGTAGAGAATGCCATTCATATGATACAAAAAGGAAGATCAGCAGGCATGGATAACATAAACATTGAAATGATAGAAGCTCTGGAGAGCTTTGGTATAGATACAATCACAGAAATATGCAATGATATATACAATACAGGATATTTACCACACGACATGAAGACATCAGTTTTTATAACATTGCCCAAAAAACCAAATGCAACAGAATGTTCAGACTTCAGAACAATCAGCCTGATGAGTCATGCAATTAAGATACTGCTCAAAATCATACAGGAAAGAATAAAAAGTAAAGTAGACAGCGAAATCCAAGAAGAACAGTTTGGTTTTAGACGGAACAGTGGAACAAGAGAGGCAATATTTTGCCTAAGAAGATTAGCAGAAAAATATACAGAGGTCCAAAAAAGTATGTATATGTGCTTCATTGACTATAAGAAGGCTTTTGACAGAATCCATCATGAGAAAATAATTGAATGCCTCAAAGACATAGGTATTGATGGAAAAGATATAAGAATACTCAGTAACCTTTATTGGGAGCAAACTGCCACAGTAAGATCGGGAAGGAATTATTCACCATACATAGACATAAAAAGAGGTGTCAGACAAGGTTGTGTGCTGTCCCCCTGCCTATTTAATTTATACACCGAAAAAATTTTCAAACAGATACAGGAAATACCAGGACTGAACATCAGTGGAAGATCAATAAACAACCTTAGATATGCAGATGATACCGTGTTGTTAGCTGAAAGCGAACAGGAGTTACAAGAACTAGTGAAGCAAGTGAACAGTATAAGTCATGAATATGGACTCGACATTAATATTGAGAAAACTAAAACTATGATAATTAGCAAAACAGACGATAAACCCACATTAAAGATAAGCGTAAATGGGAAAATCCTGGAACAAGTCAAGAGCTACGTATATCTTGGTCATATAATAACAGAAGATGGCAGATGTGAAACAGAAATCAAGAAGAGAATAGGAATGGCCAAAGCTACATTCAACAACATGAAACATATACTGACATCCAAACAGTTATCTCATAAATTAAAACTGAGAATCATAAAGTGTTATATATATTCTGCATTTCTGTATGGTGCAGAAACATGGACGATGAATAAGCATTTGGAAGAAAGAATTGAGGCTCTTGAAATGTGGATATATAGAAGAATGGGGCGTATCTCATGGAAAGAGATGAAAACAAATAAGGAGGTCCTAGAAAATCTAGGTATGAAAAGAGAACTAATGAGAGAGGTCAAAGTTCGGCAGCTAAAATACTTTGGCCACATAAAAAGGCATAACACCTTGCAGAAGACCATAACAGAAGGGAGAGTTGAAGGTAAACGTGCAAGGGGAAGACAGCGCTATAAGTGGGAAGATAACATCAAGAGATGGACGGGAAAGAGTCTATCAGAGTGTACCACCAAGACAAGAGACAGAAGACGTTGGAGATCCATTACAGCCAACCTCCGTTGTGGAGATGGCAACTGATGATGATGATGATGATTCAGAGTTCTATAGTTAATCCACATCTATATATATATATATCAGGTTGTACTGACAGATCACGTCAGTTTATACATAATGTTCATAGTGACTCTTGTACAGAATCTCTCTTAGCATGAGTGTAGCTTGTACTCTAGCGTAGATTCTTTCAAATAGCATTCAGCACATATCTTCGGAGTAAATGCTAAATCTCCCATAATAGATCTTTCTTTCATAACTGTGATCTCTGGATCATTATCGGGTAGTAAGGGACAACCCTGTTCTCTGATGAATGATTGACAATAATTCGGATTCCAAGATGGCTTCCTTGGTCCTTAACATCGCTCACACAACGGTGAGATGACAAAACTTCTAGAAAGATTCACTTCATAAGGATATCAAAGTTTCCACCAATATCAGCATTATCTGTCCTCATAATTGCTGTGTAGAAACATTCTTAGTGCTGCTAAACGATATGTCGTTCTGACATCTGAACATAAGTAGATTCATGTAGGCCTAAACATAACCCATCGTAAGCCTAGGAACGAAGTCAGTAAAAGTACGTTTACCTTGGCCAAGAATCAATAGCAAGCACAAAAACACTTTTCTGGCGTAATAGAAACAATACTGGGGAACACATAGACTAAAACAGTCCTAGAAGACACAATCTTCTTCCCCATGATAACTTGAGATCACAAAACTTTGGACCGCCCGACATTGGCGTCCCGCCAGACTTAATAACCGAAGAACACACTCTCTTATCTTCATCCGCTCAGAGTGTAAGAACAAATAATCCAGCCCAGACACACAAAGATAACATGATATAAGACGGAATCGTCTCAAACAGACAAACAGTAAACCTAGATTCGGACTTTCAATATTCCTGCAAAACCTTAAGCGAGAACAATCTGTTTCCATCTATAATAGAAAATCTAGATTCCTCCGCTTGTTCAATCCACGGAAACAAAACAGGAACCGATCACTCAAAAAATAAAATACACATTTACTATTCTGAGTTATTCCCCTTTCTTAAAAGTTGTAAGTTCATAAATAAATATCCTTTTATCAAACAGATAGTTACATTTTCATTTGTAATCGTATCAACTGTAATCTGTGCGACATATAAAAAATATGTACGCAACAGACTACCGCAACCCCCGGGAAAAAAAAAAATGAAATTTTTTTTTTTTCTCTAAGAGCCACATAAAATAGGCCCCCCAACGCACATATGATGCGCAGATGAGAAGTATCAAGAATTTATAAAGCCAGATTAAGGCAAAGAATGAGAATATATATCTCAACATCTCAGAGAAAGTATTTCTCTAAGTGTAAACATTTCCAGGGAGTTGCCACCAATGCCTACTACCATATTGGCAATGACACAATGTATACAATAATTTCAATAATCATTTCATATTAGGTATCATAAGTTCACGATTGGCAAAAGAAACATCAAAGAATTAGCAGTGAATCAAAATAAGTGAACCGCTAAGTATTTATACAATCACCAAATCATATATTACAAATGTGTACACATTTTGATATAGAAGAAAAATAATAACTGATGTAAAGTTATACATGTTAGGAAAGTCCAATATTTAACAGTTAAGTGGCATCATGTGGGCATCTCGACAGAATGTCCGCCATCACATTTTCTGAACCACGGATAGCTCGTACCGAAAAATGAAAAGGTTGAAGAGCGATCGCGTATCGAGTTGATCTCGTGCTCTTCAAGTTCTTACTTTGGATAGCAGTAAGAGCTTTCTGGTCAGTTTCCACTATGAAATGTGCATCAAGAAGGAATCTTTGAAGTTTGAGAATTGACCAAACCATCGCCAATAATTCCCGGTCTAAAACCGAGTAATTCCTTTCTGCAGCATTAAGTTTTCTGGATATGTACATTACAGGATGCAGAGTTCCAGAGTACTCTTGCATTAGTGCCGCTCCAATCCCAGTGGATGAAGCGTCACTACGAAGAACAAATGTCTTATCTGTAGTAGGTAACACTAAAATAGGTGGTGTTGAAAACATAGTTTTGATCTTATCTAGTGATAATTGGCATTCCTGAGACCAGTGAACCATATTAGGCGACCCTTTCTTTAGTAGTGTCGAAAGAGGTGCCATGATAGAGGACAGATTCGGAATGAATCGCCCATAAAATTGTATGAGACCTAAAAGACTTCGCACTTGCTTTTTAGTCTTAGGGATAGAGATATTAAGTATTTTAGTGATATTATGGTCCTCTGTCTTCAGGAAACCATGACCTACTCGATGGCCTAGGAAAGCAATTTCGCTAAAACCAATGCAAGCTTTCGATGGTTTTGCTGTCAGGTTATGCTCGCGTAGAGTTGATAACAATTCAACTAACCCTGAATAGTGATCTTCCCAAGTATCGCTAAAAAGACAGATGTCGTCTAGATAAGCAATGACATCTGACCGATACGATAGGATTCGACGCATCATGCGTACGAATGTAGCTGGTGCGTTCATAAGGCCGAAAGGCATAAAATTCCATTGGAAAAGGCCTCTAGGAGTAGAAAAAGCGGTAAGAGGTTTGGCGCGTTCGGATAATGGAACTTGCCAATATCCTTTAGACAAATCAAGTTTAGTGAAAAAATGAGATTTAGAAAGTCGAGTAAGTAGCTCTTCTAGTAAAGGCATAGGTTCAGCATCAAACTTTGTCACTTGATTCAATTTGCGATAGTCAACGCAAAGACGTATGTTATTGTCTTTTTTTCGAACAATAACCATCGGCGAAGAATAAGCAGAAGTGGATGGTTCGATTATTTGTAAATCTATCATTTCATCTAACTCCTTTTCAACCTGTGCTTGAAAATGTATAGGGATAGGGTAAGGTCTAACCCTAATAGGAGTATGTTCAGTTAGAATAATGTCATGCTCAATGACATGAGTTTGCCCAGGGATGTCAGTGAGGACATCCTGAAATGTTTGTAACATAGCCGAAACCTGTCGCTGTTCTCCTAGAGACAAATCAGGAGAAACAGTAACGTCTTTCCATGATTCACTAGAATGAAGTGGGATCATTGGAAGCGGAAGATTAACATCCGAAAAACTTGTTTCCTCATCCTGTATAACGGACAGTGATGAGTACTGACCATGTTGAACTGGAGAATCGTCCGTTGCCTGGAAAATAGGCTGTAAATAGTCAGGACGTTCATGGAATTCCGTAAGCATATTGATGTGGAAGGTTTTATGCTTCCCGTTAATATCGACAATATAGTCAACATCTGAAATTTTCGATATTATATCGTACGGACCTTTCCAAGAAATAAGGAGTCTATTTTCCCTACAAGGTAGCAAAACAAATGCTTTGTCACCAGGACAAAGTTGTCGTAAAGTTCTTTTCTTATTAGCAAATTGCCTTGCCTTCTGTTTAGCAAATTCAGAAGAGGACGTTGCTAATTTGCATGCTTCGATAATTTTTTCTCTCAGCGTGATGACATATTCGTAAGAGGATTTTGTGTCATCGTCAATATTGTCCGCTGTTATGAGATCATGAAGCAAAGACATAGGGCCGCGCGGTCGCGCGCCAAAGACAAGTTCAAAGGGAGAAAATCCTGTATGTTCATTGGGGACCTCCCTGTAAGCGAAGAGGGCCGCGGGTAGAACCCTGTCCCAATCTTGAGGATGATCCTCAGTTATCTTTCCTAATAAGTTATTAAGTGTTCTATTTAGCCGTTCTACCATCCCATTGGACATAGGATGATAGATGCTACTCAAAGATCTCTCTATCTGTAGAGTAGACATTACTTGAGACATGGTATCCGATATTAGTTGGGTGCCATGATCTGATAATATTTCTCCGGGGAATCCCAGGCGAGAAAATATAAGCCAAAGAGCATCTGCAATGTCAGCAGTAGTAATGCTCTTCAGAGGGATAGCCTCTGGCCAACGTGTGCACATGTCCACACACGTTAAGATAAATTGATGTCCTCTAGCAGATTTGATCTTAAATGGACCAATGATGTCTATCGCCATTTTCTGAAATGGTCGAATAGGAATGTCTGCAGCCTGAATGGGCGCAGCATGACGAGGACCTTTGGATTTGACTTCTTGACATACTTTACAAGATCGACAATAGATCCGTATGTCCTTATTCACGAAAGGCCAAAAGAAAGCCGCAAGAACTCTTGACTTTGTACGGGAAAAACCCATGTGTCCAGCACACTGAGAGTCGTGTGCATGTTGCAAAATTTTAACTCTCAATTTCTTGAGTACAAGAATCTGAGAATGACTTGAATTAGTGGAGTCTTGCACCATACGTACAAGTACACCATTCTTCATTGTAATCCAAGATTTACGCTTGGTATCTCTATTCGGATCACCTTTCGTTACAAGAGTGAAGAATTTCTTAAGAGTCTTCTTGTTGTTTTATAAACGAGTCACGAGAAATTACCAAGGGATCATCTTGGTTATGCACTTCAATATCTTCAGTAGATGAAGTTTCAGGCATATTGAGAGCTTGAGCTCTAGTGACTACAACATTAGCAGTTTGCATATTTTTCTTTTCCCAAACGGAAATTTGTTGCGAAGTGCATTCTTTTACTCCGTGAATGCGACCGATGATAATATCAGCGATCGGATTCGGCAAAAGACATGCGTGTACATCTCCTGTGAAGAAAGGAGTAGCAATCCTAATGATAGCGGTAGAGTATTTCTCTATGGTGCCGCCAAATGTTACGCATTTGACTACTTTGCCTGTAGCATGAGAAGGATCTATTAGTGACTGCCTAACATCAATTGTTGTGCATCCAGAATCAAAAAGTACTGAGACTGGATTGTCATTTACTAAACCTTTGTGTAAGACTAGAGAACCTCTTCCATCATGCGCGATTGACGCAGGAAGAGCGGGAAGAGGATGGCCACAGCTTAAAGTAGACACTGTGGTTGGCTCAAATAATGTTTTGCATTGGGGGCACTGAGATGCTCTCCCAAAATCAAAAGCGGCACATGCCATTGTTGAAGGACCTTCGTGTGTGGTTACTGGTTGTGTTGCTTGAATTCTGATCGTGCTAATATTCGTACGCGAATGGGGTGAACCTCATTTTTGGTTTGTCGTAATGTCTGAACTTGGCATCAAGATGTAAACAACTGTTCATCTTATTAACTCAGCAACTTGATATAAAATGCATAATTCATAAGATTGAATGGTGTAACGTGATTCAATCAATAATGCCTCCGGTTCGAGTCCTTCACAATTTAATATGGATTACACACATACATAAACAGTTCATGAGGTACATGCATCAATCAATCAATAGCGTAGACTGCTGTTTTACGTGTCAATGTCCGTTTAAGGATACAATGCAGTAATTGTCGTCAGAACATCACAGCTATATGCACGCGCAGATAGAATGGCTACCTGCCGACAGTGAGACTGTGAGTCTAATTACTTCGTATAAAGTAGACGATTATCTTTCTCCTTCCAAGGATTTAGTTAATCACTAACCTCCATAAGTTTCCTCTCATGTAGAGTTCTGGGACTGACCCTGGTCCATCATAAATGCACATATAAATGGCTATATCATGCCATTGAATTGGAAGGTTAACAAAACGCAGCTATTCAGCTTGGCGGTCAAGTAGCAAAGGGTAGCGTTTCCTAGTTACAGACTGTGACCCAAACAACGCTATACACGTCATAATCGATCGTGTATGGAGCGTTCAATAATTGAAACATCTATCGCAATATATTAAATGCCTTAACCTTTACAATTGCACGTCCGCTAACCTTTAGCAGACGGCGTTAATATCATATACCGTAACAGCCATATTATTAGAGTCATCATTATCTTTATTTTGTTTATAGGCTTCGTGGGACTCTTGCTGAGCAGAGTTCGCCTGGTAATGAGATTTATGTTTTTTGTATTGTGCTCTACCTCTGTTATTATTGCCTCTATAATTATCCTTGTTTCCACTGTTATAACCCCTACTTGGGTTTGAGTCATAGTTCCTTTGGTTACTATTATCATATTCATTATAATGAGTATCTCTGTAATTATGATCTTGTTGTCTCCATTAGGGAAAACTTGGATAATTTCTATAATGACTTCCTTTGCGAAAGTTTCTATAATTATGACCACCTCTGAATCGAGGGCTGTCGGCTCGTCTCCAGGTATTCGAAGAAGAACCCTGAAATGATTGGTTACCTTGGTTCTGATAACCGTTATGGCTACCTTTTTTATTAAACCTATTTTGAGGTTCTTGGAATCTGCGTGAGTGATTAGGGTTGTATGGTGTTGCTGAAGCAACTGGCATACCTTCCCTAACCTTAGTATTGCTAATAGCTACGTCTGGATGTGCAGTGACGTATTGGGTACAATACTGTTCCATTTCTTTTAGTGTCTTGGGTTTACGCTCATGTAAGAATTCAAGGAATGGTTTATTTATACTTGACATAATCTTATCTCTGAGTATCAAGTCCATAAGGGCTTCATATGTCTTTTCTGTTTTGGACAACTCAATCCAACGATCAAATGTAAGACGTGTCCTTGCAATGAATTCTGAGAATTCTACACCTGCCTCAGGAACCATTGTCTTAAACAAATTCCGATAACCTTCTTCAGAGAGCTGGTACTTCTTTAATAAGGCTGCCCTAATAACATCATAATTATCCTTGTCAGCCTCTTCAACCAAACTTAAACTAGTCAGAGAATCACCTTTCAAATTTTCTGACAACTGGTTAGCATATTGTGATTTGTCCACATTATGGGCTCGACAAGAGCGTTCAAATCTATTTAACCAGAATGTTATGTCATCACTGGAAGGATTGAACGCTGGTACCTTGACCTTGTAAGTAAAGGGTTTACCATTACCACCAGATGCTTGATTAACATTACTTATGTTTGTTAATTTTAACTTTTCTAACTCAAATGCTAAAAGTTCTTTTTGGTGTTCATGTTCTCTCATTGCTTTTTTCTCTTCAGCAGCCGCAGCAGCTTCATCTTTTCTTTTTTCTTTTTCCATTTCCATCTGGAATCTTTTTTCCTCAGTCTGTATCTGCAATTTCTTTTGTTCAAATTCTCTTTCTAATCTTTTCTCTTCAGCCAGAGCTTTTCTCTCTTCTGCAGCAGCTTTTCTCTCTTCAGCAGCTAATGCTTTGTCATATTGAGCAACTGCCCATTGTTCTAAGTCTGTACCAGTCTTATCAAGGGATCTCCCTTGTGCAATAAAGTATTCTAATGTAGACATGATGTCTGACAATGATACTACTCACTTGAAACAATAATAATAAAATATATTTCAAGGTAATATAGCAAAAAGTTCTTAATCACTGTATTAATCAGCACACAATCACAATGTCTGTGTGAGACAAGCCTTATCAAGGTCTTGTATATTTCTTTGAAAAATAACAATTATAAATTGCTGCAACACTCTATAACATAAGTGCAATGCACAAGAAATAGTGTCTTATCTAATCAACATTAATCATCAGTTGATTCTTTCACATAAATCCATATGATCAACTATATTTTAAATAGTGTATGTCGATCAAGAACATAACAAAACAATTATACAAGACAACATGAAAACATTTGCGGAAATCAAATAAATCAAATGGAAAAAACAATAAAAGATAAACCGCAAGAGGATAACAAATACAAATAACGCCACAGTATATAAATATAAATGTTGTATGAAACTGAAAGATAGCAAAGGGTAGACCAACAAATTACAAACAAATCAAAACAAAACTAAAGAATGTGAAGAAACTTCCGAAAACAACACTGACCATATCGTCACAACTAACCAAAAAAAAATAGCAACAGCAGTCGCTTTGCAAATTCCAGTATCGGAAATTTGCTCACCCTATAGAAAACGCTCACAATAGACGACCTCTATCACGTGGTATGATCTAAGGGAGACTCCGCCCAACCGAAACAACAACCCGCAGAATACAAACAAATATCACATATAAACATGTAAACATAAATGTACATATAGCATAAATATTTATAATATAATGTAATGTAATGTGTTGCAGATAGAATGTGTTGCGAAGAAGGCACAGTTATACGCAATAATGCTACAGTACTATGGTACTTTATTAAATAATCAAATCTGGCCTAAATCATAAAAGTTCAACACAAACTATGGCAGTGCAGGAGAATCCACTGTTTACAGTTCCTCAGAATCACAAGTAAGACTTCTCGCTTCAGTTGCACTGTACATTTTGCAAACACTGTCAAATATATGTTCCAACTCTGATATGTAATGCTGTCTGTTCCAAACAAACTTGCTGTGTAACGCTGTCTGTTCTATGGCAAATGTCCATCAACAAAAAATGTCAACAAACGCTGACCTAGTTACTGTATACCTCGATAGGACAGGTCGCGCTGACATCGACTGTAAAGTTGTATTGCTGGTGTTTACGTGTGTCGTAACAGGCCCCAAGGAATGGTCTGGTCTCAGTAGCTGACTTCTCAAATATGTCCACTGTGCAGGTTGACCCAGGAAGCTGGCACACCACTGTAAAGAATCGAGTGTGGTGTATCACTGTAAAGTATGATGGCTGGTAGCACTGTTGTATTCAAAGAGGTGCTGTCACCGTGAAGACAGACACAGGTCAACTCGACCTACACAGGGTAGTGTAAACATTGAAGTGAGAGTACATTGTACGCGAATGGTAGAATGGTTCTGAAGAGTTGACAACTTGGTAACAATATATTCATACTCTCACATGTAGAAGTCAAGGATTACTGGAACTACTGTGTTCTTTTTATAATATTTAATGAGACGCACACTGGAACAGTACGTGTATGGTTACAGGAACACATGACGACATAAACAGCATGGTGTTGATCAATGGTGTATCATCTTAAGTTAGCATACATGCTGGATAACCTCATACTGGAACATTTGTAGACAAGCATTCAGAGTTCTATAGTTAATCCACATCTATATATATATATATCAGGTTGTACTGACAGATCACGTCAGTTTATACATAATGTTCATAGTGACTTTTGTACAGAATCTCTCTTAGCATGAGTGTAGCTTGTACTCTAGCGTAGATTCTTTCAAATAGCATTCAGCACATATCTTCGGAGTAAATGCTAAATCTCCCATAATAGATCTTTCTTTCATAACTGTGATCTCTGGATCATTATCGGGTAGTAAGGGACAACCCTGTTCTCTGATGAATGATTGACAATAATTCGGATTCCAAGATGGCTTCCTTGGTCCTTAACATCGCTCACACAACGGTGAGATGACAAAACTTCTAGAAAGATTCACTTCATAAGGATATCAAAGTTTCCACCAATATCAGCATTATCTGTCCTCATAATTGCTGTGTAGAAACATTCTTAGTGCTGCTAAACGATATGTCGTTCTGACATCTGAACATAAGTAGATTCATGTAGGCCTAAACATAACCCATCGTAAGCCTAGGAACGAAGTCAGTAAAAGTACGTTTACCTTGGCCAAGAATCAATAGCAAGCACAAAAACACTTTTCTGGCATAATAGAAACAATACTGGGGAACACATAGACTAAAACAGTCCTAGAAGACACAATCTTCTTCCCCATGATAACTTGAGATCACAAAACTTTGGATCGCCCGACATTGGCGTCCCGCCAGACTCCATAACCGAAGAACACACTCTCTTATCTTCATCCGCTCAGAGTGTAAGAACAAATAATCCAGCCCAGACACACAAAGATAACATGATATAAGACGGAATCGTCTCAAACAGACAAACAGTAAACCTAGATTCGGACTTTCAATATTCCTGCAAAACCTTAAGCGAGAACAATCTGTTTCCATCTATAATAGAAAATCTAGATTCCTCCGCTTGTTCAATCCACGGAAACAAAACAGGAACCGATCACTCAAAGAATAAAATACACATTTACTATTCTGAGTTATTCCCCTTTCTTAAAAGTTGTAAGTTCATAAATAAATATCCTTTTATCAAACAGATAGTTACATTTTCATTTGTAATCGTATCAACTGTAATCTGTGCGACATATAAAAAATATGTACGCAACACCCATATTATCCTCATTAACTTTTCATATACATCATATCATAGTGTCATATACATTAATTTAATATAGTATTAATGTACACTACTGTTAATTAACAAGTATGAACATAGATGACTTCAGAAGTTCCATAGCATTCTCTACTGAAGATGATGCCACTTCCAACTAGACAAGCGTGCAATGACACATGATAAGCAAGAAAGTCACATCTAGAAATAGCTTGCAAACTGTTGATGCTCTCTATCAAACAGCACTGGTTCGCTGCGAGAAAATACAAATGACACACTCTGTTTTACAACCGTAGGACCTTACAATATACAATAGTCAATTCTACATTTTCATTTATTAAATGTGGCTATGAAAACGTTTGGCCCATATATGGCTATAATTAAACCTTCCTCTGTGTAAACAAAGTAGGAGGATTAGGTAGAGGATTGCCGCAACTCAAGGTAGTCAACACTGTAGGCTGAAACAAAGTTGTGCACTTAGGGCACTGAGATGCATTAGAAACACCTTTATAATTGTTACCCTGATTACTAGTAACTTGGGGCTTCTGTAGAGCAAAGTTAGCATGGTAATGCGATCCATCAATTTGAGATCTAAAATTTTGAGATCTACCATCATATCGAGACCTATCATAACCATTATCTCTATTGGGAGCGTTGTCATGTTTTGAACCCCAATTAGCATAGTTGCAAATGATATTTCCCCTTTGATCAAAATATCTTTGTGATGGATTTTGTTGTCTCCAAGAACAATTATTATTGGGTTGATAACCTCTATTGAAGTAATCTCTACCAGAATTACCAAAATTATTAGAACCAAAATGCTGAGGACTGTTAAATTGCCTCCAGTTCCATGAGGACGAATCATTACGTGATGGACCCCTTTGGTTCTGTCCAAAACCACGGTTATATCTACTACCAAAATTGTTTTTATTTTTGGCAATGTGCTTAACAGTTGCATCATACTGACTGTGCTGAGTATGATGAGTAACAGGGCTGATAATAGGATTACTTTTGTTGGCCTGACGCCAAGAATCACTCCTATTAGAGGCAGTATCGTTATAACGTGGGAAATTATATTTGCCACGAAAAGATTTGTTTACACATTGTTTAATGTTACTGAGTGCATGTGGCTGACTCGTTGCATTTGTAACATATGGACCATCAGCTTTATGTCTAAATCTATCCACCTTGATAGTAGACAACATCTTGTTGTACAAAACAATATCTAACAATCCATCAATTCTGTTACGAAGTTTTGCAATTTCTACTTCTGCAACAGCTTTCTCTCTAGCAACAGCTTTCTGAATTTTCTCGTTGGTTTTAACCTGAAGCCTGTTGTAATCTACTCTCAAATCGTGTAACTCAGAAGTGAGAGTCTTTTCTTTAGCAATTCTATCTCTTAGATCCAATCTCAATTTTTTCTTCTGAGATGTAGTTTCTAAAACCTTAGCCTTCTCCTGAACAAGCTCAAGTTTGAGTGCTTCCATAGCACTATTATCTATAGTCATAAGCTCATCAATCTTTTCAGGAAAAAACCATATCTTTCTCATTCACTACCTTTATTTCTTTCAGCCCCTTTTTCTCCTTCTCCATTTGAGATTGTCCTAATTTATTCTCATGAGGAAGAGCTAATGTTTCTATTATCTTCCACAGTAGTTTTAAATCAAGCGTGGAAGAGTTCACCTTATCCATCTGGTTATCCACCAACTGTTTTAATGAGATCACTTCATCCTCTAACTTTCTCTTTAGACTAAGAGAAACGTTAAACAATTCCTTATTCGCTCTCAACTGTGTCAATTCCAGTTCAAGTGCCCCAATCTTACTATCATAGCTATTTTTAAGCTCATTAATTATCTCTGTATTCTTTCCTATAGCAATATTTTGTAAAAAATCCACCTCACTCCTTAACTCCAGAATCGTTTCTGTATCAGACTTCTCAATTTCCTCGGCCTGAACTTTTAATTTCTTATTATCTTCTATCAACTCCGTCACCTTACTCTTGACTACAGTATTTTCAACATTCATTGCTGACAACTTCTTCTCATACTGCATTTTCATCTGCTGTAACTCATCAGTAAGAGCTTTCTTTTCACCCTGAAGCTCATTTATCGTTTTTTCCAACTCAACCATCCTACTGCCTTGAGTAGTAAGTCTAACTTCTTCATAAAAAACAGAAGATATCAACTTAGAAAGTCTCACTGCTTTCTCCTTTGAATAGTCATTTCTATAATTATACACAGCATATTCTTTAAGATCATCGCTTGCCTGAAGTAGAAACTGTTCTGTTGCATAATCCTCACAGTTTTCACCACATAAACGTAATTTTCTTCCTTCCTGAAGAAAATGATGGACAATTTCCATCATATCCATAATGATTTATGACAAATAATTATATGAGATCAATAACCTGTATAACTCACTCTGTCCCAACTTAGTGGGTAACAAGTCTGTTGTCAAGAACTTGTATAATTAATTTAACTTTTAATAATACAATAATTAATATACTTTTGTGCATATAAACATGCCAGTGTATAATAATAGTGAATAGTATCAACAAGCATAACAAGGACAATATACAAATAACAAATGAAAACGTTCGCAGGAATCAAAAGAACAATACAGCAGAACCAAAGCAAAATGTTACAAACAATTGTAATGACAACTGCGAATAATTACAATAAGACAATGACAACACAGTGTATAAACAAAAAGGTGTAAAGAAATAAACGATAGGAAGGGGAGGCAGACAAATACAAACAAATCAAATCAAAAGTAAAGAACAGAAAAAAAAATATGAAAACGACACTAACACATCTCGTCACAGCTAAACAATAAATATCAGCAACAAAAGTCGCTTGCAATTTCCACAGTGGGCACTTTGCAATAGTCCCTAAAGAACGCTGTCGTAGGCCCTCGGTAAAGTGGGATACCCTACGACAGTCACCGCCCAACCAAGCCCACAGAACTATAAATACATATATAACATATAAACATAAAATGTAATGATTAGTGCTGAGGAAGGTTTAATCACTAAACATATAGAGGCACAGTCTACAAACAGCCACTTATCTTCTTAGGTGAAAAAAAACATGGTCTCCGAACAGCAATGATGTACAATAATACATGAACTGGCCTCCAAAACAACAGGAACAAAGAAGTTCTCAGCAACCACCATTCAGCGAGAAGATCCAACGCTGAAGGGATACAACAACGACGACAACAGGCACTGTCCTCCAAACTAACAGCAACGATGACAACAGGGACTGTCAACGCAGCAGCAAGTACCGTCATCCGACGTAGGCTGGACGATTATATTATTCGATAGTCGAACTGGTGTTGAAAATTTCTGGGCAACGCCGGGTACTTCCAGAAGATGATGACAAAAGTTGCTCTTTGAAGATGACAGCCTCGTCACTGTAGAAGTAACTTAGTGGTAGCTCAGGAAGATAATCAATGTTATCGACAATTTTTACTTTGCAGCTCTTGTGACGCAAATGTCGTTTGGGTACACGCCCTGAAAACTGGCGACCACTGTAAAAGTTGGATTTCCCTTGACCACACTCACTGGGCCATACCGGCCATCACTGTAAAAGTTCTATTCAACTTTCTAGAAACGCCACACAGGCTATCAATATAGACAACACACCGTTCATTCCACATGCATAAGTCAATAACGTTGGAAACAGCTTGCACGGTTCAACGATTTATTACTGTAACATCACGTCGACAACAGACATTATCAGAACATCAGACAAACATACTGTTACTGGCATATTGTTCAAGCACTTCATAGACATAGCAATACGTTCAGTACAATCATAATGACAATAACTCTTGGGCAGCCTGCACGTATCATAGTGCTAGAAGTATGTCAATAATTTATATCTATCCCCTCTGGCGAGATAAGCCAGGTAACCCTCTGACAAAAATAAGCTGCATGAGTGTTGAGCTCAAATATATACCTTTTTTCTGTCCTTCCTCCGACAGAACACATTAGATGCATCCATAACAATACGAGCCATATAAGTGCGGGCTCAAAATATAATCTTTTTCTGTCCTTCCTCTGACCAAACACAGTAGGTGCATCTATAACGATACGAATAATCTCCTGGACTCTCCTCCGCAATAGGAGAAAGTCGCCTTAGCCTCAGCCCATTAACTTAGGCTGGTAGCATCAAATTGCAAAGTACTTGGCTGCAAAATATATATATAGTTTAAAGGGTATCTTTACCTTGACTGCCTTCAAGAATAACACCACAAAACACTCTCCATCCTAGGCTCTCCAAAAAATGTCAGAATTACTTCAAGGGGAAATCTCAACCCTTTTCTTAACACACGAAGGACATAATATGTTCACAGAGTCAGAGAAGAATCGCTGAACTTCCGTTCAGCTCAAAACGCCCGGCCAACTGACAAAGACCGACCGGCTTCCTGTCCCGCACAAAAATCATTGCCTGCGCGAATCATCGCGTGATATGAGTTTTAGCTCACATGGGGACAATCCAGAACTTTCCTGGAAAGACCGATCTAGCAAAGCCTTAAATGGACATCTGAATGGACAACTGTATAGTGTCAAGGGAAGATAACAACTAAATCTAAAATGTACTAAAAGAATACTACCGGTACATTCCCTTAGACCAGTGTTTCTCAATGGGGGCGGTACCGCATGGGTAGTGTTTTCAAGATGTCTGGGGGTGTTCTGAGGGGTCGCAACGATTGGGGGTAGCTACTTCCATTCAGGGGGGCGTTGTGTAAATTTTTACAAGAATCAGTTTGAAACAATTACAAAAGATATTCCCCTTTGCATAGCTTGTAACACGATAGTTTTTATTTGCCCTGCGTCCCATGAAGTGTTACAAGGATTCCAAAAGCAAAATTTTAGTACCTGGGATGTTACCATTGTCAGGAGACAGTAGGCGGAGATTTATGTCCCTTCAACACTCGAAACATTCGTTAACCTCTCGACACACCCAAGCTAACCTTCTCTCTCAACTCTGGACACACCCAAGCTAACCTTCTCTCTCCACACCTAAGCTAACCTTCTCTCTCCACACCCAAGCTAACCTTCTCTGTCAACTCTCGACACACCCAAGCTAACCTTCTCTCTCAACTCTCTCCACACCAAAGCTAACCTTCTCTCTCCACACCTAAGCTAACCTTCTCTCTCTACACCCAAGCTAACCTTCTCTCTCCACACCCAAGCGAACCTTCTCTCTCCACTCACGACACATATTTTATTCTGGAAACACATTCCACTCAAACATTGATTAGCCCGTGAACATACCACAGCCCCTTCCCTACTCTGTCCACTTCCACAGCACGACTTCCTCCCAAAACATTTAAAAAAAATAAAATAAAATTTTGCCTCGTTTAGGCGAGGTGCGTCCCTTTCTATGTAGCCGGTTATATTAGGGCGCATGTCCAAATATAAAAGACCTTTAGGTGTGGAGAATTGTTACACCCCAAACCATGTTGCTACTACAAAAGCAACGAAACCGACTGCAGATTTGTAACAGAGGAGATTTGAGACTTCTTTTAACAAACTTAGAACCAAATATTACAAAACTGGCTGAGTCACACCAAGCGCAAGGATCTCATTTTCCCTATTTTTTCATGTTTAAAGTGGTTACATTAGGAGAGGCTTAAATATTCAGATTTGAATGCAGTCATTTAGGCAGTCATGTTTTTATAAATGTGCTTTCTCTTTTTCTTTATATTATAAGAAAAGATAACTCATTAACTGCAGTGCTTTTTTAAAAGTATGGTGGAATATATGTATGTGTTGGTGTGTGTGTGTTTGTGTATACACGATAAAGAGCAAGGTGGTGTTAAAAGGGTGGGGGAGGGGCTTTTTAAAATAATAGTTGTCAAAAGGGGGCGTTGCTACTATCAGGGTTGAGAAACACTGCCTTAGACCAACAAAAAATACACATCGATATTTTAAACAATACTGACTGTAACAAGACTTCACCATGCTATGTCCAGCTTAGAGCAAAATAGTGAAAATACAAATGAAAAGGCATGATTTATGCCAAATAAAAGCGATGAGTGAGAAAACTGAAGAAAAAGAGGATACTGCCGGAGGGCTGAAGGTGTGAGAGATCACACAAAAGAGCATGTTCAGACGTTTTGTCACAAAATCCATAAGCCCTCAGTATTTTCCATAGACTGTCCCTGTGTATACTGTCAAAAGCCTTTTCAAAATCAGCGAAATTAATGTACAGCTGTCTCTGCCATTCTGAGCACTGCTCGATAATGTTCCTGAGGGTAAACATATGATCTGTACATCTTCTGTTCTTTCTAAATTTTGCTTGTTCTTTCCCCAGTTTGTGGTCTACTGCTTTTGAAATTCTCTGTATAATTATCCTGCCTAATATTTTGCTGGGAACTGAGAGAAGAGTGATTCCTCTCCAATTATTGCAGCCTGCAAGGTCTCCCTTCTAGAGCAATTTGATAATTATTCCTTTGTTCCACTCCGTTGGTGTTGTCCCTGTTTTCCAGACTTGTGCAAATTGTGGTTCTAGTAGTTCTGCTGCTAGCCAGGGTCTGTCTTAAATAGCTCTGCATTTAAGTTATCGTGGTCAGGAGCTTTTCCATTCTTTAACCCTTTGATTGCCGTGATGATTTCTTCCTTCCGTGGAATGTCATTATTAACATCCAGATCGTTTTCAGCCTCAGGAACATTCAATTGTGTCTCTGGTGGTTCCTTGTTCAGAGTTTCTTTGAAATACTCTGTCCATCTTGTTTCCTGTCCCTTTGCTGTCGTGATGAGAATTCCTTGCTTATCTCATACTAATGTAATATTGTTTGCACCTCGTTTTCCGCTATTGGTTTTAGTTATTTTGTATACTGTGCTTTGTTCATTTCTCAGTGCTGCCTCTTCTGCCTGTCTTGCAAGATCGTCTAGGAAATTCCTTTTGTTGGCTCGGGTTTGGCGTTTAACTTCCTTGTCCAGATGACTGTACTGTTCGCCATATAGTTGCTTTAACCTGGGGGACTTCGCTTCTGTTTTCTTTCTTTTCATTTCCTTTCTCGTCGCTATGGTGTTTAATGTTTCTGGTGTTGTCCAGTGTGGTAAAGTGGGATGTTATAAATATTTATAGGGGACTTAGTGTACTGACTGAGATCAGCTGTGAAGGTATCTGTATCTAATAGGTGTAGTGTTTTACAGATAACCTTACTTGCTACCACATTTATACCTCAGTCAGAATTATTCTGGAATATTGTGATGACTACGTTAAATGTCTAGGGTTATGTAAATGATGAAGTGTAAGTCACAACAACAACAGACAGATAAACAATTTAATTTATTCCACCACACTTGACAACACTGTGACACTCACACACATTTAACACTCTATAAGACTATCTTAATTGAGTCAATGGTAAAAGTTCAAATATATATGTATTAATTACTTTCACTAATATATATCCTGATTCAACTACACAGTGAACCAGGAATCACAATCAAATGTAATCACAATTTATATGTACATAATTTATAAATATGAACCTTGTAGTGACATATTTTATTAGTATTATCCTATGTGTGTCAGTTGTGTAGTAGTACTATGAGGTAATACTGGTTTTGTTTTTCAAGCTATGTTGTTATTTGTCATCATGACTTCAAGTGTTTGTTTATCTTGGAAATAGTATGGGGAAACTTCACCGTTCCTATCAATTTAAACAATGTATTGACCCTCTGTTTTACTATAATGTCAAGTTTTGAGGGGGACACATAATGTTGAGCTCCATGGCCACAGAAGCTTATCTTTCGTGATGGCGGCAGGAAAAGACTCCTCTGCTCGATAGCTTCCCTGTGTTCTGGAGACACCTCACTGGTCGCTATCTGGACCCAGGAGTATGCTGTCAGCCTCTAGATTCAGCAAAGCTCAGACCAGGTGCTGCTTCAATAACATAGGACCACGGTCCCTGAAACAAGAAGGTTGTACCTCCTATTTCATAACTAATTGATACTCTAGTTCTACACTGAGCACAATACATCACAAACATTGAGTTCAGAGCGGTAGGCCAACTGTCAGCTTCATCTGAAACAATTTACACCAGTATACTCCTCCCTAATGGTTACCACGCCTCTGCAATTCCAGCATTAGTTCCTTCTAGTCAATAAGATAGGTGTCAGTGTACTGTTAGGCAATTCCATGCAATTTTACTTTTCTCAGACACGTTCTGTTCAGGTTGGAGCAATATCTAGGCCTTGCCTCATGTTCGCTACTGAACCACACACATATATAGACATAAATTATCAATTTACATTCAATTTTCATTAAAAAGATATTGAATATATTAAGCTTACCACAATTCATGGAAATAATACACAATTACGTTGACTGGCAATGAATATGGCACAAAATCCGACCTGCCGCTGTCTCAGGCTTTTATTTAGAAAAATATAAGCTGAATCTCAACGCACTGTTGCTTTAGAAAGTTTATTTGAAAATGTGGTGCTGAACTGACGCTTCTAATTGACTATATTGGCGGGTCTAACCAATCGTGCCATGTTTACACAGCTTTTCAAAAAAGTACCCTTCCTTCCGTCTCCCCTAACAACAAAAAATAGTATTTATAGTCCGACTAATCGTGTTTCGCCTTACATTTACTGCGCTCCAATCAAATAGGATTTAACATGGGGACCTATTTCCCGTACAATGGTGGTTTCAAAATCTGCCACTGAGCGATTCTGATTTTGGTGTTGTCTGACACCCTCCCTATTTCTTTTGGCTATAACTTGTTAATTCCCAGACTATTTGCGTAACACTTAACCCTCTATTGGGCCTTGTTGCCATTTGGCAACATACCGTTTAAAGTCATCTATTTCACTATCCGGCGTTCAAATTAATAATTTTTTTGTTTTATTGTGTTCTAGAAACATTCCCAATTTTAAATTACCGGGTAACTCATTTGTCGGAGAAATACTTTTTTTTCACGCACTCTTTTGTCAAGGCATGGTAGCTGGTTTGCAAGATCGAATTGAGAGGTGAGTTTACTTCACATTATTTTTTAAAATTCCTTATGAAAACGGTGTATAAAAAATATGTTGAGTAACTTAAACCACTTATCTTTGTAACAAATGCTTTAATAGTTATAAATAAATAAAATAAGTTACTCTTATTTTACATTTTAGGTATGTTGCCATTTGGCAACAAAAGTCGATTAAGGAATAAAAACCACTTCATGTTGCCAATTGGCAACAGTTGCTTTTTACCTAATAAATGATATTTAATGTTGTATTTCTCTGTAATCAACAACATTAGTATTTTATTCTCATTATAATTGATTAAACTTCATCATTTAAAAAAAAGTTGTTATTTGCAATTTTATGTATCCTAAAAAGGTCAATGTAAATAGTAGAATTACCAGTATAAATTACTAATAATATTGTAAATGAATAAAACATATTTACTTCATCTAGACTTGACTTTTAGAACTAAACTACACATGATAACCACTAAAATTGCCAGTAATCACAAAACATAATGTATCATCAGATGAGATTAAACAATTTTGTGATGAAAAACTTTTGAATTACAAAATGTATATGTTGTCATTTTTTTTTAATTTTTTTTTACAGTTAAACACAATGGATCCTCAAAAGTTTTACAGCCAAAAGACTACAATCTATAGACCAATACCTGAGGCTTCTAGCGATAGTGAGCTGTCAGACAGTGAGGCTGAAGACATCCTGGATAACACGTGGCAACCCGGCCCTTCCTCGGACACAACCGATTCAGGTTTGTTGAATTTAATTGATGTTTTTTTTTTAATGTGGCCACTTTATTTCAGACTGCAGTTGTAGCCTTGTCCATCAGTGTACAACCTATGTACAGTTTCAGCCTAGTCCATCAGGTACTAAATATCGGCTGACGGAGACTTACTTGTGGAACGCTTTATACCATAATGTGGATTAGAATAATTTTTATCATTATTACTATTATCAGAATAATAACATGTACACCAGTATACCAATAAATGATTGTTTATGTTGCCAGATAATTAATATCTTTGTTTTCTTTTTTTTCAGAATCATCTGCATCAGAGCTGGAGGACACAGATGTAACCTTTGATCGTCGTCGGATGCTATGGAGACACCGTGAAGCCTCAGATGTATCTTCTGAAGCTCCGCCCTTCTCTGGTGATTCGGCACACGTATCAGTTACCTCAGAACCAATAGAATACTTCCGCAGATTCATTGATGATGATACAATGGCACATATGGTCACTGAATCACACAAGTACAGCATCCAGAAAAACATCATGAAGCCTCTCAGATTGAGCCAGCCAGAACTGGAACAGTTTTTTGGAATTGCGTTTATGATGAGTATTGTTAGAATGCCCAGTTGTAAATTGTACTGGGACTCTACAACGCGCTATGGACTTGTTGCTGATACTATGACGAACAAGAGGTTTAAAGAAATCAAAAGTAACATTCACTGCAATGACAACAACAAGCAGCAAGACAATGAAGGCGACAAATTGTTCAAATTAAGACCTTTAGTTGACGCTCTGAAAGTGAAATTCAATTCAATCAAACCAGCAGAAAGGCTGAGCATTGATGAGCAAGTTATCCCATTCAAAGGTCAATCATCTCTGCGTCAGTACAACCCAAAGAAACCCAAAAAGTGGGGCTATAAAGTCTTCGTTTGTTCAAGCATTTCTGGTTTGATTCATGATTTTGAAATTTACACTGGAAAAATTGACGTGTGTCCTGGCCAACCTGATTTAGGAGCATCAGCTAATATCGTGCTGAGACTTCTTCAACGTATCCCTAAAAATGTGTGGCATAAAGTATATTTTGACAACTGGTTTAATTCGCCAGCATTGCAGGCATGCCTCTGGAAACAAGGCATTGCATGTCTTGGCACTGTCCGCGCAAACCGGCTGAAAGGGTGTAATCTGTGTTCCGATAAGGAACTGAAAACGAAAGGAAGAGGGTCATCTGTTGTTTGTACTGCAGCAACAAACGGAGCCACATTGAAAGCTATCAAATGGTATGACAATAAAGCAGTCACACTGCTAAGCACCTATGCAGCAGTTGAACCAGAATGTGTAGTCAGAAGATGGGACAGAAAAGCCAAGAAGGAAATACACATTTCTTGCCCTGCAGCTGTGAAAGAATATAACATGTTCATGGGAGGGGTAGATTTGCTGGACTCCTTGCTGGCACTCTATCGTATACCTATTAGATCCAAGAAATGGTACCACAGAATATTGTTTCATTTCCTGGATGTTTCTGTGGTGCAAGCTTGGCTAACTTATTGTTCAGATGTGTGTAAGGATGGTATGGAAAAAAAGGACAGACTACCATTAGTTGATTTCAAGTTGCAGATTGCTTTGTGTCTCCTAAAAGCAGGAAAAAGTGAAAATAATAAAAGGGGAAGGCCATCAGGAAGCACTGAGACACAGCTGGTGGCTAAAAAGAAGAGAGGGCAAACAGCAAATGTACCTCCTTTTCATGTCAGAACTGACAATGTTGGCCACAGCCCCAATTCCGTCACCAACAAAGGGAGATGCAAACTTCCTGGATGCAAGGGGTACTCCAGAACTGTCTGTGAGAAGTGTAACCTACACTTGTGCCTCAATAAACATTCAAAGTATTTCATGAAACATGAGTGTGGAGCTGTGATTGAGTCACGAGACAGAAGATTTTTTTTTTTTTCAGTAACTATATGTTTCATTGTATGTGTGGCATTTTCTGTATAAATTACACTTAACTTCATGAAGTTTCACAAATTTTGTTGTCTGCTATTTACTGTTTAAATATTAAATGTAGGTAGGGAGTAAAAAAAGGTGAAATAGATGTTGTTAGACATAAAAACATAGTTAAAAGATATATGTTGCCAAATGGCAACAATAAATGTTCCCAACCTTAATGGTGATTTGTTGCCAATTGGCAACATACCCATAAAACACTAACTAAACATTTTTTTGCCCAAAATTAACCTTCACACCACTTTTCAGACATGGGACAGCCACAAAAACCACTCCAAGAATTTTTTTCCAACTATTTCATAAATGGCCCAATAGAGGGTTAACATATTATTTGTCAGCAAGTCCTAAGGAACCCAAATATACAAATTTAATGGAGCTAAGTGGCTGCGTTCAAAATATGCATTTTCTAGGATAGTCGTGTATTTTTTATTTTTTTATGTTTTTAGAACCGCCACCTGTCCTGCTGTACTGTCAGACTAATGTCAGGATTTTAGACATAAAACAGTAGAATGTCATGTTTCCTAATAAGCGTTTTGTAAGTTTTTTAAACCTAACTCTCGTATGGGTAGTGTTTTTTATCACTGTCGATTTGAAAAAAAATTAGTGCTTGTGGCCTTACACGCGTGATGACTTTAATTGTATAGCGAGACGCGTGTTTAGTGTTGCATGCGTTCCTGCTTTCAGCCCTCCCTTCTCTCTATCCTAAGTTCATCTGTCTTTTCATCACGCCGTGTATAAAATGAAATTAATGGAAGTATTAATTTATGTCATTACGCGGTGTGCCTAGCTCAAGGTGTTCTTAGAAATGCAGTACACGTGTTATTCTAGAAAGCGTGTATTGATGCAGTAGGCTTTTACTATCAACGTGAAAGCGTGAGAATATGCAGACGAAGCATAAAAACAAGGGGGATTTCGAGTACAGTCATTGTGACAGCACTGTTCTTTACCATTCTTCTTTCCTTTTATTGAATTTATTTGTTAGGCTTTACATTTTCCTGATAATTTATATATGTGGATTTAGAATGTTTCACGACATCCAGTCTTGCTTCTTCTTTTCCTTGAATCCCAAGCATGATTTGCTGCTTTCCTTATATATTGTTGAAATGGTGTTGAATTTCTAGTCTATATCATCAGTCGATGTCTTTTCCTGACTTTTGGCAATTTGATATCGTTTCTTTATATCAGCCGCAAAAGCTTTTCTGGCAAGGGGGTCCTTCAATTTGCTGATGTCAAACCTTTTCTGTGTAGTTACAGTTGGTCCAGCAGTTCTGATTTTCACCTTAAGTTTTGCTACGACTAAATGGTGGTCACTTCCCACATCTGCACCTCTTCTTACCTTCACATCTTGTAATGCATGTCTCCATCTAATCATGATGTGGTCTATCTGGTTTCTGTCCCGGCCGTTTGGTGATTCCTATGTTAATTTGTGAATTTCTTTGTGTGGGAAAAGTGTTCCTCTAATGACCAGGTTATTAATGCTACAGAAACTTATTACTTTATCCTCATTTTCGTTTGCTGTTCCGCTGCCGCATTTCCCCATTACTCTTTCATTATATGTATTGTGTGTTCCATCTTTCGCATTGAGGTCTCCCATTACTACGAAAAGATCCTATCTAGGTGTGTCTTCCATTTCTTTTTGCTGTTGTTGATAGAATTCATCCTTGACCTCTTCGTCGCTGTCATTTGTTGGTGCGTAGCATTGTATTATTGTAGTGTTGGTGAATCTCAATCTTATTCTTATCAGTCTGTTGTTGATGGGTTTCAATTCCAATAATGACCTTTCTATTCCTTTCTGTAGAATAATGGCTACACCTTCATTGTGCTGCCCATCCTCTCTGCCAGAGTAAAGTACTGTTTCTCCTGTTGCTGTTTTAACGTTTCCTGTCCCTGTCCATCTGCTCTCGCTTATCCATAGAATGAGTAATCTATAGTTTCTCATTTCCGCTGTGACCTGTTTTAGTTGTCTCGTTCATTGTCCTGACATTCCAAAATGCTATTCTTGTTTCACGTTTTGCGGTCAGGACGTCCGTTCTCGTGTCAGTGGCTTCCTTTCGGCTTTCACCACTGACAGTCATACGAGCCTCAGACTCCGGATGTCCATCCCGCAGCAGAGTATGTTCATTTGTTGTCGTTCCCGTAACTTCGTTTCTTTTTACATAGACAGGGGTGTCAGCCCCCCAACCTGGAGGACCAGGGTGTCTGCTTTAGTCTGACCCCTACCCGCGCAAACCTGTCCAGCTTGGTAGAACCTTCCAGGAGTAAAACTCCCGCTGGCATAGCTCTGGGGGTAATCAGGGTACGCAAGCCGCCATACCTCGACACGGTATTGACACCTGTGATGTCAGACTTACACTTTGACGGGCTGTTTTATATAAAATAGCACATACATTTAAATGATAGGCGCTGAAACACAACTGGACAACGGAAAGATAACATAGGTCATATATACTCAGGGAATTCAATCCAGGTCCATTCGAACGGCAGCAGCACATCGCTCCGAGAGTGATCCGCGTCACGACACACGACCAGCTAAGCATACCAAAAAGTGCATCACCAGTATATGGGCTTTCATGACAGTATTAGCAACAATGGAATATTGGACATGAACGGCCCAGACATTTGTTATAGACTTTAATACATTCTGTAACGTTTATGTCCACAAATATAGGCCGAATAAAACACAACGTGAAGGCCGAAATACTGTATGCTGTAAATTACAGAAGAATTGAAGCATGTAAAGGAAAAAAGCAAGTTTTAGGAACTACTTTTATTGTTTCAAAATGCACGGAAAGGCAGAAAATAAATTTCCTATAAATTCTGTTGCGTATTATAAAAGTGGATGACGAGTTACCAGGATTCAATAATTCATCGTATCTTTTAAAAAAAATTGTGCAAAGCCTAACAAATAACACACACTCCACACACAATGTAAATACATAAATATATGTTCATCTATATGTATTTGTTTACGTAACATACTAACTGGCAAATATAGAAGGCGTATTTTTTGTTGTTTTAATGTGATATATTTGATGTTGTGATAACAAGCGTTATTGTTGTTTGTTACTCCTGCTAACTCTTTAACTTTTGCCGCCCCGCTTTCTGCTATTATATGAATATTCACTTCTGACCTGCAGGCTGCAGCATTGTCACGGAAGGAAAACCGCTGTCAACGACTGCAGTAGTGAAGGAACCCCGCTACATGCCCCCGCACAAGAGAGCTAGCACGGCCTCAGATTCCACCACCACCAGCACCATCACCACCGGTAGTGGTACCCCGTCCACTTCATTACCAACCACATACAGCAGCAGCGTTGTCACCAGCAACGGTAGTGGTATAATCTGCCCGTCGACTGCGCCTGGTACCAGTCCAAGCTCGCAGTTTCCCTCGACCCACCGCCAACGGTCCCCAGCCGTGTCGGAGAAGCGGAGCCTACCCACGGAGCCTGTTGGCGTCGCGGGAGGAAAGGAAGATGAGAAGAGTTACCACGACGCTGATGACGATGCTGTTGACGACTACACCAAGATTCCGTCAGTCAGCGATTTGGTTCCCCCAGTGGGACCGTTATTCTTCAAGTCTGGAATTGATACCAGTTCTTCAAAACCTGCTCAAGCATCTTCATTAGCCTCAGCTGCAGGTAAATTAAGATATATTTTTTGTTTGAATCTGTTGATTGTTTTGTTTTTGTGCGCACAAGTGTGCTCGCGCTCATAAAATAACCACGTGTTATCGTGCGTGTTAATGTATAAGTTACACGAATTTTCCTTTTTTGTTCTATATTATTTGCGTTCACTTGTCTTGTTGTTCATCTGTTTTTATTTTGTTATTGGGATTCGTCTTCATTCGTCCTTTCCTTGCACGGTGTTTTTCAGTTATCCATTTCATTCATTCTCTTTGTTTTGTTTTTATTTCTTTATTTTGCTTTCATTTCTTTTTGTTTTGTTTTAATGTCGTAATAACACTTCAGAGAAACTCTGAACAAGGAACCACCAGAGACACAATTGAATGTTCCTGAGGCTGAAAACGATCTAGATGTAAATACAGACATTCCACGAAAAGAAGAAATCATCACAGCAATCAAAGGGTTAAAGAACGGAAAAGCTCCTGGCCATGATAACTTAAATGCAGAGCTATTTAAGATAGACCCTGAGCTAGCAGCAGAACTATTAGAACCACTATTTGCACAAGTCTGGAAAACGGGACTTCACCATCAGAGTGGAACAAAGGAATAATTGTCAAATTGCCCAAGAAGGGAGATCTTGCAGACTGCAATAATTGGAGAGGAATCACTCAGTTCCCAGCAAAATGCTAGGCAGGATAATTATACAGAGAATTTCAAAAGCAGTAGACCACAAACTGAGGAAAGAACAAGCAGGATATAGAAAGAACAGAAGATGTGTAGATCATATATTCACTCTCAGGAACATTATAGAGCAGTGCTCACAATGGCAAAGACAGCTGTACATTAATTTCGTTGATTTTGAAAAGGCTTTTGACAGCATACATAGGGACAGTCTATGGAAAATACTGAGGGCTTATGGAATTCCAAGCTGCATAGTGTCAATTATAAAAAGCCTCTATGCCAACTTTACGTGAAGTGTTGGGCAGAGGAACCTAACCTTTGAGGTGAAGACAGGAGTACGACAGGGATGCCCCTTATCAACCACTCTATTTTTAACAGTCATAGATTGGGTGATGCGCCAGACAACAGAGGGCAGTCCAAGAGGAATAAGATGGACT
Source organism: Oreohelix idahoensis (assembly GCA_024509875.1). Lineage (NCBI taxonomy): Eukaryota > Metazoa > Mollusca > Gastropoda > Stylommatophora > Oreohelicidae > Oreohelix > Oreohelix idahoensis. Next base: position 564,694 of record JAMPIV010015693.1, read on the forward strand.
ACATTTTCTACATTGGAAGATCTGGAATATGCAGATGACATTGCAGTACTAGCACATTCACATCAACACGTCCAGGAAAAAACGGATAGACTTAATAAGTTTAGCCAGCAGGTGGGCTTGAACATCAATTTAAAGAAGTCATAGGTCATGACGCTCAATGTGAGCAACCCTGAGCCCATATCATTAAGGAATCAGCAACTGGTACAGACAGACACCTTCACATACCTAGGATGCATAGTAACACCGGACGGCGGGGCAGGCAAAGACACCAACATCAGAATGAATAAGGCAAGAACAGCCTTTTATAGCCTAAACAACATCTGGAAGTCCTCTCAATACAGCACAAGCACAAAATTAAGATTATATCAGAGCTGCGTGCTTTCTGTGCTTCTCTATGGTGCGGAATGCTGAAGAGTTACTGAGAAGGAAATGTCGAAATTGTCCTCTTTTCACACAATATGCCTAAGAAAAATTCACCGAATCTTTTGGCCGAATACCATCACCAACCAAGATCTGCTTACTCGGAGCAAGCAAGAGGACATGCACACCATCATAGCTGGCAGACGCTGGAGCTGGGTTGGCCATGTCCTCAGAAGAGACCCTGATGCGATCACAAGAACAGCTATGCTTTGGACCCCTGAAGGAAAACGAAAGAGAGGCCGACCAAAAACAACCTTTCGGAGGACTGTGGAGGCTGAGATGCAAAGAATGAACCAGAGTTGGGGCACTGTACGAAGGATGGCCGCCGACCGAGCAAAGTGGAATCAATTTGTTTTGCCCTACAAGACGCCACTAGGCGTGATGGCCACTGACTGCTTTGACGGTCGGCGGCTAAGGATCAAAGAAAGAAGAAGAATGTCGTAATAGTATTCTGTGTTTTTAATATTTACTGGCTTATTCCCCGATTCGCCGCCCTTGTTTTTTTGTTTTTTTTTTTAAATCAAATTCTTAAAATCTAAGCTTTTAACATTTAAAAAAAAATTATTTTGTAAATATTTTTTTTTCTTTTCCTCGCATGAGGTCGCATATTTTTTCCTCGCATGAGGTCGCATTGGCACCCCCCCCCCCCCCCAACCCGGCTCTCGTCAAGACCACATGTCCCAACACAAGAAGACCCAATGACAAACTGTGTCACTGTAGTGATCCTCTGTGTTCTCACACAAGGGACCCAATGACACATGAATGTCACTGTACCGGTCCCTGTGTCTAGACACATGATCCTAGCCAAAGGCCAGATATTAGGGCGTTGGGTTTCACAGCGTTATTTGCGCTGTACATGTAAATATACATTTCTTTTTTCAGAATTTCTTCGAATTAACTAACAATGATTTTTATTTATCTTGCACATGATTGCACCGATGTCCGAGACTACCTCTAGCTTACTTTGGGAACGGAATTTGTTTGTTAGCTTCGTATCTTTTGCTTATCATACACACGAATTATTGATATATTAATCTAAGGCGTTCTGTTTTCTCCGGTCTTTTTCTACAGTCACACCCGAGTTGCTCTCACATTTTTTGCTACCGTGTATTAGTGACTTACAAATACAATATTTTTCCTTATATTTTGGAATGTTTCGTTTAGACTTATATTTGTGAACGTTGTTCCCCTTGCGTGTGCAATTAGTAATCTCCCTTTGTGCAAAATTAAAAAAAAAAAAAAAAAACAATTTCAGGATAACTTTAGATAAATGGTTAGCGAAAATATCTTACCGACATTAAATACAAGATTTTATTTATAAACATGAGTCTTATGTGAATTAACAAGTAACAAATAGAATTCAGAACAAGATAACAGAACAACATGTTTGTATTTATTTATTTTTTGGCACGACATTAAACACATGAAAATCCACGACTACTTTACCCTCGCGTAAACATAAATCGCGTATGTGGAACAGGATTTTCTCATTCAAAAACATTTAAAGTAAGGGAGATGCCTTCTGCCAGTGTCGTGCAAAATAATAAAAACAAATAACTGTAATAATAAACAGTTTCAGTCAATATATACCATTTATATTAAATACGAGGGAAGGTCAAAAAGTAATGCCTCCTATTTTTTTATGTATGTAAATACTGCATCGGTGTGCAATTTGTAAATTTAGCAGGATTTTTCAAACACTCTTCTGCACTGTATAGCATTACCAACCTGTTTCAGTAACAGGTGGCAGGCACCACTGTAACAGTTTAAAAATGGCTGCCAAAGACGTTCGGTTAAAACAACGTTATGTCATAGAATTCATCAATGCTGAAGGCGAGACCCCAATTCGCATCCACGAACGTTTGAAGAATGTTTATGGAGATTCAACAGTGGATGTTAGCACTGTCCGACGTTGTGTACATCGTTGTGACGAAGCTGAAGTAGGTCAATCCTCAATGGCTGACGCAAAGCGGACTGACCGTCCGTCTACCGCAGTGACTCCACACAACATTCATCGAGTTGATGGCATCATTCGTGGTGACCGTCGGGTAACACTGGATGAACTTTCTTCCATGTTGTCCATTAGTAAAAGGCAGTGTCCAGAACATCATTAAAGACCTGGGTTATTCAAAAGTTTGTGCACGGTGGATACCCAGAATGTTGACAGACAGACATAAAGAAACAAGGAAAACCATAGCCATCAACCTCCTGCACCGTTACGGAACTGAAGGAGAAGAGTTTTTATCGAATATTGTGACAGGTGATGAGACTTGGGTTCATTTTTTAAAAACCAGAATCCAAGAGGCAGTCAATGGAATGGCATCACACAACTGTAGTGGATTGATGGTATTGTATGATGATGATATTACTAAGTGTGATGCATGAGGTCAGCTGTGAAGGCTCCTGAGATAAAATGTAGCTGTGAATTGTCAGAAGGCCCTTCGTGCTACCACTACGACCTCACACCTATCTTTTTTTTCTAATAAATGTGGCTACGTTAAATGTCTAGGGTAATGATATGTAATGTGTTGTGGTAGTTTACATACACACACACAGATATTTACTAAGTCTAATAATATTAATAAATGTTATAATACACTGAACTAACTCAAGTGTGAAAAATGTGGATAGTAATTTTCTTTACATTTATTTGTTCTGAACCAAGGTTTTATTTTGGCCAGAACATATGAAAGGTTTTGCAATTATGAAAGAAATGCATGAATATTACATAATAAATGCAAGGTGTGTACATATATATGTTACTAGACTAGTTAATATTATTACTGTTTATAGTTGTAATCTATTTGGGAGAACACTTAATGGATGTGCTGTTGGGGTGGCCTCATCACTCCCTGTCTATGGTGACTACACATTGTCCAGTTATTTGATGGAAATTTTATGGGTGTGTTAGCAAATAAGTTGAGTTGGTGAATTCTCAGCAGACCAGACGCTCACGTAGCTTGAAGGTGTAGCTCTGGTGCTGAGATCTGGTGGCCCCACCTCTCCGTGCTTGGGGGCAATATCAGAAGTCTGGTGGCCCCACCTCTCCGTGCTTGGGGGCAATATCAGAAGTCTGGTGGCCCCACCTCTCCGTGCTTGGGGGCTATAATAGGCTGCTCTGACAAAATGTTACTGCACGGGTCCACTCTGGTAATATTCAACAACTCATTTGACACCGCATTGGTGCCAACTGAAACTCACAGCTCTGCAATCAAAGTATTAGTCATGTGTCAGAATTCCATCCTCTAACCATTTCTGGACACAACACTACACAACAACAACACCACATAGACGGGTCAGATCTTTCTGACCAAACAACACATCTTACCAAGTTGGTTTCACATAGGATAAGTTCTCCCAGACTACAGATTCTGAAATATGTTCATTAGCTTCCTGCCATAGAATAGGATAGGTGATATGTTTCACTGATCTCAACACTTGATCTGTCCTTCCTAATCCTTGCTGGAGTTTATGTATTTTATTTGTCTCTAGACCCTGAACTGGGGCGGGGGGTCTAGAGCGAATCCTTACTTGTTGTAAGGGACAGATTATGCTATTGCAGTATCAAATCACTCGAACCTTAAACAAATATTAAAATGTACAAAGAAATAATTTCAGTCTTACCAGAATTATGAATATAGAACACAGTTAAATGCTAGCAAAACTCAGCTGAGCTGCTGGCCTTAGGATGGCGTCCCTCTAAATATTTCAATAGCTTCTGGGAATTACACCACTTAATAATTCACTGTGTCTACTAGGACAACTTATAATGAATGGCACAAAATGCGCGTCTGAGCGCCGATAATATATTCATCTATGGCCAATCACTGCCTTTTCTTTTTTCAAATTCAAATATCCTACCAAAAGTCATTTCAGTCATACCTCAGTCAAGTATGCCTTATTGTCTGTTGGTCCGTCCGTCTCTACTTGCGTTTCACAAAAAAACACACTTGTTTTTTGAACCAACTCTGCCTTCCCCTACACAATTTTGCCTTTAAAGTTATTTTTAGCCACAATTCACCATCCCACCCCGTCTCTTCATTCCAACTAGATTTTAGCACTTGCGTCTTCAAGGCCACAATTTTTTGAAAATTAGTGACATGTTTTATTTCAATGCAGACGCTCGCTGATATGAACAACACAGTCTTTTGTCAATATCTTTCTTATTATCTGTCCGTCTGTATAAATGAAAGCATATTATTTCACTGCTCAAGATGGGCCATCCGGCCAGCTAGGTTTTATATTCCTAACATTATTATTAAGAAAAGTTACTTTTCAAATATTTTCTAGAATCTTCTGGAATGCGTTCATCACTGCATTCAAATAAACGGACTAAGTTATCGCAAAAGCGTCCAAGAAATGACTGTGGCGTATAATATCCAAGGTCCCTTTTGTCGATTTCTTTACTTTATGTCAACTTGGGGAACGTGACTTTTTCCTCCTTTCCCCACCACTTGCGTCTTTTAGCCTTGCTAGTTTCAAGCACGCGTTCAGTCAGATTTTTCCTTTTGATCTCCGTTCTCATCCCGTTCCGTTTTGCCTTCAAGTCTAACAATTTAATTTCCATGGCGGGTGATGACCCGCGGCGTGGGCGATCATGTATTCTAGCAGCTTACGCATTAGTTTTTATCCCTACGTTGTATCATTGGAGATATTTTAACGTTGTATCACGGTTAATTTTGTGACACATCTCCCCACTTGAAAACATGCCTACGGCAAGTTCCAAAACCAGTGATACACATAGATAAAATCTCTCCTTACGCCTGCCATTACTCTAATTTTGATCACAGGGGTGCCGACTGAGGAAATCTGCACCGACATTCAATTTGCCTGGGATATATTGGATACTAAACTGATAAGGTTGAAGCAATAAAGACCACCTCAGCAATCTTGCGTTTTCATGCTTAGCCTGAGATAAGAATACGAGAGGCTGATGGTCCGTCTCGACCACAAAAGTCCTACCATACAGATAGATTTGAAACTTCTTTATTGCCCAGATTAACGCTAAACATTCTTTTTCGCTTGTGGAGTATCCTTGTTCCGCCTTATTCAATTTGCGGCTTGCATAAGCGACTGGTTTCAGTTCCCCATCAGGTGAAGATGATCTTTGCAACAAAGCCGCTCCGAGTCCTACATTACTTGCATCGGTTCTTAAGACAAAGTCCTGTGTCAAATCAGGTAGTTTGAGAATAGGCTTGCTAGTGAGTTTTTCCTTTAAGTCTTGGAACGCTAATTCACTTTGCGCAGTCCAATTAATTTTATCTGGAAGTCCCTTGCGAGTCAGATCAGTCAGAGGAGCACAAATAGAGTTAAAATCTTTGATATATTTTTGATAAAATCCGCATAACGACACGAATGATCGCACGTCCTTTTTTGTTTGTGGTCTAGGTGCTCTCTGCAGTTTTTCCAAGTTCTTGGGATCAGGGGTCATGCTACCCTGATATACAGTGTGTCCCAAGAATTCCAACTCTTTGCATCCAATGCAACATTTTGTTGGCCTAGCAGTTAAGTTCGCCTCCCTAAGCCTATTAAATAACATTTCTAGAGCTTCAATGTGTTCTTCAAATGTCTCTGTGGCGACGAGAATATCATCCATGAAATTCGTGATACATGGGTTATTCAGGGGATCCAACAATTTGCGCATCATCCTTGAAAATACACTCGGAGCATTTTTCAGTCCGAATGGTAGCATGTTGAATTCATAATGTCCATCCGAAGTGCTAAAAGCCAAATAAGGTCTCACTTCAGGCTTCACTGGGATCTGGTAATAGCCTTTACTAAGATCCACCTTTGAAAAGTATTTTGCCTTGTTCAGTCTGGCAAATAACTGTTTTGTGTCTGGTAATGGATCCACTTGTCCTTCTGTGACAGCATTCAGTTTCCTGTAATCTATGCACAGTCTGTGTTCCCCAGACGGTTTTCTCAACAATACGACACTAGAGCTAAAAGATGATTCACTGTGTGAAATAATCCCCTCCTTCAACAAATAATCTATTTCTTCCTTCAATGCCTTCTCCTTCGCGAACGGAATAGAATAGGCTCTCATACAGATTGGGTTTGAGTCTACCAGTTTCATGTCATACTGTAGCAAATTTGTATGGCCTGGTTTATCTGTTAATACATCTGTATGTTCCTCCAGAACCTGTTGAACTCTCTCCCTCTGGTTTTTAGTCAGGTGCTTACTGACTTTTACCTGTGCTGCTGTTTCACAAGGATGTAATGGGTATTCATGTGAGGTGAGTGGTTCCTTTTGCATTTGAGTTGCGATAGCTAAGGTCAGTAAGGGGGTGCTTTCCTGGAGTGGTCTGTCCAGATACTTCTTTAACAGGTTTACATGATAAACTTTCTCCTTCCCCTTTTTGTCAATTTTATAGTTTGTTCTAGACACCTTCTCTAGAACCGTATATGGACCTTGCCATCCAATTTGTAATTTATTCTGGCTACCGGGTAGTAGAAGCAGCACCTTCTCTCCCACTGCCAGTTCTCTGTCCTTTGCCTTCCTATTAAAATATGCTGCATGTTTCTTCCTGGCTTGTTTCAAATTATCATTTGCCAGTTTCCATCCAGCTTTCAAACGGTCAGTTCGTTCACGTATTGATAAGATGAGGTAACAGTCTCTTCCGCCTTCTCATCTGTCCAGGTCCTTAATAGCGCTTCTAATGGACCTTTTATTGGCCTCCCAAATAGCAGAGTTGCGGGAGCCATCCCGGTTGAACTATGTGGTACCTCCCGGTACGCAAACAATGCGGCGGGCAGGAATTGATCCCACAGATCCGGTTTTTCGTGTGCCAGCTTTCTCAGGATAGAAATGAGAGTCCCGTTGAACCTCTCTACCTGGCCGTTCCCTTGCGGATGGTACGGACTACAATGAAAGTGTCTGGCTTGAAATAGCTTAAAAACTTCTTCCGTTAGTTTCCCCTTGAACTGAGAGCCATTATCCGTCAAGATTTGATGCGGGAATCCTAATCGGGTAAATATTGTAAGTAGTGCCTCTGCTACATGTTTTGAATCAATTGATGGCAGGGCTACCGCCTCTCCCCACATAGAACAAGTGTCCACCAGAGTAAGGATGTAACTGTTCCTCCTCTTGGTCCGAGTGAGAGGTCCTACAATATCCACTGCAACCCTCTCAAAAGGTGTTCCCACTATGGGCATTTCCCCTAGAGTTGCAGGAGCAGTCCAGTGCTTTGGAGCTACCCTTTGACATTCTGGACAGGATTTGACATATCTTTTTATATCCTCCGTTATCCCTGGCCAGAAGTAATGACAAGCTATACGCTGTCCTGTGGCGCTGATCCCCATGTGACCACTGAAGGGAATCGCATGCCCGAGTTCCATCACTTTATCCCTATATGAAGTGGGAAGAACCAGCTGGTTGTGACCATTTGTTCCAGTTCCGGCCTTCCTGTATAAGAGTTTGTTCTTCATAAAATATTCCCCCTTGCTCGGAGGTGTGTGGCATTTGGGCAATTTTTTAAAACATGGCTTGAGTGTCCTATCCTCAGCCTGCGCCTTCCTCATCTCCTCTGGATGAGCATTTATAGGTTCACCTTCTTCCTCCTTCTTCTGTGACCTGGTCTGCACTGTCGCCATGATCACAGGTCTCTCGGGATCCCCCAAGAAGACGTATCTACACCCCAATATCAGAGGGTAGATTGGTTCATCTATCACTGCTGCTCTGATTTCTCCTTCCACATAGCGAGTTTTCACCGTTATCCTTGCGATGGGAAGTGTCATGAGTGGTATGTCCTTAGTTGCCCCTTGTATTTCCACTGTTTCTGTGGTATACTGACTTGGGTCCACTAGGCTAGACTTCACAACTGAATCATAATCCAAACCTGTATCATAAAGGCACCTTATGGTGACCCCATTACAAATAACATCCTCACAAACTGGGGGGTGATAAGGTTCCTGCTGTCCCTTAGGATTAACCTTTAATCTTTGAGTCCCCGACTTCATTGCAGCAATGTTTGAAGGTTTCCTTCTACAAAATTCGGTGTTATGGTTATCTTTCTTGCACCATTTACACCATCTTTTTCCTTGGTTAAACGGTTTTCTTTCATTGGATTTTTGGTCATTGAACTGTGAGTTTCTGTCTCGGTAGTCATTTCTTGGCCGTTCAAAGTTTGTCCTACCTTTATTTCCCTGCTCTCTATTATCAAATTTATTAAATTGCTGTGGAGCTTTAAAATTGTCTATGTGCTTCTTTTTAGCACCACTTACCTCTGCCTGGGCTGCCTGATACCTTTCAGCGACATTTAAAACCTCCCCCAACTTCTCTGCACCTTGTTCCATGAGAAATTTTCTCATGTCTGGAGCCATGGACTCTCTCAATTGCTCAATCATGATCATTTCTTTAAGATCTTGGGTCTTCCCCAGAGCAGTCCATTTCTCCAAATAGGTTTCCAGTCTGGCAGAGAATTGGTGGTATGTCTCCCCAGACAACAGTTTGGCATTTCTAAATTTCTTACGATAAAATTCCCCATTTTTTTCGTACCTCAATAACAAAGCCTGCTTTAACATGTCATAATTCTCCTGGTCTTCTCTGTTCATTTTTGCGAAGACTTCATAAGAAGTACCTCTCAGTCCCTGTGATAGCTTTAAACTCCACCTCTCTCTCTCTAACCCATATGTAGTAGCTAATAACTCAAAACGTCCTAGGTACCCCTCTATGTCATCGTCTTTTTCAACAAAATGGTCTAAATGAAACCCCATAGCTGAGTTTGAGGCTCCCAGACTGGGCGTAGCATCTGAGGCAAAAGGGCTGGCACCATTTTCAGGAGCCTGGCCTTGTAGCTCCAGCTCCCTTAGTCGTAATTCGTGCTCCCTCTGCAACCTTCTATCTTCTGCCTCCCTTTCGGCAGTCAATCTTTTATCTTCTGCCTCCCTTTGCTGTCGTTTTTCTTCTGCCTCAATCTGCAGCCTCTTAATTTCTTTTTCAGCCTCTAACCTCTTCTCTTCAGCTAACCTTTCAGACTCTAATTTTCTTTCAGCCTCTTTTTCTAATCTTCTTTCTTCCCGTTCAATATACTTATCACATTCAGCCGTTACATATTGAATTAAAATCTGACCATCCATTCCCATCTCCTTTGCCGTCAGCACAGCAGCTGATCTGAATTTGGCCAGCTCCGCCATACTTTTTAAACAAATCTAGCAATGTGCAAGATAAAATTTCCAACCACTAAAGTACTTCTAATTACTCTAGTCTAAAATAATTCTAATTAATTAATTAACTACCACTGGCTGTGAAGATTCACCAACTTTTATTTTCAGGGACACTTTTAATTTTAAGGGACACTTTTAATTTTTATAATGTGTTCCCCTAATCTAATTCTCCCCCAGGAGATCCTAATATATTTGATAGGCTAATTATCCCGGGACAAAGAGACCCCAATATATGTAGTGGATTGATGGTATTGTATGATGGTGATATTACTAAGTGTGATGCATGAGGTCAGCTGTGAAGGCTCCTGAGATAAAATGTAGCTGTGAATTGTCAGAAGGCCCTTCTTGCTACCACTACGACCTCACACCTATCTTTTTTTACTAATGAATGTGGCTACGTTAAATGTCTAGGGTAATGATATGTAATGTGTTGTGGTAGTTTACATACACACACACACAGATATTTACTAAGTCTAATAATATTAATAAATGTTATAATACACTGAACTAACTCAAGTGTGAAAAATGTGGATAGTAATTTTCTTTACATTTATTTGTTCTGAACCAAGGTTTTATTTTGGCCAGAACATATGAAAGGTTTTGCAGTTATGAAAGAAATGCATGAATATTACATAATAAATGCAAGGTGTGTACATATGTATGTTACTAGACTAGTTAATATTATTACTGTTTATAGTTGTAATCTATTTGGGAGAACATTTAATGGATGTGCTGTTGGGGTGGCCTCATCACTCCCTGTCTATGGTGACTACACATTGTCCAGTTATTTGATGGAAATTTTATGGGTGTGTTAGCAAATAAGTTGAGTTGGTGAATTCTCAGCAGACCAGACGCTCACGTAGCTTGAAGGTGTAGCTCTGGTGCTGAGATCTGGTGGCCCCACCTCTCCGTGCTTGGGGGCAATATCAGAAGTCTGGTGGCCCCACCTCTCCGTGCTTGGGGGCAATATCAGAAGTCTGGTGGCCCCACCTCTCCGTGCTTGGGGGCTATAATAGGCTGCTCTGACAAAATGTTACTGCACGGGTCCACTCTGGTAATATTCAACAACTCATTTGACACCGCATTGGTGCCAACTGAAACTCACAGCTCTGCAATCAAAGTATTAGTCATGTGTCAGAATTCCATCCTCTAACCATTTCTGGACACAACACTACACAACAACAACACCACATAGACGGGTCAGATCTTTCTGACCAAACAACACATCTTACCAAGTTGGTTTCACATAGGATAAGTTCTCCCAGACTACAGATTCTGAAATATGTTCATTAGCTTCCTGCCATAGAATAGGATAGGTGATATGTTTCACTGATCTCAACACTTGATCTGTCCTTCATAATCCTTGCTGGAGTTTATGTATTTTATTTGTCTCTAGACCCTGAACTGGGGCGGGGGGTCTAGAGCGAATCCTTACTTGTTGTAAGGGACAGATTATGCTATTGCAGTATCAAATCACTCGAACCTTAAACAAATATTAAAATGTACAAAGAAATAATTTCAGTCTTACCAGAATTATGAATATAGAACACAGTTAAATGCTAGCAAAACTCAGCTGAGCTGCTGGCCTTAGGATGGCGTCCCTCTAAATATTTCAATAGCTTCTGGGAATTACACCACTTAATAATTCACTGTGTCTACTAGGACAACTTATAATGAATGGCACAAAATGCGCGTCTGAGCGCCGATAATATATTCATCTATGGCCAATCACTGCCTTTTCTTTTTTCAAATTCAAATATCCTACCAAAAGTCATTTCAGTCATACCTCAGTCAAGTATGCCTTATTGTCTGTTGGTCCGTCCGTCTCTACTTGCGTTTCACAAAAAAACACACTTGTTTTTTGAACCAACTCTGCCTTCCCCTACACAATTTTGCCTTTAAAGTTATTTTTAGCCACAATTCACCATCCCACCCCGTCTCTTCATTCCAACTAGATTTTAGCACTTGCGTCTTCAAGGCCACAATTTTTTGAAAATTAGTGACATGTTTTATTTCAATGCAGACGCTCGCTGATATGAACAACACAGTCTTTTGTCAATATCTTTCTTATTATCTGTCCGTCTGTATAAATGAAAGCATATTATTTCACTGCTCAAGATGGGCCATCCGGCCAGCTAGGTTTTATATTCCTAACATTATTATTAAGAAAAGTTACTTTTCAAATATTTTCTAGAATCTTCTGGAATGCGTTCATCACTGCATTCAAATAAACGGACTAAGTTATCGCAAAAGCGTCCAAGAAATGACTGTGGCGTATAATATCCAAGGTCCCTTTTGTCGATTTCTTTACTTTATGTCAACTTGGGGAACGTGACTTTTTCCTCCTTTCCCCACCACTTGCGTCTTTTAGCCTTGCTAGTTTCAAGCACGCGTTCAGTCAGATTTTTCCTTTTGATCTCCGTTCTCATCCCGTTCCGTTTTGCCTTCAAGTCTAACAATTTAATTTCCATGGCGGGTGATGACCCGCGGCGTGGGCGATCATGTATTCTAGCAGCTTACGCATTAGTTTTTATCCATACGTTGTATCATTGGAGATATTTTAACGTTGTATCACGGTTAATTTTGTGACAACAACATCGACGACAAGAAAGAAGTTTAAAAGTTCACCATCTGTAGGGAAAGTTATGGCCTTCGTGTTTTGGGATGAGAAGGGTGTGATTCTTCTCGACTTCTCGGAACAGGGAAACACGATGAATGCAGACCGTTACATTGAAACTTTGAAGAAGATTAGAGGTCGTCTTCGGCGACTTTACCCATTAAAAGATCAGAGAACTGCACTACTGTTGCACGATAATGCCACGCCACACACCGCTAAACGCACCATTGATGCGATTGCAGAATTTGGCTGGACATTATTACCACATCCCCATTACAGTCCCGATCTTGCACCTTCTGACTTCCATCTGTTTGGACCACTGAAAGAAGATCTTCGCGGACATCACTTTGAGGACACCGAGACCCTTAAACGCGCCGTACGCCAATGGTTTAGGAAAAAGTACACACATTTTTACCGTGCAGGTATACATGCCCTTGTGAGAAGATGGACAAAAACTGTAACAAATAACGGAAACTACATTGAGAAATAAATTTTTGAAGTTCAGACTTGGGGCTACATTTCAATGTGAATTTTATCTGTTTTCTTGCCTATTGAATTAAATTAAAAATTACGAGGCATTACTTTTTGACCGTCCCTCGTACATGTACAGAAAACAACATTGACAAATTATTCGACATTGACGGGCAGATCCATTACCTTCTCCATCTACTTCTAATTTAACGAGGGGCGGGGTGCTTAGTCATCTGAATGAGATGCAAGCTTGCAGCAATGAACTGTTTCCTGAAGAAGGTGTCGAGAGTTGAGTTTGTGTTCACGGAGGAATTCTTGGTAGGGAGCAGCACATTCCATCATTTTCTTTCTGATCATAAAGCTCCCGTCCTTGTTAAGATCGTCTTGTTCAAAGATTATTAAGGCAGTATTTAAAAAGTTGGAAGGCCTCCTCGTCATTTCACTATAAGTTATCGGCCTGGTAGTTGTTGCTGGCTGATACAAGTTCTTTAGTGATTACCTTCTCCAACGGCAACAAATCTTCGTTGCTGAGTTCTGCTTTATGAGATTCAAACAAATTTCAGTTTCACCACCTTAATCTAAACCAGCTTTTGATGCCATTCTGGCGCCATCCTTAATAGCTGTGATGCTATAGTCATCAACGGGCAAGCCTTCAAATCATGTATACTGAAGCACATTAAAAACGCACCACTATTATATGTACTGATGCCGAGAAGCTGAAAAAAAAAAAATAGTGTGGGAATGGATTTTCCCCGTGTTTGTCATGAGGTAGAGAGCGAACGGCTGCTGGAATGAAAAGTGCATGATTCAACCCACGGGTTTGTGTACAGACTACATGAAAACAATGAAAGTTACACGTGCAACACGATTCCCAACAGCTATGACCCTGAAAATGTGTACGCGTTGTGGCAGTATACTCGGTATAAAAAGGCCGTTGAGACAGAACACCCAGTACATGTTGCTAGAAATGCCACGCCTATCTGAAAACGACCGCCAACGAGCCATTGGTATGTTGGAGACCGGAATGAGCTCGCGGGCCATTGCCAGAGCGATGAATTGCCACCACAGCACTATTGTACGTCTCAATGAACGTTACGGAACCACTGGCAGTGCCCGGGATAGACTTCGGAATGGCCAACCACGAGTTACTACCCCTGCGCAAGATCGTCATATTGTGCTGAGTCACCTAAGGAATCGTTCTCTCCCGGCAAGTCAAACAGCAAGAGCAATAGTGGGTAGACGTGGGCAAGTCTCTCGAATGATATCTCTCAGAGATACAGGCCTTACTGCAAGACGACCTTATGTTGGGCCAAACTTGACTCACAGACATCGTCAGCAGCGCCTGCAATGGGCAAAGCAACATGTCAGATGGACTAGACTGCAGTGGAATGCTGTCCTATTCACAGACGAGAGCGGATTCAACATATCCTTTGCCAGGGTTCGTAGCGACCTGGAAAAACCTTGAAAAACCTGGAAAACGAAAAAAAAAATTCCAGGCCTTGAAAAGCCTGGAAAAATGGCTAAAAGCCTTGAATTTTCCGCGTCGGACCTGGAAAAAAATTACAAGTTGTCCATTTTTCCGTTATTGGTGGTATTTTTCGTTAAACTTCAGTTACTGTAGAATTTTTACTTTCCTTTGCGCACTAAATCCATTTCCAGACGTTTTCGGCGGTTCGTGTTTTCGGCGATTTGCGTTTTTGGCGATTTGCGTTAACGATGTGAAGCAGATTTATTTTTAGCGCACGTCTGTTGTTACTCGAAAGCGATAATTTCCTATTACTCAGTGGGTTTTTGCTCAGCAGTGAATATGTAATTATGTCTTGTTTCATAGCAGTTAGGGTTAGGTTTAGTATTAAGGTTAGGATTAGGGTTAACACTAACCCAAACCCTAATCCTAACCCTAATACTAAACCTAACCCTAACTGCTACGAAAGAACACATAACTACACATATTCACCGCGAAGCAAAAACCCACGACTGGGAAATAAATTTATTTATAACCTCAGACCTAAGGGCCTTTTATATTTGGATATGTGCCCTAATATAACCGACTAGGTTGAACGGGACGCGCCTCGCCAAAACGAGGCAAAACTTAAAAAAAAAACAAAAACAAAAAAACACCAAGAACTTGTCTCTACGCATTCAAGTTGTATTAAATCGTTCATTTCAACGGAGGTAAGTAGGCCTAATAAATTCATTTATAAAACATATTTACATAGGCTAAGTGCAGTTTATAGATAGGTCTTCTGTACTTGCGGCCGTAATTTACAATGTAGGCCTATTTACAGTTATTTTTAACCATGGCCAAAATTAGTGTTTGAATGAAATTTCTTGGTTTACAACTGCTTACGGGAATATGTTTGACACAGTTTGAGATGGTCAGGAATATAAATTGATGGCGATTCCATATCCTATAGCCTACCCTGTTATCAGACCATGTCCCACTGTTCATTTCACCACATTTTTTGGAAATAAATATATTTTGAATGCTTTTTCATTATATTTATGATGAAGAGACATATCCCGTTCTGCTCTGCAGGGTTATAATTTGGATATGCCTAGGCCTACATGTTTTCAATTCCAGATAACATGAATAACCGCCGATACATGAAAGTGGCATCACATCTGTCAAATCACTGTAATTAGGATAAATGAAAATTACCAATTTTGTGCATAGACCTATGTTATTTAAAATTAGAAAAATAAGTTAAAAAACAATTTTTTTAAATCGAAACAAACAGATTAGATAAAACAAAACAAACCTCAACAAAAAAAATCAAACAAAAATAGTAAAGATGGGGAGGGGGTGTGTGTGTAAAGTCCTGATGTTTCCATTTAGATATCATAAGTGTTATAAGGATATCATCATACCTTCACCCTCCCAATTACTATATATTAACTTTTGTTCTAGTTAAATATTGTTTGACTATATTATTCATGCGTTTAGAACTTTGACTTGGTAAATATACATAGCTTAGGCCTACTCATAAGTTATTTGTGTGTTCCATTTTTTTTTTTAAACGGAAAAGAACACAACCCCAAGGAGCAGTTTTTCCCTCAGAAACATCAAAATTATCTAACACTACTCCCTCTTCTTCTTCTTTGATCCTTAGCCGCCGACCATCAAAGCAGTCAGTGGCCATCACGCCTAGTGGCGTCTTGTAGGGCAACAACAAATTGATTCCACTTTGCTCGGTCGGTGGCCATCCTTCGTACAGTGCCCCAACTCTGGTTCATTCTTTGCATCTCAGCCTCCACAGTCCTCCGCCAGGTTGTTTTTGGTCGGCCTCTCTTTCGTTTTCCTTCAGGGGTCCAAAGCATAGCTGTTCTTGTGATGGCATCGGGGTCTCTTCTGAGGACATGGCCAACCCAGCTCCAGCGTCTGCCAGCTATGATGGTGTGCATGTCCTCTTGCTTGCTACGAGTAAGCAGATCTTGGTTAGTGATGGTATTCGGCCAAAAGATTCGGTGAATTTTTCTTAGGCATGTTGTGTGAAAAGAGGACAATTTCGACATTTCCTTCTCTGTAACTCTCCAGCATTCCGCACCATAGAGAAGCACAGAAAGCACACAGCTCTGATATAATCTTAATTTTGTGCTTGACTACTCCCTCGGACACATCAAAAACGTCTAACACTACTAGGAGACCTACAGATGTGACATCATTTGTGACCAAGGAAGAAACTCTCAGAGCTGAGATTATTTGGACTCTTTTTTCAGTGAAAAGTCACCATAGTTTTAATTCAAATTTCATACGCAACAAGGGACATATTCTCTTCTGTGGTAGTTTTTATTCAGCCTTCAGCTTTATTTCAAGACCTGAAATTCAGATTGGTGCATTTGGAACAGTAGCTGAAAATAGGAAGCATTTTCCTGTAGCACTGAAGAAAAAAACAACTCAAATTGAAAAAGACAAATCCTGTGTTTTGTGCGACAGAAGATAAGGCATGCCGACAGTCACCTAGCATGATACGAAAAGATTTAACCTTTTATCTACTGTTCACTCCAATGATAATATAAACAAGACAGTTAGAAAGACAAATTCTTTAGGGCAGAACAATTCAGAATCTGCGCTTGCAGAAAAATACAGCAAAAGTATGGGAGGTGTCGACCACTTCAGCCAACTAGGTGCAAGCTACCCCTACCCACACAGATCCTATTTTTATATCATTTCTTAGTTGAAACTGCCCTGGTCAATGGGCACATAAACTACAACACTGCCAACTCTACAAAAACAGATCAAAGCAAAGATCAGGATGTCAGTATGACTCTTATTGAACCTGCTATTCTTCGATGCAATGTGACACCTTCAAAACCACAGGTCACAACACAACTTACTGAACTCCACTTCATTGATAAATATGAAAGGGCAAGGTACAAACCAGACTGTAAAGTGTGTAAGGCTGCAGGGAACAGAAGCCAGACTTGCATGTACTGCCCAGATTGCAATGTACCTCTATGCCTGATACCCTGCTTCAAGTTATACCACACAGTCAAGGATTATCAACGATCCAGACATAGACTCTTGCAGAGACCTACAGCTACAACTTCAATCCCAGTTAATGAAAAAAGCAGCTCAGACTCCAACTACAGGTACTGAACTACTCAAACATGTACAAACGCTCATTGTCAGATGCCACAGACGCAGAATACATTCAAAAAAACAAACACGAAAAATAGTTTTTTTTTTTTTTTTTTTTGCATTTTATTCACAATTTAATTAGCCTTTTATGTTGATATACGTGGCTAATCGTTAAATCAATACGTCAATCAAGCTTATTTTATTCATTACCATCCATGTCACTATTATTTTATTGCGCTGACGTTGAACAAATTCACTAAAAACTGGAAAAAGATGTCTGTTTTTAAATCTTTTATGAATTTAAAAAAAAAAAAAACAGTTCTTTTTAAAGAAATCTGCAAACACCCTTGGTAATGGGAGACGGTAATGCTCCGGATTGTTGGTCAGCAAAGTGATAATTATATCTGAGAAAATTAGATGAGGAAAATATTAGAGTTTCCCATCCTTGAAAATCACGTGCTGGACCTGGAAAAACCTGGAAAAAGCCTGGAAAATGCTTGAAGAAATTTGCTATGAACCCTGCTTTGCTGATGGACATATGCGGATTTGGCGACGGTGTGGAGAGCGCTTTGCAGATTGCTGTGTTCGTCAGCACAACCGATTTGGAGGTGGCAGTATTCACATTTGGGGAGGATTCAGTTTTCACCATCGCTTGCCTCTTCACGTCTTCCGTGGAAATGTTAATGCTGTGACATATCGAGATGAGGTTCTGGATGCATTGGTTGCTCCTGCGTTCACAAATTATCCAGACTTGTAGCTTCTCCAGCAGGACAACGCACGTGCGCACACCGCATGCATTACGCAGCAATATCTACAGCAGCAGAACATTGTGACGATTGATTGGCTGCCCTATCACCAGGCATGTCTCCTATAGAACATCTGTGGGACGAGCTTGAACACAGAGTCTACAGGCAAGGTTCTCCAGCTAATCTGCAGCAGCTCGAAGCTGCTCTTAAACGTGAATGGAACTTGATTCCCCGGAATTTCCTTCAGAGACTTGTGCGTTCCATGCGGAGCCGCTGCCAAGCTTGTTTGCAAGCACATGGTGCACATACCAGATACTGAGGATAGTGTGAATCAATTTTTTTATTGGTTGCATTTTTGGTTTTGTCCCTTGCCTGCACAGAATGCAATGAATTTCATAACAATCAAATGTACAAATTAATGACCAGCATGGATTCATAGGAAAATGAATAAAGATTCCAAATATATAAACTTGTAAACACTTATATTTACATTTCACACTCTGTTCCTGGATTATACAGGTGGTGCGTTTTTAATGTGCTTCAGTATAAATAAATAAATAATACACAAAAATTGTTTCAGGCACTCCTGGGAAATAAAGAAGTAGAAGACTGTACAACAGAAAAACAACAGAAGTGATAGGCTTACCTGGAATCGAACCCAGAACCTTCCGAACGACACCACCGCCAAGCTACGGGGGCGAATCGTTACTATCATCTCTGCCAAGTAAGCACCACAAAGTCTTGACAGAATTGAGGGCACGTGTATTTTTCCAAACACTGTTCATGCATCGCCGCGGAACTTGTTTCCATGCAGTCTTGATTAGGGAAAGTGCATCTTTAATAGTGAATACCTTTAAAGAATTCCTTCAAAAAATATTCAAACTGGCATCATCTTGCTGTCGCGCTCCCGTTGGCGCGCATATAAAATACGTGCTGTAAAAATGTCTGACTATTGGGTCGCATAACTTAAAGTTTGGTGCGTATATAAAACAAAAATGCCTTAAAATTGGTGCGCGTAAGTTCGAATTCGCGTAAATAAAACACGCGTAAACAGAGAACTACTTGTGATGTGGTTAAGTGTAGGAATTTCGAGGCAGAACAATCGGTTTCTTTTAAGCGTCAGTTCGCTCGAAAAATCTGTTGAATTTATGTCTACAAATAAGACCCGTAGGACCACTTTTCCTGAGACAATGTCCTACAGGGCGACTAATATGAGGTTGTGAAATGGGCTGGCACCCACCTCATCATCTAAAAGGATTTGCTACATAAACCAGCATTACAAGAGAAGTGACTACGTTTTGCAGGCTTCCAATAAGAGAGCAAGCTGAAGATATCTTACTTACTTACTTAGTCGTTCCCCTTCTACCGTGAGGTGTAGAGGTTTGGAAGAGAGAGCGCCAGACTATCCTATCGGCTGTCTTCCTCCTGGCCTGGTTCCATTCTAGTCCTCGATCCTTCAAAGATTGTCTAATGTTGTCCTCCCAGCGGACTCTGGGTCGTCCTCGGGGTCTGGATCCTTGGCTCTTTGTTTCCCATGCTTGTCGTGGTATCCGATCTTCTCCCATTCTGCAGACATGGCCAAACCATCTTAATTGGGACTGTTTTACTTGGGTCTGCAGGGGGTAGGATTTAAGGCCTTGACGTATCGTCTGGTTGCGTACCATGTCTCTTCTTGTTACTTCAACCACCTTCCTCAGATACCTCATTTCTGAGGTTTGGATCTGGCTTTTATGGGTTGTAGTCATTGCCCATGACTCGCATCCGTATGTCAAGACTGGGACATAGGTGGAGCGGTATACAGCCATCTTCGTTTTCTTACCAACCTCTCTCTTGCTGAGGAATCCTCGATTTATGGCCTGAAAAAGTCTCACAGCTGCTGCTTTTTGAGTGGCCAACTCTTCTTTGATGCCTCCCTTTCGGTCTATAATAGCTCCGAGGTATTTAAAGTGTTCGACCTGCTCCAGGACCTGTTCTCCCAGCTTAATCTGATGTTTTCTTTCTTCTCGCAGAAGATATCACTGCTTACAATTATAGAAGTCTTACTTTCAACTGTCTAGTACGTTTTGATACTGATTGTCCGAAAGAAAAGCCCTTTATAAAAGGAAAAAAAAAACTTATTAAACTGCATGTCACAATTTAAATAAAAAGGTTGTTCCATTAGTTGTTTTGACAGTGTATGTTTATATATTGTCTTTCCGATTTTTGTTTTTTGTGGACCAAATTTTATGTTTTATGGGAGCCGCGGTAGCGCAGTGGTTAGTTCGTTGGCTTCATAGCTCGGTGGTCCATGGTTCGATCCCCTTTTTCGTTCGTTCGTCTTTCGTCGACTATATTGCTGTTATACCCTGTTCAACCAAAGTGGTTATAATTGGGGTATATTGTGCGTTAGGTTATTCGTTGCTAGTCCTGAAAAGGACTGGTCCTGAGAAGGACCACTAGCTGACTGTCTTGATTCCTCTCGTTGTCTGTTCGTGGTATTATGGGGTGTTCAGTAGTGTATTTTGCCTCCAGTCTTGCTCGTTCGGTGGCAGCCCTGAGGAGGGCGAGTCCTAAAAAGGACTACTAGCTGGCTTGTAAGGTTTTGTGTGTTTTTAACCTCCTCGTTTCTGTTGCTTGTGTCTTCCTTTTCTCCTGTACCTGATATAACGCTTTTTCTATTATTATGGGGAGTAACGTTTCTATCATTTCATCGATGACTTCTTCGTTTGAGTGTTCGTTCATTTTAGTTTCTCGTGTGTCGTTAAATGTAGTTTCCTCAATAGCCATTCTTTCTGCTTCTATTCTTTTGAGTAGTTCTTCGTTTTTCTCTTTCAGCTCTGTCAGCTTCTGGACATCTGCTTCTACCTCTGCTGAATTTTGTTCATGTCTTCCATCTTACTTCTAACGCTCTGAAGGTCTATCACGTCTTCACCAATGTCGGTTTGATCTTCGGGAGTCTGCCTGCTTCTGTTCTCGATCTGGAGTTTTAGTTTTTTTTCTTTGACTTCCGATGTCAGCTGATGCAGCTGTCTTCTATGTGTTGTGCGCTGTCTGTTCGCGACATCCGCAGCCGCTCTGTGTTTTGCCTCTCTGAAGGGGATGTTTTTGGATACCGCTTCCTTCAGTGTACTCTTAGTTTCCTGGAAGCCTCGGTACCTTGCCCCCATGGTTTCCTGGAACACAGAGCAGCCTCGGTACCTTGCCCCATGGTTTCCTGGAACACAAGGCAGCCTCGGTACCTTGTCGCATGGTTTCCTGGAACACAGGGCAGCCTCGGTACCTTGCCCCATGGTTTCCTGGAACACAGGGCAGCCTCGGTACCATGCCCCATGGTTTCCTGGAACACAGGGCAGCCTCGGTACCTTGCCCCATGGTTTCCTGGAACACAGGGCAGCCTCGGTACCTTGCCCCATGGTTTCCTGGAACACAGGGCAGCCTCGGTACCTTGCCCCATGGTTTCCTGGAACACAGGGCAGCCTCGGTACCTTGCCCCATGGTTTCCTGGAACACAGGGCAGCCTCGGTACCCTGCCCCATGGTTTCCTGGAACACAGGGCAGCCTCGGTACCTTGCCCCATGGTTTCCTGGAACACAGGGCAGCCTCGGTACCTTGCCCCGTGGTTTCCTGGAACACAGGACAGCCTCGGTACCTTGCCCCATGGTTTCCTGGAACACAGGGCAGCCTCGGTACCTTGCCCCATGGTTTCCTGGAACACAGGGCAGCCTCGGTACCTTGCCCCATGGTTTCCTGGAACACAGGGCAGCCTCGGTACCTTGCCCCATGGTTTCCTGGAACACAGGGCAGCCTCGGTACCTTGCCCCATGGTTTCCTGGAACACAGGGCAGCCTCGGTACCTTGCCCCATGGTTTCCTGGAACACAGGGCAGCCTCGGTACCTTGCCCCGTGGTTTCCTGGAACACAGGACAGCCTCGGTACCTTGCCCCATGGTTTCCTGGAACACAGGGCAGCCTCGGTACCTTGCCCCATGGTTTCCTGGAACACAGGGCAGCCTCGGTACCTTGCCCCATGGTTTCCTGGAACACAGGGCAGCCTCGGTACCTTGCCCCATGGTTTCCTGGAACACAGGGCAGCATCGGTACCTTGCCCCATGGTTTCCTAGAACACAGGGCAGCCTCGGTACCTTGCCACATGGTGTCCGAGACAGTTTACACAGGTACGGTTTGTGCTAATCGCTTTGTAATTGTGGTCCTCCTTCGCCCTGGGGCAGTCGCCATATTGGTGGCTTCAGCACAATACTGGCAGACTGTATCTCTCCTGCATGTTTTCTTGGTGTGGGAAAATTGCTGGCAGTTGGAGCACTGCATCACCGGAGGGATATAGGCTTCTGTTCTTTTTTATGTATCTTTGAGTGTCAGTCTTTCAGGTCTTGTCGCTCCTTCAATAGTTACTACCACCAAATTGGTATCTTTTTTCCCCATGTCTTTAACCTTTCGACTTGTATGATTTGGGCATTTGTGTTTTAAGTTTGTAGGCAACTTTGGACTTCGTTTGCGGACCATCTGGTATCGACCCCTCTTAGCAACAACTTCTTTATTGCCTTGCCGGTCTTCATCACTACTTTTATCTGGTGGGGCAGCATGAATTCTTTCGGTCCGGACTCCAGTTCTGTCATCAGCGAAGTTGTTTTATCCGTGCCGTTGAGAGAAAGCACGACTCCCTTTTCGTGTCTCCCTACTTTAGCGATGCCTCTCCTGCCTGTTATCGCTTCGAAGATACCGATCACTTTAACGTCGGGTAGGGCCCTGAGCGAGGCCTCACCTGCAGACACCTGGGTGATCTTAACATTCCTCTCCTGTAGTGCCTCGTGAGAACCGGCATTGCTTGGCTTGCGCAGGTGACACGCTCTGATTTCCGTCTGCGTTAGAGCGTGTGGTGTGTGGGACGGTCTCACGTTCTGTTTTGTTGACTGCTTCTGATCACGTTCTGTAGTTGTTGCCTGATCACTACACAATGGAGCCTCTACTACGACGTCTTGCTTTGGTGGTGATTTTGCCGTCATCGGAGTTTGGAGCAGCTTCCCTGGAGTAGCCACAGCTGTCGACTCGGCATCGTGTGGTGGTGGCTTCGGGGATGTTTTCGGAGTCGTAGGTGTTGTAGTCTTCTGACTTTTTTCTATATTCTTGACTGCCATCGGGGTTTGGTGCAGCTTCTCTGAGGTAGATGCGGTTTCTGCTGTCGATTCGGGTACGTATGGTGGTGGCCATATGGCTATAAACTCATCTCTTCTTTTCTCTCTTCTTTCCTGCATCTGTTGTAACGATCTCAAAATGTCTTCAAGTTCAGGGTCTTCATCCTCTAGGCCAGGGACGTTTGCATCTGCCCGTCCTCTGCCACACCAGGAGTCGGGCCACTCAGACTCTCAGTTGGGCCGCCACCCGTCACAGCTAACGCCGTCGTCGTGTCAAGAGTTGCATTGTTCGGCTTCTGAGAAGGACCGGTCCCGGCGCGAGTACTTGGGGCAGTCTTGCTCTCTGGCTGTCTGTCTTTGTCCTTTGAAGGCTTATGTTTGCTGTGGTGTTGTGGGGCTTCTATAGATTTTTCTCTTGTTGGTTTGTGGCTTGGTACGATCCATTTTAGTATAGTGCTGCCAAACGTCAAACTCTGTAGCAAAGTAATGTAGGTATCTGGTTCGATCCCCAGTTGAGGTGGGATTTTTTAGGACAGCAAACGGTCTGTAACATTCTCATGAACTGGGTACCAGAGCAACTCTGGGAAGGTTAAGGCGGCCGGCGTGATGCTGACTACATCACCCCTAGTATGCCGATGGTCAAGAAAATATAGGCCTGACACCATATTCCCAATATGCCTCAATCGGTGTGTAACGGGATCCTAATTTATGTTTTGCATTATATTTTACTCTTTATGATTGGTTATTTACCATAGTCATATGCCCTTTCAACACTGACGGTATTGACACAGAATCACTTTGGAAAACAAAATCAAGCGTATTGGAGTTTCCCTGAAGATCATTAACTAAATAAACACGAAGACACATGAAGACATGACGTAAAGAATTCTTTATGAAGGACAACTTACAGAACCGTTTGAGATAAGAACTGGAGTGCGACAGGGATGCCTCTGGTCACTATCTCTCTTCTTACTGGCTATAGATTGGGTAATGAAAACACAGGTCAGCCAACAGAAATGGAATTCAGTGAACTGTGACTAAACAGCTTCACGATCTAGATGTTGCTGTTATATCCCATAATCCGTAACGAGAGTCAAGAATGAAAATGCTTGATGAGAGGGTCACAGAAAGTCGGTCTGAAAATTCGCAAGGAAAAGATAATGATGATAAATGCTGGAAACAATGACAAGATTCCTGTTGAAGAAACACCCTTACACGATGTAGAATCATACATATATCCTGGCAGCAGTACAAACAAAGTTGAGAAACAGACAGTGATATAAAAACGAGAATAAACAAGGCGACAGGAGTTTTCGCTACATCGGGAAATACGTGGAAATCAAAAGAAATCAAGCCCAACACAAAATTCAGAAAAAAGTAAGTCATATTGCATGGCTCTGACAGAATGGAAAACAACCCAAAAACTACAACCATAAAGTTAGACGTTCATGAATGGGTGCTAGCTTAGAATAGAAGGATTGAAATGGCTATGACAGGGCCACCAACGTGAAACTGATGACAGGAACTAGACAAATACCAGTGGAACAAGATATGTAAATAAGACCCTGGCAATGGATGGGCCTCACACGGAGGAAACCTGTTAATGGCATTACAATGCAAACCTTGTTCTGGAATATGTAATGTAAGACAGTAATAAGCAGACATTTGTTAAACATACCAGACACACTAATTGGCGGGTGATACAGTGCCATGAGTTAGGGGTCCTCTGCCATAGAGGGGATCGATTGTGTATGCAAGATTACATCTACGATTGGGTTTTTCCCTTATTCTTTGTGAAAAATATTATGCCAGAAGTTGCAAAATTTTGACTTTGTGTGCTGTATTGTGTATTACTCGCCGTTCATCTATCTCCTTGTCTCTTTGTGTGTGTGTGTATGTGTGTTATCCTTCATATATGGCTGTCTGCTCCATAATTATTTTCATTTCCTTGTGACATATCCAAAAGGGCGACCTGTTGAAATATTTTGGTATGTTTGAGTTTGCACAGTTAATATTTTGTTCAATAATTAATCGTATCGTTATTGAACCAACCGCCTCATAGTCTTCCAAATCCGGGGATGTTGGGAATGATTTATTTACTGGGAACATCAAGCTGGCTAACAGGAAAACCTGGGTAGAGTTATGATTGTTTACTTCTTCGTGGACGCATGTCTTGTTCCGCACGTCTGAGTATTCGTTTATTTTATGTTTGCGTACATTCTGACGCAACCATGTTATCTATTTATGTAACCCTTTTTAAAGATAACATATCTTAACTTCTTTAATTATCGGGTAGTTTTACCCTTTACCCCAGTGCTTCTTAACCAGGGTGCACGCACCCCCTTGGGGTGGGGCGAGACCCCCATTCATGAGGTCCGAGACATGCCAACTATTTTAAAAGGTAAACCATCAGAAACACAGTAAAATACACAGAATTCAAACGTATTTGTACAAAATAGAACAGTGACAACGTGAATTCAATACCGAAACTTAGTCACATTTTCTCAAAATATACTCATCTATTTTTCGCAGTTCTACCGTATTTTGCGAGCTAGAAGATAATGGGCTGCGAGGCCTTCATAAGATGCTGTAAAGCAGGATTCGGCAACCAGTCGATCTTGATTTACCGGTAGATCCCAAGGCATCACTGGTATAGCCTTAGGTGACGGAAGGGGAAAAATAATTTGTAACCTTGGTAAACCTCTTGACTTAACCCTCTCCCAGTTAATAGTGCGGTGTCCCCAGGTTGAATGCTACTTCACCACATTCCTAATGAAAACCCACAAGCTAACTGACTAAAATTAACTCTATTCGTGAACTGTATAAGATAAAAAGCCATTTTGTTGTTGTAAATTTTGAGATAAATGAACATTCGGTAAAATTGTTTAGTTTAAATTTTCCATCGCTCTATTGATTGGATTGCAGGTAGCAGATCGTATGGCAGAGATGAAGGTTACGTATAAGCTGGACATTTAAAATTCCAGATACTCTCAAACATGAAAATATATATGATTTTATCATGGTAGATCTTTAGAGAGCTCAGTATGTCTAAAGTAGATTCACACAGGTGCTGGGTTGCCGACCACTGCTATAAATGAATGCAGGATCTCTAAAAGGTTCAGAAGCACTCTTTAACTTGTTCTGTCTATCGCAGTAGAGCCGATATGTTTTTTTCCCCTTCCAAATTATTTTTCTTTCAAGACTCCACGTCTTATTTATTTGTGTATCCATCAACTGGCGCCGATCAGAGACGTAGGAATTTCCCGCGGGCGTCTGCTGAGGGTCATTTGTTGGTGTTTCGTATCCTCACGTGATCTTCTGCAATCCCTCCGTGATTGGTGTGTCTCCCCTGCTTGGCTTGACGATGATGTAGCATTCAGGAAGCGTGTGATGGCGGTTAGTCAGTTTTCTGGCTGACCAGGTCATATTACTTCGCTGTTATACATTATGTGATGTCCAAGTTAAGTTCTCCGTAGGGGCTCTAATTACTTGCAACGGCAGTCATCATCGTCATCACCATTTTCCTTCTTTGCTCCCTGTGGAGCCTGAAGCCAGTACTACATTTGAAAGCATTCACATGCTCCTGCAGTAGTGGTTTCTGTGACAATTTGTTTTACATGATGAGGTTGTGAGGCGCCCCCCTTCCCATACACAGCCACGACTTCTACAACAATCCTAAGGGAACAGTAGTCCTATTCTTTATTTGTCCCCCCAGAGACTTCCGGAAATTCCACGTTGCATGCAGCAGCAGTAGTCGTCCATTTTGTTTGGCCATCCAAATGTTAAGCATCTATTTAAGAAGAGAGTTGAAGAAGAATTGATAAAGAGAGATGAAAAGCGTGAAGTGCCGGCGATAAGACAGACAATGGAAAAAATAAAATAGGTTCACATTTTTTGAGCCAGGATTAAGATAGCGACATCTTAAAAGTTCTGAGTTAGTACTAGAACAGATAACATCTTACAAGTTCTGAGTGAGTACTAGAACAGATAGCGACATTTTACAAGTTCTAAGTCAGTACTAGAACAGATAGCGAGGTCTTACAAGTTCTGAGTCAGTATTAGAACAGATAGCGACATCTTAAAAGTTCTGAGTCAAGTACTAGAACATATAGCGACATCTTACAAGTTCTGAGTCAGTACTTGAACAGATGGCGACATCTTAAAAGTTCTGAGTCAGTACTAGAACAAATAGCGACATCGTACAAGTTCTGAGTGAGTACTAGAACAGATAGCGACATCTTACAAGTTTTAAGTCAGTACTAGAACAGATAGCGACATCTTACAAGTTCTAAGTCAGTACTAGAACAGATAGCGTCATCTTACAAGTTCTGAGTCAGTACTAGAACAGATAGCGACATCTTAAAAGTTCTGAGTCAGTACTAGAACAGATAGCGACATCTTACAAGTTCTGAGTCAGTACTAGAACATATAGCGACATCTTAGAAGTTCTGAGTTAGTACTAGAACGGATAGCGACATCTTACAAGTTCTGAGTGAGTACTAGAACAGATAGCGACATCTTACAAGTTTTAAGTCAGTACTAGAACAGATAGCGAGATTTTACAAGTTCTGAGTCAGTACTAGAACAGATAGCGACATCTTACAAGCTCTGAGTCAGTACTAGAACAGATAAGCGACATCTTAAAAGTTCTGCGATAGCACTCGGACAGACCTTCTGGATCATAAGACATTCAGGGGAGGCTTTAAAGTTCCAAACAATCACTGGCATACGCAGTGACATATATACTGGGTCTTAAGGTTCTGGTTCTTAAGACAGGCAGCGGAAAATTTGAAGTTCCGAGCTAGCACTAAGGCATGCGATGAAATCTACGAAGGTCTAATACAGTACTGAGAAATACTGCAAAATCTGTCAGATTCTGAGCCATAAATTTATAAATATAAATAAATCCTTCAGAGTGATCCAGCACTTATCTACAGCTCCCACTGGCACGTAATAAAAGGCGACTGATATGAAGTTATGCTTGGGGCTGGCAACTTGATCATGATAAACAAAATGCTTCATAAAACTCTGCTGCAAGAGTTTGGCGAAGGCTTCCTCGTGGGAGTCATCTGCAGGAGTGTTGTGGCGATCTCGTATATGTATATTTTAAGGAATGTTTGTCCCCTTGTTTGTTTGTGTGTATGTCTATGAGCGTAATGCTGGCACATGCATATGTACGTATGTATGTACGTGCCTCCCGAAATGTTAACTAACTTCTGTTTAACCAGATACTTGGAAAAGGGGGGGGGGGGGGGGGGAAGGGGAGAGAGAAGCACATTCGTAGCATTATCCAGTTACCAAAAAAAAAAAAAAAAAGTTCAGAAATAAATAAAAATTCCATTTGAGAATAGTCTTTTCGAACGGTTTTCTATCTGCCTCGGAACCACCTTGAAGAGAAAAGACGTTACTGCGACTGGATAGTGTGGTCCATTTGAATGCTGCTTTATGACTCAAAAGTGGGTCGCTTCATTAGTGAAAGTGAAAAGTTGTCGGTCTGGTGCTCGTCTGAGGTAAGTAAGTTGAATTCCACGATGGGAATAGGCTTTCTTTTAAATTTTATTCTTTTCTTCTTGGTGGCACTTTTCAGAGCGGGATTTTGTGTTTCCGTGGCCAGTTCATAATATCGCACTTTATTTTTTATGCCCACCATTTTTTGTTTTCGATTTCAAAACGATGGCACAATGACAGGGAAAAAATGCCACATATTTATATCCTTATGCTGTGTTATATTTTCATTTGTGATTAATCTGTAAGTGCTTTTTCACTTTTAGTACCGCGAATATAGCTTGCTTAGATTTGTTTTAAAAGTTTCTTAAAACCACATGAGTTTGACTTGAAAGGGTGTTTGTCGAAGTTGTTGTGACTCCTGTGTCATACAAGGTAAAGGTAGTCCCATAGCACCATACTACCGTAGGGGAGAGAAGTGTTAGAGACTTCGCTGTTCTAGGTCCAGCATTGAGAGTGGGGGGGGGGGGGTGACCCGTTCCCTTCCTCCCTGCATAATCCTTTCCCTACCTCAAGAGTAAAGCCCGGTACTCATTTACAGCTGGGTAGAATGGAGGGTGTCGTTACCGTGAATTAAACCCGGCACCTTCGCTGCGAGAAACCAGCGCTCTAACCACTCTGCCCTGCTATACAGGAAAGAAAAATATCTCCAAAACAGAATGGGCTGCACTAAATTTAGGCAGATGTTTCGGTCTCAATGGTAGGGGTTCTCAACAATTTTTTATTTTTGCTCATTGCGGCCCCCCCCCCCCCTTTCTGAGCCCCAGTTACCTCTATAGTCTTCCCCCCCACCCCCATATTCGATGTTTGCTGGAAAAGAGGTACTTTACCAACTTACTGTGACCTCCTAGAAATATGGCATGGCCCCCTGGCGGGGTCTTATGGCCCAACGTTGAGAACTACTGCTCCATGGTAACCATCCGCTGTGACCTTCATGTAGATAGAAAGATGCACGTGGGCAGTACGCTCTCATCTTTCGTGATAGCGTCCGACCGGAGCTGATGAGTACCAAATATGCAAGCGACGGACTCCAGAGGGAGGGTAGGACATTGGTGAAGATAGGGTAAACAAGGTGATTTAACGGTCACCTCCTATTTTTAGATTGTCATTTCTACACTCTTGTCCGGCTAATTTATGTCAAACAAACATCAAATAGAATAGATGGAATATAATAATAATTGATAATAAGTGGGTCATAATGATGTCAAAATCCCCCCTGATCTCCTGGTTAAATCGGATGCCTAGCCTTTTCGGATAAGGGTGAAAAATATGGAGGTCCTGTGTGCAAGTTCCGCACTTTAAAGATCCCTCGGCAGTTGTAAATCGTAAAGAGTAGGACATATGGCCGCCGCCCAGGCAAAATTTTAAAAAACTAGGAAACCTACCTACCACCAGAATATTTATATAATGTGCGATTCCTGTATACACACATTGGGGTTCTCGCCGGTGCTACGAAGTTCGTTCATTGTGCTGAGATCCTCCTTGTGTGATCTAAAGGAGGAGGTCGGAGCACTGATGGAGTTGTCCGTGGGCAGTAAAGATGGTCCTTAAGGACCAAACCAACGCCTGTTTATTTGCCACTTTAGATTATTTGTGTCTTGAAGGGGCGGGGGGATGGGAGGTGTGGGGATGGAAGACTTATTAGTCAAATGGTAGCTATTGCTTCTTGTTCTGACATTCGTTTAATGTATATATACAGGGTGTCCATAACAGATTGTACCCTTTTCAAAAAAAAAAAAAAACTTATATCTCGGCCCCATGATGTGGTTCGAGGATGCTTTCTATCACAAAAGTAAGATAATCCCTGAAAGTGTTTAAGCATACCTTACAACGACTAAAAAAAGTGCGCATGCGCGCAGCGGGTATTTCAAGTGAAACTTTCGCAGTTGAGTTGCAACCGGTAATTGTTACATGTCTCTCAACACACTGGTCAAGTAGATGAAAAAAAAAGAAATAAGTACATTCTTTTTGAGTCTTTGTAAGGTATGCTTAAAAAACTTGCAGAGATTATCTTACTTTTGTGATAGAAAGCATCCTCGTACCACATCATGGGGCCGAGAATAAGTTTTTTGAAAAGGGTACACTCTTTTATGGATACACCGTAGAAGTGATTATATACCCGTTTAAAAGTAATGGGACTTTTCTATCACGCTGTCAAAGTTGTATCAGCTGATAACCGGTGGGTTATTTCCTCAACTTTAATTACTTTCACAAGTTTTCAACTACTAATAGTAACGTAGAATTTTCTGTCTTTAAAAAAAAAAAAAAAAAAAAAAAGTGCCGGCGTTGCTTAGAAGTCATTTTCATCACTAGCCCTCATTAAATCTTCATCATTTCATTTATTCAGTTTGTCAGCCTTTAGCTTCCCTAGGGGAGGCCTTCAACAAACTAAAGTCTTCCTGTACTGTAAGGTAGGAGGGTAAAGGAACCGGTACACGCCCATTGAGGCATATTGGGAATATGGTGTTAGGCCCATATTTTCTTGACCATCGGCACACTAGGGTTGATGTGGTAAGCCTTAACCTTCCCAGAGTTGTTCTGGTACCCAATTTATGAGGCTGGGTTGACCCCGGAGCCGTTTGCGGTCTAAAAATTCCCGCCTCAACTGGGAATTGAACCATGGACCACCGAGCTAGGAAGCCAGTGCACTAACTACTGCGCTACCGCGGTACACTTCCTGTACTGTGCCATCAGCTCAATCAAGGTCTTTCCAAGTCCTCCTCATTCCTTTCATGTCTGTCTCCCATTCTGTTCTCCATGTGTACCTTCTGTCTCCCATTCTGTTCTCCATGTGTACCTTCTGTCTCCCTGTGCCTTGCGTACCCTGGGTATTCCAGGACAAGGGCTGTCTTGTAATGCCATCAACAGGTTTCCGGCTATCGCCAGCGTCTTCTTCTCTTCTTCTCATCTTTTTTTGTTGTTTTTTTTTGTTTTGGTTCGGTTTTTTCCATCTTCTGGCGAGGCGCGTTCCTTTCAACCTATTTGGTTATATCAGAGCGCATTTACCATAAAAAAAGTCAACTTTATTGACTGCTAACACGATCAGCGTTGATAGATACTAAGTCCTGAAAAGGACTAACATTATCTATCTGCTAGCATAAAGCCCTAAATAGGACTCGCCAGCTACGCCAACGCCCGAGCTGTTATGTTCTGTCTTCTCATCTCTTCATCATGCTAGCTGATAAATAGAAGTAGCCCTTGTCAGGGCTTAATATTCATTAGCACTGTCTTCTTTTTTTTTTTTTTTAAAGCTGGCAGTTGCGGTTTATTATAACCAAATGTCTTCTGTCTAGATTGAAAGTGTGTGCCTCGCTGCAAGATAGCAGACACTTAAAAGAAAGCAAAAGAATGTTGCAGTGCAGTCAGGGTCATCAACCGTAGCGTAGGAAGTGACCAAGCAACGTTTTCTGTTAGGAAAAACAGAAATGAAATCCAACGGTACCGCATAGGATGGGATAAGAGCCTGTTATCGAACTTGTTCACGACAGCTGCAGATTCGTCCAACTAGTCGTTCAGTTTTGGAAGGTCAAGATGTACTTCAATGTCGACACTGTCGCCATGATGCTGCCTGAATCTCCCAAGGAAACTTTAACAAAAAAAAATTTACCGGCAGTTTACTATTTCAATATGTTACACTTACTATTCTTCAGAGATTTGTGCAAGAGAAACATGAAGGCACTGGACATAAATCCAGCAACAGGGAGGACGAAGCTTCCGATACTCTCAACTGTGTCACATCAGATTGGGTGAAAAGTTTATTTTTAACAAGCAGAAGAGAAAAGAACAAGCCAATAGGAACACCAGACAAAAAAGAAAAAAAGCAGGGCTATCACTTGAAGGGCACATAATTCCCATAGTCAGTTATGCCTGCAGGAGGCTACACTACTTAATAGTTCAGTGGGTCATTTTCCTGTTCATCCATATGGAGCTACCATATGATGTCATTGCAGGAAGGTTGCACCAAAACATTCGCGTGCTCTTGCAGCGGTGGTTTCTGTAGTAATTTATTACATGATGAGGTTGCCTGTCCCAAGCAGTGGTGAATAATTAAACTTGTGTTATATTCTTCTTCTTCTTCTTCTTCCGTCCTTAGCCAAAGACCGACCAAGCAGTCAGAGGCCATCACGCCTTGTGGCGTCTTAAGGGCAACAGCAGATTGATTTTCTCTGTTATAGTTTCCCATCACGCCTAGCGGCGTCTTTAGGGCAACAACAAATAGATCCATCTGCCGTTGTTTCCGTAATCGGTGTGACAAGCCAACGGGTGATCAGCCCATTGGGCTTGTGTTATATAACTGGTGTTATTTGTGTTTCCTTACTTTTATTAGAGCATACAGCACTGGCACATTGTCCTCGCTTGGATCTGTGTGGTATGGTAACACAAGGTCAAAGACGAGGTTTTTTAGTTCCATTTCCATGTCTGTGTTTCTGTGGGATGTATGTCTGACCGATAGGTTTGTGACGTGTACTGAAAAAGAGCCTACAGTAATCTGACAGCTTATTGTAACCTTATAGCTGCTCTCTGATTTGCTAGCTAAACTTGCATTATACCAACTGTTTATTTCTGCAACGTACCATTTTGTCCCCGCCTTCTTTTCTGTGAACACGCGCTAACGTAGTGTTTACCATCTTTGTTGACCTGTCAGTCATAACAGGAAACAAATCACGCTTTGTTTTACCGCGTTCCACTCGCGCGAGCTTATCTGTCAATCATATAATACTTGACAGACAGCACGAGAGCGAGAGAGAGATAACAGACTTCTTTAAAGTTTGCTCAGGGGAAATCTAAAAATCCCCAATATCCTTTGATCTGGGAACACGAGCATCCTACAAGGAAACCCGCTAGTAGAACAGAAAGTCTTTTGATGTCGGTCAAAGCTCCAAACGAGAAACTCTGAAAGACCGAAACGTAAAGCCTTTCATCTTGATACCTCTAGCTTCTGAATTTTTGTTTCACACAGGAGCGCAAAATAACGCATTAGAGATCAAGAGGAATTTAATGATATATATATATACTACTGTTTCTATAACCCAACTATCAGTCGTCACTCAGAATTTGAGAAGAATCTAGCGCGCAGCTTTAAACCATTTCTTTTGGATTGTTATAAGTGATTCGTGGAGATTTAATTCTATATTTCTGGTAAGAGGAAAATAGTTCCAAGTGTTAGAAGTATTTCACGGTGATATCATTTAAAGTTAAACACTTATACTTCACTTAGATTTTTTCTTGCTAGTAAGGCGTATTAAATAAAATAACGCGTAGCGATTTTCATAACCAGATATTCAATTAAAATGTTAAACCACAACACCGACGCTACATAGCTGAGACGAGGCGGTAATTTGTGTTTAAAGTGTAGACGGTTAACCAGACCAGACTTAGAGGCTAAATGACTGATAGTGGGAGGGAAATAAATACTGTTTATATGTCATTTTTTAATTATTGTAATTATAGCGTCTATTATATTTTTTTAAATGCCATACGACAAATTAACAGACCGCGACAATTTACTAGATACTAAATGATAAGTGATAATTTGTACGTGGCGCATTTTGAGAAGAAAATAATAAATAACACACTGTGCGTGTGACTGCCAGCCTCGAGAAAGGACGGGAGAGTCTTCATCGGCTCAGTCCGACTCACCTCCGTGGCCAGCGGTGTCTGTATGTAAAGCGTAAAGAAAAACACCGTGTATCTTTAAAATTCGTCAGGATTTGACAGAGCGGAGCAGAGACTATCGTGTCCCCGTCTATACATATATATATTTACATAGAGTTGGAACTGTTAAGTGTGGTGAGTTGGGACTTAATTCTAGTATAAAGTACGTAGTGTACTGACTGAGATCAGCTGTGAAGGTATCTGAAGTTAATAGGTTTGGTGTGTAATTCAGATGACCTTACTTACTGCCACATTTTTATCTCAATCAAACTAATTCTTAATCAATATGAATGTTGGCCTTGTTAAGTGTCTAGGGTAATGCAAAAGTGAGTGTGTGGAATAACCTCAATACAAAACATATACCAACAAATATTAACTTCTAAGATAAAATCAACTAACTCCAGCGGTTAAGTTTTAAAATGAAAAATTTTCTGTTAAGCTTTATTGGTCCTGAGCCTAACTGTTCTTTTGGCCAGGACTTTAGTCATTGATAATCAGTATGATGGAATTTTGTATATTTACAAGTATGTATATGCAATTATTTACAAGCAATAGACCATGTGTCCATAATGCATGAAATCAATCTTCAACTGGGTATTTTTTTCTCTATCTAATTACTTGTTCCTTGAAGCTGGTAAGGGATATACATCATCCCAATTGTTCTCTTTATCACTCTTATGGACTCTGTTGTACTGTTTTTAGTTTTGGAGGAAAAGTTTATTCACTTGAGGAGATTGTCCTAGCAAATATGCAGTAATGATAAGTTGATCCAGGCCAGATATCACTTATCTGTGCCTGGGATCCATAATGATTTCAGTCTATTTGGCCACACGCTTCAGGTCCTCTGGTCTGCAGTCTCTCTCTTAACAGCTGTTGTCAGAGATGACTTGATCTAGTGCTGAATATTTCTGACAGCATCAGCCAAGTACCAGCAGGAAACCCCTGTCAAAGCAAGTATGATCCTGTCTTAATATCAAACTAATTCCCCCAATTTTACCTGTAAACATGCATGTAATAAAAAGAACATGGTCAGCTCATTCTGACAACCAAGCTTCTCCACTTTCATGTGATGGAACCAATAGTACCAGTTTTCTTTTTCATTTTTACCTTATGGAGACAACACCTGTCATTCCAGCCATACTTCACCATGCAATAAGATAGGTGTAATGTTTCAGCATGATCATCATATATATATATATATATATATATATATATTGATAGTTCTCACTTTCTCAAATGTGTCGTGGAATATTCTAATCCACATATATAAATTATTAGGTAAATATAAAGCCTAATAAATACATATAATAAATAAAGGAAGAAGAATGGTAAAGAACAGTGCTGTCACAATGACTGTACTCGAAATCCCCTTGTTTTCTACTGCGTATGCAAATTGTAACGTTTCACGTTGATATTAAAGGCCTTCTGCAACATACACGCGTTTCCCAAACACACAATAAAATGTGCTGCCTTTCTAAGAAAAACCTTGAAATATGCAAGTTGACCTAAATTTTAAATTCCATTCATGTCTTTTTCTACACTATGTTACCAAGATCAAAAGACAGATGGACAAAAGGATAGCGAGAAGGGAGAGGCAGAAAGCCGAACACTAAACACGCTTCGCGCGATACACAAATGCTGCCATCACGCGTGTAAGACTACATGCACTAACTTTTTTTCAGACGGACAGTGATAAAATACATTACCCATTCCAGAGTTAGGTTTATAAATCCTGAAAACCTCTTATTAGAAAAGATAACAATAGATGGGTTTACGGTTGAAAACATAACAGTACCCAGACAGCACATCTTCGAAACAGGAGGTAGAAAATACATATTTTGAACGCAGCCACGTAGCTCTTTTAAATTTGGATATTTGGGTTCCTTAGGGCTTGCTGACAAAGAATATGTAAAACGTTACGCAAATAGTCCAGGAATTAATAAATTATACCCAAAATAAAATAGTGGGGATGCCTGACAGCATGGAATCATTTCTGCTCATAAAATTTTTTTATAACGTGTTTGAAAAAAATCTTACGTTACAGAATTAGCCTACCATGTAAACTCCAAATTGATTGGAGCGCAACAAATGAAAGACTAACCACGATTGGTCGGGCTATAAATACTATCTTTCGTTGTTAGGGGAGACGTGAAAAGGTAACATTTTTTCAAACACTTGTCGAAACGTGGCCTCATTGGCTAGACTCGCTGATATACTCACTTAGGAGCGTTAGTTCGAGACCACTAGTGCAAATAATCTTGATAAAGCAACAGTGCGTTGAAGCCAGCTCATATTTGTGTTAAATAAAAGCCTGGAACATAAGCAGATGGGAATTTGTGCCAGTAATTGTGCCAGAATTCATTGCTAATCAACGTATCTGTGTTTATTTCCATGAAATTGTGGTAAGCTTGAACCATTCAGTATCTTTTAATGAAAATTGAATGTAAATTGTTAATTTATGCCTGTATATATATGTGTAGTTCAGTGGCAAACAGGAGATAAAGCCTATAATGCTCCAGCCTGAACAGAGGGTGTCGGAGGAAAGTAAAACGGCATGGAATGGCCAAATAGTACACTGACACCTGGATGATTGATTAGACAGAAATAATGCTGGAAGTGCAGAGGCGTAGTAACCATTAAGGAGGTTAATACTGGTATAAAGTATTTCAGATGAAGCTGACAGTTGGCCTAACGCTCTGAGCTCAATGTTTGTGATGTATTGTGCTCAGTGTAAAAAGAGAGTATCAATTAGTTATGAAGTAGAAGGTACATCCTTCTTGTTTTCAGGGACCGTGGTCTTGATGGTACTGAGCAGCACCTGGTCAGAGCTTTGCTGAATCCAGAGTCGGACAGCATACTCCTTGGTCTTTTTAGCTATCAGTGAGGTGTCTCCAGAGCCCAGGGGAGAATTCGAGCAGAGGAGTCCTTTCCTGCCGCCATCACGCAAGATAAGCTGATTTGGCCAGCTGAGCTCAACATTATGTCCCCTCATCTTGAAATGACTTTGTAAAAATAACATTCAGAGGGGAATTTAATTGTCTTAATATCAGGAACTGAGAACATCTCCAATACTAGTCCCAAAAGACAAACTATTGAAGTCATGATGACAAATACCAACAGAGCTTGAACAAAACAAAACCAGTATTACCTCATATTACTACTACACAACTGACACACATAGGATATTTTAATAATATATGTCACTACAATATTCATATTGATAAAGTCTGTACATATACTTGTAATTAAAATTGATTGTGATTCCTGGTTCCTTTGTATTTGAATCAGGACACATATACCTTTATGATAACAATGAATACATATTGTTATTTGAAAAGTTATCAGTGACTCCTTAAGATATTCTCATAGAGTGTTATATGTATGTGAGTGTCACAGTGTTGTCAAGAGTAGTGGATTAAATTAAATTGTTTATCTGTCTGTTGTTGTGACTTACACTTCATCATACACATACCCTAGACACATAACGTAGTCATCACACTATTCCAGAATAATTCTGACTGAGATATATAGATATGTGGTAGCAAGTAAGGTTATCTATAATACACTACTCTTAATAGATATAGATACCTTCACAGCTGATCTCAGTCAGTACACTAAGTCCCCTATAAATATTTATAACATCCCACTTCACCACATATATTGGGGTCTCGCTCTTGGGATTTTGAATCTTTCCCTATTAAAAATATTGGGGGTAATTCACTTCAGGGAATATAAGAATTAAAAGGTATCCTTGGGTGGAATTAAATAAGGTTGAGCTCACGGTGCCTGTGTTGTCCATTAGATATATTTAGAGATTAAATTGTTGGTTAGACATTGTAGAAATTTACCTGATAGACAATGGCGGACCTGGCCAAGTTTCGATCTGCTGCTGTTCAGACTGCAAAAGAGTTAGGATTAGATGGGCAAGTTATGGTTGCCTATGTCACTACGGAATGTGACAAATTTATTGAACGCGAAGAAAGAAGATTAGAAAAAGAGGCCGAAAGAAAGTTAGAGGCTGAGACTAAGAGGTTGCAAGCTGAGGCTGAGACTAAGAGGTTGCAGATTGAGGCTGACAAAGAGGCTAAGAAATTGGAAGCAGAAAGGGAAGAGAAGAGATTAGCTGCAGAGAGGGAAGCAGAAAAGGAGGAGAAGAGATTACAAAGGGAACATGAGTTCCGACTAAGGGAGTTTGAGTTTCAAGGCCATGCTCCTGAAAATGGTGCCAGTCCCTTTGCCTCTGATGCTACGGTTACTCAAGGAGCCTCAACCTCAGCTATGAATTTTCATTTAGATCATTTTGTTGAGAAAGACGATGATATTGAGAGCTATATAAATAGGTATGAACTATTAGCTACCACGTATGGGTTAGAGAGAGAAAGGTGGAGCTTAAAGTTATCTCAGGGACTTCGTGGGGCAGCTTATGAAGTTTTTGCAAAAATGAGCAGAGGTGATCAGGAAAATTATGACATGCTAAAGCAGGCTCTTTTGTTAAGGTATGAAAAGAATGCAGAATTTTATAGGAAAAAATTTAGGAATGCTAAACTACTGTCAGGTGAAACCTATCACCAGTTCTCTGCACGAATAGAGACATACTTGGAGAAATGGACTTCTCTGGGGAAAACCCAAGATCTTAAGGAAATGGTCCTTATAGAGCAATTAAGAGAGTCCATGGCTCCAGACCTGAGAAAGTTTCTCATGGAACAAGGTGCAGAGAGGCTGGGTGAGTTGCTAAATGTTGCTGAAAGGTATCAAGCAGCTCAAGCAGAGGTAACAGGTAATAAAAAGAAACAAGTGGATAACTTTAGGGCACCACAGAACTTTAATAAATTTGATCCTAGGGATCAAAATAAAGGTAAGCACCAATTTGATAGGCCACGGTATGACAATAAAAATAAATTCCCACAATTCGATGAAAGGAAATATGATGAAAGAAAATCTTTCAACCAAGGAAAAAGGTGGTGTAAAAATTGTCAGATGGACAATCATGACACTGACCGTTGCAGAAGGAAACCTGTGTATATGGCAACCCTTCAGGTCAGGTCGACCTCAAGACAGGAGGAGGATATTATGTTAGATACCACTCCAGAAGAGATGAGGAAGGCACAGGCTGGGGATAAAACACTCAAGCCTTGTTTCAGAAAATTGTCAACTTGTCATACAACTCCAGGCAAGGGAGATTTTTACATGAAAAACAAGTTGATGTATAGGAAGACTGGAGCTAGATCCAAAGGTCACGGACAGCTGGTTCTTCCAAAAAGATATAGGGCAGACTTAATAAGGAGCCTACATGTGAAACCAGATGGGGACCATGAGAAGATAGGTACCATCATTCAAAAGGTGGCTCACAATTATTATTGGCCCAAAGCAAGATGGGACATTGAGAATTTTGTAGAAAGGTGTAGCATAGCACATGAGGGAACACCCACAAGTGGGAACATGGATCAGGACCTGGACACGCCACGGGGCAAAATTAGGCCTGATAATAAAAAGAAAAATAGATTTGATAAAGTGGACCAAATGGAATGGGAAGCCCCTTTTCACGGACAAGCTTCACTTAACTGTTTTACAATGGCCACTATGCGGAGAGTGCAAAAAGATGTCTTACCCCAGGATAAGCCGAAAATCCCTCAATCGGACTTAAACAAACTGGAGGAAGAGGATGTAGAGAGGAAATCTCTCATCAAGAATTTTAAGTGGGGAGAAAGCCCCAAAAGAAAAATTGGTAGCGGTCGTTTTGTGAATGATAATTCTGGGAGGAAAAATCATCACTATAAAGCTTCGAGTGGAAGAGACCATACCGGTGCATGGACAAATAGGTCCACACAATTAAAGGTCCATATGTAGCTTTGTTAAGAACGTGGACTGATGAAAAGGCAGAGGAAAACATTACATCTTCATACCAATATGTGAATGAGCTGACCACTCGGTTAAAAACTGGCTGGAAACTTGCCAATGAAAATTTGAAACAAGCCAGGAAGAAACATGCTGCCTATTATAACAGGAAGGCGAAAGACAGAAATTTGGCTGTGGGAGAGAAAGTACTGCTTCTTTTGCCCGGGAGTCAGAATAAGTTACAAATTGGATGGCAGGGTCCATATACAGTTCTAGAGAAGGTGTCTAGAACAAATTATAAGATAGATAAGAAGGGGAAAGAAAAAATCTATCATGTGAATCTCCTGAAGAAATATTTGGAAAGAGAACATCAGGAAGAGACACACTTGTTGACCTTGTCCATCGCCATGGAGATGAAAAAGGAACCACTTTCATCATTTGAATATCCATTACACCCCTGTGAGACAGCAGCACAGGTGAAAATCAGTACACATTTAACGAAAACTCAGAAAGAGAGAGTGCAACAGGTTCTAAATAATCATGCAGAGGTGTTAACAGACCGACCAGGGCATACAAACCTATTGGAATATGATATGAAACTAATAGACTCCACACCTGTCTGTATGAAACCATATTCGATTCCGTTTGCTAAGGAGAAAGCTTTGAAGGAAGAGATAGACTATCTATTGAAGGAAGGAATTATTTCGCACAGTGAGTCTTCGTATAGTTCCGGTGTTGTACTCTTAAGGAAGCCCTCTGGAGAACATAGACTCTGTATAGATTACAGGAGACTGAATGCTATTACAGAAGGACAGGTGGATCCATTGCCGGATACAAATCAGCTGTTTGCCAGACTAAATAAAGCTAAATATTTCTCAAAAGTGGATCTGAGTAAAGGATACTATCAGATTCCAGTAAAGCCTGAGGTTAGACCATACCTAGCTTTTAGTACCTCAGAAGGACACTATGAGTTTAATAGATTGCCATTTGGATTGAAGAATGCGCCTAGTGTCTTCTCTAGAATGATGAGAAAATTATTGGATCCTCTGAATAATCCCTGTATAACAAATTTTATGGATGATATCCTTATAGCAACAGAAACATTTGAGGAACACATTGACTCTCTGAACATGCTGTTTGATCGACTTAGGGAGGCAAATTTAACAGCCCGACCAACCAAATGTTGCGTTGGATGTAAAGAATTGGAATTTTTGGGACACACAGTTTATCAGGGAAACATGACCCCTGACCCAAAGAATTTAGAGAAACTACAGAAAGCCCCGAGACCACAAACCAAGAAGGACGTGAGATCCTTTGTCTCATTATGTGGTTTCTACCAGAAGTATATCAAAAACTTTAATTCCATATGTGCACCGTTAACTGAATTGACACGTAAAGGACATCCAGATCGCATTACATGGACACCACAATGTGAAATGACTTACCAAGAATTGAAGGAAAAGCTCACAAGTAAACCCATTTTGAAATTACCTGACTTAAGTCAAGAATTCATAGTAAGGACGGATGCAAGTAATATTGGGTTAGGTGCAACTCTACTACAGAAATCAGATGCATTGGATGGGGAATTAAGCCCAGTGGCATATGCTAGCAGAAAGTTGAATAAAGCTGAAATCAACTACTCAACTAGCGAAAAAGAATGTCTTGCAGTAATATGGGCAATAAAGAAATTCAATATTTATCTATATGGGAAGGCATTTAAGTTGCAAACAGACCACAAACCTTTATCGTTTCTAGCACAGGCTAAGCATGAGAACTCTAGGTTACTCCGATGGTCTTTACTTTTGGCTCCATATAATTTTAGCATTGAGTATATATCTGGAAAAACCAATTTGGGAGCGGATTTTTTAAGCCGCCATCCGTGTGATGAGAATCACCGTAAACCCCAGAAATAATAATAA
The DNA here is from genome assembly GCA_024509875.1 of Oreohelix idahoensis. Lineage (NCBI taxonomy): Eukaryota > Metazoa > Mollusca > Gastropoda > Stylommatophora > Oreohelicidae > Oreohelix > Oreohelix idahoensis. Next base: position 606,737 of record JAMPIV010015693.1, read on the forward strand.
ATTTCTCTATGTGTATATAGAATAAAGGACTGACATATAATGTCTGTTTTAAGAGGGGAGGTGTCGTGGAATATTCTAATCCACATATATAAATTATCAAGTAAATATAAAGCCTAATAAATACATATAATAAATAAAGGAAGAAGAATGGTAAAGAACAGTGCTGTCACAATGACTGTACTCGAAATCCCCTTGTTTTCTGCTTCGTCTGCAAATTGTAACGCTTTCACGTTGATATTAAAGGCCTTCTGCAACATACACGCGTTTCCCAAACACACAATAAAATGTGCTGCCTTTCTAAGAAAAACCTTGAAATATGCAAGTTGACCTAAATTTTAAATTCCATTCATGTCTTTTTCTACACTATGTTACCAAAACAAAAGACAGATGGACAAAAGGATAGCGAGAAGGGAGAGGCAGAAAGCCGAACACTAAACACGCTTCGCGCGATACACAAATGCTGCCATCACGCGTGTAAGACTACATGCACTAACTTTTTTTCAGACGGACAGTGATAAAATACACTACCCTTTCCCAGAGTTAGGTTTATAAATCATAAAAAACGCTTATTAGGAAAGATAACAATAGATGGGTTTACGGTTGAAAACATAACAGTACCCAGACAGCACATCTTCGAAACAGGAGGTAGAAAATACATATTTTGAACGCAGCCACGTAGCTCTTTTAAATTTGGATATTTGGGTTCCTTAGGGCTTGCTGACAAATAATATGTAAAACGTTACGCAAATAGTCCAGGAATTAATAAATTATACCCAAAATAAAATATTGGGGGTGCCTGACAGCATAAAATCATTTCTGCTCATAAGATTTTTTTTTAACGTGTTTGAAAAAAATCTTATGAGCAGAAATGAGCCTACCATGTAAACTCCAAATTGATTGGAGCGCAACAAATGAAAGACTAACCACGATTGGTCGGGCTATAAATACTATCTTTCGTTGTTAGGGGAGACGTGAAAAGGTAACATTTTTTCAAACACTTGTCGAAACGTGGCCTCATTGGCTAGACTCGCTGATATACTCACTTAGGAGCGTTAGTTCGAGACCACTAGTGCAAATAATCTTGATAAAGCAACAGTGCGTTGAAGCCAGCTCATATTTGTGTTAAATAAAAGCCTGGAACATAAGCAGATGGGAATTTGTGCCAGTAATTGTGCCAGAATTCATTGCTAATCAACGTATCTGTGTTTATTTCCATGAATTGTGGTAAGCTTGAACCATTCAGTATCTTTTAATGAAAATTGAATGTAAATTGTTAATTTATGCCTGTATATATATGTGTAGTTCAGTGGCAAACAGGAGATAAAGCCTATAATGCTCCAGCCTGAACAGAGGGTGTCGGAGGGAAGTAAAACGGCATGGAATGGCCAAATAGTACACTGACACCTGGATGATTGATTAGAAAGAAATAATGCTGGAAGTGCAGAGGCGTAGTAACCATTAAGGAGGTAAATACTGGTATAAAGTATTTCAGATGAAGCTGACAGTTGGCCTAACGCTCTGAACTCAATGTTTGTCATGTATTGTGATCAGTGTAAAAAGAGAGTATAATTAGTTATGAAGTAGAAGGTACATCCTTCTTGTTTTCAGGGACCGTGGTCTTGATGGTACTGAGCAGCACCTGGTCAGAGCTTTGCTGAATCCAGAGTCGGACAGCATACTCCTTGGTCCTTTTAGCTATCAGTGAGGTGTCTCCAGAGCCCAGGGAGAATTCGAGCAGAGGAGTCCTTTCCTGCCGCCATCACGCAAGATAAGCTGATTTGGCCAGCTGAGCTCAACATTATGTCCCCTCATCTTGAAATGACTTTGTAAAAATAACATTCAGAGGGGAATTTAATTGTCTTAATATCAGGAACTGAGAACATCTCCAATACTAGTCCCAAAAGACAAACTATTGAAGTCATGATGACAAATACCAACAGAGCTTGAACAAAACAAAACCAGTATTACCGCATATTGCCCCTACACAACTGACACACATAGGATATTTTTAATAATATATGTCACTACAATATTCATATTGGTAAGGTCTGTACATATACTTGTAATTAAAATTGATTGTGAATACTGGTTCCTTTATATTTGAATCAGGACACATATACATTTATGACAACAATGAATACATATTGTTATTTGAAAAGATATAAGTGCCTCCTTAAGATATTCTCATAGAGTGTTATATGTATGTGAGTGTCACAGTGTTGTCAAGAGTAGTGGATTAAATTAAATTGTTTATCTGTCTGTTGTTGTGACTTACACTTCATCATACACATACCCTAGACACATAACGTAGTCATCACACTATTCCAGAATAATTCTGACTGAGATATATAGATATGTGGTAGCAAGTAAGGTTATCTATAATACACTACTCTTAATAGATATAGATACCTTCACAGCTGATCTCAGTCAGTACACTAAGTCCCCTATAAATATTTATAACATCCCACTTCACCACATATATTGGGGTCTCGCTCTTGGGATTTTGAATCTTTCCCTATTAAAAATATTGGGGGTAATTCACTTCAGGGAATATAAGAATTAAAAGGTATCCTTGGGTGGAATTAAATAAGGTTGAGCTCACGGTGCCTGTGTTGTCCATTAGATATATTTAGAGATTAAATTGTTGGTTAGACATTGTAGAAATTTACCTGATAGACAATGGCGGACCTGGCCAAGTTTCGATCTGCTGCTGTTCAGACTGCAAAAGAGTTAGGATTAGATGGGCAAGTTATTGTTGCCTATGTCACGACGGAATGTGACAAATTTATTGAACGCGAAGAAAGAAGATTAGAAAAAGAGGCCGAAAGAAAGTTAGAGGCTGAGACTAAGAGGTTGCAAGCTGAGGCTGAGACTAAGAGGTTGCAGATTGAGGCTGACAAAGAGGCTAAGAAATTGGAAGCAGAAAGAGAAGACAGAAGATTGACTGCAGAGAGGGAAGCAGAAAAGGAGGAGAAAAGATTACAAAGGGAACATGAATTACGACTAAGGGAGTTTGAGTTTCAAGGCCATGCTCCTGAAAATGGTGCCAGTCCCTTTGCCTCTGATGCTACGGTTACTCAAGGAGCCTCAACCTCAGCTATGAATTTTCATTTAGATCATTTTGTTGAGAAAGACGATGATATTGAGAGCTACCTAAATAGGTATGAACTATTAGCTACCACGTATGGGTTAGAGAGAGAAAGGTGGAGCTTAAAGTTATCTCAGGGACTTCGTGGGGCAGCTTATGAAGTTTTTGCAAAAATGAGCAGAGGTGATCAGGAAAATTATGACATGCTAAAGCAGGCTCTTTTGTTAAGGTATGAAAAGAATGCAGAATTTTATAGGAAAAAATTTAGGAATGCTAAACTACTGTCAGGTGAAACCTATCACCAGTTCTCTGCACGAATAGAGACATACTTGGAGAAATGGACTTCTCTGGGGAAAACCCAAGATCTTAAGGAAATGGTCCTTATAGAGCAATTAAGAGAGTCCATGGCTCCAGACCTGAGAAAGTTTCTCATGGAACAAGGTGCAGAGAGGCTGGGTGAGTTGCTAAATGTTGCTGAAAGGTATCAAGCAGCTCAAGCAGAGGTAACAGGTAATAAAAAGAAACAAGTGGATAACTTTAGGGCACCACAGAACTTTAATAAATTTGATCCTAGGGATCAAAATAAAGGTAAGCACCAATGTGATAGGCCACGGTATGAAAATAAAAATAAATTCCCACAATTCGATGAAAGGAAATATGATGAAAGAAAATCTTTCAACCAAGGAAAAAGGTGGTGTAAAAATTGTCAGATGGACAATCATGACACTGACCGTTGCAGAAGGAAACCTGTGTATATGGCAACCCTTCAGGTCAGGTCGACCTCAAGACAGGAGGAGGATATTATGTTAGATACCACTCCAGAAGAGATGAGGAAGGCACAGGCTGGGGATAAAACACTCAAGCCTTGTTTCAGAAAATTGTCAACTTGTCATACAACTCCAGGCAAGGGAGATTTTTACATGAAAAACAAGTTGATGTATAGGAAGACTGGAGCTAGATCCAAAGGTCACGGACAGCTGGTTCTTCCAAAAAGATATAGGGCAGACTTAATAAGGAGCCTACATGTGAAACCAGATGGGGACCATGAGAAGATAGGTACCATCATTCAAAAGGTGGCTCACAATTATTATTGGCCCAAAGCAAGATGGGACATTGAGAATTTTGTAGAAAGGTGTAGCATAGCACATGAGGGAACACCCACAAGTGGGAACATGGATCAGGACCTGGACACGCCACGGGGCAAAATTAGGCCTGATAATAAAAAGAAAAATAGATTTGATAAAGTGGACCAAATGGAATGGGAAGCCCCTTTTCACGGACAAGCTTCACTTAACTGTTTTACAATGGCCACTATGCGGAGAGTGCAAAAAGATGTCTTACCCCAGGATAAGCCGAAAATCCCTCAATCGGACTTAAACAAACTGGAGGAAGAGGATGTAGAGAGGAAATCTCTCATCAAGAATTTTAAGTGGGGAGAAAGCCCCAAAAGAAAAATTGGTAGCGGTCGTTTTGTGAATGATAATTCTGGGAGGAAAAATCATCACTATAAAGCTTCGAGTGGAAGAGACCATACCGGTGCATGGACAAATAGGTCCACACAATTAAAGGTCCATATGTAGCTTTGTTAAGAACGTGGACTGATGAAAAGGCAGAGGAAAACATTACATCTTCATACCAATATGTGAATGAGCTGACCACTCGGTTAAAAACTGGCTGGAAACTTGCCAATGAAAATTTGAAACAAGCCAGGAAGAAACATGCTGCCTATTATAACAGGAAGGCGAAAGACAGAAATTTGGCTGTGGGAGAGAAAGTACTGCTTCTTTTGCCCGGGAGTCAGAATAAGTTACAAATTGGATGGCAGGGTCCATATACAGTTTTAGAGAAGGTGTCTAGAACAAATTATAAGATAGATAAGAAGGGGAAAGAAAAAATCTATCATGTGAATCTCCTGAAGAAATATTTGGAAAGAGAACATCAGGAAGAGACACACTTGTTGACCTTGTCCATCGCCATGGAGATGAAAAAGGAACCACTTTCATCATTTGAATATCCATTACACCCCTGTGAGACAGCAGCACAGGTGAAAATCAGTACACATTTAACGAAAACTCAGAAAGAGAGAGTGCAACAGGTTCTAAATAATCATGCAGAGGTGTTAACAGACCGACCAGGGCATACAAACCTATTGGAATATGATATGAAACTAATAGACTCCACACCTGTCTGTATGAAACCATATTCGATTCCGTTTGCTAAGGAGAAAGCTTTGAAGGAAGAGATAGACTATCTATTGAAGGAAGGAATTATTTCGCACAGTGAGTCTTCGTATAGTTCCGGTGTTGTACTCTTAAGGAAGCCCTCTGGAGAACATAGACTCTGTATAGATTACAGGAGACTGAATGCTATTACAGAAGGACAGGTGGATCCATTGCCGGATACAAATCAGCTGTTTGCCAGACTAAATAAAGCTAAATATTTCTCAAAAGTGGATCTGAGTAAAGGATACTATCAGATTCCAGTAAAGCCTGAGGTTAGACCATACCTAGCTTTTAGTACCTCAGAAGGACACTATGAGTTTAATAGATTGCCATTTGGATTGAAGAATGCGCCTAGTGTCTTCTCTAGAATGATGAGAAAATTATTGGATCCTCTGAATAATCCCTGTATAACAAATTTTATGGATGATATCCTTATAGCAACAGAAACATTTGAGGAACACATTGACTCTCTGAACATGCTGTTTGATCGACTTAGGGAGGCAAATTTAACAGCCCGACCAACCAAATGTTGCGTTGGATGTAAAGAATTGGAATTTTTGGGACACACAGTTTATCAGGGAAACATGACCCCTGACCCAAAGAATTTAGAGAAACTACAGAAAGCCCCGAGACCACAAACCAAGAAGGACGTGAGATCCTTTGTCTCATTATGTGGTTTCTACCAGAAGTATATCAAAAACTTTAATTCCATATGTGCACCGTTAACTGAATTGACACGTAAAGGACATCCAGATCGCATTACATGGACACCACAATGTGAAATGACTTACCAAGAATTGAAGGAAAAGCTCACAAGTAAACCCATTTTGAAATTACCTGACTTAAGTCAAGAATTCATAGTAAGGACGGATGCAAGTAATATTGGGTTAGGTGCAACTCTACTACAGAAATCAGATGCATTGGATGGGGAATTAAGCCCAGTGGCATATGCTAGCAGAAAGTTGAATAAAGCTGAAATCAACTACTCAACTAGCGAAAAGGAATGTCTTGCAGTAATATGGGCGATAAAGAAATTCAATATTTATCTATATGGGAAGGCATTTAAGTTGCAAACAGACCACAAACCTTTATCGTTTCTAGCACAGGCTAAGCATGAGAACTCCAGGTTACTCCGATGGTCTTTACTTTTGGCTCCATATAATTTTAGCATTGAGTATATATCTGGAAAAACCAATTTGGGAGCGGATTTTTTAAGCCGCCATCCGTGTGATGAGAATCACCGTAAAACCCAGAAATAATAATAAATTTCTCTATGTGTATATAGAATAAAGGACTGACATATAATGTCTGTTTTAAGAGGGGAGGTGTCGTGGAATATTCTAATCCACATATATAAATTATTAGGTAAATATAAAGCCTAATAAATACATATAATAAATAAAGGAAGAAGAATGGTAAAGAACAGTGCTGTCACAATGACTGTACTCGAAATCCCCTTGTTTTCTACTGCGTATGCAAATTGTAACGTTTCACGTTGATATTAAAGGCCTTCTGCAACATACACGCGTTTCCCAAACACACAATAAAATGTGCTGCCTTTCTAAGAAAAACCTTGAAATATGCAAGTTGACCTAAATTTTAAATTCCATTCATGTCTTTTTCTACACTATGTTACCAAGATCAAAAGACAGATGGACAAAAGGATAGCGAGAAGGGAGAGGCAGAAAGCCGAACACTAAACACGCTTCGCGCGATACACAAATGCTGCCATCACGCGTGTAAGACTACATGCACTAACTTTTTTTCAGACGGACAGTGATAAAATACATTACCCATCCCAGAGTTAGGTTTATAAATCCTGAAAAACTCTTATTAGAAAAGATAACAATAGATGGGTTTACGGTTGAAAACATAACAGTACCCAGACAGCACATCTTCGAAACAGGAGGTAGAAAATACATATTTTGAACGCAGCCACGTAGCTCTTTTAAATTTGGATATTTGGGTTCCTTAGGGCTTGCTGACAAAGAATATGTAAAACGTTACGCAAATAGTCCAGGAATTAATAAATTATACCCAAAATAAAATAGTGGGGATGCCTGACAGCATGGAATCATTTCTGCTCATAAAATTTTTTTATAACGTGTTTGAAAAAAATCTTACGTTACAGAATTAGCCTACCATGTAAACTCCAAATTGATTGGAGCGCAACAAATGAAAGACTAACCACGATTGGTCGGGCTATAAATACTATCTTTCGTTGTTAGGGGAGACGTGAAAAGGTAACATTTTTTCAAACACTTGTCGAAACGTGGCCTCATTGGCTAGACTCGCTGATATACTCACTTAGGAGCGTTAGTTCGAGACCACTAGTGCAAATAATCTTGATAAAGCAACAGTGCGTTGAAGCCAGCTCATATTTGTGTTAAATAAAAGCCTGGAACATAAGCAGATGGGAATTTGTGCCAGTAATTGTGCCAGAATTCATTGCTAATCAACGTATCTGTGTTTATTTCCATGAAATTGTGGTAAGCTTGAACCATTCAGTATCTTTTAATGAAAATTGAATGTAAATTGTTAATTTATGCCTGTATATATATGTGTAGTTCAGTGGCAAACAGGAGATAAAGCCTATAATGCTCCAGCCTGAACAGAGGGTGTCGGAGGAAAGTAAAACGGCATGGAATGGCCAAATAGTACACTGACACCTGGATGATTGACTAGAAAGAAATAATGCTGGAATGGCAGAGGCGTGGTAACCATTAAGGAGGTAAATACTGGAATAAAGTATTTCACATGAAGCTGACAGTTGGCCTAACGCTCTGAACTCAATGTTTGTGCTGTATTGTGCTCAGTGTAAAAAGAGAGTATAAGTTAGTTATGAAGTAGAAGGTACATCCTTCTTGATTTCAGGGACCGTGGTCTTGATGGTACTGAGCAGCACCTGGTCAGAGCTTTGCTGAATCCAGAGTCGGACAGCATACTCCTTGGTCTTTTTAGCTATCAGTGAGGTGTCTCCAGAGCCCAGGGGAGAATTCGAGCAGAGGAGTCCTTTCCTGCCGCCATCACGCAAGATAAGCTGATTTGGCCAGCTGAGCTCAACATTATGTCCCCTCATCTTGAAATGACTTTGTAAAAATAACATTCAGAGGGGAATTTAATTGTCTTACTATCAGGAACTGAGAACATCTCCAATACTAGTCCCAAAAGACAAACTATTGAAGTCATGATGACAAATACCAACAGAGCTTGAACAAAACAAAACCAGTATTACCTCATATTACTACTACACAACTGACACACATAGGATATTTTAATAATATATGTCACTACAATATTCATATTGATAAAGTCTGTACATATACTTGTAATTAAAATTGATTGTGATTCCTGGTTCCTTTGTATTTGAATCAGGACACATAAACCTTTATGATAACAATGAATACATATTGTTATTTGAAAAGTTATCAGTGACTCCTTAAGATATTCTCATAGAGTGTTATATGTATGTGAGTGTCACAGTGTTGTCAAGAGTAGTGGATTAAATTAAATTGTTTATCTGTCTGTTGTTGTGACTTACACTTCATCATACACATACCCTAGACACATAACGTAGTCATCACACTATTCCAGAATAATTCTGACTGAGATATATAGATATGTGGTAGCAAGTAACGTTATCTATAATACACTACTCTTAATAGATATAGATACCTTCACAGCTGATCTCAGTCAGTACACTAAGTCCCCTATAAATATTTATAACATCCCACTTCACCACAAAATGGTCCATGGTATAATACATCAACAACTAGGCCATGCCCAAGCCTGCCATGGAACCATTTAGTTACAACCTTTTGTCATGGCCTTTTCTTATACACAACCAATTTTTCAAATTAAAAAAGTCAATAAAATCAATCTTACCACATAGAAAGGAAATAACACAGGTTATGACGAATAAGGCACTAGAGAATGGCACATATCTAGATCTGCCCACTGTTTCAGACTGCTTTCGGTCGATATAATTTATAAACCACAGCACAAGTCTGACATCGCTCCTGCTCTTATGAAAATCTTTTGAAACTGGCAACGAGCAGCATACTATTTCGTTCAATTCAAATGCTTCGACCAATCGCCCAAAGCCTACTATATTTTGAATGAATTAAAAAAAATTGTATCCCATTTACTACGCGTTACTATCAACAACTAGATTCGTATAGATATTTTAGCCAATCACACCTCGGCTTGCTTTAAATTCCAGCCAATCTTTTACTCCGTACTATTTCAGCTTTCGTTCCTCTACGTGTTTTCAAAAACATCATGCCATTTTATCTAACAGATATGACCAGACCATGCCAGTTTCCCTATGTTTTATACCAATATTTTAGTATCTAATGGACCATTTTGATAATTTATTATATATTCCAAGTCCACTAGTCTTAAGGTACCCAATTATATGATTATCATGAGAACAAATAGCCCATTTAAAATTCTTGTCTTTTATCGATCTCAGTTGTTTATTTTTAACTTCCACTGTCCGCATCCTTTTTAACTGTTCTGTCATGATTTCAGACGTAAACCAGTAGAATGTCATATTTCCAATAAGCATTAATCATGTTTTTTAAAACCTAACTCTCTTGTGTGTAGTGTTTTTTTTTTTTTTCTGTCGATTTGAAAAAAAGCTAGTGCTTGTGGCCTTACACGCGTGATGGTAGTAATTGTGTATCGCGCGACTGTGGTAGTATTGCCTGCGTCCCTGCTTTCAGCCCTCCCTTCTCTCTATCCTAATTTCATCTGTCTTTTTATCACGCAGTGTATAAAATAAAATGAATGGGATTTTAATCTAGGTCATCTAGAAATACAGTACACGTTTTTATTGTAGAGAGCGTGTAGTGACGTAGTATGCTTTTACTATCAACGTGAAACGTTACACTTTGCAGACGAAGTAGAAAACAAGGGGATTTTGTACGCCATTGTGACAGCACTGTACTTTTACCATTTCTCTTTTCTTTTATTAAATTTATTTGTTAGGCTTTACATTTACCTTTTAATTTATATATGTGTTTTTAGAATGTCTCATGACAAATTCTCCCCTCTTAAAACAGATGTTATATGTCAGTCTATAATTCTATATACACATAGAGAAATTTATTATTATTTCTGGGGTTTACGGTGATTCTCATCACACGGATGGCGGCTTAAAAAATCCGCTCCCAAATTGGTTTTTCCAGATATATACTCAATGCTAAAATTATATGGAGCCAAAAGTAAGGACCATCGGAGTAACCTAGAGTTTTCATGCCTAGCCTGCGCTAGAAACGACAAGGGTTTGTGATCCGTTTGCAACTTAAATGCCTTCCCATACAGATAAATATTGAATTTCTTTATCGCCCATATTACTGCAAGACATTCTTTTTCGCTAGTTGAGTAGTTGGTTTCAGCTTTATTCAACTTTCTGCTAGCATATGCCACTGGGCTTAATTCCCCATCCAATGCATCTGATTTCTGTAGTAGAGTTGCACCTAACCCAATATTACTGGCATCCGTTCTTACACTGAATTCTTGACTTAAGTCAGGTAATTTCAAAATAGGTTTACTTGTGAGCTTTTCCTTCAATTCCTGGTAAGCCATTTCACATTGTGGTGTCCATGTAATTCGATCTGGATGTCCTTTACGTGTCAAATCAGTTAACGGTGCACATATGGAATTAAAGTTTTTGATATACTTTTGGTAGAAACCACATAATGAGACAAAGGATCTCACGTCTTTTTTGGTTTGTGGTCTCGGGGCTTTCTTTAGTTTCTCTAAATTCTTTGGGTCAGGGGTCATGTTTCCCTGATAAACTGTGTGTCCCAAGAATTCCAATTCTTTACATCCAACGCAACATTTGGTTGGTCGGGCTGTTAAATTCGCTTCCCTAAGTCGATTAAACAGCATGTTCAGAGAGTCAATGTGTTCCTCAAATGTTTCTGTTGCTATAAGGATATCATCCATGAAATTTGTGATACATGGATTATTCAGAGGGTCCAATAATTTTCTCATCATTCTAGAGAAGACACTAGGCGCATTCTTCAATCCAAATGGCAATCTATTAAACTCATAGTGTCCTTCTGAGGTACTAAAAGCTAGGTATGGTCTAACCTCAGGCTTTACTGGAATCTGATAGTATCCTTTACTCAGATCCACTTTTGAGAAATATTTAGCTTTATTTAGCCTGGCAAACAACTGATTTGTATCCGGCAATGGATCCACCTGTCCTTCTGTAATAGCATTCAGTCTCCTGTGATCTATACAGAGTCTATGTTCTCCAGAGGGCTTCCTTAAGAGTACAACACCGGAACTATACGAAGATTCACTGTGCGAAATAATTCCTTCCTTCAACAAATAGTCTATCTCTTCCTTCAAAGCTTTCTCCTTAGCAAAAGGAATCGAATATGGTTTCATACAGACAGGTGTGGGGTCTATCAGTTTCATATCATATTCCAATAAGTTTGTATGCCCTGGTCGGTCTGTTAACACCTCTGTATGATTATCTAGAACCTGTTGCACTCTCTCTTTCTGAGTTTTCGTTAAATGTGTACTGATTTTCACCTGTGCCGCTGTCTCACAGGGGTGTAATGGATATTCAAATGATGAAAGTGGTTCCTTTTTCATCTCCATGGCAATGGACAAGGTCAACAAGTGTGTCTCTTCCTGATGTTCTCTTTCCAAATATTTCTTCAGGAGATTCACATGATAGATTTTTTCTTTCCCCTTCTTATCTATCTTATAATTGGTTCTAGACACCTTCTCTAGAACTGTATATGGACCTTGCCATCCAATTTGTAACTTATTCTGACTACCGGGGAGAAGAAGCAGTACCTTCTCTCCCACAGCCAAATCTCTGTCTTTAGCCTTCCTGTTATAATAGGCAGCATGTTTCTTCCTGGCTTGTTTCAAATTTTCATTGGCAAGTTTCCAGCCAGTTTTTAAACGAGTGGTCAGCTCATTCACATATTGGTATGAGGATGTAATATTTTCCTCTGCTTTTTCATCAGTCCACGTTCTTAACAGAGCTTCGAGTGGACCTTTTATTGGCCTTCCAAACAATAATGTTGCCGGGGCCATACCGGTTGAACTATGGGGTACCTCCCGATAAGCAAAGAGGGCGGCGTGCAGGTACTGGTCCCATGTATCTGGTTTTTCGTGTGCCAACTTTCTCAGGATCGACATCAACGTGCCATTAAATCTTTCCACTTGGCCGTTCCCTTGGGGGGTGGTACACACTACAATGGAAGTGTTTGGCCTGGAAGATCCTGAAAACTTCTTCAGTTAGTTTCCCCTTGAACTGAGAGCCATTATCAGTCAAGATTTGATTGGGAAAGCCTAACCTTGTGAAAATTGTGAGCAATGCCTCTGCCACATGTTTAGAATCAATCGATGACAGGGCTACCGCCTCTCCCCACATAGAACAAGTGTCCACCAGAGTCAGAATGTAGCTGTTCCTTCTCTTGGTTCGAGTGAGAGGTCCCACAAGATCCACGGCAACTCTCTCAAAGGGTGTTCCCACTATGGGCATTTCTCCCAGAGTTGCTGGTGCAGTCCAATGTTTAGGTGCTACTCGTTGGCACTCTGGACAGGATTTTACATATCGTTTGATATCTTCAGTTATTCCTGGCCAGAAATAGTGACAAGCTATATGCTGTCCTGTTGCGCTGATCCCCATATGACCACTGAAGGGAATCGCATGCCCTAGTTCCAACACTTTAGTCCTATATGAAGTGGGAAGGACCAGCTGTCCGTGACCATTGGATTCAGATCCAGCCTTCCTATATATCAGCTTGTTCTTCATATAAAATTCTCCCTTGCCTGGAGGTGTATGAGATTTGGGCAACTTCTTGAAACACGGCTTGAGTGTTTTGTCCTCCGCCTGTGCCTTCCTCATCTCATCTGGATGAGTATTTATTGGATTATCCTCCTCCTTTTTAGACTGTGATCTGGTCTGCACTGTTGCCAATATCACAGGTCTCTTGGGATTCCCCAAGAAGACATATCTACACCCCAATATCAGAGGGTAGATTGGCTCATTTATCACTGCTGCTTTTATGATTCCTTCCACATATCGCGTTTTCACCTTTATCCGAGCGACGGGAAGTGTCATGGTAGCTACATCCTTGGTTGCAGTTTGAATCTCCACTGTTTCTGTGGTGTATTGATCTGCCTGCACCAGGTGAGAACTCACAACGGAATCATAATCTAAACCTGTATCATATAAACACCTTATGGTGACACCATTACAGATGACATCTTCACACACTGGGGGGTGGTATGGTTCCTGTAGTTCTGCAGGTTTGACCTTTTTTTCCTTTTTCCCAGATGTCATAGCAGCACAATGAGGAGGTTTCCTTCTACAATGGTCAGTGTCATGATTGTTCATCTTACAATTTTTACACCACCTTTTTCCTTGGTTGAAAGATTTTCTTTCATCATATTTCCTTTCATCGAATTGTGGGGTTTTATTTTTATTGTCATACCGTGGCCTATCAAACTGGTGCTTACCTTTGTTTTGATCTCTAGGATCAAATTTATTAAAGTTCTGTGGTGCCTTAAAATTATCTACCTGTTTCTTTTTATTACCTGATACCTCTGCCTGAGCTGCTTGATACCTTTCAGCAACATTTAGCAACTCACCCAGTCTCTCTGCACCTTGTTCCATGAGAAACTTTCTCAGGTCTGGAGCCATGGACTCTCTTAATTGCTCTATCATGATCATCTCTTTAAGATCTTGGGTCTTCCCCAGAGCAGTCCATTTCTCCAAATAGGTTTCCAGTCTGGCAGAGAATTGGTGGTATGTCTCCCCAGACAACAGCTTGGCGTTTCTAAACTTCTTACGATAAAATTCACCATTCTTTTCATACCTCAATAACAAAGCCTGCTTTAGCATGTCATAATTTTCTTGGTCATCTCTGTTCATTTTGGCAAAAACTTCATAAGCTGCCCCACGAAGCCCTTGTGATAACTTTAAGCTCCACCTTTCTCTCTCTAACCCATACGTGGTAGCTAATAGTTCATATCTATTTAGATAGCTCTCAATGTCATCGTCTTTCTCAACAAAATGATCTAAATGAAAGTTCATAGCTGAGGTTGAGGCTCCCTGACTAACAGTAGCATCGAAGGCGAAGGGACTGGCACCATTTTCAGGAGCATGGCCTTGTAATTCCAGCTCCTTTAGTCGTAACTCATGTTCCCTTTGTAATCTTTTCTCCTCCTTTTCAGCAGCTAATCTTTTGTCTTCTCTTTCTGCCTCCAATTTCTTAGCCTCAGCCTCAAATTGTAACTTCTTAATTTCCTTTTCAGCCTCTAACTTTCTTTCAGCCTCTTTTTCTAATCTTCTTTCTTCGCGTTCAATAAATTTGTCACATTCAGTAGTGACATAAGTAATCATAACTTGCCCGTCCAATCCTAACTCTTTTGCAGTCTGTACAGCGGCAGATCTAAATTTGGCCAAGTCAGCCATTCTAACTCAAGTAGATCTACTAAGGTTCTAAGACAATTCTACTTTAATTAAGGTAATTATTAACTAATTATTACTGGTGGAACAACCTATCACTGCAAAATCTCCTCTTACTTATTGATACTCTCTTAGTGATGTTCCTAACCTCAATTAAGACCAGTAATACAATCTTGAATTTATATCCTACTGCTAATTTTTATTCCTGGAGTTAGTTAATATATGTTGTATGAGATTCCTACATATATCAACTACAAATCCCGGACAAGCCTACCAATTAATGTGGTGAGTTGGGACTTAATTCTAGTATAAAGTACGTAGTGTACTGACTGAGATCAGCTGTGAAGGTATCTGAAGTTAATAGGTTTGGTGTGTAATTCAGATGACCTTACTTACTGCCACATTTTTATCTCAATCAAACTAATTCTTAATCAATATGAATGTTGGCTTTGTTAAGTGTCTAGGGTAATGCAAAAGTGAGTGTGTGGAATAACCTCAATACAAAACATATACCAACAAATATTAACTTCTAAGATAAAATCAACTAACTCCAGCGGTTAAGTTTTAAAATGAAAAATTTTCTGTTAAGCTTTATTGGTCCTGAGCCTAACTGTTCTTTTGGCCAGGACTTTAGTCATTGATAATCAGTGTGATGGAATTTTGTATATTTACAAATATGTATATGCAATTATTTACAAGCAATAGACCATGTGTCCATAATGCATGAAATCAATCTTCAACTGGGTATTTTTTTCTCTATCTAATTACTTGTTCCTTGAAGCTGGTAAGGGATATACATCATCCCAATTGTTCTCTTTATCACTCTTATGGACTCTGTTGTACTGTTTTTAGTTTTGGAGGAAAAGTTTATTCACTTGAGGAGATTGTCCTAGCAAATATGCAGTAATGATAAGTTGCTCCAGGCCAGATATCACTTATCTGTGCCTGGGATCCATAATGATTTCAGTCTATTTGGCCACACGCTTCAGGTCCTCTGGTCTGCAATCTCTCTCTTAACAGCTGTTGTCAGAGATGACTTGATCTAGTGCTGAATATTTCTGACAGCATCAGCCAAGTACCAGCAGGAAACCCCTGTCAAAGCAAGTATGATCCTGTCTTAATATCAAACTAATTCCCCCAATTTTACCTGTAAACATGCATGTAATAAAAAGAACATGGTCAGCTCATTCTGACAACCAAGCTTCTCCACTTTCATGTGATGGAACCAATAGTACCAGTTTTCTTTTTCATTTTTACCTTATGGAGACAACACCTGTCATTCCAGCCATACTTCACCATGCAATAAGATAGGTGTAATGTTTCAGCATGATCATCATATATATATATATATTGATAGTTCTCACTTTCTCAAATGGTCCATGGTATAATACATCAACAACTAGGCCATGCCCAAGCCTGCCATGGAACCATTTAGTTACAACCTTTTGTCATGGCCTTTTCTTATACACAACCAATTTTTCAAATTAAAAAAGTCAATAAAATCAATCTTACCACATAGAAAGGAAATAACACAGGTTACGACGAATAAGGCACTAGAGAATGGCACATATCTAGATCTGCCCACTGTTTCAGACTGCTTTCGGTCGATATAATTTATAAACCACAGCACAAGTCTGACATCGCTCCTGCTCTTATGAAAATCTTTTGAAACTGGCAACGAGCAGCATACTATTTCGTTCAATTCAAATGCTTCGACCAATCGCCCAAAGCCTACTATATTTTGAATGAATTAAAAAAAAATTGTATCCCATTTACTACGCGTTACTATCAACAACTAGATTCGTATAGATATTTTAGCCAATCACACCTCGGCTTGCTTTAAATTCCAGCCAATCTTTTACTCCGTACTATTTCAGCTTTCGTTCCTCTACGTGTTTTCAAAAACATGCCATTTTATCTAACAGATATGACCAGACCATGCCAGTTTCCCTATGTTTTATACCAATATTTTAGTATCTAATGGACCATTTTGATAATTTATTATATATTCCAAGTCCACTAGTCTTAAGGTACCCAATTATATGATTATCATGAGAACAAATAGCCCATTTAAAATTCTTGTCTTTTATCGATCTCAGTTGTTTATTTTTAACTTCCACTGTCCGCATCCTTTTTAACTGTTCTGTCATGATTTCAGACGTAAACCAGTAGAATGTCATATTTCCAATAAGCATTAATCATGTTTTTTAAAACCTAACTCTCTTGTGTGTAGTGTTTTTTTTTTTTTTCTGTCGATTTGAAAAAAAGCTAGTGCTTGTGGCCTTACACGCGTGATGGTAGTAATTGTGTATCGCGCGACTGTGGTAGTATTGCCTGCGTCCCTGCTTTCAGCCCTCCCTTCTCTCTATCCTAATTTCATCTGTCTTTTTATCACGCAGTGTATAAAATAAAATGAATGGGATTTTAATCTAGGTCATCTAGAAATACAGTACACGTTTTTATTGTAGAGAGCGTGTAGTGACGTAGTATGCTTTTACTATCAACGTGAAACGTTACACTTTGCAGACGAAGTAGAAAACAAGGGGATTTTGTACGCCATTGTGACAGCACTGTACTTTTACCATTTCTCTTTTCTTTTATTAAATTTATTTGTTAGGCTTTACATTTACCTTTTAATTTATATATGTGTATTTAGAATGTCTCACGACATTAAGTCATATTCGAAGTAACAGTTAGGTGTTAAGGATTTTGGTGTACGGGGCTGGAGTTTGTTAGTAAGTAGGTTAAGGTCATGAGATACATGACGTGTATATACATGTGTGTGGGTAGAGAATGGTGTAACTCTGTTTAGAGTGTATTTTTATTGAAGTATGCAAGCTTGGAATGTGACATTTAAAAGTTCACTGTTAGAAGCACGTAGAGTATGGTTGAAGAATACTCAGGGGCGTTCATGTGTGAATTGAGGTTTACAGGACATGAGAAAAGCGTGCGAAGTGAATGAAGTTAGCATACGTGTCAGAGAAGAATACTGAGTTGTTAAAAGGGAGTCTGTGGCCATCTGTTGAGGGAGACGGTTGGTGTTTCTAGAGTATGTGAATAGTGTATGTGTTTTTTATTATAATATATTGGATGTGACGCGATGATGTACCGCGTAAGGTGTATTTACAAGGCCTTTATATATTATTATTTATAAGCGCGTTGTGGGTTTCCCGCGCTGTAAAGTTCAGGAGGAACTTGGATGCCTGGTGATTAGACCAGAGGTATAGATATATGTGCGAGGAGTGAATGCCGCACTTTGGATTTAAAAAAACACGTCATTTTCCCGTGTCAGAAGGAGGTCTATGTTAGGACCATTATATGCTATTATTTGAATGCGCGTTGTTGGCTTTCCCGCGCCAATAGGAGGTCTACGTAAGCGCGTTGTGATTTTCCCGTGCTGTGAAGTTGTGGAGGAACTTGGATGCCTGGTGGTTAGACCAGAGATAGAAATATATGTGCGAGGAGTGAATTCCGCACTTACATTGAAAGTAGGACCACGGAGATATATGTGCGAGGTGTGAATGCCGCACTTACATTGTATACAGACCATATAGAGATTTATGTGTGAGGAGTGAATGCCGCACTTGCATTGAATATAGATCAGAGATAGAGATTTATGTGCGAGGGGCGAATGCCGCACTTACATTGAATGCAGTTGTTACCAGTACGTAAGGATGACTGTACTACATATTCTAATTATGCAAGTATTTGTACTATTGTTGCTGATGTCCAGGACTATGCTGTTGAGATTATATGTAATGGAACTGTGACCCAGACTTCTGTCAAGTTCTTTCATTCGCGTATGTACTGTCTTGAGTGTCAGTCCAAGTTATATTCCATTGTAACATTACAGAGGTAACATTTCCATAGTTATCAGTAGCATTTTCCCATAAAATATTTCTTGTATTTTTAGCAGACTTGATCCCAAGTGGACGAACCAGCGGTCTTTTCTTTTCCTTTTCCATGGTTAAGTGTGTACAAGCTGAAGATACTGTATGACTATAAATTATCCTACTGGACTTACAAAATCCAGGATACTATTTTATCAGCGAACAGTGGCGTATACCTGAAACATTATTATTATTTTCCCCAACACCTGACAGTTGTAATCTAAGTGGAGTTCTAAAATATACATTGTGCAGAACTGGCACTCTGACAAAGAGTCGCCGATAGAAAATCCATCATCATCATTTGTAACATTTGTAGCACCGGATTATTCCAGAACTCTAGAAGTGTTCCCCTCTCTTAAAAGGTAAACCACCAAGGAGCCTCACACTATTCAATACAGCGTGTCCGGCAGAATCACTACCAATAACAAATGTCAATATTTCCTCATCCGTGTAAGTTAGAATTATTTTTTTTATTGTTACCTCGTATAGAAACCATCACATTTTTAGGAGCAGTGAGATAATTGATAAATTGTCCGATAATGTGCAGATAACGCATACGTAATGCGCAGCGGCGGAATGTGATGACACGTGTAGTGAAAATGGCGGAGTTCACGGTGCAGCAGAAAGTGCAATGCTGTTATTGGCTTGTGGAATTAAAGTTTCCCATTGTTGTGCAAAGGAGATTCAGGCAGGAATATGGACAGAAACCTCCAGAGCGACATACCATAGTGAAATGGCACAAGCAACTGTTGGAAACAGGTTCTTTGTTGAGAAAGAAGGGAAGCGGCAATGAAGCGTTGTCTCCAGATAGAGTTGAAGCAGTTAGCGAAGCTTTTCAATGTAGCCCGCGGAAATCCATTCGACGGGCAAGTGGAGAATTGGGTATTCCAAAATCTACTGTTCACGACATTGTGCACAAAAGATTGCGGCTTAGAGCCTACAAGATCCAGCTAGTGCAGAAGTTACAGTCAAATGATAAACCCAGACGGGCCGAGTTCGCAAATGCAATGCTATGTCACCTCGATGATGACAATGAATTTCTCAATCGTGTGGTATTCTCCGATGAATCGACCTTTCACACTTGTGGCAAAGTTCACCGGCATAATTGTAGGATATGGGAAAATGAAAACCCACATGTCGTAAAGGAGCATGAGCGAGACAGCCCTAAACTTAACATGTGGTGTGCCGTAACCTCGAATTATGTGATCGGGCCATTTTTCTTCGCCGAAGCCACAGTCAGAGGAGCAACATACCTAAACATGCTGCAACATTTTGCAGTTCCTAGGATACCAGAAGGATTAATATTCCAGCAAGATGGAGCACCTCCACACTATGCCAATGAAGTAAGAAACTACCTTCATCAACAATTTCCAGACAGATGGATTGGAAGATTAGGTCCCATTGATTGGCCACCAAGGTCACCAGATTTGACCCCCTTAGATTTCTTTCTATGGGAATACGTAAAAAGCTTTGTCTATCAAACTCCGGTGCAGGGACTGGATAATCTTCGGCAGCGAATAATTGACGCTTGTGCATCCGTCACACCTCAGATGCTGCAAAACACGTGGAGAGAGATAGAATACCGTCTTGACATTCTTCGAGCCACTAAAGGCGCTCATGTGGAGATCTGTTGAAACTTGGTGATCTACTGAAACTTGGTGAGTTGCTACTGAAACTTAATGAGTTTGCCTAACAGAAAATCAAAATCCGGTCGGTCTGCTATTATTAGTATAAGAAATATTGACATTTGTTATTGGTAGTGATTCTGCCGGACACACTGTATTTGTAGTAAACCCTATATCCAAATAGACGTTCCAGCTGAGCGGGAAACAAGACTGTTTTCCCCGCCCTCCATCAACACTGCAAGAGTTGTTGCAACGAAATTATTCAGTTGTAGTTCCTGTATCTAGAATCACATTCCCCATGTGCACACATCGGAGGAACAGTGCTAGTTTTTTTAGAACAGTGAAGACAACCCTTTATGATTTATACTATTTCCAGGATTCATCGTGGACCTTAACTTATTCGGCGTTCACCTCATTATTTTTTTTTGGTTGGGGAATGAACTGGGGCCAATTTGTGTTCTCGGCAGCTGGGGGTGATACACTAATCAACAGTAAAATAGGGATTATGTTCATGGAATAAATGTACCAAGGGATACCACAGACCTAAAGGAAGAAATACAAAATAGGTAAGAGAGTGAGAGGTTTGGGACGGAATTCTAAATACAATATCTAAATTATAATATAACAAGATAGTGCGTAAAGTCAAAATAAGATAGAAAATAAAAATTGAGTCCAGCATCTTGTTCGCCCACGCCAGTTAATATGCGGGTTTTGCTAAGCCTTATAGCCGAATGGAGGGTACTGTATTTTTCAAATTTGACCTTGGATAAAACCTAACACTTTTTCCCAAGGTTCAAACAATAATTGCCTCGGTGATAGAATATATAGTAAAAGGGGGAGAGAGAGGGTGATAAATGGCCTCAAATGCTAATCGCGACTAACATCGTTTCTAAAAATAAAACCAACGCCCAAAAACCTTGCCTAGGGCGATTCCCAAAATACGAGGAAAAAGTTAGAACACGAAGACAACTCGTGTCACAAAAACAACCTTAGCTCTTATTTCAAAGGACGTAATTATCACGTAAATAGAGAGGACAGCACATGGAAAAGAATTGAACGGGTAGTAGACTAAAAAAAAAAAAAAAAACTAACATAGAAAATAAAAAAATGTACTTCTGAACCAAGCTAACTAGCCCCTTATAAATCATATATTCGTGTACCGTAGGACTTGCTGACAAAGAATATGGTAGTAGTTACGCAAATAGTCCATTAATTAACTAATTATAGCCATAATACTATAGTGGATCCGACCAGACTGTCAGGAGAGAGATCATGCCTGCTTATTTTTTTATGGCATGTTTTGAAAAAACGACTTTGGGTAAATGAGGTTAAAAGGTACGGGATATTTGATTGGGTGGATTTTAAAGGAAGGCGAAGTATGATTGGTTGACCTAAAACTAAAAATATATTTGCCTTGGAAACATATTGGGAGTTGTTATTTGAAATGATAGATTCAAAAATAAATGTAAACATGGTCCCATTGGACAAAGCAGTGGATATTGACACGAAACGGGGACTGTTCACTGCCATTTCAAGAAAATTTGGTGTAAAGCAAGATCGATGAGAGCAGGCGGAGAATTTTCTAACATAGGAAAAGCCTGGACATAGGGCAGATCGAAAATGTGCCATATTCTATTGCCTAGTCATCGTTTACTTGTGTTATTTCCTTGCATCTGTGGTAAGATTGATTTTCTTAACATTTTATTTGAAATAAAATTTGAATGTGAGATACTAACATACGACTGTAAGTAAGTGAGTCTATGGCAGACTCAAAACAGAGTCTAGAGATTGATCCAGCATATGAAAGACTATCAGAGAGGTGTAGACCAACTAAATTATATATGATTATCATCAGGAGCATAATACCTACCCTATTGTATGGAAAACAGATTATTGCTGGAATTGCAGAGGCGTTGTAACTATTAGGGGAGAGGAATACTGGTATACCTGGTCACATCAAAAGAAACTGGTGAAAGGGATTGTCGTAAAGAGCTAATCTTACATGTTTGTTTGTAATGTGCCTGTACTGGTTGTTGAATATTAGTGTAGGCTGTTGATTACAAAGGAGGCATATCCTTCTGATTTCAGAGGTTTTTGGTGGCTGTCAATAACTGGTGCCAGACTGCAGTGGGCCGATATATTCATGCCACAGTCTTGCCTTTTTCGGAGACAACTGTAAGCCACCATCATTCTTGAAGAAGTGGGAGCTGAAGGTTGTCGTTCAGCGAAGTGCAGGAAGATTCCTACATCATATTACAAAGATAGGTGCATGTTCGGCACCTGATCGCTCAACTAACATTATATTTGATAAAGTTGATATTTAGTTGGATATAATATATGTTGATAAAGTACACCAGAACACTCCTAGGCGGGAAGACAGGCGTCTATCATCATCAGTTGACAAGATCCCTATGGTGTTGCCTGCCCCACTGTAGTGTATGGAATGTCAACTTGACCTACGCAGTGTTGTGTAGACATGGATGGAGTGTATAATGTGCGAATGATGATAAGGGTTCGTGTTGTTGACAAATGTTCTCTTCTCACACTCATGTATGACCGGAAGTCATCGACACCAACGACTGTGTACCTTTTCTAAAGTTTAATTGGACGTACACACTCGACAGCACAGATAGTGACAAATCACAGGTTGCCATAATACATCATAGTACAGTGGACAAATGGTCTTGCAATGTTACATGGGCACTCATGTAGAATAATGGTATAATGGACTGTCAATAGCCAAGCACTCAGTATCGCCCATACATATATCATCTGACGTCACTGACTGAGCACGTCAGCTTGTAAACAATATTTCAGATGACTTCTAAACCTAATCTCGTTTAGCAACGATTCTTCAACATAATGTTCAGCACATATTTTTCCATATAATAATATTGAACCGCTAACAATGGGTTCTCATGTGTAGCAGTGATCTCTGGACTGATCAAGCGATAATACGGGCATCCCTTTTCTCTTCTTGAAAGTCCTACATGTTTTGGTTCCAAGATGGCTCCACTCGTGAACTGTCACTCACGTTTGAATACAGATAATGAATCTGTTCTAAAGTTAGTCATTCATAAACATTTCGTTGCTCTGTAGATTTGGTCATGAACAATAGACTGCATTCTACAGGATATAGTGCTGCTAGGAATCGAAGTCGTTTTTCATCGAGTCAAATATATTCTCTTAAACATTCAAATCGTAATTATCGACAATGGTGGCTTCGATCGAGAGTTCATAAGAGTATCTTTGATTACCTTGGTAGAGGGAATATGAAACTGCCATTCCTTGGCAAGATGAATAAACACTGGGGTAAAGCATACACGATAGGTCTAGACGACTATCACTTTCCCCAAAACCACTGAGATCACTTTTTCAAGGCATCAAGCCGACATAGCAAAACACACACAGTCCCTATCAGGACGAAGCCAAATCACACCACTCAAGCGACACATCCGCCGAATAGCCTTTGACCTCTCTAGAGACAACAGAACATATAGTTCGACTTAGATATGTAAAGATATACAGATATAAGACAGACTTGTCCTACTCAGACAAACAATACACATAAATTCAGGCCATAGATATTCTGAAGCAAGAACAATCTATTATTACCCAAACAACGAATAAATCGCAGTAAAATGTATTTATCCGCGGAGTTCAAGGGAAGTAACTCAATAATGACTTTCCCTTAAGCACTAAAAAATTACCTATGTATAATATTGTAAGATATCAAAGACTGCACGTAACAGTCTTACCACACCTCCCGGGAAAAAAAAAATGGAACATTTTTTTTTTTTTGAAATACATCTAGGAGCAACGTACAATAGGCTCACAACGCATGAATAATGCGCAGATGAAAATATCAGGAATACCTATAACGCCTAATATGAGGCTAAGTCGACTTATGGAGCGACTGGTGAGAATGTGTCTCATAAACTGAGAGAAATTATTTCTCTACAAGTATATTTTTCCAGGAAGGTGTCATCAAAGTATAATACAATTCTGGCAATTACACAATGCCTAAAAAATTCATATCATCACTACGTATTAGATATCTTAAATTTATGATTTATGAAGAAAAAATCATCAAAGCACAGCGGTGAATAAACATACATGAACCGCTATGTAGTGATACAATCATTATATTATTAAATTACAAATGTGTATCTATCATGATATAGAAAAGGAACTACTATAGAACTAGACATATCAAGAAGTCTAAGCCCTAATAGTTATGTGGAATCATGTGGGCATCTTGACAGAATGTCTGCCATCACATTATCTGATCCACGAATAGCTCGCACAGAGAAATGAAAAGGTTGAAGAGCAATTGCATATCGAGTAGACCTCGAGCTCTTCAAATTCTTACTCTGTATAGCAGTAAGAGCTTTTTGGTCTGTTTCTACTATGAAATGTGCGCCTAGAAGGAATCTCTGTAGTTTGAGGATCGACCAAACCATAGCTAATAGCTCACGGTCTAAAACCGAATAATTCCTTTCTGCCGCATTAAGTTTTCTGGAAATATACATTACAGGATGCAGAGTTCCAGAGTACTCTTGCATTAGTGCCGCTCCAATCCCAGTGGATGAAGCGTCACTACGAAGAACGAATGTCTTATCTTTAGTGGGTAGCACTAAAATAGGTGGTGTTGAAAACAGTGTTTTAATCTTATCCAGAGAGCATTGGCATTCCTGAGACCAGTGGACCACATTAGGCGAACCTTTCTTTAGAAGTGTTGAGAGAGGTGCCATGATAGAGGATAGATTCTGAATGAATCTGCCATAAAATTGAATAAGACCTAACAGACTTCTCACCTGTTTTTTAGTCTTAGGGATTGAGATGTTAAGTATCTTACTAGTATTATGGTCCTCTGTCTTTAGGAAACCATGACCAACTCGGTGGCCTAGGAAAGAAATTTCGCTAAAACCAATATAGGCTTTAGAGGGTTTCGCTGTCAGGTTGTGCTCACGCAAAGTAGACAGCAATTCATCTAACCCTGAATAGTGATCTTCCCAAGTATCGCTGAAAAGACAGATGTCGTCTAGATATGCAATGACATCTGACCGATAAGATAGGATTCGGCGCATCATGCGTACGAACGTAGCTGGTGCGTTCATAAGACCGAAAGGCATAAAATTCCATTGGAACAAACCTCTAGGTGTTGAAAAAGCCGTGAGAGGTTTGGCGCGTTCAGATAAAGGAACTTGCCAATATCCTTTAGACAAATCAAGTTTAGTGAAAAAATGAGATTTGGAGAGTCGAGTAAGTAGCTCTTCCAGTAAAGGCATAGGTTCGGCATCGAACTTCGTTACTTGATTCAATTTTCGATAGTCAACGCAAAGACGTATGTTATTGTCTTTTTTACGCACAATAACCATCGGCGAAGAATACGCAGAGGTGGATGGTTCGATTATTTTCAAATCTATCATCTCATCCAACTCTTTCTCGACCTGTGCTTGAAAATGTATAGGTATAGGATAAGGTCTAACCCTAATAGGAGTATGGTCAGTTAGCACAATGTCATGTTGAATGACATTAGTTTGTCCAGGGATGTCAGTGAGTACATCCTGAAATGTTTGCAACATAGTTGAAACTTGTCGCTGTTCTCCTAGAGACAAATCAGGAGAGACAGTAACGTTCTTCCATGATTCACTGGAATGAAGTGGGATCATTGGAAGAGGAAGATTTACATCTGAAAAACTTGTTTCCTCATCCTGTATCACGGACAGTGATGAGTAATGACCATGTTGTACTGGAGAATTGTCCGTTGCTTGGAAAATGGGTGGCAAATAATCCGGACGTTCATGGAATTCAGTAAGCATATTGATGTGGAAGGTTTTATGCTTCCCATCAATATCGACAATATAGTCGACATCGGAAATTTTCGATATTATATCGTACGGACCTTTCCAAGAAATAAGTAATCTGTTTTCCCTACAAGGTAGTAATACAAATGCTTTGTCACCAGGACAAAGTTGTCGTAAGCATCTCTTCTTATTGGCAAATTGCCTTGCCTTCTGTTTCGCAAATTCAGAAGAAGAAGTTGCTAATTTGCATGCTTCGATAATCTTTTGTCTCAACGCGATGACATATTCGTAGGATGACTTTGTGTCATCGTCAATATTGTCAGATGTTATGAGATCGTGAAGCAACGACATAGGGCCACGCGGACGCGCGCCAAAGACGAGTTCAAAGGGAGAAAATCCCGTATGTTCATTGGGTACCTCTCTGTAAGCGAAGAGGGCCGCAGGTAAAACTCTGTCCCAGTCTTGAGGATGATCCTCAGTTATCTTCCCCAGTAAGTTTTTAAGTGTTCTATTAAGGCGTTCGACCATACCATTAGACATTGGATGGTAGATACTACTTAAAGATCTATCTATCTGCAGGGTAGACATTACTTGAGACATGGTATCTGATATTAGTTGGGTGCCATGGTCTGACAATATCTCTCCGGGGAACCCCAGACGAGAAAATATAAGCCAAAGAGCATCTGCAATATCAGCAGTAGTAATGCTCTTCAGAGGAATAGCCTCTGGCCAACGTGTGCACATATCAACACACGTCAAGATAAACTGATGTCCTCTGGCAGACTTGATCTTAAATGGACCAATAATGTCTATGGCCATTTTTTGAAACGGCCGAATAGGAATGTCCGCCGCCTGAATGGGTGCAGCATGCCGTGGACCTTTGGATTTAACTTCCTGACATACTTTACAAGATCGACAATAAATCCGTATGTCCTTGTTTACCAATGGCCAAAAGAAAGCCGCAAGGACTCTTGACTTAGTACGGGAAAAACCCATGTGTCCAGCACACTGAGAGTCGTGAGCGTGCTGCAAAATTTTAACTCTCAAATTCTTGGGAACCAGGATTTGAGAATGACTTGACGTAATGGAGTCTTGAACCATACGTACAAGTACGCCATTCTTCTTTGTAATCCACGATTTACGACTTGTGTCCTTTATTCGGATCACCTTTAGTTGCAAGAATGAAGAATTTCTTCAGAGTGGGATCATCTTCTTGCTGTTTTATAAACGAGTCACGAGAAATTACCAAGGGATTATCTTGGTTATGCACTTCATTATCTTCAGTAGATGAAGTTTGAGGCACATTAAGAGCCTGAGCTCTAGTGACTACAGCGTTAGCAATCTGCATGTTTTGCCTTTCCCACGTGGAAATTTGTTGCGGAGTGCATTCCTTGACTCCATGAATGCGACCGATGATGAGGTCAGCGATCGGATTCGGAAGAAGACATGCGTGTACATCTCCTGTAAAGAAAGGAGTAGCAATCCTAATGATAGCAGTAGAGTATTTCTCTAATGTGCCGCCAAATGTTACACATTTGACTACTTGTCCAGTGGCACGGAAGGATCTACGAGTGACTGCCTAACACCAATTGTGGTGCATCCAGAATCAAATAGCACAGAGACTGGATTGTTATTCACTAAACCCTTATGTAAGACAAGAGACCCTCTTCCATCATGCGCGACTGATGCTGGAAGAGCAGGAAGAGGATGGCCACAGCTTAAAGTAGTCACTGTGGTTGGCTCAAATAACGTTTTGCATTGGGGGCACTGAGATGCTCTCCCAAAATCAAAAGCGGCACATGCCATATTACTAGCATCATTATTATCTTTACTCTGTTTATAGGCTTCATGGGACTCTTGTTGTGCAGAGTTTGCCTGAAAATGTGGTTTATGTCTTTTGTATTGAGATCTACCTCGGTTATTATCACCTCTGTAGTTATTGTTACCTCTATTGTAACCCCTATTTGGGTTTGAGTCATAGTACCCTTGGTTACCATTATCATATTCATTATAATGAGTATCTCTGTAATTATGATCTTGTTGACTCCAAGACGGATAACCCTGATAGTTTCTATAATTACTTCCTCTACGGAAATTCCTATAATTATGACCACCCCTGTGTCGAGAGCTATCAGGTCGTCTCCAGTTCTTTGAAGAAGAACCCTGAAATGATTGGTTACCTTGGTTTTGATAACTATTATGGTTACCTTTTTTATCAAATCTGTTTTGAGGTCCCTGAAATCTGTGTGAATAATTGGGATTGTATGGTGTTGCTGAAGCAACTGGCATACTCTCCTTAATCTTAGTGTTGCCAAAAGTCACGTCGGGGTGTGCAGTGACATATTGGGAACAATATTCTTCCATTTCTTTTAGAGATTTGGGTTTACGCTCATGTATAAATTCAAGGAAAGGTTTGTTCACACATGACATAATCTTATCTCTGAGCAACAAATCCATAAGTCCTTCATACGTTTTTTCTGTTTTGGAAAGCTCAATCCAACGATCAACTGTGAGACGTGCCTTTGCAGTGAATTCTGAGAATTCTACACCCGTCTCAGGTACCATCGTCTTAAATAAAAGGCGATAGCCTTCCTCACTTAGCTGATATTTTTTTATCAAAGCCGCCCTAATGACATCATAATTATCCTTATCTGCTTCTCCTACAAGGCATAATCTAGTCAAAGATTCACCTTTCAAGTTTTCTGATAATTGATTAGCGTATTGTGATTTATCCACATTATGTGTACGACAAGAACGTTCAAATCTATCCAGCCAGAATGTAATATCGTCACTGGACTGATTGAACGGTGGAACCTTAACCTTGTAAGTAGAAGGTTTACCATTACCACTAGATGCCTGATTAACATTACTCATACTTGTCAATCTCAATTTCTCCAACTCAAATTCATGTTCTCTTATTGCTTTTTTCTCTTCAGCATCTAATCTTTTTTGTTCAGCCTCCCTGTCTAATCTTTTTTGTTCAGCCGCAGCTTCTCTTTCCAATTTTTTTTGTTCAGCATCAAATCTCCTTTCCTCTACCTGCATCTGCAATTTCTTTTGTTCAGCAGCAGCCTCAGCTTCTTTTTCTAATCTTTTCTCTTCCGCCATAGCTTTTCTTTCTTCTGCAGCTAATCTTTTCTCTTCTGCAGCTAAT